>CM057823.1:60997923-62197923 GCA_030068075.1 Paguma larvata | reverse complement strand
TTATTTAATTTGAGAGAGAGAGACAGACAGACACAAAGAAAAAGAGGAAATCCCAAGCTGGCTCCACGCTGTCAGTGCAGAGCCCAATGCGGGGCTTGAACTCACGAACCATGAGATCATGGCCTGAGCCAAAATCAAGAGTCGTACACTTAACCAACCAAGCGACCCAGGTGCCCCGCTCACTAATACAGAAGTCTAGTGATGAAATCTGAAATTTGCCACCACTGACTAACCAAATTATAGTTAAATCTAAAACAAAAACTTGCATCGCTTTTGGACTGTGATAAAGCCCACTGCTTAAATAAAGTCCGGCGCATGGAGGCAGAACAAAGAAGGAGGTCTCCAAAAGAGAAAATGCTGTTGTAGCTTTTGGAAAAACCTCTGAACTGAGGTAGACCACATGCCATTAACACTTAGGACACAAAAATCAATGTTATTCTCAAATAAATAAACACTATTTGGCCACAAAATGAAAAGCTCCTTGTTTTGCATTTTCTAGGAAGAAGAATAAAGATCCATGCAATATACAGTAATCATATTTTGGTATCAATCTAAATTCAAATACTGTTTTAACAGTAAAATATAAAATATATGTTCCTGGTTTAAAAAACAAAAAAAAAAAAAAAACAGTAGTACAGAAAGATTCAAAGTAAAAAGCAAAAATCCCCCAATCTTATTACTTAAAACCTACCAATTCCTCTCCATAGACAGCTGTTAACAGTCTATCTTTCAAATACATTTACTATGCAAATATAAACTTTACATTTCTAACTTTAAAATGTTTCAGTTAAAATATCCACATTATAATGCAAGCTATCCTTTTTACCTGTCATATTTTGTACATCTTTCCAAAACAAAACATAAATACCCTAATTTTTTAAAGATTCTTACAGATCACTGTATATAGATGGACTATAATTTAACACCAGTCACCTAACAAAATACCCGCCGCTTTTTAATTTTCATCCTTATACATAATGATACAATGAGCTATCTTTTACATATATCTTTGCATAACTCCAGTTATAAATTCCTATAAGTAGAACTGCTAGATCCAAAGGTATGAACACTTAATTTTGACCGATACTGCTAAATTTCTTTTTCAAAAGTATTCGTCAGGCACAGCTGGGTGGCTCAAGTCAGTTAAGCTCTGACTTCGGCTCAAGTCATGATCTCACAGTTGTGAGTTCGAGCCCCGCATCGGGCTCTGGCTCTGGGCTGACAGCTCAGAACCTGGAGCCTGCTTCAGATTCTGTGTCTCCCCCTCTCCCTCCCTCTCCCCCACTCGTGCTATTTCTCTCTCTCAAAACAAATAAACAAATAAATAAATAAAAACAGTCAAAAAGGTTCGTCAATTAACAATTCCACAAATGATGAGAGATTTTCTCACATTCTTGCAATCACTGAGAAGCAAACTTGAAATCTCGGCCAGTATGAGGGGTCTACACTACAAAATAGCACCTTAATCTAAATTTCTTCATGAATCAGAAAGACTGTGCATCCTTACATGCTTCCTGGCTATCTGACTGTGTTTATGAACTGTTTGTGTATCTTACACATTTTTCTTTCAGAGGGTTTATCTTTTTACAAATTTATAAGAGAATTTTGTGTTAAAGAACAGTTGCTCTTTATGAAATATGAAGGAAATATCCACTTCCGTACCTCCTAGAATGCATTTAAGTTGCTTAACGAACTTCATTATTTTAATTTTTATGTAGTCAAATATACCAAGTGTTTCTTTCTTTGGCTTTTGACACCTGTGTCACGAGAAAGACTTTCCCTATACAAAATCACTTTTTAAATTCATTGATATTTTTGTTGCTTCTAATTTCATTTTTAGTATTTGCATTTTGGTCCATTTACAATTTTATTCTTGTATAAAAGCAAAGCAAAGACTGGCTTTATCTTTATCCATATTACTGGCCAATTATTCCCGTGTGTTATAGAACAATCCATCATTTCCCCTACTGGTCTGAAAAATAAATTGTAACATATACTAAGTGAACTTACATATTTGGGCTTTTTACTACAATCTCCACTCAGTTCCACTGATTTATTTCAGTGTCAGTCCTAAATTATTTTAACAACTGCGTCTTTCATTACGTGTTTTAATAATTGGAAATAAGGCTAGTTCCTCTATTCATTTCATCCATATTTTTCCCCTTGGAAATTCTGCTAACTATTCTCAGGTTTATTTCACTAGACAAACTTTAAAACCATTTTGTCATATATTAGTCTTGTTAGTAGTGATTAAAACGACATTTAATTAGAGTTCTCTTTTTATAAGTCATAAGTAGGCCTTAGGTTTATTTAAAGCCATCTTCTACCTTATTTGATATTATAAATTCCTAGCTATTTAGTATCTTTTATTGCAAATATAAACGCATCTTTATACAGTATTTTTGAACATAAGAAAGCATTATGCTGAAATTTGTCTAATGACTTTCTTGTGTACTCACTGTATTACCAAATTTTCAAAAAATAAATCCTCCTCCTTTTCAATATTACTACATCATATTTTTAACTTTTCAAATAATATTGGCTGGTATTTTCAGAATATCAAGTGTCAAGCAACTGTAATGATAGTAGGCATGATGTATGACTTTTTATTAGAAATGTTTTAATGTTAAGCCTAATGATGTCTTGATTGAAATTTCTTTCTAAAAAGGTTAAAAAGGTAACCATCTATTCCTATTTGTGTTTCTATTTATGTGTGTGTGTGTGTGTGTGTGTTTAGATTAGATGTTGAATTTTAATGCCTTTTCATCATCTTTTGAGATCATTATAACATGATTTACTGTAAGTTCAGCAGGTCAGCCATGACGTCTGATGAAATCCTGATGTTCTCTAAGGACGTTTATGAGACTCATCTGGCAATGAGGAAGACAGGGGAAGATCTGCCAAGCCAGAATACTGTGGTGGAGTGGGCACTCACAACTGCGGTCAAAAGCAGAGTCTGTCAGGCTTCCTTAATTCTTGTTATCCTATTTCTGAGCTATGTATTAACAGGACAAAACTGCCTACAAATGAGGAGGATCTCAGAACCAAACTCAGAAAAAACAATACAATACAAAACAAAAAAGAAACACTGCTATCTGTGATCACCACCATAACTCTGATTTCAGCCCAGTTATCCCAGTACCTTGTAACAGAGGAATGTTTTCTAAGCATTCCTAAAAAAGGTCAATGAACGCATTAAGTTGCCTCTTAACAGTAAAAGACCCACCTATGTAAGTGATACATGAAATCTCTATTACAAATACTCTGTAGACATGAAAGGGAATAAAAGAACTAAACACTGTGCATAAAATTTATAAGAAATATGTGAAATCAGCCTAGTACAATTCCAGATTAAAAGTTGTATATGTTGGTGCACCTGGGTGGCTCAGTTGGTTGAGAGGCCAACTTCAGCTCAGCTCATGATCTCACGGTCTGTGAGTTCAAGACCCACGTTGGGCTCTGTGCTGATGGCTCAGAGCCTGGAGCCTGCTTCGAATTCTGTGTCTCCCTCTCTCTCTGCCCTTCCCCTGCTCACACTCTGTCTCTATATCTCTCAAAAATAAAATAAAAACGTTAAAAAAATTTTTTTTTAAGTTTTATATGTTATGGGGTTTACCTCAGAAAGTCCGTTAAGTCAAGCAGTATATTTGCTTTGAAAATGGCAACATTGGGGGACTGGATCAGAGAAGAAGAGATATACTTATCCCTTTTAAACATGCATGCTTTCCATGTGCTTTCAAAAAGACAGAACTTCCGAAGTTTCAAGAGGAAAGTTCTTGGATTGCCATGTCACACTGGGCAGTAGAAGAACTTATCCTGATGTTTGGATGTCAAATGCTACTTTCTCTTCCCTGTGAAATCTGAAGTACTACCCAGCCTAGTTACTCTTTATTAAATTATCCTGCTAATTTTCTCTTTCGTAAAACACATTACTGTCCAACATCCCACGTGTTTACTCGCCTGAGTCCACTTCCCTAACTAGACAATAAATAACAATAATAAGCAGGACTTGCTCATTGGTCAGCCTTGCTCATTGCTGTAGCACCCAGAACAGTGGCTAGCACATAGTAGGTGCTTAGTATATATTTATTATTTGAAATGACTTACCTCCTCAGTCTAAGTTAAACAAAACTGTCAGAAGAGATCACAGTCTTTTTCAATCAGCAAAATCAAATAATGAAAATGTAATTCCCAGAATTCAAAAGAGAATCCTTAAGGAATGAAAGTAAGAAATGCAGGCTTCTAAGGGAGCTTCGCTGCCCAGGACTGATGCGTAGATACCTCAGGTTTGCAGCAGCAAACATTATTATGATTATTAGATTAACACCTGGCTGCCTGATAACACAGCCGCTGTTCAGCAGCTGTTCCTGGTAAGATAAGGAATAAATCTGCTCAGTCACATAATCTCCTTCAAAGAAATAAAAATCAATCATTTTGCTTTTCCATGAGTGGGGAAAGGATGTGTTTGTCACAAAACAGAGGAAAAACAGACACACTCCAATAAGGGGGAAAAAATAGTCAGAACACATATTGGAGGACAGTACCACTCTTGACAGTACACAAAGGATATGAAGAATTAAAAGTCATACCGATAAACTAAAAAACTGAAGGCAGAGGGGATGAGGGAAACCTGGGACAGGAAGACCTTCTCCAGCACAGAAGCAAAAATCAAGTGTACTGAAAATAAAAGACGAAAAGGCTATATACTGCAGGTAAGGAAGATTAGAGTATGAGCCTGGATTAACCTACAACCCTCATGGAAAGATGGGTAAGTAGGTAAGAAAGGCTCCTTTTATTCTGCTTATACAACACTAGACACTAACTACATTTGCCTATTTAAATTTAACTAAAATTAAATAAAATTTAAAATGCAGCTGGACTAGCCACATTTCAAATGCTCAACAGCTACAGTATTAACACCACACGGATACAGAACATTTCCGCCATCACAGACAGCTCCACTGAGCAGCCCTGCTTCATGCTCTCGAACATCCAAAAAGCCTCCGTTACAAAATATACACCCAGGTAATAATAGCACCGATCTATTTTTGGCCATTAATACAGATATAATTTTAAGGCCGCATTACAAAAGCATATACCATATTACCACTTAGCCTTAATGATAACCTGAATACTCTACCTGGGAAATGAAGATTTGTGATCAATCTCTTTTTTTAGGACTTTTAAAAAGAAACTAAAACCGGTCTTGGATGTACAGTATCTGCAACTAGAGATGAATATCCATGCTACTGTTTAAATAAAGTCAGTATTATGTTTACTGACTCCAAATCAAAGAAGAGTAAAAATAGTTCTTTTGGACATACTTAATCAAAACTTGTATTTGTAATAACAAAGAATAGGCAAGGAAAAGAAAAATACTGCATTCACATCATCAGCAAAAGAAAAGGCCACATGGAAATAAAAACCCTTGTCACAGAACAGCAGTTGGCAAATGAACTACTGGAATTCAACATACTAAGAAATTCAATCACTTCTTTCCTACACAATCTACAGTCTCAAGTCAAAGGCTTTATTAAAAGACAATATGGTCTAAGCAAATGCAATTTAAGAAAGCTTACATTATGATAATGTGACCGTGTCATCTATCACCATGACAAAATACGCTACATTATTCCAAAACCAAATAACCAAAGTTCAAATTCTAATATTGCTACATATGCATTTCTACATAAGCACTAAAAATACAGCAGACTGGAATCATACCTGTTACTAGTTCTGAATATGCTCCCCTCTACTTAAATACTACCCTCAGGCAAATCACTTTCTGGGAACAGTTTTCTTATTCTAAAGATGATTTTTTTTAAGTATTTTATTTATTTATTTAAGAGAGGGAGAAGCTGAGAGAGAGGGAGAGAGAATCCTATGCAGGCTCCACACTGTCGGTCTGGAGCCTGACATGGGGCTCAAACTAACGAACTGCGAGATCATGACCTGAGCCAAAACCAAGAGTCAAACTCTTAACCGACTGAGCCACCCAGGCACCCCAGTTGAGTAAAAGTTCTGGATATTTCATGCAAATGGCTAATAATGCAATTTAAAAAATGTTTAACTGCATGTAATCAAAAAGCACAGTAAGATAGAAATTATATACCAGCCTCAGACACAATTACTATAATTCTGGATAATAGATACCCATAACCATGGCATTAAAGAAATGCACGGTCCTAACTACACTTCTGAAATATTCATGAAAGAGCAATTATTGTTTGTGTTACAAGATTATTATTATATTCTGATTCTTGAACATCTGTATGGCCTACAAGTTTGTTCAGTTAAGCAAAATATTCAAAAGAGTACCACATAACATTAAAAATCCACCCTATTAAACTGTAGATACGCTAGTCAAAAAGTGGGTGTCAAAAGACTTCCATCGCAAAAATGGAAGGAGCTAATGAGTCGAAAATGGCTCTCTGAGAAGACGGCCTTCTGAGAAGATGACATTTGTGCATTACAATGATCTTGAATTTTCTATTTCTTTAAGAGTTGTTGAGTAAGAAAAAAAATAGTATTAAAAAAAAGAGAGAGAGAGACATCAGTAATTTATGATTTTCTGAGGCAAAATTTTCAAGAACCCTGATTTGGATTTTCATTCATAAATCTAGAAAAAGGGCAGCAGACGGTAATGGAAAAGGAATCAAACATTCCAAATGGCAACTAATCCGTTCCGGTGCAGAGTGGGGAGAATTTTTAAAAATGAGAAAAGTGGAATAAAATTATCTGGTCACTTTCCTCAGATTACCCAAGAATACAGGACATGCACGTGGCAGCCAATTACCTGATGCTATTAGGTGAGCCTTCACTTTTCAGATATGGTTGGAAAGTAGGATGCAATCCCTGGTTGGACACTTTTTTTTTTCCCTATAGCCGGTAAAACATATTGAAAAAAGAATGGATTAGGTATGTACATGGTGTGGTAACTACGACCACATATAACATTTAGTAGTCTAATTCATCGACTTTAGAAAAAGTACTTTTACAATGTTCCATGGGACTCGGCTTCTCCTTTAGCTATCATCAGTACATATTAACTGTCCTCATTACCTTCAATAGTGCCCTCCTTCAATTAATTGCCCTCATTGTCTTCTATAGCGCCTATTGCACAGGGCACTCAATTTAAGATGGAGACTAGCCCGTTAAATATTTTCACCTAAAAAATGAAAGTCAACACTTCTTTGCAGTGTCTTTATATTTTTCTTTTTAAATAAATACAATGTTCTTATCCTGTTTTTCTCTAAAATTACTGTCAGAAACAAAGTTCATAAGAATATCTTCAAAAGGTGACTCATATAAACATTAAAGTAAAATCATTTCAATAAGAAAAAATCTTTAGCAATAAATATAACTCTAAGTATTCTTTTATGTTAACTGAGAAGTCCGTATTTCATCAATCAAAGACACTGACTTTATATATCACGAAGATAAAGCACTGTCCAAAAAATTTTTAAATGCCATCAATTTTTAGTCCCAAATTTCAAAATGTTAACAAATTAAAAAAGTGCCCATTTTAGAACTGACAACATTAGCTGTATGGATGATAAATGAATGAACAAACACTCTCTGAGCCCCTACTAGTAACCAACACTGGGAATATAACTGCCTTGCAACAGACTGGATCTATTCAGTGGGAAAGTTCATATTCTCTTCACCTGCTGCCTTTCCATACCTATCCCACCTTGTGATTTAAGATCAAGTCAGGATGACTTCCTTGACCCCTGCAGTGCAAGTTATCTGCTCTTTCACAGGAGCCCACAGCTTTTTAACACTAGGACCAGGCATTCCATCGTTAACTTTCTGGTAAAAGTGTATGCTAGCTCTCTAGTTAGATTCCCCTTTAGCATTTTTCTGTATCCTCTCAAACAATCAGAGCTTACTTACAAAAGTCTACTGAGGAATGGGAGAATGTAACAAATGGAACGTTTCTGTGTAATAACCATATGGTATATTCACAGAACATATATGGTTACTCTAGTGGATAAAACACTATTTATTTGAATTTTAGGGGATCATTTCTACTTGCTATAAACTTTACTAAAATAATTTTGTATAATGAAGTGTGAAATTTTAATTTTTTTAAAAAATCTGAGCACTATTTTTAAAGAGCACCACGTATTATTTTTAAAATATCTGAAGTATATAAGCTGTTTCTTAAATATCAAACATTCTAAGAAGAATGTTAAAAAGTGTCATAAGTAGTCTATGATACGATGCAATAATGTCAAATATACCTAGAGTCATAAAAACCTGAAGCTGAAAGAAGCCTGCATGTAAGGCAAAACTTATAAAGCAAGGTAGGCCTCCAAAACAACATATTCAGTCAACAATTTTTAAATGAAGACCAAGGGGCAATGCTGTTTCATAGATGGTGGGAGATCAAAAGGCATGAAATAATCCGCTGTAACTTCTGACCACGTGAAGTGGTCCAGAGATTTTTCCATATCCTCATGTTAGGATGTTTTAGGATATGCACCTGCACTGCCAAAATCGGAAGGAAAATACAGTGTACTCAACCTAACTACAAAATGCATTTGTTTTCCAATATAATATAAGCAGTCTCTAAACTATGCAGGTACCAAGAATTGCCTATAAGCATTAAATTTTTTTCTTGGTATGTTATATTATGTGTATAAATATGTATTATTATGCCCACTGCAGTATTATCCATTTTTTTATCCCCATAAGCCCTGTAACCATAACTTTTAAATGTTATGTAAAACCCTCCAGGTTTTCAGAAGAGAAAATAATAGGCATTAATTTAAAAAATTAATTTCTGATTAAGTTCACAATTTCTTAAATGTTTTATATTCTAAATTTTTAATTACCTGATTTATTTTAATAAACAGTTCAGGGCATAAACTGCTGAGAAAGTTTTTCAAAAAGGACCTAATTTTCCAATTCACTGCAACACTGAATAAACTCAATATGGTCTAATGTAGTTTCAAAGCTGTAATATGTATGCTGTGGGGTTAAATATAAACCTTCTCGGCATTAAAGAGGAGTATATGATAAAAGAATAATTCCACTTGGCTAAATTTAACAGCATATATTACATAATTATGACATTATAAATAGAGCCATCTAAGATTACCCTCCTTTTCAATGCCTCTATGGCTAACCATTCCCTCCTTTTTTTTCCTTTTCACTCCCCTCTTTTTTTTTAATCAAGTTATAACCATATCTTGTCATCCAAAGGGATTACTGAAACGCTCTAAGGTTAATTCTAAAAAACTAATCTTGAGATTAGTTACTATCTCTCACTATCTCTCGTATACTTACAATTAAAGACCTGTAATAGTTAATTGTTAGATCACCAGGATCTAACTTTCCAACAATAGAAAAGATTTAAAAAACCAGACAGGGAGGCGACATTCCTGCTTGACAGACCAACAGGAGGTAAAAATGATGCTCAGCAGGCCTAAATGGCAGTAGAAACAGCCTAGAATATGAGACACTTTATGAGGAGGTAAGACAGAAAAAACTGGGATAAATTAGGCATGTCTATGTTCTAGAGATCTCTAAACATCCAGCAGAAACTCAAATTGATAGAACTGCTTGGCCAATTTTAACTTACACGTACCTTTTAGGCAAGACAACATGGACAGTATGTCTCATTACTTTTCTTCAGTATTTCGTTAGGAAATTAAATTAAATAAACTACATAGATCACACAGCTCCATGCACAATCCCTGCTAAGAGGATATGTCAGTATGACCTGAAAACGATGGTACATTTGATACTGGCTAGAGCTGGTTGTCAAGAGGGGGTAGTTTCCAGAAAAGTGCGTTGGCATTTTCAAAAGAAATAAATAAAACAAAATCACAAAAAAACAAATCTAATAAGCTAAAAAATAGGATTGTCCCAAAGTCAGCAAAGAAATATAGCACTAGTTGGCTGTGTCAAGGAGAAGATGACAGTAGAAGATACTATATATACAGCCGGGTCACAACAATCTATATGGGAGCTAGAATTAAAAAGAAGTCAGTCAGTAAGGAAAGAATAAAACGACACTCAGAGAACTATGAGAATACCTAAGAGGCATATAAAAGAAATAATATGGCCATCTTCAGTAGCTGCCTTAATTCCTAATGGCTTTCCTACCCAAGTAAGTTTACAATACATCCCTTCTCGAGGTAATTGGGAGCCTCTGTTGCTCACAACCACAAGAGTCCAACATAAGACACATGCGATAA
The DNA here is from genome assembly GCA_030068075.1 of Paguma larvata. Lineage (NCBI taxonomy): Eukaryota > Metazoa > Chordata > Mammalia > Carnivora > Viverridae > Paguma > Paguma larvata. Next base: position 62,187,715 of record CM057823.1, on the reverse strand, counting down.
CCCCTTCCAAGTATTTCCCTTTTACTCTCTAACAGGATAACTATTACTACCGACTGAACAGCATCCCCTTCTGAAATGGATGGCTCTCCTATGAGAGAGAACCCATTCCTTGCAGTTTACATGGCCTGGTGTTACCCACACAACCCTCGCCCTCCTCAAAATACACACACATTCACACCCCCTTTCGTCAACTGGCTCGTACATGCTCCCACCTTCACACTTGCCCAGGTACTTTCTCTAAAGCACTTACTCTCCTACATACTTTCCCACATAAACAGGAGTGACTGTGACTAAAGCTCAAGCAATCTAAAGACACATTCCACTAGCCTCAACGACGTGTTCAGGGCTGCGGACCAGGCCCTTGGTAAACCAGTACAAGTCCTTCCCATGACGTGCATATAGGAATATCAATGGCCAAACTGCCAGATCTATGGAGAAAAGCCTACTGAGCAACAGAGAAAGAGGCAGAGTCCTAAAGATATGGAGTACGTGTAGCCATACCATCCTTGGTCATCAGGGCCTTGAACTTGAGAGCTGAAGTCCTGAAGGAGACCTAATATATACCCTTTCACAGCCCTAAGTCAAAGATTTATGGCAGCCCAGGAAACTCATTCCTCCACCTAACCTAGCTCTAGTAGCGGTGATCTCAAGGATTAGGAACTAACTTCCAATAAGTTGACTTCCTAATCATGTAAATATAAAATAAAGTGAAAAGCTACTTAAGAATCCAAAGCTGAAAAATAAAGACTCTAATTGCTTCTTCCATCCTTCCCAAAGATCCCACAGAACTGGCACAAAAGGGAACAGAGTGGTCCACTGTTTCAGAAGCTAACATACCCTCTGTAATTTTCTGATACTAACCAAACATACTTTCACAACTCTATAGCACTTCCAAAATTATATTTGTCTCTGCTTGTCTGTCTCTCTCCATGTGCAGAAACTGGAAGGTCTTGTTCATAGCACTTAGTAAATGGCAGGTGTGCGAGAACAGTTTAAGAATGAATGAACGTAAAATGCCTGTTCCCTTACTCACTCTACAATCATGTATTACTGTTGACTGGTAGCCCATTTTCTGTCAAGCACCCTACCTGATACTATGGGAGCTACAAAGATGAGATATGAACTCAGCCTTCCAGAAGGTAGTTCCTGGCCTCTGTGTAAACATGGACCCTTTTGGTTTTCTGATGAAAAGATGAACACAATATACCAAGAAAAATACTTAAACATATAGACTAAGATTTTGCATTAAATTTTAAGAGAGCCACAAGGTAAGAATTCCAGGTTGAGTAAGATAAATTTAAAAAACGATATATAGGGGTGCCTGGGTGGCTCAGTTGGTTAAGTGTCCAACTTCAGCTCAGGTCATGACCTCACAGTCCGTGAGTTCGGGCCCCACTTTGGGCTCTGTGCTACCAGCTCAGAGTCTAGGGCCTGCTTCAGATTCTGTGTCTCCCTGTCTCTCTGCCCCTCCCCCACTCATGCTCTGTCTCTGTCTCTCCAAAATGAATAAATGTTAAAAAAAAATTTTTTTAAAGAATATATGTACAAAAGTACTGCGGTCCTTTATTTGTTGATTTTTATACTCTGAGAAAACTTAGAAAGGTGACCAAGACACAAGGGAAAGACCAAAGAAGTCCCCTAATACTTTCAGAAAATGGTCATAAGATGGGAGAGCCTTTGTATAAAAAGGCCAGTAAGGGATATCAATGTCTGTAGTTTGAAAACTAAGAGCCACTGATGAAAAACGATCTAAGTGGTTTTCAATACATAAAGAATAAGTAAGATAGGATATTTCTCATTATAAGTAGAGAAAAAGAAATAATATTGGCAGAATTAAGTCATAAAAAGGTGCCCAACATCTTCAAGCTTTTAAAATGTTTTCAAAATTAAAAAATTAAAAATTTAAATGTTTTCAAACTTTGAACTAAAATGATTTAATTGATTTATTACATAATAACTGTAATTAGTGATCATTAAATTTTTAAAAAGCATTAGTAATAAGTAAAGTACATATGGGTATCGAGAGAATAAACATGTGGCAATATAGCCTATATTCTGAAATTCTGAAAAGATATTTCTATTGAATCACGAAGTTTCAACCGAACTATCCCCATCCATCTAAGGACAGTTTATAGCTTAAGAGGAAATAACCACACGAGACTACTTTACAAACCAAACCTATCAAGTGCCAATAAATACCATCCTATAACGAACAAGGTTTTCCATCTGCAACAATAAAATGTTCCCAAGCTTTGAGTAAACAGGAGTCCTAAGAAACTCTACCCATCTAATTTCACTTTCTACTTCTCTAAATGCAATCAATTAAAAAGATTTCAAGGGCGCATTGGTGGCTCAGTCAGTTAAGTGTCCAACTCTTGATTTCAACTCAGGTCATGATCTCATGGTTTGTGAGACTGAGCCCCACATTGGGCTCTGCACTGAGCATGGAACCTGCTTGGGATTCTCTCTCCCCCTCCCCGCACCTGTGTTTGCTCACTTGGGCGTGTATGTTCTCTCTCTCTCAAAAGTACATAAACATTTAAAAATAAATAAATTAATAAAAAGATTTCAATTATGCGGTACTTGGGTGGCTCAGTCGGCTAAATGCGTAACTTCAGCTAAAGCTGAAGATCAGGCTGTGATCTCATGGTTCATGAGGTTGAGTCCCACATCCGGCTGGCTTGAAGCTGAAATAGCAGAACCTGCCTGGAATTTTCTGTCTCCCTCTCTCTGCCCCTCCTCCCACTCTCTCTCTCAAAATAAATAAATAAACTTAAAAATAAAAGATTTCAATTACAATTGGGCAAAATTTTCTGACGTGTGGACAAAAATACACACACACACACACACACACACACACACGTCACCAAGGTTGTTAAATCTACATATGAAATCTTTTCTAGGAAAATAAAAAACAAAAAGTAGCAAAGTAAAATTGATGCCCAGTGAGAACAATTTCCAAATTTTTAGAGGTAGAAGCAACCTTAGAAACCTTAACAACCAGATCAATCCACACTTCTATGTAAAAATAAAAAACAAAAAACAAGGCATAGCGAAAGTCTGCCCAGTAACAGGTTGAGAAGTCTTCAAATTTACAAAGGAAGATACAGGCCAAATGACACCAGTATTAGTACTGCAACATTTTTTATAACATGCAAATTGAGTTTAACAACAAATAGAAGTACTTACATTAAGGAGTAACTCATCTTTTGTTTTAAGAGGAAAATTCTTATTTTCCTTCTCAACTTGTAAATCATCATCTCCATCCGACAGCAGTGGAGGAAGTGATATACGAGAGGACGATGACGAGGAAGATGATGAGGATGAGGAGGAGCTTGAACTATCTGAATCTGTGTCACTGTAGGGGAGAAAAAGTTGAAAACTTAGTAAAGCAGTATTAAAACAGAACTAAATTACAACTGTTCAACTAGGAAATATCTACTTTACTATGGATTTACTGTTGCTGATACAATTCAAAAGCTAGCATTTCGAAGTTGACTATGGTTTTTGAAAAGTAGTCTTTAATCCATTGATGACGTTTGTAAAACCCCCTACTATTACCCAAAACCCTTTTATTAAAATAGTCTTAACCATTACACATTTGTCTTAATCTAATTAAGCACGTGACAAATCAACCACAGAAGAAAGCTCTGAACAAGGGACCTTTCTTACTGCTCAATGACCAGATCACTTAATTGCTAATAAAATGTTTTCAGTGTCATGCAACCTGGGAAACTCCTGAAAATTACCAACCGCGCTGACCACTCTACTCTCTAAAATCTCCCTTAGCCCTTGACTCCAACAGCAATTATTACCAGTAACCCTCTTCTTAGTTTAAACTGTTTGCTGATTATCTCCCTCAGCACATTCTGTTTTTTAAAAGTCCAGCCTCATTTTTTCTTCCCTTTGTCCTCTTCTCATGGATAACCTCATCCACTCCAATGATTTCAATCATCACCCATGTAACAGATAACTCCTAAATCATCAGCTTTGATACTGAAAATTCTAGGCTCCACCCCTTAATTCTGGCTGTACAACTGGCCACTTCTGTATGAATAACCTAGACTTACCTCATACTGGCAACAAGTTTAAAAAAAAAAAAAAGCATTCTCCTACTGAACTTGCATCTCTCCTTGAGCTTCTGTTTTATTCATTGCTTAGTCTTCAATCCAGTCACTATAGGTAGAAAACTTGGAATCATCCTGAGCTAATGCAATCTCAAAGTGATAAAATACTATCTTCAGATGGCAAACCTCACTCCTACTCCACTTCTCAATCCCATTTCCACTGTTACTATGACGCTTTTTGGGGGAGGTCCTCATTTCTCACCGATTTTTCTGTAGTAACCATATAACTGACACCAACACTAGTAGTAGTCTCTTCCCACAACAATCAACCCTTCCTCCTACTGCCGTTAACCTTCACCCTTTCATGACCTCCCATTCCAATCAGTTTACACTTGCTTAAAATAGAAAACAAAAAAACATTAGCTATTAGGGAACTGTTAATTTTGTTATGTGTGGTGATTGTGATTATGTAAGAGAATGTCCTTTTAGAGGATGCACGCTGAAACATTCAGGGAGAAAGTGTCATAATACCTATAAATGACTTTAAAATGGTTCGGTAATGGGGCACCTGGTGGCTCAGTCGGTTAAGCATCTCTTGATTTCGGCTCAGATCATGGTCTCAAGTTTGTAAGATGGAGCCCTGTGTTGGGCTCTGCAATGACAGTACAGAGCCTGCTTGGGATTCTCTCTTCCTCTTTCTCTGCTCCTCTCCTGCTCACACACATACTCTCTCTCAAAATAAATAAATAAACATATAAAAAAATAAAAAATAGGACACCTGGGAGACTCAGCTGGTTAAGCGTCTGACTTTGGCTTAGGTCATGATTTTATAGTTCATGGGTTCAAGACCCACGACAGGCTCTGCACTGACAGCTCAGAGCCTGGAGCCTGCTTCGGATTCTGTGTCTCCCTCTCTCTGCCCCTCCCCTGCTCGCACTGTCGCTCTGTCTCTCAAAAATAAATAAAAATTAAAAAATAATTTTTAATAAAAAATAAAATGGCTCAATAACATATATGTGAAACTAAGTTCTGAAATGTTAGTAGTGTTAAATCAAGATGATGGCTGTGTGTTTGTACCATTCTTTCCACTTTTGTATTAAGACAACTGCTAAACAGAGAAAAACTTTAAAACTCTCTCCATAAATCTATACTGTGCACCAGATAAAGGCCATGCTCCTTAGCGTATTTCAGAGCCTTCTGCATCGGGTTCCTGGTAACCTTTACAATCCCATCTCCGGCCACTTCTCTAGCACTGAAGCATTAAAACTTCCCAAACTCCCTTACTTTCACACTCCGTGCCATTATTTGTGCTATTTAACTGGAAGGTCCCCAGGGAAGAAAAATTCCATTCTTCTTTATAGGCTCAACTCAAATATTACCTCCTCTGAAGCCACCCCCTATCCGCCAAAGGTACACTTATTTCTTTCCTTATCCAGCACAGCATTTTTTTTTTTTCAAACTGCCTAGTACAGCCAGTCTCATACTATTCTATAATTCATTGAAAAACATGTCTTCTCAAATGGATTATTAAGCGCTTGGAATAAAGACATTAGTTCTGGTAAGTAAGGTCTTTCCTTCTGTTACCAGTGAGCTCCTTCCTACTACATCGGCAATCTTCCTCTCTATCCCTGATCATTCCCATCGGCACACCGAAACTCAACAGTACCTCTACTGAATTCCTCAGGCCACGGTCTCCTTTCTCCCCTTAACGTTTCTTGACATGGTTGTTAACACATGTTGTCTCTGCTCCTTTATTTCCCATTCAGTCTTTACCCCAAACTGGCTTCTATCATCACCACTCCTTTACAAGGTCACCAACGATCTCCATGTTGTCAAGTCTAGTGGACATGTTTCTGTCATCTTAACTTCTCAGCAACATCTGACAGGGTTCCCACTCGCTTCCTCAAAAAACTTCTATATTCTGGCATCCACTATGTTAACAGGGTATTTCCACTCTCATGGGGCTTCTTCTCTTCATGGCTTTAAATATGACCTTCACTTGGGGCACCTGTGTGGCTGTCAGTAAAGCGTCCGACTTCAGGTCGTGATCTCACAGATCTGAGCCTGGAGTCTGCATCGGATTCTGTGTCTCCTTCTCTCACTGCCCCTCCCCCATTCATGCTCGCTCTCAAAAATAAACATTTAAAAAGACGTCGTTCACTTAAAAGAGACTAAAAAGACTTATCATCCAAATGCACTGTTAGAGAATCTTGTTTGAATTCTAATTCAAACAAACCAACTATTAAAAGACAACCGCCTGGGTGGCTTAGTCGGTTAAGCGTTCGACTTCGGCTCAGGTCATGATCTCACTGTTCGTGGTTCAAGCCCCCGAGTCTGGCTCTGTGCTGACAGCTCAGAGCCTGGAGCCTGCTTCACATTCTGTGTCTCCCTCTCTCTCTGACCCTCCCCTGCTCATGCTCTCTCTCTCTCTCTCTCAAAAATAAACATAAAAAAAAAAGACTACTGGAGAAATATGAACACAGACTGGCTATTAAGTGATATTAAGAAATTAGGGTTAACTTTACTACATTTGATAATGACACGGTGGTTGCTTAAAAAGCACTTTATCAGTCAGAAATGTAAAGAACATGCAGGTAAAGTGACATGCTGTTTTAGATTTCCTTTAAAACACTCAGGTTAAGAAAAGAGTTAGAAATACTAGATAAAACTAGATTAGCAAAATAATGGAAACTGTTTAAGTGTGGTGATGAGTACATGGGCATTCATTACATTACTCTCTACTTTTAACGAATTTGAAAATGTCCATAATAAAAAGTTAAAAGTAAATCCTATCTGTAATCTGATGTTCAAATTTATATCTCCAGTCCAGAATTGTCCTCTGAACTCTAAACTCATTATTCCACTGCTTCCCTGACATCTCCAATTAGCTGTCAAAGAAATCTCAAATTAACTGTCCAAATTAAACACTCCCATAGGTCTCCAGCCCCCATCCCAGATAGGTTACTCCCCATTTCACTAAACAGTACCACCGCCCACCCGGTGACATCTTTGTCTAGCTCACCACCCCATCCATTAGGGCAACTTCAAAATATTTAACCCAGACAACGATGGTCACATCATGGACTCATGCGACATCTTTCCAACTATTTCCACACTAACCCCTGTTCCACTCTTGCTTCTCTGCTTTCACTTTTTTTTTTTTTTTTTTTTTTGAGAGAGTGAGTGCAGGAAAGGCAGAGAGGAAGAGAGAGAGGGCAGAGAGAGAGAATCCCAAGCAGGCTCCAAACTATCAGCACAGAACCTGATGTGGGGCTCGAAGCCAGGAACCCGGAGATCATGACATGAGCTGAAACCAGGAGGGGGCTGCTTAAGCGATTGAGCCACCCAGGCACCCCTCCTCTTTCACTCTTGAACCCAGTTCAATTCCTTCTCTACAGAGCAAAACTTATTAGAATATAAACCTGAGGTTGCAATTTCTCTGCTTAAAATTCAACAGCTTCTCTAACACTTCGAATTAAAACTTTAACATGGCTACAAGGTCCTGGAGGGTTGGCCTCTCGTATTACTTTCTCAGCGCCTCATTTGTTCCTCACTGTAATTTTTCACCACCTCTAATTAATGCATTGATGTGTTTAGGTGTAATTTTTGGTCCCTCTCACTAGGATGTAGGGCAGGGATCATATTCTATTTCATTCACCTATTCAGTATCTCACATACCACACTCAAATACTTGTAGATACATTCGGTGTGGTTTAGTAACATCCTACAACCTTAAGTCCTTTCTCACCACAGATGTCATATTTATAAAACACGGCGTGGGAGGACTGTTTACAGAATCTACTCAGACCATACAATAATGCTAAATAACAATGTTCCCCTTATTTTACGAACACGTGCTCCCTGCAAGAATTCTACGAATTAACAAAATTGTCAGAAGCCGAAAGGGAAATGTATGAAATCCTTCAACTGGTCCTTCCTTAACTCATCTGGGTCAAAATAAAACAACAACAACAACAACAAAACCACACTCTAAACCTATTTTTTTTAAGATCCGACAAAACTCACAATCATAACCACAAAGGGACACGCCAAACCCAGTGGTTATCGAAATAACCCATTATCCTCAGGGTTTTTTGTTTGTTTTTTTTTTTACGATCTATACACAGGACCCTTCAGACTACCACATCTAAGAAAGAGGGATCTGATCTGAGCGAGCTCTAATTCACCACGTGACTTGCAGAGAAGAGGGAGGAATGGGCGGTCCGGGCTACTTGTCAACACGTGCGCAGAGAGCTTAGCTACCTCTCCTCCCTCCCGGGCCCACGCGAGCGCTCTCTCAGTCCCTGGCCTCGCGCCTCCCCCCCCACGACCTCCGGAGACCCGGGATCCCTAGGCACCCGACCTGTCCGAGTCTGAATCCGAGTCCGAGGTCTCTAGAGAGTCTGGGGTCCGCGACTGCTCTGCGGCGCCCGAGTCGGTGACGCAGTTCCCTCCCAGTGGAGGTTCTGGCCTTGATTCCGGCGCGAGTTCAGGCGGCTGCTCCTCTGCAGGCTGAGCCTCTGCGGCCTGCCCGGTGTCCGGGGACTGCTCCTCCGACTGTGGTGGCGGCCGAGGGTCTGGGACAGGTACAGAGCCCGGAGACCGCACCGCCTGACCTTGGCTATCTCCCAAACCTGTGCCATTAAATTTCAGAGTTTCCAACTGAGCGGCAGCGGCCTCCACCACTTCCATGGCTTCGCGCCGGAGACCCAGTCGGGCTCACGTTCAGGGTCCTCAGAGAGGCTCGCGGGTCCCTCGGGAAAAGATAGAACAACCTTGTTGCCGGTTGTAACTCCGCCAGGGCCAGACTTCCCGCGTTTCTGGGTAACTGCACGCCGAGCTGCCTGGAGACACGCCCCCGCCGTTCACTCAGCGGCACTTCCGGGGGAGCGTACGACGTGACCTGACGCGACTGCGCTCACCGGGGGCGGGGCGGACCCGCGGGGCCCTAAACCCTCCGTTTCACCGCGTCCTCGGACACCGTGGGGTCAGGGGTCTAGGCGTTTCTATTATTGGATCTAGGACAATTCTACTTAAAGCTGAAATGCGAAGGAGGGCTTGTAGGGCAAGGGAGATACCTGACTGCACGAGCGTCTGTACGTAAGAAACTTGAGCCAGGAAGTCTGGAACAGACAGTTATAGTAAACTTAATTAAAAGATATCGATAGATAGCAAGCATGTTAACAATCATCTGAAAAAAATTACTACAACTATTCCTTGTTTTTCTCCAAAGCACTCTCAAAAAGAGCAGTAATAGTTGACGAAATGTTGCTGCTTGTTGATGTTATGGTGAGATCTATATTGTAGTTGATGCCACTTAATAGAAAGGGTGGGACGTGACTAAAGTGAACAAACTTAGCTTGGGAAACTATTACTTTAGATCATAATGAAGGTAAGCAAAAAGTTATTAGGATTGAGGCAGAGATCAGAATTCTATGGTATCTTTTTTTATTATTATTTTTTTAATGTTTGAGAGAGAGTGTAAGTGGGGGAGAGGCAGAGAGAGAGAGGGAGAGAAATTCCAAGCAGGCTCTGCACAGAACCTGATGTGGGGTTGGCTCCAGGCCTCAAATCGTGAGATCATGACCTGAGCCAAAATCAAGAGTTGCACACTTAACTGACTGAGCACCCAGGCTCCTCTGAGGTATCTTTAGAACTTCAGTTTGGGGCACCTGGGTGGCCCAGTTGTTTAGCGGCCAACTTCGGCTCAGGTCATGATCTCACGGTCTGTGAGTTCGAGCCCCGCGTCGGGCTCTGTGTTGACGGCTCAGAGCCTGGAGCCTGCTTCGGATTCTGTATCTCCCTCTCTCTCTGCCCTTCCCTTGCTCGCTCTCTGTCTCTATGTCTCTCAAAAATAAAAAAAATATAAAAAAAAAAGAACTTCAGTTTGATGCATCAGCGCCTTCAGGAATAATAAATAATAATCATTGTTACCATTTAGTAAGCATGCATATGTGCCAAGAACTGTACTAAAGACTTGCCATATTTTTACTGAAAATTTATCGTGTGCACCCCACACTAGCGTACCTTCACAGAAACTTAAAAGTAAGAGTAATACAGTCTCCGATTTTAAGGAGCTTACAATCTAATTAAGTAAAGGTCAGTGCACAGATGACAATTAGACAAACATTTGAAATGTGCAATACACAGGATGCAAGTTCAGCAGTCATAAGAAGTTAAGTAAGACTGGTAGGCTGTATCATGGAAAGCCTCCAAAGACAAGCAGGAATTGAAGCTTGAGATACCATTCATTAATGCAGTAACTAAAGTTCAGTGTTCCCAGCTAAATAGACCTGTGTTCAAATCTCAGTCATACATTTCTTTGTTGGTGTAATAGTAAGCTTGGGGCGCCTGGATGGCTCAGTTGGTTAAGTTTAGGGCTCTTGATTTTGGCTCAAGTCATGATCTCAACAGTTTGTGAGTTTGAGCTCTGCATCGCTGTCAGCATAGAGCCTCCTTGGGATTCTCTCTCTCCTGCTCTCTCTCTACCCCTCCACACTTGTACTTTCTCCTTCTGTCTCTCAAAATAAATAAATAAACCTAAAAAAATAGTAATCTTAAGCAAGTAGTCTAACAAACCAAAAATTCATTTTCCTTACCTATAAAATGGAGATAAAAATACTATCTCATATAGTTCATGCGAGCACTAATTAAGGATTTATACAAGAAAATGGCATATGTCAAACATATTTTTGTAGAAAGTGGTTGCTAAATAGAACAATGAACAAACTTACGAGTAATATGACACTTCAGCGACAGTGATCTTGCAGAGATATGTGGTGTGAATGTGAAAAAAGAAGAAATTTAAGTCAGAATGTCCTTCCAGCCAGGTAAAACTCTGTTGTATGTTTCCAGGAGTTAAGTTATGAAAGTCTGAACCAGAGCTAGAGTAGTTCATGAAATAGAGTAAAGGAAATTCCCAAAATCAGAAGAATCAAAGTACTCTAAAATTTCTACTTTTTAAAAAAATTTTTAATGTTTATTTTTGAGAGAGAGAGAGCCTGAGTGTGAGCAAGGAAGGGGCAGAGAGAGAGACACACAGAATCTGAAGCAGGCTCCAGGCTCTGAGCTGTCAGCACAGAGCCCAACGCAGGACTCAAACCCACAAACTACATGATCATGACCTGAGCTGAAATCGGACGCTCAACAGACTGAGCTCCCCAGGTGCCCCGTACTCTAAAACTTCTAACCGAGGAAACTAGAAAGAAGTTGATTTTAACCAATAAATATGGAGAAGCTGGATGAAATAATGAGTTTGTAGTTGAATATGAGAAAAATTTGGACATTTAATTGAAAATGCCAGTAGGCATTTGCAAATACGAGACTAGAATTCAATAAAAAGATTACAACCAGGATTCTAGGTTTGGGAATAATTGAAATACCCATTTGTTCATTCAGTAATGTACTTAGCACTACCACATACTGTGCGTTGCACTATGAACTGGGCATACAGGAAGGTGGATAAATTAACACAGTCCCTGCTGTTAAGGAGCGAACAGTTTAGTAAAAAAGACAAGTTGGAAAATAAGTGATAAATAACATTAGTGAAGAAAGGTATTCTAGTAGAAGCATGTACAATGGTAGTGGAATGTACAGATGGAAATGCTGAAGAGAGAGAAGCTACATGTAATTTTCTGTTAAAAACCCTAACTATTTGCAGTCACTCTTAGTATAAAATCCAGACTCCCTGCTCTGCTTGATTTGGCTGCTGCTTTTCTCTCTCATTTCCGTTCTTCTTCTGCTTTATCCTCCCTTGGGCCAGTCATCTGCCTGGTCCTTAATCTCCCTTCCACACGCCAAGCTTACTCAGAGTACATGGCACTTCCACTCTGCTCTTCTCTTCATATTAATATGATTCATGTCTTCGTTTCACTCATCTCTCTACTCAGACATTACACCTGAGAGAGGGCTTTCCAGACCACCCATCTAAGAATATCACCCTTAAACCACTCTAGTTGATTGCTCTTTTTTTTCAGCAGTACATATTTTCACATGAAACAATCACATTTATTTACTCCTTTCTTGTCTCTGTTTTCCTACAAAACTAATTCTGATGAAGTCAGGATCTTTGTCTGACTCACAGCTGTCTCTCAGTGCCCAGAACCGTAGCGAATCCTAAAAAGATTTTTTCGCACGGAAGAATGAAAAAGAAAACAAATAATGAAGTTTCATGAAGCAATCACAGTAAAAGAGAAATGACTTACAGATAAAGGTACAGATGATGCCTAAGTCATTCATTCAGATTAGATGAATCTAATGATATCTAAGAAAGACTACTGGTTTCCCATAAAAATCTTTTTGTTTTCGAGGTGGAATGATCTCCATGTTTCAGGATAAGAATAGCTGCACCTCTGCCTAGATTTAAACTATTTTACTGTTTTGCAATTGGTCCTTTTTTATAAGTGTTTGAATGTTTCAAAATGTCTTGAATTTACCTACTTCCAGAGCAGACCTCTCTAACTGCTTTACTTACAACAGTTGCTAAACTTAGCCTGAAATCTTTAGCCTGAGGCTAACAGCTAAAAAAAACTCCTAGAAAGAATACTAGTTTATGCAATCGCTATTAAAATTAAGAGAATTCTGGGGCACCTGGGTGGCTCAGTCAGTTAAGCCTCTAACTCTTGACTTCATTCAGCTCAGGTCATGATCTCGAATTGGTGAGTTCAAGCCCCGCATGGAACTCTGTGCTGATGGTGCAGAGCATGCTTGGAATTCTGTCTCCCTCTCTCTCTACCCACCCCCCCTTGCTCTCTCTCTTTCTCTCAAATAAATAAAAATTGGGGTACCTGGGCGACTCAGTCGATTGGGCATCAGACTCTTGATTTCAGCTCAGGTCATGATCTTATGGTTGGTGGGATGGAGCCCCGCATTGGGCTCTAAGCTGGCAGCATGGAGCCTGCTTGAGATTCTCTCTCCCTCTCTCTCTCTCTCACTCTGCGCCTTCCCTGCTCGTGATCTCTCTCTCGCTCTTAAAAACAAAATATAAATAAATAAATTAATTAAATAACTTAAAATAAAAACAAATTAAGAAAATTTGTCTTGAATTAAATTACGAATTAACAACCATATTACATTACAAAAGAAACATGCTAAACACCTAAACATATTCTTTGAAGTGCAAAAGAAAAGTTGATGAGAAGAAATTCATTTGAAAAGCAAACAAAACTTTGCAAGTTCACCCGTCTCTACTTATTATAAAGGTTGTGAAATTTTACAAGATGGAAAAAACCAACTGCCAACCAACTCTTAGTGCCATTTCTCACTGATCTGCAGGGTCTCGCTTCTCCATATATAGATGAGCAGCTTTGGAATCACACGAAACTTCTTAAGACTGCCTGTTAAGACTGCCAAAGCTCAGGCTCTACCTTCCGAGTCAGAATCTGCCTTTTAAGATTCCTCATGTTGATTTCCATGTACAATAAAGTTTAGGAAACTCTGCCCTGGTGGCTATGTGAGGGTGGGAAACATGCCTGGACAAACACAGTGCTTGAAAGTGAAATAAATGAAAGCCTTTTGCAAAGAGGGAGTTGAAGAGCTAGAGCATTGAGTCTACACTAAATAGACAGTTTGTTGTCTGTTGACGCCTCTACCTGAATGCCCCCAAAGCGCTTCAGACTCTAATCTCCAAAACTGATCTCAGCATCCTTTTCACTCTATTTCTCCTCCTTTATCTCCTATTCTGGTAATGCCACCAATATCTACCCAGTCACTCACCATCTACCAAGTCCGAGCTTCATCAATTTGCTGTGTGACTTAATCCAAGTCGTGTCATTTTCTCGGTCTGATATTTAATCACTCATTCATTCATTAAGTATTCATCGCACACCAATTTGTGTCACATGCTGTGCTAAGTATTGGGCATAAAGTGGTAAACAAAACAGAAAAGGCCCTAGAGTTCATGGAACTCACAATACAAAATTTTGGTTTTAAATGATGAATGGTTACAAGAACAGAGCTTGATAGACCTCAGAGTTCATCAGGAGCCAATAAAACTGAGGGTTAGGGAGTGGGGAGATTGGCACTCCAGATCACTTACAAGTGTCAGGTTTCATTTGAAGAAAAGATTTAGTGGCCAAAAAAAAAAAAAAAAAAGAACAATAACTTGAAACCTGAAACCTTTTATAGAATTGTGATTTCATAGTCTGCTTTTAGATTCAAATTTTTTGAATTCAGGAATTTTTATAAAATATCATGACATAGTGATTGATCTGTTTATTTCAATGTTTAAAAAGACATAAACAGGAGCGCCTGGGTGACTCACTTGGTCAAGCATCCAGCTTGGGCTCAGGTCATGATCTCACGGTTCATGGGTTCATGCCCTGTGTCAGGCTCTGTCCTGACTGCTCAGAGCCTAGAGCCTGCTTTGGAATCTTTGTCTTCGTCTCTTTCTGCCCCTCCCTCTCTCTCTCTCTCTCTCTGAAAAATAAACATTAAAAAATTTTAGATAAAAAAAGAAATGAATAGACACATGTACAGTTAGAAGCATACATTCCCTTTTTAAATGGAAGTAAGATTTTCTAACATTTGTCACATAATGATTATAAGCTGTTTATCACTCCCTCAACCTACCTGTGGCATTTATGGTACCATTCGTCTATTTCCCCCCTTTCTGCTTTATTTTCATTTTCTTGGTTTTACTTTTAGCTTTTCCTCCATTCTCTCTTAACTGTTGATGTAGTGATTAGTCTCACCCGTCTGTAACCCATCCTCTACAGAGCCAGATGTAAATGTAAGATATCTGAAATGTAAATCCAATCATATGATTTTCCTGGTTTAAAACCTTTCAGTAATTCACCATGGTCTTAAGATAAAAGAAAATGCCTAAATATGACATGAAAACAAAATTGTAAAGCAGCCTCCCCTGAGGCGATGGGGATGAAGACAGTGTTGTCAGAGACTATTTTAAGCAGAGCAAGGAAACAGGGAAAGTTGAGCTGGTTTTCCTTCTCTTGATCTAGACATTTTTTTTTTTTTAATTTCTACATGCTGTTTTATTGAGAACATACTGTTCTCAAATATGTCAAAATATATGGGATGTGATTTTCTCATACTTGAGTGGTCTTGAGAGCTGGAACCATAGACTGTGTCTTAGACTGCCCCGAGGACTCCACATACATTATCGTTGACCCTTAAAAATCATCATCTGGTGGTCGCATTAGGTCATTTTCTGACCCTGTTTTTATGGCTGTTACTTTAAAGTCCTCCAAACCACAAAGCATCTGACTAAGAATGCCAGTTGATGTCAGTCTTTCAGGGACTCCTCAAAGCTCTCTTCTATTGCCCTTTGCTACAAGAACAACCAGATGGACCATATAAATTAGATTCTTGAAGAATGTCTCCAGGGAAACAAATTCTTTAGGCATGATTATAGGATTACCTCTTTCCCTAGAGACAGAATTCATATACACCTGCTGCTATAGACTCATTGTTTGTATGCCCCCAAAATTCATATGTTGACACTTAATCCCCAGTGTGATGGTATTAGGATGTGGAGCCTTTGGAGACGATGAGATCATGAGGACAGAGCCCTTGTGAGTGGGATTAAAGACCTGAGAGAATGTCCTTGCTTTTCTAGCCATGTGAGATTAAAACAAGCAGTCAGCATTCTGCAAACAGGAAGGGAACTCATCAGAACCCAAGCACTCTGGCACCTTGATGTTACACTTCGAGCCTCCAGAACTGTGAGAAATAAATTTCTTTTGCTAATGAGTCCACAATACTGCATTCGAGCAGCCCAAATTGACTAAGACACCAATATTCCATGATATGGTTCTAACAGGATATGAATTGGAACTTTTGAACAAAGCACCAGAATACAGGTGGTGCTGCCTTTGAGAAAGTGCTAGACTTCCTTGAAGGCGGAATTTCAAAGGAGACCGAAAACACTCATTTATAAAAACCTTAAATTTTCCTTATTCGCATCAAAAATATGAAGAAACAGAAGGATGAACAAAGGATTTTAGGAAGAGGTTTTGAAGGAGAAAGTTGAGGTGTGTCTGGGTAGCCATCTGACTTTGGCCCAGGTCATGATCTTGCAGCTCGTGGGTTCAAGCCCCGCTTTGGGCTCTGTGCTGACAGTTCAGAGCCTGGATCCTGTTTCAGATTCTGTCTTCATCTCTCCCTGTCCTTCTCTCTACTTGAGTTCTCTCTCTCTCTCTCTCTCTCTCTCTCTCTTTCTCTCTCAAATATAAATAAACATTTAAAAAAAACTGTTGAAGGAGAAAGTTGATGAATTATTGTGATTCCCACCCCCACTCTCTATCTGCCTTCCCTCTTCTGTCTGCCATTTCTTCTCAACACAGGAAGGAGCAAAAAAATCCAGAATGATAACAACCTGGGAAAGGAGGAGAAACAGTAGGACAGGATACAAGAGAAAAGGAAAACCATGCCCCACTTCCTACTGTCAGCAACCAGCACAAAAAAGGCTTCAGCTGGAGGGAAGTGTGAAGATTTTATGTTGAAAATTTAGAATTTGATTATTATGTAAAACACATTGTTATTTTTATGTTTGGTGTGTTAAAAGATCATAGGACTTTGTCTCTTTGCAAAGTGACCAGAAAAGTCAGAGAGATTGAGTTTTCACACAAACAGAAGGATTGTCCCCACTGGGCAGATTTAATGGGACAATGGAGGAAGTAAAGTTCATTTTTTGGATTACACTGCTCGAGTCCATTGTGTTCAAAATACCAGTTACCTAACCTCCAGACTTTCCCAGCCATCTGCCCTTCCAAACCTAGAAAAAGTTCGCTACTACATCGTACTCCTTTATGACCAAAGCCAAACACCCCTCAAAACCTCCCAGAAAAGCATGCTTTGCTGAGAGTCGAAGGTAATGCAAAGAAAGACCCAAATTGCTGCAAAGTGAATGACTGAGTTCCTGACCTGTACCAGAGCTCCCATGTCATTGTTCTCATCAGTCAGTCCAGAATTTTCTGGTCAGCACTAATGAAGTAAACTGCCACATAAATCCTTTTTCATTCCCCAAAAGAAGATAATTGAATCTGCTCTTTCTTTATCCCTTCCCCTTCTGCCCATAATAGCTTTCCATCTTGTACAGCTCCTCAGAGCTCTTTTCTACTTGCTAGATAGGACGGTACATGATTCATGAATCATTGAAGAAAGCCTTTTAGATCTTCAAATTTACTTAGTTGAATTTTTATTGTTTAAGGATTTCGTGGCAGCTGGATCTGAAGCAAACAGCTGATGGCATTCGGGGACAATGAAAAACATAGGCATGGTGCTCTGTGAACCTTTTTTGAGTTCACTATCTTTCTTGCTCTTTATGAGGCCCATGGGTAAGCCCACTTGATTCTGACCTCCACTGTCTTTGCATTAAGCTCCTGATATAGTTGGCTTTTCAGGACTCGGCAGATCAGCTTGAGCTGTCGGATGGTTCCAACTGGAACGTAAGTCCCTAGTCCTTAGTTCAGTCCAAAACTCCCCAGTTGTTTGGAATCTCTTTCCCCAGTTTTAGTCCATAGTCCCTATTTACTAAACTCTGCTGGTTTAATCCATGCTGGGATTTGCTAGCAGTATACACAGGCTATTCTCTTGGCCAGGAAGCAGTAACATTCTCTTGGTTTATCTATTAAGGTTTACATATCTAGTTACCTTGGTTTATGTAGATAAAGGCTAGTGTCTGGTGGGAATCTTGGGAGGAAAAAACCCAGAAAAACTGGCAGGCATAAGTTGAGAACTTAAAGGCTGTTTTAGAGCACTCGCCACCTAATTCAAAGACTCTTATGTGAGGATTAGTTGGTCACAGAATGGATTAGATTGACCCTGGGTCACCCACCAACCTCAAGATGTTTTGTGTGGAATGAGGTGCACTGTGAAACACCACACAACCCCTACTCCATGGCACAACCGTCTTGAGTATTAGTTTGGCTTGAGAGACAAAAAGGCTTAGCTTAATAAGGCAACCTAGAATTACAATGATTATTATAGTGAATATTCCTATTAGACAAGATTGTTTACTTAAGAAGTATTCTTAAAAGTAAGGATTCTCATATCAAACTGTAAGGGCAAAACGGGACTGATTCCATTTTGCTTAAGGGCAAACTGGGACTGACTCCATTGTGTTTCCTGTCTTCCACCCTGAGTCCCCAGTGCCTGCTCAAAACCTGCAATTTCCCGGTTCCAAAAGAACCATGCCCAGTGACCTATGGAACAAGACCCTGACCCTTCCTCAGCCAATTGGCTAGGGTCACGACCATCACCCCTCCCACTGCCCCTAGACTCCTTTAAAACTATTGTGTTTTTGGAACAGGCCCTCTCTCTCGACCCACTACTGCGTCGGTGCGGTAGGAGATTGAGCTCGAGCTAGCTCGATTAAAGGCTCTTTGTTCTTGCATCGGACTCAGCTCCCTGGTGGTTCTTGGGGTCCCCGAATTCTGGGCATAACAAAACAAACAGAATGGTATACTTATTTTTTTAATGTTTATTTATTATTTATTTTGAGAGAGAGATAGGGAGCAAGCAGGGGAGAGGCAGAGAGAGATAGAGACAGAGAATCCCAAGCAGGTTCCACGCTGCCAGCACAGAGCTTGATGCAGGGCTCAAGCCCAGGAACTGACAGATTGTGACCTGAACCAAAATCAAGAGTTGCCCCTTATGACAGAACCATCCAGGTGTGCCTGGGGTACCTATTTTAGTTGGCATATAAAAGCTTCCAAAGGCTTCCAGATTCCAAAAAGTAATTAAAAAATTCATTGCAAAAAAACTAATGAAAATTTAGAGACACAAGATCATAAACAAAAGTTTGCCAACCATCAGCTTCACAGCTACAATAGCTCCAAGGCCAGGCACCTAAAATAAAATAACACCTTTTCTCCACCCCCACATCACAATCTCCTGGGGCCCATCGTTAAAATGCCGGCCCAGGAATCCATGTCTCAGTTGTTGTCAGCTAGGACCCTGGAAAAAAGATTGTGCTCAAAAGGCCCATGCAAATTTTTCAACAATTCAAACAGCCTTTGAATCTACCCTTAAAGCTGGGCCCCTACGTGGGTCCTCCCAAAGTTTACCTGACTTGGAGGAATTTTCCAATAAACTGCTGTTATTCTCTCAAATAGCTAAGGGAAAACTAAAACTAAAAATAAGAAAAACTGTGCCAAATTCTGGTAAAGTTTGGAGCTACAGATGAGTTCCTAGGAAAACTGGCAGAAGCCGGTTAAGAATAGAAATTCTTATCAGAGGCAGCTCTCCTGGATCTCGGCTGTTGTACCCGGTAGAAAGAGGAAAATAAAATATCTTTTGCAGTATCTTGAGAACGCCTCCTCAGTGCAAGAGGTTGTTCAATACTGCCAGAAATACTTATTGTTTGTTCTGGCTAAAAACTACAAAGCAGCTCTGTGGTCAAAAATCTGGCCGAATTATAGAATCTGCTAGAAAAAAAATGTTCAGGCCTTCTCCCTAAGTTAAAATAAAATTATGTACTCAGAGGAAAAGAAAAACTTTCTAAAGCTCTTGTAAAAAGATTCATGGGTGGATCCACCTATCAGGTCATTTAAGTTGCAAGCCCATTCCCTGAGGAATTGAGAGTCACAGTCTTTATCTTACAAATCCTTACAAAAACTAGCAATGCAATTCTAGAGGAAATTTACCTGTTCTTTCTTACCAATCCTCAAACTTCTTCTATTTATCTTAAAAGGCTTGTGATTCACATTCTTGTCTGCCTCTGAGACATAAATGTTAAAATACAAACTGCAGGGATGTAATTCTTACCAACAAAAGAAAACAAAAAGGCGAAAAGTAATTTGGAATTTGAGCTAATGGGAAATCTTAAGTATATGGATGCTGTAAGGTCTCTTGTCTGTCTCTAAATTTAATATATACATATATATACACACATATGTACGTATACATATATACATACATATGTATGTGTAGTTTGTGTGTGTGTGTGTGTGTTGTAGATTGTAGATGTGTGGTATTTTTTTCTTCTGAATGGTATTGCCAAAATTAATTTGGAAAAGAGCTCTATTTAATTAGTTTAAAGAAAATCAAACCCTTATATAAATTAAGCATTCGTAAAAATCTTCTAAAACTTTATAAAAATTAACCCAACTATTTCTCACATTCACATGATCTCAAATAATCTTTGGCAAATAAAAGCTAGTTTAAGTTTGATTTAATTAAAATAGACATGTCTTCAATTACCAGCATTAAAGACGATGCAGACATACAACTCTGTTCTACCTAGGTTTACTAATCAATTAAACTCATGTTATCTCTTACAAAATTTGTCAGAAAAGGAAAAAAAGAATAGCTTGGGATGATGATTGACTTTGTTTAATGTCTCATAAACGCTGTGTAAGGTAATCTAAACATAATTGTTAAGAAGCAGTAAATTAAATAGATTTAAGTAGCATAAAAAGGTTTTAGGTGAACGCTTCAAATAGTTTCCCCAAGTCTTTTTTGGTAACTTGGAACCTTTAAGTTTTGCTTAGAGGTCAATTAAACGATGGATGATCATTAAGTATCTAGATTATTTTAAATTAAGGTAAAATACTAAAACACCGATTACTAAATATAAATTTCCTTTACCCAGAAACTAAAAATATTTGGGTCCATTAGTCACCATGTCCTGTGCCATGCTGTTACTGATGGAAGAGTCTGTGTTGTGTGAATGGAGGTCTCAGTCCTTGGATTCCCCACCAGAGATTTATGTGGGTATCTGAGATCCAATAAAGACAGCCAGAAGGAAGGTAACAAGCCAAAGCAGTTTGTTGGAGCAAGGAAAGTACACCCTCAAGATGGGAGAGCGGTGGAACCGCCCTAGGTTTTTTGGGGATTAGATATTGTTGGGTGTCTCTGGGCTGGGAGGAGCTGTGATGTACAGGGGGTGGTCTCTAATGGGAGCTGCTTCCAGTCATTTGGGAGACTCCTCTCACAGGTTGGGAGGGGGAGTTTTTGACTCTACAAGGTTTGTACCAGGACCCAGGACCAGTCATGGTAGCCTTTCTCTGTGGCAGTAGGGGGACTTGTACCGGCAATACAAAGGCATTATAACGAGTCTAGGGGTTACCCTGGGACAGAGGTGGAAGAAGAAAGCGAATGCTCTGTACCTGTGACTCTTGATCTGTCAGTCCCAAGGTCTTGGAAGCCACAAGGCCAGGATGTTGTGCCCTGCGCTTTAATGTGTAGCTTATTTATCACCATCCTTGGCCTCCGGTTCATGTCTCTATCATTTCCCTTCAAGGACTTGGGACTCTGCTTCTGGGTATTCCTTCCACTGCTCTTGTCTAGCTTCTAACTAATACTAAAAATTTTACATAAAAAATGTATCTAGAAATGATAAAAAAAAAGTATTTATAAATTTACCAAGCTACACAATGATAATATAAAAGACAGTTCATAATTGTTTACTTCTTTTTTGTTGCTAGATCAAGGTTTTTAGGTTAAAATTCTAACATACAACCAAAGCTACTAAAAAGTAATACGAGAAACATCTCCATATGCAAGAAAAATAGGATGCGTGTTTTTGATAAAAAAAAAAGATATAAGGAATGGAAATTCATTTATGTTAACGGAAAAAATATAGAAAGTTTATAGAAATGGAATCTGAAAAGGGATTTTATGAGTGGTCAGGGCTGGCTAAGATTGGATCGAATTTAATTAAGTTAAATGAATTTTAATATCAAAAGTAAACTGGTGCAAATTAGAATTTGTTTTTCCCTCTGTTAAAAGGACAAAATAATTAAACTATTGGTCTGCTCTTAGTAAAAGATTGTAAAAAGTTTATCTTCTAAGTAATATGCCTTAAAAAAAAAAACTTTATGCCTTGTCAAAATAATATCCTGTGTCTTTATCAAATCTTTGATTACTTAACAAAGCTAAGGCTTCTCTATTATAAGAGCTAAGGTGTTTTTATTTTGTTTTCCACAAGTATTTAATTTTATATATTTGCCTGTGAAGTACTTATTGTCATTATGGTTAAATGGATTACTAAGTATGGTCTCACAATGACCTATAATCCTATTTGACCGTGTGTTTTAAAGCATTTGGGTATTCTCTGCAAAATTCCCTAGATCAACTTCTAAAGATTTTTAACCTCAAATTAACTTGGAGATTTCCCAGAGGATCCCTGGATACCTTAAAAGATTTGTTCTCTGTCCTTATAAAAATACAGATATTACACTAATTAGATTTATTTGGTATGTTAAGTTACACGGGAAACATTGTCAAATAAGTGGTGATAAATCTTCTTAACTTATATTTGAGTGGGCATATGTTACTAATGTAAATATTGCAGACTTTCTAGGAAACTGATATGTCCTGGTATGGTATCACTTATAATTCAAGTGATCGTCTTGATATATTGTGTGTCAGAGAAACAGGCAAATTTCTTTGTCAACTATATTTCAATGAATTTTCCGCAGATTTTTAATCATAGATATTTTTAGGTCTTTGTTATTAACACGGAGTTATTGTTTTACTCCGATGCTTTTGCAAAAGTGTTCCTCCAATGTGCTTCATCTTTAAGGAGACTGATGGAAGAAGAGACTGTGGTAAGTATTCTAGAATACAGGTCTCTAACCACTTTAAGATCATAAAGGAGAACTGGGTCAGAATTTCCATAACTAATGAAAAAAACTATTCAGACAGAATAAATATTAATTAAATGGAACTTACATGAACCGAGGAGGATGATTGTAATTTTTTTGTGACTTTTTGTTTAAAACATTGCTGGTTCCTTAATGTTTTGTTTTCTAGACTTAAGAAAACCCTTCTTAAGCTATTGATTACACGCAAAAATTCAATAAAAATCATGCTTTTATAAACAAACTTGAATCATTTACCTTTTTTCCCTACCTGATTTCTCCAGCATTTAGAAACACTTGAATATTCTTTTCATAGCAAAACAGTTATTTCCTATGTTATTCAATAAGAATCTGTTTTCATTGTAACAATTGGAAACATTGGTTTATAAAGCTTTGACTGCAATATCATCTTTAAGAGAGATAATCATTGACTTAAACATGACCAGACAGATTTAAGAAACTAAGGTTGATTTTATAAGAAGCCAATAATGCCCCATGGAAAAATTGACTTTTTACCTTGCTTATAATGTTTCAGCAAAGCAGTCTTTAAAAGAGTTTATATGGTCAATCGCTATTCTTGCTGGGCTTAAATAAATAATAAGGCAAAGTTGTATGCAAACAAATTAGTTTTACTATTATTATCTTTGGTAAAAATTGGGGACAATTTTAGAGAGAAAAATTATGTTTGAACCTTTGTAGATATTAAATTCTAGTCTTGTTATTGTCTTTGAGGATTTGTTATATATCAGTAAACTGGGTTGGATCTTAAATTCTTCTAGTTTCCTCAATTATTTGCCTATGGCTCTCCAGACTAACATTTCCAATTTTCTCCCACCCTTCTGATTTGGAATATTGCCATTGATTCTCCTTGGAAGGGATTCTACCAGGTTCCTTCTCACTACTCAGATTAACAGCCAGACTTCAGAAACTCAAGCCTTCCATATACATATTACAGCTTATATTAAAAATGGAGAGGGGCGCCTGGGTGGCTCAGTCGGTTAAGCGGCTGACTTCAGCTCAGGTCATGCTCTCACGGTCTGTGAGTTCGAGCCCCGCGTGGGGCTCTGTGCTGATGGCTCAGAGCCGGGAGCCTGCTTCGGATTCTGTGTCTGCCTCTCTCTCTGCCCTTCCCTTGCTCATGCTCTGTCTTTCTGTCTCTCAAAAATAAATAAATGTTAAAAAAAAATTAAAAAAAAATGGAGAGAAGTAGTGGACACCAGTGTAGACCGCTTCTTCCCAGGACATTGGACCAAAACTTCAACCTTTAAGTGAAATGAAGCTCTTCTCTTTCATTTCTTTCCATTGACCTGGTAAGATAATGCCATCATTCACACATCCCAGACCATTGCTAAGGTGGATAGATAACCTTTCAGACTGCTGGATTGGTCATTAAAAACAAACAAACAAACAAAAAGGGGTGGGAGTGGGATCTGTCCATGGTGCCAGAGACCACTGGTCCATTTCCCTCTCTCTGGGTAACAACTCCAACTTTGGGGAACTTTGCATACAAGCTCTGTGCAAAGAAAGGGACACAAGGCAAGGATAACTGGAAAGAAATGGCCTGTGTGATCTACAGACCCTTAAACGTTTTACAGGCCTGCATGGCTCTTGCCTCCAGTCTTGAGACACAGATTCAGACAAGAATTACTAGAAGGCTTTCAGGATTCACTTTCTTTGTCAGGGTTCTATTTCCTTGGTTAGGAATAAATGTAAATGACCTTATCATTAGAAACATCTTCTTAAATCTTGTAAGTATTGCAGAATCTACTGTTAAAGTAATAGCTGCCCGAGAAAGATCCTTAGACTCTCTGGCCAAAGTTGTTGTTGTTGTTGTTGTTGCTGCTGCTGTTGTTGTAGCTGTTGTTGAAAGCAAATGTTAACATTTTATTTTATCTTATTTTTATCTAAATATAGTTTACGCACAATGTTACATTAGTTTCAAGTGTACAACATAGTGATTCAACAATTCTATATGTTATGCTATACTTTTATGCTATGCTGACATCCATCACTGTAACACTATTACAATATCAGTGAATATATTCCCTCTGCCGTACCTTTTATTCCCATGGCTTTCATTCCATAAGTGGAAGCCTGCACCTCCCATTCCCCTGTACCCATTTTGCTCATTACCTTACTCACTCTGGCAATTATCAATTTGTTCCCTGTATTTATAGGTCTTATTTTGCTTCCAAGTTTTTCTGTTCCAAGTTGTTCAATTATCATTTAGTTGACTAAAGAGGTCTCTGTGCTGTGGCCAATACTCCTTGTTACATCTGGTTTAACACTTCTGGGGAAGCCAAAACTCAATTACAAACAATCACTGAGCAAGCCATTTGGCTTACAAGAATAATTCCTTTAGCAGGTCTTTCTTTGACTTATTTGATTTTGATTGGTTTGGGTCTGGGGGACCATGGCTCTGAAGTGTGCTTCAAACACTGGGATTTATTCTGCTTATAATAATCATAATAATGTCCCTGGTGTGTTGTATCCTCTCAAAAGCTTTTAATGCGTGTTTGCAGCCACTAACCAGCAGGCAAGTGATCTCCTTAAGACTGGAACATCATGAAAGGAACAAAGAGAATGACCAACTTAAAGATCGTGAACCTGCTGTGACCTATGAGCATTACAGAGATTAAGCAAAAATATCAGGATCTACGGATAGCACACAAAGAACCAACAAAAAACTTCAGGCAGTAGCTGAGAGTGGTGCTAGTGTTTCAAATTTGTATCACATTCCTCCAATAAGAAGAGATAAGAAGAGAGTCCAATCAAAAGGGGGAAACTGTTAAAAAGAAAAACATTTCCCAAGATGGAGTCACATGTGCTAAGCCCACGTCACCAAATCAAGACTTAATGTCTAAACCGATTGTAATTTCAACTTTTCCAGGAATGTAGTCTTGACTGGTCAGTCTGAAACATTCTGGCCAGCACTAATAAGGTAATCTCCCACACAGACTCTTCCCATACTCAAAAGGAAGATGAAGCAATCTGTTCTTTCCTTCCTCCTTCCCTCTTCTGCCTATTACAGTCTTCTACCTTGTACAGCTTCTCAGGAGCTCCTTTCCACTTGCTAGATGGGATGCTGCTTGATTCTTGATTCACTGAATAAAGCCAGTTAGATCTTCAAACTTACTCAGCTGAATTTTTGTTGTTTGACAAAGAGCAGGATCTGAATCAAATCAGGCAGGAATACAGGCACAGGAGTATAGAGAGGAAGACAGCATCCAGAAACTTTGAGTTAATTTTATATGCTAGTTATCCCTAAATAAAGCTGAAATTTTAAAAAATAAGAAAAGAGAAACTGTAAGTATTTTGGGAACAGCTCTAACCCAGGCGGGATGTAAAGGTAATACACTCGACAGTATCTTACGTTTCATTTTTGTTTATTTTCAGTTCTGTCTGAAGCTAGGGTTTGCATTCCTCTTTTTCTAAATTTCAGTTCACAGGCCAACGTTGAATATTTCGATTTGTTGTCTATAATTCAATCCCGAAGTTACTAAAATCTATTGTACTCTTCCAAGAACTATCTTTCCTTTTCAACAAAGCAACGTGAAAGTTAAACAGAGGTCAGTCGATAGTCGAATGATTTCATGAACCAGCGAGTTAGAAGGCTGCAGACGCCATTATTTCCGATTTGGGAAAGAAGCAGTAAAAACAGATGTTTGGTGGTTTGTCTGTGAAATCAGAGAAAATTGTTTTCACACTGCCTTGTTGAGATTTACTAATGATTGGCAAAAAGTTTTTGTAGGAAATGCTTTATTTTCCTCTAGATTCCAAATTAGAGTATGTCAAAGTCATTCTCGTTCAGTTCTCTGAATTAAATGACAATGGCAATGGCTGGATTATTTACTGCATATATCATGGGGAAAGTGAATTCGAATGATGGGGTGAAGAAAAGACGCTTTTGCCTGAAAGATCCTGAGGTCTTTTTGTCAAAGACACTCTGGTGCACTGATGGAGGTAGGCAGAAACACGTCAGTATTTCTCAGGGAGTAACTCACTTTTTAACACTTCTGCATCATACCTAAAAGTAAAATCAGTGACCCTACTACCTCTGTCTATTCTTCTCTCACCTGCGAAGTGCCAATTTAAAGACTGTTGCAAAAAGCATAGATCAACAATGTAGTCAGCTTCTTTGGGGGGGATGGGGGGATGAGTTTAAAACCATATTGGAAAATTTCAAAGAAAGTCTTATTTTATGCTTGAAAGTGAATTAGATGACTCGTAGGGTAGAGATCTCCAACCTTTTTTTCTGTATATGTACCAGTTCTGTACTTTTTTATGAGCTGGTCAGACAGATGTACTACCAGAAGACACAGAAGACAGGCTGAGGAAATAGCAAAGGTTATTATATTCACAGTTTCTGCAGACAGGAGGCACAGCATGCCACACAGACCATGTGGGAAAGCCACCAGGTTGGTCAGGAAGCAGAAGCAGGTGTGATGGGAAGAATGGGAAGGTGTAGGCTATCGTCTTTATTGGGGTTTACCTGGAGAGGCAAGGAGGACAGTGTGCACAGTTTAGATTGGTGGATTTGAATAATTTTGGCAGGTTTGGGCCTGCAGTAGTAGTCCCTACTTGCCTAGCACCTGGCAATGGATGGTTAAGGAAGAAAAATATGGCCTCCAGGGTGTGATGGGCCAGATAGAGATTTGGTTTTGGACAGGTTAGTTTGCATATCAAAGACATGCTTCTGGCCGGGCCCTTTGCTATCTCCAAGAATTGGCTAGCTCCCTGAAGGGCAGTCTTTCCCAAGTCAGACAAGTTTTTTGTTTTGTTTTTAAGACGTTAAAACATCATAATATACAGAAAATTATAAATATTTACAATACAGCAAAGGGGAGGATGGGCGGCTCAGTCGGTTAAGTGTCCGACTCTTGATCTTAGCTCAGATCGTGCTCTCATTGTTAGTGAGTTGAGCCCCACGTCAGGCTGGGCACTGAAAAGTGGAGGGGAGTGCTATTCGGGATTCCGTCTCTCTCTTTCTATCCCTCCTCTGCTCATACTCTCTCTCTCTCTCTCTCTCTCTCAAAATGAATAAATAGATTTTAAAAAATAAAATAAAATAAAACACTGCAGTACATCATCAGAAAATGATTTGGGAGTATGGCAGTCTAAAGTATGCATATTTATTTACTTACGAACTATATGCATACGCTTTACTAATATTATATTAAGTGCATTAAGATAGAAATTAGAAAATGAAGAATTTTAAATAAAACTTTAGATAAAATTAAGCATACTATTAAATAATTCGAACTTAAAAGCAATGCAAACCTTTAAATTATTGGCTCAAAAAGTTTTACTTTTATCAAATATCAGTTTTAGTAATAACCTAATGTAATGCTATTGAATGGGCTTTATTATTTGAAATATTGCATCAGCATCATGTGATCCAAGCAATAAAAGGTGAGGTTCGAAGGGACTCGGTGCTAAGTGTGGAGACTGCTTGGGATTCTCTGTCCCTCTCACTTGCTCTGCCCCTCCCTGCTCCTGCTAGTGAATTCTCTCTCTCTCTCTCTCTCTCTCTCTCTCTCTCTCAAAACAAAAGGTGAGGATCTAAATTAAGGGTGGTTTTTTTTTACCTTTTAAATAAGGAAATTTTTAATAGAAAAATAACACAAATACTAAAATGAAGCCCTCCACTCTTCATCCATTTCAATCATTACCAGTTCGTAGAAATCTTGGTTTATGTATACATTCCCCAACCACTACCTTAGATTATTTTGAAACAAATTCCAGTTATCATACGATTCTTCTGTAAATAGTTGAATATGTATTTCTTGAAGATATGCATTTTTAAAAACAAATCGTGACATTATTAACAGAGAAAAACTAACAAAAATTCCTTGACATTGTCAAACATCAAGTCACCATTCACATTTTTCATTATGTTTTTAACAGCTAATTACAAATATATTGACGCTTGATTTTAATTACTGTGACAGCTGGAAAAGTGTCATTGCAAAACCGTAATATAAACAATATATGTTACACACTTAGAGTGAATTAAATTATGAATGAAAGCTGGTGTGAAAGCATATTTCAGAGTCTCCTTGATAATTTAGAACGTTTTTGCCCACCTTCACAAGATTTAACTAGACTGACATTCTTTCCATTTTGTAATACGTTTGGCAAAGCCAAAAAGGAATTCAGTTGTATTTAATGTCTCTGTAGATGTAAGTTCCTGCGACTTCCATCCCTTGAATGTCCTCTTTTGTTTCTCCCCTGTTGACCTTCGACTTCCCTAAGTATTCCTCCTGAGAAAGAGTCTGTATCTTGCCCCCTTTTCAGCAGTAACCCACTGTTGTTACACTGGAACACTGTGGGCATTTGGTAAGGTGTGGGGAAGGAGAAGCATTCTACACTTTTATGATTAAATCTCAGTTTTTCAGTGGATCTAAGTTCTTGGACTACTACCTTCCCTGTGTTTCCCCTTTTATGTGAGACAGAAAGGCTAGAGTGGACTGACATGCAATGCTCTTCCCCACATGGGGGTAAGGCTCTGCTGAAGATTTTCCCTTAGAGAATAGCTCTTGTTACAGAGAATGCACTGGGTGTTTTTCACAACGAATAGTCTTTCCTTCCCCTTTCAGAGCCAGGAGATTCTCCTCAGCTCTTCATCATAGAACTAGTTTTGAAAAAAATCTTAGGCATTATTTCCTCAAATACTGCTATTGTCGTGTCGTCTCCCTCCTCTCTGTCTCCAGCTTTACACGTGATAGACCATTTTACTATGACACGTGTGTCTTGCACTTTTTAATGTATTTTCTATGTTTTTGTCTTTCATACTTCAGTTTGGCCATTGTTTTCCTCACTTATAATTCTGATTTTTTTTTCTCTTTTCGTTCTGTTATGTCTGGAGATTTTTCTTTCAATGTCAGACACTTTGTGAAAAATTATAGATAACTTGGATCTTTAAATGATATTTTCCCACAGAGAAAATTTACTCTTTTTTGCGAAGGTGCCAGAACTTTCTGGTCACCTTCATGTCATCAGAAATTGAAATGATTCTAATCTGAGCCTTATTTCTGGTTCACCCTTGATCCCTAGGATGGCCGCCTCCAGGGTCCTAGAATAAAACCTATACCATTCACTAGACTCCCTCTTTCCTCCTAGTCCCTAAAGCCCAGTTTTTTTCCTCACTGAAACTTCATGAGTCTGTCAAAGCCTGGGCTTAGTTTTGCAGTCTCAGCAGTTACTTTGGAATTGACAGATCTTGGACTCACTTCTCGAACTTCCATTCTCTCTGGGATCTTGCTCTCACAAATCTTTGCTCTTTGGCAGCTTTCCTATGCCTTCAAATAGATTTTATTTTGTTTTATTTTATTTTTGTCCAGAACTTCTAGTTCTTAGTTATGATGAGAAAAACAGAAAAAAATTGTTTTTCTCAATAGGACTATAGAGAATAAAAACATTTATTTTGTCTCTGTATCTTGGTAATCTGAAATTTCGGTTCCATAACAAAGTTTTAAATAAGGTCTGGTCCAGGAACGGTATATGTGCTTATTCCTTTGGCAGAATACTTGGATATAAACCAGCTATATTTCATAACATATTCTTTAAAGTTTCACCAGAAATACATAGTCAATGTAGTACGCACAAGGCTTCTTTTTGTCGATTTCCTTGAAAACACCAGTTCTGGCTAAGGCTACACAGTTTTATGGTATAGAGCAACTGCAAACTAGCCCGTGGAGTTGAACACAGCTCTCTGGGAATTCTGTGGTTAAGCAAGCTCTGTAGGTGACAATTTTCTCTTGAAAACTCTACAGCCAGTGTGTTCCATTTGATGACAGCACAGACTTTGATAATAACCTTAATGATTTTACATATTTTAGAGGTCATTCAAGGGGGGAAAATCAAGCTTTCCAAAGTTGCCTTATATAGATTTTAAAATCCTGAAAAGGATGTCTCCCCCCCTTATCTAGTTCCTTTCATACTTCCTGGACCATGCAAATGCTCAATAATTATTTGCTACATGAATGAATGAATGAATGAATGAATGAATGAAAACAGACTGAATGCTGTAGATTTTTCTGTATTCTCCTGAAAATAAGAAACCTCAAACTGAGCACAATGTTCTATCTGTGTTCTTCTCACCGACGTCAAGTAGGGCAAAAAATTACCTCTGAAATTCTGGAAAATGTTTAATTGGAGGAAAACATTAAAAAGAACAATATTGGGAATACAAGTAATATAGTAACAGGTTAAAAAAGAACTAGATTGGCTGAGGTTCAGGTAATGACTTGCTTTCTAGATTTAAAATAGCTTTCAGGGGCGCCTGGGTGGCTCAGTCGGTTGGGCAGCCGACTTTGGCTCAGGTCATGATCTCACGGTCTGTGGGTTCGAGCCCCGCGTCGGGCTCTGTGCTGACGACTCAGAGCCTGGAGCCTGCTTCGGATTCTGTGTCTCCCTCTCTCTCTGACCTTCCCGTGTTCACGCTGTGCCTCTATGTCTCTCGAAAATAAATAAACATTAAAAAAAGTTTTTTTTAAATAGCTTCCAAATATTTTCATAATAATTTATTCTTTCTCTGAAATTATGACAAGTTATTGCTGTTATTACCTTCTTATGCTGAATATATAGGAAAATGCAATGATGCACTAAATATGCCTACAGTGTGAAAAATAGAAACTTGGGAAGCATTTATTGAGTTCTAGCGATTTTTTGTTCAACATGGTAAAGATATTCTTTAATTAACATGTTATTATTTCTATACCAGAATGTTTTCTTTTTATTTATTGCATCCTTTCTGCTCTTCGAAGCTTTCTTAAAAGTAATGAAAATAAGAATGGATAAATGATAATATGCATCTTTGATAAATGGTATTTAGAGTGGCTGATGGTTTCTGTTTATTTAACTTCAGTAAAGTTTATTTTCAAGCAGTTTTTCTTACTTCATTATATTTAGTAGCAATACTATGAACTGTTGAACTAGACCAGAAAAATGGAAAGTATTATAAATAGTTTTCTGTTTATTACAACAGATGGTGGTTCTATCCCCCCAAAAGAAATCATCTAATTAGATAGTCCCTGAACATATAGCGCTTAACGTAAACAGTTACAGTTTTGCTTGAAACGTATCATTGAAAGCACTATATTCGGCATTGTTGATGTGAGTTTTTTTGTGTCCTCTCCGACAGTTTTATATGTAGAAAAGAAACTTCAGAAATTTACCTTGTGTGAAATCAGTCTGATAAATTTACAATTTAAAAACCTTGTCACTTTCTTAAGTTTTTAAGTCACATCATAATCTTACTATTCACTTGTGAGACTAGTCAATTTTAATAACCACTTTTAAGAGATCTTGGAATAATATTTAGAACTGCTTAAATAGTCACACACCTGCAATGTTTCAAGTTGCATTTACAACTTAAATGTCCTTTATTTTCTTCTTAAGAAATGTAATTGTGTTCAAATAGATCCTGATTGTTTCAGTAACTCATAAGAGTAATAAATCTAACAGTTAAACAAGATAAACCTAGTGTTTTGTCAGATGTCCTAACATTACCCATACAAGTAGGAATATTTCAACTTAAAAACTATCTTTCTGAATAAGTGATCAAATTTCACATAAACAATTGAAGTAATAAGACTTTCATTCTAAAAACCCAAATTCTTATTAAAATTACCAATATATAAAACTTTAATGTTTACTTTCCTTCCAAACATAAAAATGTTAGTTACAGCTCTCTACTTCTCCTAAGTCTTTAAATTCTGAATCCATCAGATTCCTATGGTTAACATGCACACCTGTAAGAAAATAAAATCTAACCTAATTCTCTCACACATTCATTTATTCAACAGTTATTTCCTTCCCACCTACCATGTGCCAGGCACTGCTCTAGGCACTGGATACACCATAGTAAAAAAGCAAGAAAAAAAGCAAGTCTGCAATCACGAAGCTTAACTTCTTAAGGGAAAGGTAAAACAATAAATAATATGAATTTATCTTATAATTTATAGCATGTTGAAAGGTGACACAACACTTATTATGATGGTCATCATTAAAAAAAAACACACACACAAAACAACAAGTGTTACCAAAAATGTGAAGAAATCAAAAACACTTGTGCACTGTTGGTGGGAATGTAAAATGGTACAGACTCTGTGGAAAATAGGATCATGGTTTCTCAAAAGAGTAAAAATAAAATTGCCATATGATGCAGCAATTCTACTTTTAGGTATGTACTCAAAAGAATTGAAAGCAGAGTCCTAAAGAGATAGTTACATAGCCATATTCATAGCAGCATTATTCACAATACCCAAGATACAGAAGTCGCCCAAGTGTCCACCGACAAATGAATGGATAAGCAGAACGTGTTATATACCCACAGCAAAATACTATTCAGTCTTAAAAAAGGAAGGGAATTCTGACATAGGCTACAACACGGATGAACCTTGAGGGCATTATGCTCAATGAAATAACCAGTCACAATAAAAAAATGAAACATCCTATGATTCCACTTACATAAGTTACTTCATCAACATCAAAGACAGAAAGTAGAATGGTGGCCGCCAGGGTCTGGGAGGAGGGGGAAAGGTGGAGTTATTCTTAGTGGGTACAGTTTCAGCTTGGGAAGATAAAAAGAGCTCTAGAGATGGACGGTGGTGATGGTTGCCCAACAATATGAATGTACTTAATGCCACTGAAGTGTACGCTTAAAACGGGTAGGGTAGTGGGGCACTTGCGTGGCTGAATTGGTTAGGCCTCCGACTCTTGGTTTCAGCTCAGATCATGATCTTGTGGTTTGTGGGTTCGAGTCCTGTATGGGGCTTCGTGAGCTGATAGAACAGAGCCTGCTTGGAATTCTCTCTCGCTCCCTCTGTCCTTGTCCTTCCCCTGCTCTCTCTCAAAATAAATAAATAACCTTTAAAAAACATATATTATAAAAAAACTAGGGTAGTAAACTTTATGTTTTGTGTATTTTGGCACAATAAAAAAAAGTGACACATGGGGTCTGAAGGACTTTTAAATAGAATTGCCATAGAACTGAACTACTTAGGATCACAGATTTGAGTAGGGCAGGAGACTTGGGTCTGCAGACATTCAGAAACTTTGGTCTCATTGTCATCTGAGCCTTTATTTTTGATCACTGGGTCACTGACTGGAAAATTCATCTAGAGATTGATCACAGCTCACCCTACCTGATTTTCCTTCCATTCACAGAAGTCTTGAAGACTCTTCCAGGTTCAAGCCTCAGAGAAGTTTGCATCTGTTTAACTTTTAAGGTAAGTAAAGTTCTCCCTTCTAGAGATAAAGAATCCTGTCCACATTTTTCAAGACTTCTAAACTCTTGGATATTTAGAATGTTATCTGACAGAGTTTTGGATATTTCACAGGTTTTGTCTGATTTGTGGTTACATTTATGAGACCATTCTCCCTTCGGAAACATGATTTTCCTTCTATCTGCATGAAATATAAAAACTGCCTGGCATCATATTAACAGATGATTTTCCTGAGAAAATCTGTTTATTGCATTTATATTCTTAATGACCATGTTGCTTAGAAAATGATACATTTTTAAAATGTTAATAGTTCTGAAAAATAATGATATTTGATTCACATGAACAAAAGATTGAGAAGTTTCACTAATTTGTATTGAAGCAAGATTACATTAAAAGATTTTAAACTCTATCTGGCTGATTTCATTATAGTGAGCAGCACCTCCTTAAACCAATGGAACTTGATGTAAAAAATAGCAAAAATTTGCCATGCACAGATTAACTTTATTTACTAACAAGAGAAAGTTGCCAGTATTTTTTCGGTGCAGTTTTAAAGTGCGACAATGGATTTCCTGTGTGACTTTAAGAAAAATACCAGACATACTTGATTAAAATTTGCTGACCATGTTTTTAATATGATATGATACAGAGACTAAATTGACAAAAATCTATAGTTGACATTAAATTACTCTCTGAGCGTCTGAGTCATGTCATAAACTGATATAACCTTAAAATTTTGAATGGAGGCATAAGGGGGCACCTGGGTGTTTCAATCAGTTATAAGCGTTTGACTTAGGCTCAGGTCATGATCTCTGGGTTTGTGATTTCAAGCCCCTCACCGGGCTCTGGGCTGACAGTGGGGGAGCCAGCTTCAGACCCCCTCTTTTCCCCATTCACCTCCTCCACCTCAAAAATATTTTTTTAACTAAATAGAGACATGTATTTGTGTGGCAAGTAGAATATTACCTTTCAGAGGCATTCCTCCCACCCCCTATTCAAAGATGTAAGTTGGTGAAAGTTGCCGGAAGAATGGAGTTGCCGTCCTGGAAAACCTTTTCCCAAGACTGGAGACAGGACAAAGGGATGTGTGAATAGCTCAAACAGGGAGGTGACGGGGCCTTGTGAGGGAAGGGCTATCTGGTGCTCCATCATATCAGGGCCCTCTGTCTTCCTTGGATGTGTCAGCCGTGCTCCAGTCTAAAGGGCTCTGCCCTCACTCTGTCTGGGAAGTGTTTCCCTTTGTTTTTCAAATGTCATGTCAATTTTTGTTCAAATGCAATGTTTTCAGTGCAACTTTTTGCAGCAGATTTTTTTTTTCCCAAAATGACACAGCAATATTTCCAGTCCTACATGCTTTTCCAGAACCTTGCCACTTTCCAGTGAAGAGGCGGAATCTATTTCCTGCTGCCTTGAAACTGGGCATGCCTTTGTAACTATCTCAATAAATAGAAAGAAGCAAAATTGGCACTGAGTGACTCTGAGGCTGGGCTACAAAGGGTTTCTGCTGGGCTCTCTCTCTTTCTCTCTTTTGGGATTCGAGTCCTTGGAACCCAGCTACTATTTTATGAGGCAGCCCACGCCACGACGAGAGGCCTTATGATGTGTAAGAGTTTCAGAATCAACTGCTGGATATTTGAATGACCAAGACTTTAGATGATTCTAGTCTTCAGCCTTCAAGTCCTCCAACTAAGCCTCAAACAGAGGCAAGCTATCTCTGTCATGCCCTAGACAAATTTATTTTTTCTTAATGTTTAATTTTTTAGAGAGAGAGAGAACAGGGGAAGGACTGAGAGAGAGAGGGACAGAGGATCCAAAGTGGGCTATGCACTGATAGCAGACAGCCTGATTTGGGGCTCAAATTCACCAACCATGACATCATGACCTGAGCCGAAGTTGGACGCTTAACCGACCAAGTCACCCAGGGGCCCCTCAAGGCGATTCAAAGTATGGGGACCTTCAGGCACTGGAACTGGGGCAGGAGCTCTGCTTGTCGCTATCTAAATGCTATACTGGTAATCAAAACACCATCCCTAACCTTCCTTATTTAGAATTTCTCTCTCTACTCTTAGTCCTTCTTATCTTTTTCTGGCTTTATTTTTCTACATAGCACTTAAAACCATTTGAGGCACAAGATATTCATCTTTCTTGAAAAAAATTAATGTCTGTTTACCCCTTCTAACATGAGCTCCAGGAAAATGGTCATTTTGCTTGTTTGTCTGCTCACCCTTGTATCCCAGTCGTGCCTGGAGCATGGCATATATTCAATAAGAGCAGGTGGCGATACCTGTCAGGAAGAAAATAAGGAGTGAGGGCATAGAGACAAATTGGGATAGAAGGCTACTTTATATAGGGTGGCCAGGAAGGTTCTCTTTGGTGATATGACTTCAGGAGAAGGCTGAGTGAAAAGAAGCAGTGACCCAAAGATGTTGGGGGAAGAGCATTCCGGGCAGAGGGGGTAAAACTGTAAAGACCCTGAAGTGGGAATGTTCGTGGGCTGTTTGAGGAATAGGAGGTGTCTTTGATTAGAGAAACGGGGGGCAGTGGCAGGGAATGAGGTTCTGAGAACATCACGATCCAGAAAATAAAGAGCTTTTAAAGCCAGTCTAAGAAATTTATATTTAAAAAAAAATTTAATGCTTTTTGTTTTTATTTTTGAAAGAGAGAGAGAGCGTGAGCAGGGGAGGGGCAGAGAGAGAGGTAGACACAGAATCCGAAGCAGGTTCTAGGCTCCGAGCTGTCAGCACAGAGCCCAATGCAGGGCGAGAACTCACGAACTGTGAGATCATGACCTGAGCTGAAATTGGACACTAAACCGAATGAGCCACCCAGAGGCCCCCCAAAATTTATATTTTAAAGTGATTGAAGGTGTCTGGGTGGCTCAGTTGGTTAAGTATCCCACTCTGGGTTTTGGCTCAGTTCATGATCTCTCAGTTCGTGGAATCGGGCCCCACGTCGGCTCTGTGCTGACATTGTAGAGCCTGCTTGGGATTCTCTCTCTCCCTCTCTCTCTGCCCCTCCCTGTTCACTCTCTCTCACTCTCTTTCTCTCTCTCAAAATAAATAAATAAGTAAGTGGTCATTTAAAAAATTAAATAAACATTAAAAAAAATAAAAGTTATTGTAAGCCATTGGAGGGCTATGAGCAAAAGGTAACACGATCAACAGAAAGTGAGAGAGCAGGCAATGCGGAGATGGGCCCATCTAGAAGTAAGAGGACTTTTCGGGAGGATATAATGGAAGCACTTAAACGTAGGCAAAGCAGTTCACTTTAGGAACAGTTGGGCAAAAAATTTATTCAACAAGCATTTATCAATTACAAGACATTTACTTACAATAGGTTGGGTATTAGAAATATAAAAGATAATAAAACACATTCAGAGAATGCACATTCAGTGGGAGAAGAACCAAAATTAAATAATTACAAGACCTTGTGGTCTTGTAATAGTCATCACACATGATTGTAATTTCATTGACTATTTTTCCCACTGGACCAAGTGAAGCCCTAGGTGAAGAACTTTGCCTACTTCTTCTGTCTTTCTTGTCTTTCTTTTTTGTTATCTCCAGCCCTGAGTACAATGACTATGACATAATAGACACTACATATGTACTTTATAAATGAATGAATAAATATAAAAGCAATGATGAAGTTATGTATGGGTAGTATTAGGACGCAAGGGGAAGGGACATGAGGTAAGATTTACTAGAGATGGTCCTGAGCATGTAGGAAGTAGATTTGGCATTCCAGGAAAATTAGCAAATTCTGAGAACAAATAACTTGAGATGTGGAGGCTAGAAATGAATAAGGCTTGAGAAATAGGCAGGCATCATATCAAGGATGCTTTTGAGAGCCACCTTAAGATTTATCCCATAGACAATGAGGAGTGGTATGCTTAGGCTGATAGGATGGGATACTGATTTGGACGAGGGATTTGATGTGGATCACACCAGCTTTAAGGAAATCGGTCATTGCCTGCTTTGACAGAGACGTGGGAAAATGTTCTGTTGTCTATTAATATGGAGTTTTGGAGTGGCGGCAAACCAGGAAGCTGACGTAGTGACCTCTCTTATTGCCCGCTCCTCCTTTTCCTTTTATGCTGGTATTAGAGCCATTTGACTCCTATCTGCGGTCTTGCCCTTGCCCTGGGACTGGAGACTAAATCTGTCTACCATCAGAGGTAATTAAGAAGGGAGATCCGAGAGATCAAGGGACTAAAATCCAGGTCAACCCTGCTGTTCCCTCATTCCGATTTCGAGTTTTAAATTTAGTAACCTGGCTATTGCATTATTTTTAAATCAAGATCGAAGCTCTCTCATATGTCTACCAGGACTGGAACCATGTCTTGCTATGAACTGCTTCGATTGCAGAGCTACCAGCAGGCTGTATAATGTTTCTGTGTGAATTAGAAAAAGACATCTTCTCTGGGACAAAACAGCTGAGCTTAAGACTTATAGGATGGGGAGTTAGTCTTATTGACTCCCTTGTAGGACACCACTGTGCTGCTCACAAGTTGCATAACTACACATGTTGGTCCTGCCTGAATCCTGTGTTTTATCACTGAACCTCAGCTTTATAAACTTTGTCTTGCTACCAAGCCTCTAATACTGTATTAAGCACTTGACTGAATCTCTACCTATCATCTTCTCCCTAAAACCCAGCTGCCTGGGTTTTAACTTCTGCCTGCTAAGATGGTTTAGGATTTGAGGGTACAAAGTGCGCTCTCCCCCAAAAGTAAATATTTTTTTAAAAATGTCATCCTTGGGTTTCTTTACCTCTTATTTTGGTCTTCACGAACTTTTAAATGAAATCTGGAAAGCAGCTAGGACCTTTTTAAAATAAAATCAGCTTGCAGTAGCCTACCATATATTTTAGAACTCAAAAAAAAAATTCATTTAAGATATTTAACTCCTCTCCTCCTCCCACAACAGGGACTTCTGTAGTGCTCTTCAGAAGCAATAAACATCTATTTCAGTAGGCAACCTCAGTTGGTTCCGTCAAATATAGTAATCTGTTCTTGGGCTTCAGCATATTTGCAATTACAGTCTGAAATTATACTGTTTTGAAATCGGTTCATATCATAGTCACTAGCATGGTGGAAATACATAACAGATGTAAGAATAATGCTTTAATCATTTTATTATTTTTAATATTAGATAAAAGTAACATATTCCCAATGGGCAAATGTTCCCAATTGGGAACAAATTCCCAATTTGGAAATATTATATGGAGAATAAGATGACAGCACTTCTGAGATTGCTATCACATAAATATAACGCCAAATATAAATCACAAAAATATAAATTCTTCACTGATAAGAAATACCTAAATTAAAGATTAATAAGAGCAAGATGCATGTCCAAAAAAGCATAAATGAAATAAATACCTCTAATCTATCGAATATATGTGGCAAAACCAAAAGTATACGATAAGATGGCAGAATATAGGAGCAGCTATTATTGGTAGTGAATATTACCCAATATTCAGACATTGTAAAGTTATTTGGATAAAGGGAATTCAAAGTAGGCACTTTAAAAGAAATAAAAGAACTGCCAAAAGGGATTGATGACAATAGCGAAAATGGCATTTAGAAATTGTGAAAAGACTAAACGGTCTCAATTCGAGTTTTAACGGGTTTGGCAAAGCAACATTGGGGTTGAAAAGTCATAAGCAGGGGCGCCTGGGTGGCTCAGTTGGTTGAGCGTCCAACTTCGGTTCAGGTCATGATCTCACAGTCTGTGAGTTCGAGCCCCACGTCGGGCTCTGTGCTGACGGCTCAGAACCTGGAGCCTGCTTTGCATTCTGTATCTCCCTCTCTCTGCCCTTCCCCTGCTCATACTCTGTCTCTGTATCTCTCAAAACTAAATAAATGTTAAAAAA
Source organism: Paguma larvata (assembly GCA_030068075.1). Classification (NCBI taxonomy): domain Eukaryota; kingdom Metazoa; phylum Chordata; class Mammalia; order Carnivora; family Viverridae; genus Paguma; species Paguma larvata. The sequence goes on along the minus strand of CM057823.1, from coordinate 62,148,001 downwards.
AAATTAAAAAAAAAAAAAAAGAAAAGTCATAAGCAGTAAAGACAGAGCACAATTGAACCACCGAGAAGATAAAGTAAAAAAGAAACTGGGAGACTTGGAAAAAGAAAGAAGGAAAGAAAAAAAATAGGAGGGGATGGGAAGAAGGAAAGAAAGAAAGGAAGGAAGTCAGGGAGTGGGGGAGAGAGGGAGGAAAGGCAAGGCAAGGCAAGGAAAGGAGAGAGAAAATTGTTAAGGGCAATTGTCAGTTTTTTTTTTTTTTTAAGTTTTTATTTATTTATTTTAAGAGAGAGAGTGTGCAGAAAGGACACAGAGAGAGAGAGAATATCCCAAGTAGGTTTTGCACTGTCAGCACGGAGCCCACTGGAGGGCTTGAATTCATGACCTGAGCCAAAATCAAGAGTTGGATACTTAGCTGACTGAGCCATCCAGGTGCCCCAGGGAAATTGCCAGTTTTGACTCTCAGGTGCTCCTATGGGTGTTTGCTTTGGTGTTGTTTTTATTCTAAAGGCATTTTTCTTCTTTGCTTTAAAAAATGCCCTAAAATATATATCTAAAATTTGTATGTGCCGTACTGGGAAGATTTCCCTGAACATTTAAACTCTTTATTGCCAGAAATAAAAGTCTCTTCTTATGAAAATCTTTATCAAGTCTTAGGTAGAAATGAGGCTCTTTTATTACTATATAGCTTCCCAAATCTTTCTGCTATTGCTGTTCTGAGATGCTAAGTGCCTGTAAATCAAAGTCTTTTCTTTCAAGATCATTTACATACATAAATTTGTAAAATATAATGTATCACAAAAAATTCCAGAAATTGTTTTCCCGTTCTCTGTTTCTATAGCAGCATCCCTTTTTTGAATGAGTAAGATGCAATCCACAAGCACCTTGGACTGATCCACAGGGGGGAAAAATACAACAGATTTGGGGAGGAAAATTATTTGGTTACGATTCAAATTTTATCCCTCCTGTTTACTTTTAAATCCCAAATTTATGAAGGACAAATACTAAAAGTGCAAAGCCTAGATCATTCTAACTGGCGCCCAACATCAGGATGTGGGGGTCAGTGAGCTTTCTTCTTCCTGCTACCATCCTTCTTCAAAAACCATACTTCTTTGAAGCTTATCCATGTTGATATGCCACCTGCCGACTTCCTTCATGTCCGTCATACACCATTTTCTGGGTCATTCTCCAGTCACAGAGGACTTGAAATCTTCATATTTCATATTGAACATCCTCAGGGGTTGGGCTCTCAGTTCTTTGCTCTCATCCTTGATTTTCTTCCTCCGCCTCATCTTTGCCCGGTCATCCCGTCACTCTGCCCTAGTCTGCACCCATCCTGACAAGTAGCCGCACTATCACAGAAATTTCTACTTCAAGTATGCTGCGCTCTGACCTGTTCCCCTAGTTCTAGTAGCTTCCACCAGTTCAATTACTCCGAAAATCTAATATGCTCTGATACTTTGCTCTCAGCCAATGTACCTTTTCAATATCACCAACATCTCTTTTCTTCAAAAATTTCTTCTTTACTTACTGTCAGAGGTCATCATACCACTTTCATGCAAATATCCCAAATCATTTGTAGTCCTTCTGTTATGGACACTAGGGAAAAACAATCCCATCCTTTGTTGAATCCAGCTCTCCACCTTCACTCACTATAGAAGAAAAAAATATTTACTCATGTGCCTTGTGATTGGATATGCTCCAAAAATAATGAATGAAGCCCTTAAACTAGCATCCAAAAGTGCCCAGTTGTTCTATTATGTTTGGCTAGAAAGGTTCACTTTCACCTTCTCTGCAATGACTACTTTATACTTTTTCTCTTCATTTTTCTTATACCCCTTTCTTCACTCCCTTTAATGATGCTCTCATGTTTTACTTTATTGTATAAATACTCAGAACCAAACATAATCAATACATCAATAAAACCACATCCATCCACATTGATACGTCTGTATCTTCCTTCTTGTCACAAAAGAATACGTGCCTCTTTTCCCCCCTAAATGTCAGCCCTACCATGATGTTCTGTGTTCTGTCTCCTCTTCCTTCCCCTTTTTCTATTAAAGCAATTTCTTCCTATCTGTTAGATCCTTTGTACTCTCTCCAGCACATTTATGCTACCTCAGGTTTACTTTCTCTGAATCCCCTTCCTATTTTGCCTTCCATCCTGTCTCTTTGCCCCCTTAATTTTGTATTTTTTTATTCCCTTCTTTCTCATGTATTCACAAACCTACTCAAATCAAGCTTCTGTTCCCATCAAATTTACTGATACTGTTTTTGTATAGGTCTCAGTTTTCAAGTGACTAAATTCAATAGAGTCTTCATTAGTCTTATCTTCACTGGACTCTCAGCAGTATTGGAAATCATTGACCACTGTTTGCTCCTTGAAATAATTTATTCCCTGCTTCCAGGATAAAACTATCTTTTGTTTTCTACTTCACAGACAGTCTCAAAATCCTTTGCAGATTCAGCTTCTCTAACTAACCTCTCGTATTGGAATATTAAAGGCTGGATTTTGATCCTAGTTCTCATCTCTAAATGCCCTCTCTCTTTAAGTGATGTCTAGCTGCATATCTTTAAAATCATATTAACACACAACATTGACCTCTATATTTAGACCTCTTCTCTCAACCTCTCCTCTGAGCTCTAGACTCATTTCTAACTGCCTACTTGGAATCTCCATCTTTGTAATGGATTAGTTGTTATCACACTTGCTGCCTTAACTTATGAACCTTTCATATTTTAGCGGCTTAATATACTAACATGAAGTTAATTCTCATTCACATAAACAGTGCAATTTGAAGGATTCCAAAAGCATCCTTCCTTCTGGTATTGAGGTAGGTGCCAGACTCCTTCCTTCTTATGTTTCTCCCCTCATCAAAAGCCTGATGATATTCCGCATGCAGTTGAAAGCACATGCAGATCGACCAAGATATTTTCTGCCTAGGATGACACACAAACCATCTTCTCATGGATGCAGTATGAGCTGGGAAATATATCTGTAGCTGAATAACTGCTCACTAGCAATGATAACATTGTGCTAGGAGGAGTATAAGTCTTTGATATACAGTTAGCTATCTCTGCCACACTCTGCCTTTCTTGACCCTAAGTTAGTATCCAAAGCCTTTTATTCCTACAAAAAATACAACTGGCCCTTGAACGACAGGGCTTTGAACTGCACAGGTCAATTTATATGTGGATGGTTTTCAATAAATACAGGATGGCACTATGGCACTGTAAATGTAGTTTTACTTCCTAATGATTTTCTTTTTTTTTTTTTAACATTTATTTATTTTTTGAAAGACAGAGACAGAGTGTGAGCAGGGGAGGGGCAGAGAGAGAGGGAGACACAGAATCGAAGCAGGCTCCGGGCTCCGAGCTGTCAGCACAGAGCCCGACGCGGCACTCGAACTCACAAACCGCGAGATCATGACCTGAACTGAAGTCAGCCGCTCAACCGACTGAGCCACCCAGGCGCCCCCCCTAATGATTTTCTTAATATTCTCTTTTCTCTAGCTTACTTTATTATAAGAATGCGTATATAACACATATCGCATATAAAATATGTGTTAATTGACCATTAATGTTATCAGTCAGGCTTTCAGTCAATAGTAGGCTCTTAGTAGATGAGTTTTTTGTTGAATTAACAGTTATATGTGTATTTTCAACTTCAGGGAATTAGTATCCCTAACCCCTGTGTTGACTAAGGGTCAACTGTATAAGCATCTCCTCTTGGAAGGATGAAACCAAAAGTTTCAACCAGCTACCACATCCAGCTAAGAGTTCAAAATCTCTGGATAGTGAATGATTCTCTCCAGCAGGGGTAGACATGGTTACTTGTACCCTGGCAACACATGAACTCTCTGTCTATTCAATCCTTCAGACTGACAATGTCCAATACACAGTGGTAGAGTAGGGACCAAAAAAAAAAAAAAAGGCAGTAAAACCTCACATTCTGAAAATAGAAGTGTCTGGGAAAACTTCTCTACACCAGCCAAAGGAAAATTGTACTTGCCCCTACTATGCACATGATTTCACTTCTGGCCACCAAATGCATGAGTATTTTTTCCCATACCAACCAATTCTCTGACCCCAGCTGGAGGTTTCACAATTCAACTCAGCTCACTATCTATCTGGAGCTAGCGTTGGATCGCACAGATTAAGGACTCAGTCCCACAAGACTGCTCCCACTTTAGATGCCAATTGCAAGTTCTAGGTTGCTACTTCTGCTTCTGACCAGCTATAAATTAGGGTTCCCATGACCAATTCCTCCAGTTGAATAATTTGTTAGGATGGATCACAGAGTTCAGGCAAATACTTACTTATGTTTACCAGTTTATTATTAAAAAAGAATATGGTAAATGATACAGATGAATAGCCAGATGAAGAGATATGTAAGGCAAGGTCCAGAAGTTAAGGCTCTTATATCCCTTGGAATTAGGGGTACGACCATCTTCGGACCCATGGATGTGTCATCAACCCAAAATCTCTCTAAACCTTGTACTTCAGAAATTTTTATGGAGGCTTTACCAAATAAGCATGATCAATTATTAATTTAATCTCTAGCTCCTCCACCCTCCCTGGAAGATAGGAGATGGGGCCGCAAGCTAGAAGATTCTAATCAAGCTTGATCTTTGTGGTGATCAGCTCCCCATCCAGAAGCCCATCAAGAGTCACCTCATTAGACAAAAGACGATTCTATCACCCATGAAATTTCAAAGGATTTATGAGTGCAGTGTAAGATGTTCTCATCATCCCCCATCACTCAGGAAATTACAAGAATTTTAGCAGCTCTGGCCAGGACTCAGAGATGAAGACCAAAATATAAATTTCTCATGCTATCGCAATATCACAGTAAGTATTGCAGACATAACAGTTACTGGTTCTTGGCTGATGAAAACCTAAAGGCAGACACCATGAGTTCCTTTACCCAGGTAAGAAGAGACGTTTAATTAGACCCTGATTCCACTTTCTGGAAGGAACTCCTTTGTTCATTGCTCTCCATGGCTTCTGTAACCATGGCCCAGAATTATCGTCTGAGATCTTCTGTTTTGTCCATTATCTGGATGGCCTCATCTGCAGTGGATTTTGGTATATGTTCCTTTCTTGGTTGTGTACATTTTTTTTTTTTTACAACTGTCTTCATATCATTGTAAATTTGGGAGCCCAGTGGTTGTTTGAAGGCTCAGTGAGTCAAAGGTAGGCTGCTGGTTTCTTTAGCAATACATTTTCAAAATTTTGTAAGCTTCTTATCTATTTTGTCTCCAGTTTCATGTGCCATAACAATATAAAATTTTCTTTCTTATACATTAGTTCTTAGGTCTGCTTTATTTTTTTCTCTCTAGTGATTCTCTCTTTTAACTTGATAGTGACTCTGTTGAGGCAATCTGAATATTCTTGTATGACAAATCCATATTTTTAATGGACCTCCATTGCTCAAGCTTTTTCAGTCATAAGACTAGTGTCTGCTGCAGTAATTTTTTTCCCAGTCCTGAAAGGTTCTAAATTTCTAGGCTGTCTGCTTTCAATTTTGCTTGCAAATTGGAATATTCTCATCTGAGCTAATACCTTTTTTAATTCCCTGCCAAACACAACCAATAACAACCAACCCACCTTACTAACATGCCTTCCTAATTATTTTCTAATAAAACAGAGATTCTTAATCTTTTTTTGCCATGGTTCCCTTTGGCAATCCATGGAATCCTATGGACTTCTTCTCAGAATGATGTTTTTAAATATATAAAGGAAAATAATGAAGATCAAAAAAAATAATTAATATAGAAATACAGTTACCAAAATATTGAAAAAATTTTAGTAATATATGTGTCACTTTAATAACATGTCTAATAAGACAATACATTTAAAATAAAAACAAGTTAGGGGCACCTGGGTGGCTCAGTTGGTTAAGCGGCCGACTTCAGCTCAGGTCATGATCTCACGGTCTGTGAGTTTGAGCCCCGCGTCGGGCTCTGTGCTGACAGCTCAGAGCCTGGAGCCTGCTTCAAATTCTGTGTCTCCCTCTCTCTCTGCCCTTCCCCTGCTCACGCTCTGTATCTATGTCTCTCAAAAATAAATAAACGGTAAAAAAAAATAAATAAAATAAAATAAAATAAAAACAAGTTAAAGTTAATTTAAAAAAACATATCAGTGTTAGGGACATGTGGGTGGTTCAGTGGGTTAAATATCTGACTCTTGATTTCAGCTCAGGTCATGGTCTCATTGGGCTCTGTGCTGACAGTGCAGAACCTGCTTGGGATCCTCTCTCTCTGTCTCTGTCTCTCTCTGCCCTACTTTTCCTCTCTTTCTCTCTCAAAATAAATAAATAAACTTTAAAAAAATTTTTAAAAAGTATCCTTTTAAACCATTTATGGCTAATGTAAAAGCATTACACAGCAGGTTGGCTTCTGATATATCTCTTTCTCCATTTGGAAATAATTAGTGTGTCCCTGGAGACTACACACTGCCTGTATAAAAAACAACCTTCCCGGTTATCTGATTCTGGCTTTTCCCTGTCTTTGAGTTACTTGATAATTCTTAAGTTGTAGTAAATGATAAACATACACATTGTGTCTTGTTGGTAGAGACTTGGCTATTCCAGCATCTCTCTTCTCCCTAAATACAGTCCTGCTTCTATTTACAATGTACTTCAGCGTTTCTTTCACTTCGTAGACATCTGTACTTTTTAAAAACTTTTCCTTTGAGCTAGTTATAACATCTGAGAGAATGGTTCTCTCATTCAATGAATAAAATTAAATATTTTTCTTTCGCATTTTTATTTATTTATTTTTATTTATTTAACACAAGCAGGGGAGGAGCAGAGAGAGAGAGAGAGAGAGAGAGAAAATCTCAAGAAGGCTCCACACTCAGCACAGAGCCCAACTGGGGCTCAATCCCATGACCATGGGGTTATGACCTGAGCCGAAATCAAGAGTTGGATGGTCAACTGCCTGAGCCACCCAGGTGCCCCTCAGTAGAATAAATTCTTTGACAAGTTCTCATTTCTATATCTGTATGAGAGTCATGATTTTACTTTTTTTCTGGAAATTATCTTTTTTTTTTTTAATAATTTATTTTCAAATTGGTTTCCATATAAGTAACGTATTTTATTTTATTTTATTTTTATTTATTTTTTTAATGTTTATTTATTTTTGAGAGACATAGAGGCACAGCGTGAACAGGGGAAGGGCAGAGAGAGAGGGAGACACAGAATCAGAAGCAGGCTCCAGGCTCTGAGCCATCTGCACAGAGCCCGACGCGGGGCTCGAACTCACAGACTGCAAGATCATGACCTGAGCTGAAGTCGGCCGCCCAACCAACTGAGCCACCCAGGCGCCCTGGAAATTATCTTTTAACATACATAACGATCAACAAACAATTTTACATAGGAAACCCTAGAAAGCAACATGAATGCCTATGTCACAAATAATTACACACAACTTATAAGATAAAAAGTTGCCCGATGGCCACATGGGGGTTCACAGAAAGAAAGACCCCGGTTTCTTGGCCTAAAAGTGACACAAAGCAGCATATTTCACATTCTGTTGGTCAGAACTAATGACATGACCTCATCTAGATGAACAAGAGTTAGGAAACAAATCCCTGACTGGGTAGCTATCTACTAACAACAACTCGCATTATAGAATGAGAGCAAGAATATTTTATGGGCAATTAATGTCTTGAACAGAAATAGATACTGGATAATAGGGGTCTTTTCCACGTGCCATTAGTAGACCTCTCACACTTAAATATGCCACATGAGAATTCATGATATCTACATTCAGTAAAACAAATGTTGTTTCAAGGTTGGCAAGTATTTTTCTCATAAAGGGTCTTCTTATTTTTTGCCCTTCTTTGAAAAGTAACTTTGTCCAGCTTTAATCACTATTGAAGTGTAAACTTTCTATTATCTTTCAATTTAAAGAGATTAGAGAGGGAAAGGTATGTGAAATTCTTAATGAATTTGTAAGTGCTGGCTTTAATTATAAAGGAGCTTATGACAACATAGCCAATGGTGAAATACAATCTTTGAGACTTTATTTTTAGAGAAATCTTCCAAACTATGAGAGTGGGTGAAGGCAGGCTGCATATCCTGGTTCAGAACCTTAACTGAGAATCATGTAAGGAAAATTTCCTATCCTGAGTTTTTTAATAAAGTAGGCAGCTCTGTTTTCCTGTTTGCATATGTTTGTCCTGGAATATACTATTTTCACCAGTTTAAAGTTGCCCTAAATGCTAGCCCTAACCCAGAATATTGAGTTCAAATAAAATTGTATGCAAATGTGGTTATTTTTTTAATTCAAAGTTTAGAATTTTACTTTGGTAGTTATTTACCATAAATTGTAATATAAAGGAGTACAGTTGTGTGTCTGTGTAGGTGGCAAAAAATATCATTTATAATTCTTTCCAAAAATTCTCTTTAATTGACTACATTGTGAATTTTTCTTTCTAACTATGTATGCTAAAAAAGAAACAACGGGCCACTAACAGAGTCACTTGTGCCTAACCCCCTATCAGCAAACCAAGCCGATACCTAGCCTAATTGCAATTTCAACATTTCCCAGGAAAGTGAACTTTAACCACTGAAGCTAGAATTACCTCAGCCCTACTGAGGTAATAAGCCTTCTAGACCCCATCTTTTCCCCAAACGACAGTGACTTTGCCTGAAACAATCCACTCAGTTTCTGAAACTGCCTTTATCTGCCCTCTTCTGCCTATAAAACCTTCCATTTCATACAGTTCCTCACAGCTCCTTTCTATCTGTTAAAATGGGCTCCTACTTGAGTCATGAATCATTAGCAAAGCCAATTAGATCTTCAGATTTACTCAGTTGAATTTTGTTTTCTAACATGTATAATTTGAGATGACCTAAAATCAGGACTTTCCAAGTGTATTCAATGGACACTAGTTTTTTAAAGTGTTCATAGGGTACAATGCTTTTTAAAAAAGTTATTGCAGTAAATTTGGACCTCAGTGACTTATAGTCAAGTATGTTTCTTTGCTAAAAAACTTCTTAGAGCTTTGGGGCGCCTGGGTAGCTCAGTCAGTTGAGCCTCCAACTCTCGATTTTGCCTCAGGTCATGATCTCACAGGTCGAGATCCGCATCAGGCTCCGTGCTGACAGTGCAGAGCCTGCTTGGGATTCTCTCTTCCCCCACCCCCCGTCCTTCCCCTGCTCTCTCTCTCTCTCTCAAAATTAATAAATTAAAAAAAAAACTTCTTAGAGCTTTAATATATAAACATCTATTGGGAAATATCAAGAAGATATATGGTGTTTCCCAAACTTATTTAATTGTAGATCCTTTATTTATCAACTAGCATCATTAGTGATCTGGAGAACATTTTAGGGAAATACTTTGTTTGGTTGGCTTATTCTTAGGTTCTTCATGACCACTATTTAAATGGATTTAGAAACGAATCCAAAACCATCTAGATTCCAAATAGTATGGCTGCAGGAGGGGCCCTATGTTTATGCTGTACTAATCAGATTATACAAATTACAACAGAATGTTATTTTTCTTCTCTGGTCAAGTGAAAAAAAAAAACAAAACGTTGCTACTGAAATACTGAAATAATGTTATCATTGTTCGTTGCAGTATTGTTATGTTTGTTTCCTCCAAAAGAAAGGATCTGCCTTAGCCACTTAAGGCTGTCACTGACAACCCTAATGTTCTGAATTTTACTGGCTTTTAGATGAAAGGGATTATTCTCTTTTTTTAAATATAAATTTCTTATGAAGTCAAATCACAAAAATATCTTTAAAAAATAGCTAACATTGCTCTGAACTAATCACAATTTAAATATATTCCCTACTTTCAATATATTAATTTATTTAATCCTCACAACTACCTTATAAGAAAGCACTTCTATATTTCCCATTTATAAATGACAAAGATAAGTCACAGATAGTTTTGAACTTTTTGTTAAATCATGCCACACTCTAGTAAGGCACAGAATTTGAATCCAGGATCCAGATAATTTTTAATCAGTGCAGAACAATGCTCACATGAAATCACTTCCAAGATCCATTTGCAACCTATCCAAAATAACTAAGTCCAGACAGATCTTGTTACTTGGTTGAAACTTTAGAAATTATCATTATTAATACCTAAAAATAGTTGAAGAGTGACAATTTCACGTTTGACTTCATGACAAAGTAGTGAGATGCTAATGTAGTTGAGGATTTGGAGAGTACACATAACACGTCGGGTTTCTTATTGGAAGTTGCAGATACAAAGGTCAGCTAGACAAACCTGAATCTTAATTAAATTATCCAAAAAGCTGAATACACAATTACAAGGTGGGTTAAGTGCTAAAAAGGAAGAAAATCTGGTGCTGAGAGTGTGCAACAAAGTGACCTGATTTATTCTGGGTGCAGAATTAGGCAGACGTGCCTTATGGAGAGAAGTTTGAATTGAAATCTAAAGGTTGAATAGGAATGAATAAAGCTTTCGGGGTTGGGGGAGGAGGGGAGGATGGGAAGAAAAGAAAGAAAGGGAAGGAAAGGGAAAGGAAGATAGAAAAAAATAAAAGCGAGCATTGAAGGTGGTGGAGAAATAGCATGAGCAAAGATCTGAAGTTCAGGAATACATGTTGTCTTTTGAGAAATTGAAGAAAGACCAGTATATCTGGGGTTGGAAAATTTCCAGAAGAGGAAGTGTGGGACCAGTTAGGGATGCGGGGTTTTACCAGAAGAGTTATGGGAAATTACTAAAATGATTTAGTAATATGATTAAGTGTACTTTGTTATCAAATTATAGGTGGATCCTATAACACACTCTGCCGTCTACAGGAATAGTAACATAAAGCTCCATTCCATTCCTAATGAAGAACTCAAAGTAAATTTAAAAAATGAATCTTGAAATTGGAATACTTATAAGTCTTTGAATCCACTTAAATTGTTCTAGCTTCTATATGTAGGCCTATATATGATACACAATAATCAAAGTATTATTAAGTTATGTTTAAGAATACATTTTTAAAGGTAAAATTATGACTCATACAAATATAAAATGAACACGTCAAAGATGTTATTTAACTCAACTGATTATGAAACCGTAAGATGTTACAACCAGTTTCAAAAGAAAATTTAAAGAAACTTACATACATGTGGAATTTAAGAAACAAACAAGTAGGGGCGCCTGGGTGGCTCAGTCGGTTGAGCATCCGACTTCAGCTCAGGTCATGATCTCACAGTCTATGAGTTCGAGCCCCGCTGTGGGCTCTGTGCTGACAGCTCAGAGCCTGGAGCCTGCTTCGGATTCTGTGTCTCCCTCTCTCTCTGCCCTTTCCCTGCTCATGCTCTGTCTCTATGTCTCTCAAAAATAAATAAATGCCAAAAAAAAAGAAATAAACAAGTAAAGGGGAATAAAAACAGAGAGAGAGGCAAACCAAGAAACAGACTCTGAGCTATAGAGAACAAACTGATGGTTACCAGAGGGGAGCTGGGGGGTGGTCGGGAGTATGGGTTAAACAGGTAATGAGGATTGAGAAGTGCACATGTAGTGTTGCATAGAAGTATTGAATCATTATATTGTACACCTGAAACTAATATTACACTGAATGTTAACTGAATTTGAATAAAATGTTTAAAAAGAACCATACATACATATATAGGCAATTAAGGAAAGCTGAAACAATTTTATGAATACATGTGCAATAGGTCTATCTACAAGTAATAATCAATTCCATACCCAACACAATGAATTTATACTTCTATGTGGCAGAATCTTTGCACTGTTACAGCTAAAACTTGTAGAGTTGTAAAATAACGCAAAGTCAGTGAAACAGTGAGAAAATCTGGAAGTGTTGCTAGAGGAACATCTTTTTTTTTTTTTTTTTTTTTTTTTTTTTTTTTAGAGAGCGAGAGAGCACCAGTGGGGGAAAGGGAGCAGAGGGAGAGAATCTTAAGCAGGCTCCATGCTTAGCACGGAGCCTGACGTGGGAGTAGATTCCACATCTCTGGAACCCATCTCATGGGCCAAAATGAAGAGTAGAACCCTTGCCCCCGAAGGTGGGACAGCCGCCTAGGGCCCCCGAACACATTTTTGATCAATTTCAAAGTCTTTCAGAATTTTTCCTACACTTATATAAATATAAATTTTACCACCTATAAAAAGGCTGCTCTCATATTGGTCTAAAAAATACTGCTGTAGTATATAATAGATTTGACCTAAAATCAATGCTGTTATTTCTGGCAAAGCTCTAGGGGCTCCCAGAGCATTTCTTTATTCTGGATGTAGGTCAACTTCAGAAACTATTAATCCAGACAGATTTCAGTCACACGAGCCCCCGAAGAGAGAATCCGGGCACATGACGCAGGACGCTTAACCGATGGAAACCGCGAGATAATAAGTTCGTATTGTTTTAAGCCAAGTCTGTGTTACAATTTTACACAGAATACAAAACTAATGTAAATATATACTCTATGATTCAATTTATATAGAGTTCAAAACTAGACTAAATCAAACTACGGTGTCACATGTTAATACTGGAGCTACCTCTAGGAAGCGAGGATGAGGTAATGATTGAGTGGGAGGATGGAGGGGCTTCTGGAATCTGACGGTGCTCCATTTCTTGATCCGGACACATCCACTCATTTTGTGGAAAGTCCTTAAGCTGTACACTTGGGATGTGTGTACTTTTCTGTATCTATAGTTCAGTTAAACATTATTAAAGGAAAATATGATTTAGCCTTCTTTTGAGTTTGTATTTCTGATTCCATTGGGAAAAAGATGACAATGTTAGCATAAATCGAGCCCTTACAATGTGACACACATAGTTCAAGAGTTTCAAATGAATTAACAAGTTTTTATATCTCAATTTTGGTTTTGGCATTCTTTTCAATACAGAAATTTGTTAATTTGGTATAGTCAAATGTAAAAGTACTTGCCCTTTGGAATATACTTGAATCTTGTTTAACATCTTTCCCTACCCTGTAATGCTTTTAGAGCTGAATCAAAACAGAACTGATAAACCGTTTTTAGGAACAAGTAAAGTGTTTCCTGCATATAATTAATTTAACGTATATTATTTTTTTAAAAGACAAGTATGAAGTCTATAGTGTGTATGAAAGGCAGTTTCTTCCCCCACATAGATACCTGTAATTAAAGTACATTTCATTAATTATATTGAGCCTATTTGTTCCATTCATTTTTGATAAGCAACATTGCTTCTCAGTCTTAACATGTAAGGATTCTATTATAAGACTAATCTTAGTCACAAGAAAGATGCAATATTTTCTTATTGGAATGTTTCTTCTAGATCAGACAGAAAGATATCATTTGTAGTTTTTCTATCAAGCCTCAAGTATAAAGTCATGGTTGCTGAAGCCAATCATTCTTTTTGTGTGGCTAACAGTTTTTACTATTCTTAAATAAAAACAGAAGCCGACTCATCCTTCAAAAATCATTAAGTAATATCATCCTGAAATTATCTTTAAACAGTCACTTATAGATGCACAGTCAATATCAGAGAGAACATAAGGTGGTGATTTCTTTTCTTTTAGTTTCCATTTTTTAATTAAAAAAAACTTTTTTAATATTTATTTAATTTTGAGAGAGAGAGAGAGAGACAGAGCACAAGTAGCAGAAGGGTAGAAAGAGAGGGAGACACAGAATCTGAAGCAGGCTCCAGGCTCTGAGCTGTCAGCACAGAGGCTGACGCGGGGGTGGAACCCACAAACCATGAGATCATGACTCGAGCCTAGGTGGATTGCTTAACCGACTGAGTCACCCAGGTGCCCCCAAGTGGTCATCTCTGAGTGGATTCTGACACTGGACTCTGTAATAACTTATTTCTTATTCATAGATACCTTAAAAATTATGTCATTTAGAATCATATGGTGCAGAGGGAATGTAGATACTTCAGGAAAAAATTCTTACACATGAACAGTCTTTGTCAATTTCACTCGTTAAATATGATGTTCACTTAAAAATAATAATAAATTATTTAAAGATAGAATAATAAAGATGAGATACATGACATTTCCAAAGATGTTTATTACATGAAAACATACAGACTATCCCTGCTGTGGGACAAATAGGAAAAAAATAAAACCTAGAAACATAAAAGGAAGACATTTCGGTTTGTTTATTACATTTTCCACAGATATGCATTAAAAGTTTTTATTTTTCCCTAAGAGACCATTGTCTGCAGTCACTGAGTGTTTTTTTTGCATGAATGATAAAATAATTTTTCATAGTGATCATTTTCTTAGCATTTTTTCATTACAGTCTTAGTTTAAATTCTTTCAATAGTTTGACATTCCAAACGATTTTAATTGCATTTATTAATATTTTGAATAAATAATATATTCTTTTGATTCAATATTCAAAAAATGCAGAAATGAACATAGAGAAAAAACAGTCTCCTACTTTCATTTCCAAGACCCCAATTCTTCTCCCCCTAAGCAATAGATGTGTATTTCTTGTGTATCTTCACAGAAATATTTTATGCATATACAAAGCAAACATGAATAAATTATATATACATACATATGTATACACATATATATATTTCCTGTTACTTAGAAACGATCAAGCTGATTTTAACACTTACAGATGATAAACCCCTTAAGATGAGAGTCTGAGTCTGAATCATCCGTGTGATCTCCCAGCATATTGAGATATATATATTTTCCGCCCCTTTCCATTCTGCACTATGTTTTGTTTGTTTTTTTAGATAACTATGTTTTTTTGGTTTTATTACGAAATCATTGACAGATGTCACTGCATAAGGTGCTTTATAGCTTGATGGTTTGATTTATATATACTGTGAAATGATTACCACAACAGATTCAGCTAACATCCATTGTCTCATATAGACACACTAAGAAGAAAAGAAGAAAGGAAACAATTTTCTCCTTGGGATGAGAACTCTTAGGGTTTACTCTCTTCACAACTATAAATCATGCAGCACTCACCATTAGCTACAGCCTTCATTTTGTACATTACATTCCTAGTATCTATGTATCTTATAAGTGTAAGTTTGTGCTTTCTGACCACTTTCCTTTAATTCCCCCTCCCCCTCCCACCTCTGATAAGCACAAGTTGAATCCCTTTTTCTATGACTTTAGATTTTTGGGTTTGGTTTTTTTAGATTCCACATATAAACAAAATCGCATGGTATTTGTCTCTTACTGCCTGATTTGTGTTACTTATATAATGTCTTCAGGTTCTATCCATGTAGTTGCAAATGGTAGCATTGTCTCGTTTTATGACTGAATATTCATATATATATATATATATATATATATATATATATATATATATATATCAACTTTTTTATCCATTCTTCCATTGGTGGATCTTTAGGTTGCTTCCATGTCTCAGCTATTGTAAATAATGCTGCTGTGAACATGGGATGCAGTTATCTTTTCAAGGTAGTATTTTTGTTAGTTTCAGATATATTCCCAGAAACGGAATTGCTGGATCATATGGTAGTTCCATTTTTAATTTTTTGAGCATCTTCCATATTGTTTTCCATAGCAGAAAAGCATTTCTTGTAGTGAATTCCCTATCAGTACCTCAAGTACTTTCTTATCCCTTTTCATGATAGTATAATGTTCCATTATGTAATATTACACACACACACACACACACACACACACACATATATAATTTTTTTCACCCAATATCCTCTAACATACATATTTAGGTTTTCCCAATAACTTGTTATTTTAATGTGCATGTAGTCTTAAAAAATAGCTAACTTCAACTGACCACTTAATATGGTTTAGGCACCATGCAAAATGCTGTACATTCAATTTTGTTTTTATGTATTTATTTATTAAAAAAATTTTTACTGTTTATTCAGTTTTGAGAGAGAGAGACACACAGCACAAGTAGGGGAGGGACAGAGAGAGCGAGGGAGACACAGGATCCAAAGCAGCCCCCAGGCTCTGAGCTCTCAGCACAGGGCCCAACACGGGGCTTGAACCCACAAACCTCGAGATCATGCCCTGAGCCCAAATTGGACGCTTAACAAACTGAGCCACCCAGGCTCCCCATATTCAATTTTCAAGCTAATGTTACGTGGGCAGTATTTTTTTATTCCTCCCTCATAGATGATGAAAATGGGAGGTTGACTAATTTGTCTAAAGTGACAAATGAGTGAAGTGGAAGATTCAGAATCTGATTGCTATTCTGTGTGTCTTCAACTCTTATAACAGAAAATAATTACATAGATATTTACTAATAATCCCTATTGTATTCAATGTGCTGAGGAGGGAGTTCACACAGCTGCATCAGACACAGATTCTTGACTTGAGGAGCTTATTGTGTGTAAGAGTTAAAAACTGCCTGATCTTTTCTGAGTAGTAGTGAGTCGATTAATTTTAGTAGATTTGAGTCAAGTGTCAGATCAGTGACAAAAATGTTTTGTGTACACAGAAAGTATAGTTAAAAATCACATTCTCAGTTTTAAGTTTTATAATTTAACTAAAGAGTACCGAACTTAAAAGGAAGTAATTACAACATTCAATAAAACTCTAAATCTGCTTCTGATGGAATTACCGTAGGGTATAAGCTTAATACCTACATTCCAAAGATGACCACTTGTTAGAGGCAAACCCGAAGACATCTCTAAATCATTAATCATATAGCTAGAAAAAAAAAAAACTTCCAACAGAGGAGAATTTGAAACAAATATTAAGAAAATGAACGGCTTGAAAAGAATTCTGAAAATGGCTTGCCTGTGTCTAGAGCAGAAGTTAAACTTAATTCAATTATTGGATTTTGGAACTTTCTGTTTTATTCTTTTCATTGCCAATTTCCCTCAGGGACAAAGATTAGAAGTGTCAAAAATGACACAGTAACAGACATTTCTTCCAAATGTTGAGGTTTATGTAGGAATGGAAAATGTTATGAAGAAACCATCTTTCAAATCTCTAGCCCAGTTTGGAATGTTAAAAAAAAAGAAAAGAAAGAAAAAACAGTTGTAGTAAGAAAAGAAAACCTTGTTTGTAGAGAGATACTTATATCTGAAATGTAGTCTTGCCAATTAAATGACTCCTCACTCCAGTTCTGCAGCTGCCTTTGAATTTACTGCTCAAACTGCAAGGTTTGCCCATCATATTCCTTATCTAGTGTCTCCTATAATTTGCCTACTGAAAATAAAAAAATATGATAGAATTAGAACATAGTGGAATTTTTAATTTTGGGCCTTTGAACTGGCAACTGAATCAAGAGATAGGACTAGCAAAATGCAGATTCTTTGGTCCCAATCATCACTTTATATATATATAGTAATATATATAAATATATATATAACCTGTCCAATATATGTATATTGTTTGTTTGTTCATTTGTTTATTTATTTATTTGTAGAGAAAAAAGAGAGAGCATGAACTGGGGAAGGGCAGAAAGGATGGGGAGAGAGAATCTTAAGAAGCCTCCATGGGGCTTGATCCCACAACCCTGGGATCATGACCTGAGTCAAAATCAAGAGTGGGACCCTCCACTGACTGAGCCACCCAGGAGGCCCCCAATCCTGACTTTTTAAAACAAAGTATTCGGGAATCTGCATGTTAGTAATTGTCATACACTCAAGTCCTTGAGCTGCTGCACTGACAGTAAAGAGGTTATGGGGATTGCCTATGACTTCTCTCTTCCTTCATGCATTTAGAGACAAACCAATGAATAGAAATTGCACCAGTTTAAGAGACCAGGGAAGCGTGCTCTCTACCTGGCTCTGCTATCTCCTAGCAGACTGACCTTGTATGGATCACTCGAACATCTATGAACCCAGGTCCTCCTGCTCCCCTGAGTGATTGTGGGAATAAGATAACAAACATATGCAGGCTCTTAATCTCCTGCCATAAAAAGATATGATATTAATAATATTAATCCTATAGTCTTAGAAGAGGTTAAAGAATAATATATATTAAAATACCTACATTTTTATTGCCAAAAAAAGAAAAAGATAAAAACCAAGGAAGGAAATATTTATTAACTATTTGTAAATTTATGGCAGTATTATTTTTTATAACCATTATTTTCAAAATAATTCTTACATTATTATGATTCTTCATTTAATAGGTATCGTTACTTTTTCACACTTAAATGAAAAGCACATTTGCTTCCATTGATTAAGATGAACAAGTTTCACAGTATAAAAGATTGCCTACTTTTTGATATAACTGAGTTTCCACCAAGTCTCTGAAAATCTTTCTTTTCTTGTTGAAGGATGTATGCCTTGGGGATTACAGAATCTCTTGCTTTTTATTTTAGAAAAGAAGCATGACTTGGTCTGACATGTGTGACTAATATGATCACAACCCTTGGGAAATTAGATGGTTTTCTGGAGATATCACTGAAGAATACTGACTGAAACTATTCCTGCCTGATGTAGGAGTCGCTCTATACACCAGGGCTACAAACTGTCAGCATGAACCAATACCAAGATGAGTATCTTTAGCTAGTTGTTCAAACTAGTCAAATCACTGATGACTCAGACACATCTGCCAAATGCATAAGGCCTATTACCATTTTGGAGCCTCCAGAGTCTCATGAAAAATGAAAAAAAAAAAAACAAAAACAAGAGCAGATAATGAAGGCATCGTCTGGGATTAGGTTTCTGTGATGCATGTGACGTCAACATGACGTGGAAATAGGGAAGCTTCAGCCTACAACAGGGTCAAGCAGAAAAATAGAAAGGAAAAGTCCAAAACGATAAAAAATGAAAGAAAATTGTAAAGCTCAAGTGCTGTATATTGCTATAATTGAAGAGAGAGACGGAAGATGAAAATGCAGCGGCAGGTTTAGTTGAAAGATAGAATGGCTACCGTGGCCTTGTGGTGTGGCATGAAGTCTTCAGAGCCAGGCTGCCTCCATTAGAATCAGTTTTGCATTTCCAGCTGTGTGGTCTTAGGCAAGTGATTTAGCCTCTTTGTGTTTCAGTTCGATTATCTGTAAAATAAGAGTGGTAGACCATGTCTGCCACGAAGGAACACTTTAATATTATTTTTGTCAATATTATTAGATGGGCCATACGGTTAAAATCCAAAGTTACCTATGAATAGTATCTCACATATAGGCACTTGACAAATAATTATTGACTTAATTAGTGAGAGATTGAACTATTATTTTTAAAGTATCAAGCTCTCTTAAGCTTTCCCCTGGAAGTCAGTCTACTACAGAATTTGAAAATAAGTTTACATTTAATTTTTTAATATGCCTGGAATAGGAAGAAAAATGAGATCTTTTTCCTTATTCATTTGCTTTGTTCTTACTCAAAATTAAACTACTTATATATTTCAATATAAAACTGGTCAATCTTATTCTATGATTGCATAAATGAAATTTAAAATAACTTTAAAAAATTCTGATAGGGTAGTTGATTTTATTATTCCATTTAGTTTAACTTTTTAAGGCCAAACTCAATTCAAAAATCTCTGGGTAGATATACGACATTTTATTTTTTTTAATTTTTATTTGTTTTTTAAATTTTTAAATTTTATTTAAAAACAATTTTTTAATGTTTATTTTTGAGAGAGAGAAAGGGCAAGCAGGGGAGGGGCAGAGAGAGAGGAAGACATAGACTCTGAAGCAGGCTCAGGCTCCAAGCTGTCAACACAGAGCCTGAAACAGGGCTCAAATTCACAAACCATGAGATCGTGACCTGAGCCAAATTCGGGCAGTTAACCGATTGAGCCACCCAGATGCTCTGATGTTTATTTGTTCTGAGAGAGAGAGAGAGGGCACAAATGAGCGAGGGGCAAAGAGAGAGAATGAGAGAGAATCCCAGGAGAAAGAGAGAGGGACAAAAGGAGAGAGAGAGAGAGAGAGAGAGAGAAGCAGGGCTCATCTGAAGTGGGGCTTATGTTTTTCACCCAAAGCAGGGCTTGAACTCACTCAGTGTGGGACTTGAACTCATGAACCGCGAGATCAGGACCTGAGCTGACGCCAGATGCTTAAAAGACTGAGCCACCGGGGTGCCCGACCTATGACATTCTAAAAGTAGCTAATTAAATTAATCAATGTGAGATATGTAGACTTGTGATTAACCGGACAGGTTTCCTTAAAAAAATAAATGAGACTATATCGTGAGCCCTGCATTGTTATTTTACAGCTGAAATATTTCACCAATCTGATTCATTTGGGGAATTCTTAACGGAACCCTGGGAGAGGAGGAGTACACAACCACTTTTCTGCTTGTGGCTCAATTATATCGATACGATGCGCAATTTAGAAGAGAAAAAGGAAAACTAGCGCTTGCTGCCATCTGCTACACATTTTTCCTGTTCTGGCCGCGGCTTTGTGAACACTGCAGTAAGTCTACTCTTATGTGTCACAGTCTTATTTAATGACTATGGGTTGAATTCATCCATATTGAGGGATGAGACTGACAGGGATTCGAAACGCGATCTATTTGGCATTAAGAGAATACCAAAGAAACATTGGCATGGCACCTGCTACTCCTTTCCAAGGACATAATCAAAAGATAGTTGGACGGCCCACACCACCCACAGTTCCCAGGTGGCTTACACATAAGTGGATCATTACTGGATAGGCTAGCAGAGATTCATGATATTTGAAACAAACTGTCTATGACTACTTTTCAAGTTTAGAAACATCTAGGAGCTCATTCTTTGACATTAAAAAAAAAAAAAAGCTTGCGTTATTTTCAAAGGAAGAAAGTAACCGAACTTGAGCGTCGGGTAAAGCAATTTCTGTTGTTTTTGTTGCTGCTGTTGTTTTTCTCTTACTCTTGGCAAAGCAAAAGGTTTGTGCTGAAATTCAGAACGACTATATTGCACTTTACATAGGTAATTAGGTTAATATACTTCTAAGTTCAACAGAATTGTGGTTCCAGTAACTAATAGGAATCTGTTGTACTTTTTGCTGAAGTCAATATATTTCAATCTGCTTACACATGTATTTTGGTGATGGTTTGACAAGTTTGACAGTCATAACTAGTTTTGAAACAACAGAATTAAAGAGTGAATTAAATTACTTATTTTAAAATTACTTAGACGAACAGGGTGGGAATAATCTTCAATGAATAAACATATGGCAGCTTAAAAGTTAAGCATACAGGGGCGCCTGGGTGGCTCAGTCGGTTAAGCGACCGACTTCGGCTCAGGTCATGATCTCATGGTCTGTGAGTTCGAGCCCCGCGTCGGGCTCTGTGCTGATGGCTCAGAGCCTGGAGCCTGCTTCGGATCTGTGTCTCCCTCTCTCACTGACCCTCCCCCACTCATGCTTTGTCTCTCCTGCTCTCAAAAAAAAAAATAAAAATAAAAATAAAAAAAAAGTTAAGCATACAGTATTAAGCAAAAAAAGAAAAAAAACTTAAGTTTATTTATTTATTTTGAGAGAGACAGAGACAGTGTGAGCAGAGGAGGGACAGTGAGAGAGGGAGAGAGAAAGGATCCCAAGCAGGCTCTGTGCTACCAGCACAGAGCCAGACGTGGGGCTCAAACTCATGAAACTGTGAGATCATGACCTGAGCTGAAGCAAAGAGTTGGACATTTAACCGACTGAGCCACCCAGGAGCCCTTAGAAATTTCATTTTTTACATAGATATAAAAGTTCTTTCTCTTTGGGTCTATTCTACATATTACAATTGAATTGTCTTTTAATTTTTTTTAAACATTTATTTATTTTTGA
The DNA here is from genome assembly GCA_030068075.1 of Paguma larvata. Taxonomy (NCBI): domain Eukaryota; kingdom Metazoa; phylum Chordata; class Mammalia; order Carnivora; family Viverridae; genus Paguma; species Paguma larvata. Next base: position 62,126,399 of record CM057823.1, on the reverse strand, counting down.
GAGACAGAGAGACAGAGCATGAGCAGGGGAAGGGCAGAGAGAGAGAGGGAGACACAGAATCCAAAGCAGGCTCCAGGCTCTAAGCCATCAACACAGAGCCCGACGTGGGGCTCGAACTCACAGACCGTGAGATCATGACCTGAGCTGAAGTCGAAAGCTCAACCGACTGAGCCACCCAGACGCCCCTGAATTGTCTTTTAAGTCGCAGCTTTATTGTAGCAAGTATCATATTCCTTTTTATTGCCAAATCATTCCTTTATTTACAAGTACCATTCCATGCATGGATACTTCGTTTACGCATTCTTCAGCTGATGGACATCGAAATTGTTTCCACCATTTGGTCATTATGAATAATGCTACCATGAACATTGTTTATAAATTTTTGTGTGGGTGCATGTTTCTATTCTTTTGGCATATACCTAGGAGTGGATCTTGCTGGATCCTATGGTAACTCTATGTTTAACATTTTGAGGAACCTTTATTTTTCAAAGTGGCCGTACTCCTCTGCATTTCTACCAGCAATATATGAGACTTCCATTTTTCCATATCCTTGCCAACACTTGTTATTGTTTATATTTTTTATTTTAGCCATCCTAAGAACGTGGAATGGTGTCTCATCGTGCTTTTAATTTGTATTTCGCTAACGATTAGTGGTGAGTATATTTCTTGTGTGTTTATGCAACATGGCTTGTTTTTGTAAAAAAAAAAATGTCTGTTTGATTCCTTTGCCAATTTTTAGTCCATTTGTCTTTTTTTATTAATTGACTTTTTAGAAATAGGTTCACAGCACAGTTGAGGGGCAGGTACAGAGACCCACATATCCCCTGCGCCCCCACACATGCCTTGCTTCCCACATTGTTGACATCTCCCAGCAGAGTGGGACTTTTGTCAAAATTGATGAATCTGCATTGACACGTCATCATCATCCAAAGCCTGTAATTTATAATAGGGTTCACTCTTGGGGTTGTTCATTCTACGAGTTTGGATAAATAAGTGACAACACGTGTCCATATGGTACGTTACATATGGTAACATAGTAACACTGCTCTAAAAATCCTCTGTGCTCCGCCTATTCGGCGCTCCTCCCCCACAACCACTGACAACCACTTATCTTTTCCCCGTCTCCGTAGTTTTGCCTTTTCCGGAATGTCATATAGCTGGAATTGTAAAGTATATAACCTTCCGTATTGGCTTCTTTCACTTAGTAATATGCATTTAACGGTCTCCCATGTGTTTTCAAGGCTCGATTGTTAATTTCTTTTCTGCACGGAGTTATAGTCCATTGCCTGGATGTACCACAGTTTGCTTATCCGTTCACCCACTAACGGGTATCTCAGTTGTTTCCAAGTTTTGGCAATTATGGATAAAGCTTCCATAAACATCCGTGTGGAGGTTTTTGTGTAGACATATGTTTTCAATTATTTGTCTTTTTGTTTTTGAGTTGTAAGTGTACTTTATATATTTCAGACATGAGTTCCTTATCCTCTACATGAATAGTAAGTATTTTTTTCTAATTCCACAGGTGTTTCACTTTCTTATTGGTATCCTTTAAAACGTTTTGAACTTGATGAAGTCCAATGTGCCCATGTTTTGTTTCGTTGTTTGTGCTTTTGGTGTGATATCTAAGAACCACCTCCTAATCCAAGTTCACAAAAATTTACTTTTATGTTTTCTTCTAAGAATTTCATTGCTTCAGCTCTTATATTCAGACCTATCTATCCCAGACCTATCCCAGCATGATTTATTGCAGAGACTCTTCTTTCTCTATTGAATTATCTTGACAGCTTTGTAAAAAATTAATTGACATTAAGAGTGTATTTCAAGATGTTCAATTCTATTCCACTGAACTAGGTATAGAATTATGCCAATACCACGCTGTCAATTTACTGTTGCTTTGTATTAAACTTTAAAATCTGGAACCAGGAGTCCTCATTTTTGTTTTCTTTTCAAACATTTTTTGGTTATTCTGGGTCCTTTGATTGGTTTCCATATGTATTTTAGGATCAGTTTTTCAGTTCTGCAAAAGCGCATCAGGGATTTGATAAAGATGGTGTTAAATCTGTATATCAGTTTAGGAAGTATTGCCATCTTAACAATATTTAGTCTTCTGTTCCATGATCATGGGATATCTTTCCATTTGTGTGACCTTTTTTAAATTTATTTCAACAATGTTTTATAGCTTTCAGTGTTTGCACGTAGTTATACTTCATTTGTTAAATTTTATTCTAAGTACTTTATTCTTTGTTGCTATTATTAATGGAATTTTTTACTTAATTTCATTTTTGGACTGCCCATTGCTAGTATTTAGAAACCCAATTGATTTTTTATGTTAATTCTATATCTAAACTTGCTGAACCCATTTATTGGCTCTAACACTTTCGTAGTGGATACCTTAGGATTTTCTATGTAAAGGTAATGTCATTTGCAAATAGACACGATTTTACTTTTTCCTTTCTAATCAGTTGTGTTTTATTGCATTTTCTTCCCTAGTTGACCTCCAATACAATGTTGAATTAGAGGAAGTGAGAGTAGACATCCTTGTCTTGCTCTCAAACTTAGGGAGAATGGATTCAGTTTTTCACTATAGAGTATGATTTTAGCTGTGAGTTTTTCATAGATGCTCTTTATAAGGTGGAGGGCATTCCTTTCTACTCCTGGTTTATTATGAAAGATTGTCAGATTTTGCCAAGTGCTTTTTTCTTCATCTCTTGAGATAATCATGAGGTGTTTGTTCTTTATTCTATTACTTGGTGTATTACATTGACTGATTTTTGTATATTAACAAAACTTGCACTCTTGGGGTAAATCCCACTTAATCATGTGTTAATTCTTTTTATATGTTGCTGACTTGGCTTACTCATATTTGTTAAGTGTGCTTACATCTATGTTCATAAGGGATATAGGTATATAGGTTTCTTTTCTTATGATGTCTTTTTTTAGCTTTGATATCAGGATAAAATTGTCTTCATAGAATGAAGTGGTCCCTCCTCAGGTGCCTGGGTGGCTCAGTCAGTTAAGCATCTGACTTCTGCTCAGGTCATGATTTCATGATTTGTGGCTTTGAGCCTCACCTCTGGCTCTGTGCCGACAGCTGGGAGCCTGGAGCCCGCTTCAGATTCTCTGTCTCCCTCTCTCTCTGCCCTTCCCCCATTGATGCTCTGTCTCTGTCTCTCAAAAATGAATAAAAGTTAAAAAAGAATTTGAAGTGATCCCTCCTCTTTTTTTTTTAATCCAGAAAGAGTTCATGTTAATTATTCCTTAAAAGTTTAGTAGAATTCACCTGAAGCATCTGGCCCTGGGGTTTTCTCTGTGGAAAAATGTTTGATTGCTAATTTATTCTTTTATTATAAGTCTACTCAAAGGACCAGATTAAAATTTTAATCTTTAAATTTCCAGGGCAGTATTACTATAATGGAGATGAAGAATATGTGACCCTGTAGATAAATACTGTATTCAAAATTAATAAGTTAAAATGGATATTTGATCATTTTTATGTACCTGGCATCCAAACTCTTTCCTATTTAAGATGAATCCTATAGGGGTGACTGCGTGGCTCAGTCAGTTAAGCGTCTGACTTGGACTCAGGTCATGATCTCTCAGTTCATGAGTTCGAGTCCCACATTGGGTTCTGTGCTGACAGCTCAGAGCCTGGAGCCTGCTTCAGATTCCATGTCTCCTTCTCTCTGCATCTCCCCTGCTCATGCTCTGTCTCTCTCTCTCTCTCTCAAAAATAAATAAACATTAAAAAAAATTCTTTTAAAAAAAGAGAGAGAGAAACTCTCTAGATGGGAGCAACAATCTTACTTCCAGTACTGAAGTATGAGGAGACAACAGACCTAAGCTTTGTCAATTGAATGCTTCTGCCTGGAGCTCTGAATCTGGAGGCAAAGGCATGAAAGCTAACAGGTGACTACCTTATGAGTGGTTAGATATGGAAGAAGCAGTGAGAGAGGTTACATGATGCTTCTAGACACTTCGGTTACTGGGAAAAGTTGGGTAAGTACAAAGTGTGACCGGGAAGGACTAACTTTTGTGTGTGTCACAGCTTTGGATTTTGCCCCAAATTATCCCTATATATTATAAGCTTTATAAGCTTTTCATGAAACATAACATTTTCTTTCATAAGAGAAATGAGAGTTCAAGTCTTCCAGTTTGTAACGGAGTTTGAGTTATTCAATATCCCACAAGAACTTTGCAAGAACAAATAGAAGTGATTTGGAATAAAGTGCCAATCACGACAAGCCAGTTTGATTTTCTCAAATTATCAGGGTAATTCCTTATATCTTATTCAGCTTATACTGTTACCATGATTTCTTCTAACACTTTCTTGGATTGATCTGATCAATAACAAAATTATACACCAAAGTCTAAGTCTTGGCTCAATGCAATGAATCTTTAAGGAACTTCTAGCTATTGCAGAGATACACACATCAACAACATAATCCCTAACATCAAATAATTTATTATCTTTTAGGTAGAGATATGTGTGATTATAAATATAACATTAGACAGAAAATCACTACTTCTGTAAATGAAGTATGGATGTATAGTGGAGAAGAAACAAATTTACAGTTTTGGGTACTTGGAAATAAATCTTGGAAAAGGTGTTATTTTTGCAGACCTTGATGGATAATGAGATGTTTCTAAATTAGATTTGCAGAAAGAGGCAAACAAGATGAAAGTAAGCGTATGATCAGAGAAGGAGGTTGTGAGTATGCCCAAAATTTAGGTTGGTTTAAGTTTATGACACACGAGTAAGAATACAAATAATTAATTTTGTACCAGACACCGTTACATTATAGAAACATATATTAGCTGATTAGTTGATTTAATCTTCACAAATCTATGAGGTAGGTACTCTTATTATCTTCATCAATCTCTCCATTTTATATATTGGGAAAAAAAGATACACAATTAAATGGCTTATATTGGTAGACAGTCTCTTAGATGGGTTCCTGTTATCCCCGCCTCCTGTTATAAGAATGGTTGGAACTGTGACTTATTTCTCACCAACAGAGTATGGGAAAAGTGTTGAGATATAACCTCTGTGATTAAGTTACATAAGATTATAACTTTTACCTTGCTATGGGACTATTGATTCTTGCACTGGCCTTCATGAAGTAAGCTGCCATATAGAGGGGACCATGTGGCAAGGTTGGCTTCCAGCTAACAGCTAGTGAGAAGCCGATGTCCTCAGTCATCATCAACCTATAAGGAACAGAATCCTACTAACAGCAAAGTGAGCTTTGAAGTGCATCCTTTCCTCGTCTAGTGTCACGTGGGATTCCAGTCCTGGCAGACACTTGAGTTTCACCCTGAAGCAAAGAACCCAGTTAAATCATGCCCAGATTACTGACCCATAGAAATTATGAGATTATAAATATATATGTGCATTGGTTTAAGCTGCTAATTTTCTTGTTATTTGTTACATAGCAACAGATAAATAACGCGCTTGCCCAAGGTGATACAAGTCGTAGGCAAATGAGTAAGGATATGAAACCGGCTCTGATTTGGGAAGTTTATGCTGACAGGTGTGATTTTAGACGCATTTTACATGAGAATGCTTTTTCTTTTTCACATCGGTGGTCACTCCTCTAATATGAGTCATAATTATAAAATTTCTCATCATTAAAGCCAAAAATACATTAGATCTGAAAGTCAAATGCTTCTATCCAGTGGAGTTTTTGGGTATCTATTTACATCCATGAATAAGCAGATATTTTTAAGATTGTCCTGCGTAGGGGCAAGACTTGGACTTTACCTGTTACTGGTATTTAGACAAACACAAGTTTAACTGAGGCCCTTGCAATAGTCACGTGTATAGGAGACAATGGAGTTTCCAGTATTGATTTGCTATGAGAGAATATTATCTGCCCCAATCATCCATACTTTAAACCTGACTCCAGAGTTAAAGTAAAGTGATAGTTAGAGTGCAGGTCAAAGTCAGGCGCCACTTCTAATGGCATCTGTGGGCTGTACGCAGAGGAGTACTGTGTGGGACTTGAAAGAGCTGTTTCCCTTGATGGCAAGACCCTGGCATTTATGCAGACATGCTGTGGGACCCAAGTAAATGGAAGAGGTTAGGATTTTTCTCCCTTAGCAAATGTGGCAAGAGAGTTCCAGCTCCTCAGAGCCAGAGCTTGGATAATTCTCCCCTCAGTGCAATACTCGCTGGCCATCAGAACCAGAAGTCCTGCTCCAGGAGGAATGTCTGTGGATCTTTCTGTGCCTGAGGCGGGGAAGCCCAGCCCACTAAGTTGTGGCAAGAACCAGCAGCAGTACCTATAAACACTTGAGTGAGGGTGCGGATACGAGACTTTGTGGTCAAGCAGATGACAGTTGTTTAAAAAAAAAAAAAAACTACAGGCACTAAATGGAGTCACTGGGTGAAATCAGCAAACTGGGGCTTAATGTCTAACTGAATGGCAGTTTCAACCTCCCCCAGAAATACAGTCCTAACCCATCCAGCAGGAATTTTCTGGTCTGCACCAATAAAGTAATCTGTAACATGGCCCTTTCCATCACTTGAAGGAAGAAGAAGTAATCCACCTAATAAGACATTTTTGTCCCTAAAGGAAGGTAACCTCACCCAAAATAATCCTTTTTTCTGTTTATGACTTCCTTGTCCTGTCTTTGAAAACCTTTCTCTTTCTTATAAGTTTATTTACTTTGGGAGAGAGAAATAGACAACAAGCAGGGGAGGCGCAGAGAGAGAAAAGAGACCCCAGGATCTGAAGCTTGGCTCCTTGCTGACAGCACAGAGACCCACGCAGGCTCAATGCAGGGCTGGAACTCACAAACCATGAGATTATGACTTAAGCCAAAGTCAGACACTTACCCAGCTGAGCCACCCAAGTGCCCCAAAACCTTTCCCTTTCTCATAGCCCTCTATTTGCTGGGATGCTGCCTGATTCATGACTCGTTTAATAAAGCCAATTAAATCTTTAAAATTTGTTCAGCTGAGATTTTGTTATTTAACAGAGTTTAGGGACTGGCGTGTTAATGTAGGTGTGAGGACATTTTTCTATGTAGGCTGATAAAGCTGGGACATTTAGATTACACAAAGATGAGAGAAAACAAATAAGCTATGAAATGCCACAGCGCATTCGCTCACTGGTCTGTGCCCAGTCTCTTCCGTGTACAACTGGCGATCACTATCTGAAGAAACTTGTTCCTGAATATTTTATGCTGCCATGGAATTATCTGAAAATACTGAATAAAACGATGGGAAGTATTTTTGAAAATGAATGTTTGTTATGTCAATCTACACTCACTGCTGATCAAGTGCCTCTTGGGAGAAGAAAGAGAGAGGGAGAGATTATTGAAGACTGAGCAGATATGGAAATATCTCCCTCAAGAAGTTTTAAACTCACTGACTAGACTGAAATTGATGATTTGATCATGATCACTGTCGAATTAATGTCTAAAGACTATAGTGTGTGAAAGATAGTGCAGTTATGCAAATTTATGCATAAAATAAAAATCCCCATATGTGCCTAGAGGGAGAGGTTTCAGCCAAAATGCTAATGATATGAGAGAACAATATTTAGCATTTCTACAGATTTTAATTCAAAGAACTCAAAATGTCTTACAAATTTATTATCTGCTAAGTGAAAGCAGGCAATAGTATTTTCCTGTTGTAAATTTCAAAAGTGATATTTGCATTGAATGAAAATATACCCATAAAGACAAAACCTTTGAAAAGGAAAACACCAGAAAACACCTAAAATAAACCATATGGTTTAAAACGTCTCGCCGACCCAAATGCGTCCAATGCATGGTTAAAATTTAAACATTACAAACATTTTTTAAATTATTCTATTCTGAATCATCTACATTTTTACTATATAAGCTAATAGTAAAAAAATTTTAAACAGTGTGAATTCTAGGTTATGTGAACAAAATAGGGCCGCTGCCTTAAAGAGTTTACATACTAATGGGGAAAATAAAACTAGTGAATGGCTCTGACATTAACCAGATATTATGTAGTAAAGAGCTCTAAAGGAGGCACCTTGAGGAAACAGAAGAAGACATAATTACCTGTGATTGGCCCTGGAAAGGTCAGTTAGACCAGATTTTGAAGGCTGTGTAGGATTTCCCAGTTTTATATTGGAAGAAGTAAGTTTCCAGGGTAATAAAATAATGTTAATGAACTGCCAGAATGTGAAGTGTAGTAAGTAGAACAGTAGGGGCTAAACTCAAAAGACAGGTCAAGGTCAGACGAAGGCAGGATTGTTTTCTCCAGGTGATGATGAGAGACTAAGGCAGAATTTTCTTCAGGTCAAAGTCAGATTAAATTGGGATCGTTTCCAGCAGGTAGGAAGAAATAACCAAAGGACTTTGAACGTGACGGTGAGGATATTATGTTTGATTTTTGGATCTGTCCTCACAAAACCAATGTTGTAAATCTGAAATAAGAAGGAAATAGAAACAGTTTGTAGGTGAAGATGGCAATTTTTGTTTTGGACATAGAATGAAAAATGGTTAGAATGAAGTCTTAGAAGTGATTTCCTTCACCCTCATCCCTACCTTCCCTACCCGGTTTTGAGACACTGAGAACCCCAGAGATAACCCACTTACTTATCATGTGTATGTCCAAATCCGCACAATGAATCAGTGGTGTTTTGAGATTCTGACGGGATATTACAGCGGAGACATCTAACAGGAGGCTGGCAATGTGAATATAGGCATCATTCTAGAGCTGAGAGTTACACTTACAGATTTGAGACTCTTTCTCATAGAATTTAAAAGAACACTCATGGGGGTGGGAAGGGAAGATAGGCAAGAATAAGGGTTGAGGATAAAAAGAAAAATTCTTCAATGAAATGTAGCCACACAAGGTAAGTAAGAAGGCACGATTTTAGTCCCTTAAAGACAAATTTGGCACAGAAGCCCCGAGGTTAGATTTGGAGAATCTGAATTTGAACCTAGATGCTTCATTCTTCCTGTAGTTTGCTACCTGGGATCTTGGAGGCAAATGACTCCTTATTGGGAGATTTTCGAAGAACATTACATGCATTTCCTCATTGAATTCTCACAAAGATTCTATGAGGAAACACTCTTATTTTTCTCATTTTATAGATGAGGGAACTGAGAGATAGGCCGTTTGAGGAGCTTGCCTAAAATCACACAGTTTGTGACTGGAATAGCTGAGATTGTGGCCCATTCACTCTGATTCCTGGAATCCATCCCGTTAAACACCAAGTTCCCCTTCCCTTCCATGCCTCTGTTCTTTCATTTTCTCCTGGTAGTCACTATATTTATGCTTATCCCAAGAGACAGGAACTTTATGCATATGAAAGACATGAAAGGAAAAATTCCCAATGTCACTTAATAAAACTTACTTTGTATTCTTTTCCTTATGCAGAAATACATAATATTCAGTTTGTTTGTTGTTTGCTTGCTTTAAAAATTTTTTTTAATTTGTATTTATTTTTGAGAGAGAGAGAGAAAGAGAGATAGAGTGCAAGCAGGGGAGAAACAGAGAAATGGAGACACAGAATCTGAAGCAGGCTCCAGGTTCTGAGCTGTCAACACAGAGCCCGAGCCCGAGCGGGGCTTGAATTCACCAACCGTGAGACCATGACCTGAGTTGAAGTCAGACACTTAACTGACTGAGCCTCCCAGGCGCCCCTCAATTTGTTTTTTAATATAAATGACACAAAACTTTGATTATGTTCAAAAGATTAATAGTATGTTTTATGGGCAGACAAACAGGAATAAAATGTAAAAGAATGAAGGAAGTGAAGAAGAAAGAAAAACAATTAGAAAACTGACTGAAAGAGAAGAAAACAGACATAAAGGGAAACTGGGAAACTAAAATTTATTACACTTTTACCATGTATCAGGTGCATTGCAGATGGTGGCAGCATCTATTGGTTTCCCAATCAGTCAGCCCCCACTTTTCCTGCTGTTACAACACACCGCCTATGATAGTGACTAAACTCACCAGATACTAACTTTTCCAAGTATCCTGAGAGCTGTGACATGGATATGTGACCCAATCTTGTCCCACAAAGAGGTCTATGAGTAGAACCCAAAGTTTCTGCTTAGTTGTGATTGTGTGGGGAGATCACGCTACATGTTTTGGCAGCCATCTTGCAATGGTGACGGTTCAAATCTAAGGATGAAGGGAAATACAGAAAGCCTCAGTTCTTCATGATATCATACAGCCACTAAATTAACCAACTTGGTGATTATCTCACCCCCACACTCCTTGTTTAATAGGATAACATATACATTCTTGTTTTAGCCTCTTTTAATTAAGTATTCTGTTATTTGCAGCTGAAAGAATCTTAATCTCACTAGCATTCACTGAATTCACATTCACTGAATATGAAAACACATGTTCACGGCAAGTCTACAAAGAATCCACCCAGTGCCGGGAATGTTGCCTCCTCTGAGTTGCTCATAGTCAGGGAAGAAAATGGTTGACGCTAGGTCACTCGTTTAAGCCTCTCTTATGAATCCTTTGTTCAGTCGTGGTGGATAGAGCAGCAGTCACTACCCAGGAGGGGTAAAGACCCCTCAGGGATGAGAATCTGTGTCACCACAGATGACTTGCTACTGAGTTGAGCAGAAGTGAGAGCTTTGGGTGAGGAAATCTTGAATAACTTTTACAGAAGGGAGACAATAAATGTTGTGCTGGAACAGCAGGGACTGCGGCTTGTTCCACTGACCTTCGTCTTATGAATTTACTTCAGGAAAAAAGGCCACTAGAATTTCCATCAATAAGTGGACATGAGCGGGGCAAGGATGGACTGCAGTGGGTACTTTGGTGCATTGCCCAAATCCCTCTTCAGATCTCAAGGGCTCATTTCCCTGGGTTGTTGCACAGCCCCCAGCTCTCAGCCTTCTCAGCAAACTGACTCCGCTAAAGATAGTTGCCAAACCCAAGGTCATGCCCCTTCCCAGAACAGCCTGCAGGCCAGGACTAGTCATTTTGGAGGTAAAAAGGGTCAAGTGGGACCTTTCCTGAAAGAACATTGCAGCCCAATGTTTCCTTCTGCCAATCCCATTTCTTTCCATAGATGTCTATCCCAAGAGCGCTTTGTAATAAACTACTTGCACACTAATTGCAGTCCCAGGGTCTGCTTCCCAGGGAGCCCAGCCTGCAACATCTGGTCCAAAATCAGAGAAGGCTTTTCTGAGGAAACAACCTTAAGTTTTGCGGAATAAATGAGAATAAACCAAAAGAGGGGGCCAGCGCATTTAAGTCTAGGGCAATGATTCTCAATAGGAGTGGTTTTCACACCACCTCTTGTCCCCATGGGGCATTTGACAATATCTGGAGATATTTCCTGTTGTTAAAACTGGGGGTAGCCACTGGCATCTATTAAGTAGAGGCCAGGAATCTTGGTGCACAGAAAAGCCCTCCACAACAGCTATCCAGTCCAAAATGTCGACAGTGTTGTGGTCGAGAGACCTCGACCTAAGGGAGTGGTAAATGGAGAGGGTCTGAAGTGGGAGGGAGCATGGAACACTTAAGGAATTAGAAGACTCATGTATCTGGAACACAGAGCATGACAGGGAGACAAGAGGAGGGAGCTGCAAAGTAGACAGTGTAAAGAAAGTAGATTTTGTTTTTTAGATATATAAGTGCAAATCCATTGAAAGTTTCTATGCTAAGGGCTCAAATAGTCAGATTTATGTTTTTAAGAAATCATGCAATATGGTCATAGGTAATGAACTGGAGGGAAAAAGAAGTTGTTTGAAGACCATGTGAAGCGTAAAGATGGTGTAAGGGCCAAGGGAAGGCCATCCCAAGAAGGGTCATTTTGGCATGAATATCATTTTGAGCTAAAAGCAATCCCTGCCCAGAAAATTCAGAAAAATCTCTTTACCTCCATCTCAACTGCCTGCTTTACCAGAAAGAGAGCTATCAACAGGGATTCCTCTTTACCTAAGAAACTTATCTGCATGAGAAAGGCAACCTTTGTTTTCTAAACATCAGTTTTCACTTTTGTGCTAAAATCTTTCTCCCTTTTGTGTCCTCAGATACCTACCACTCTCCTTAGCTCATGGGAGCTTCATTTCCATGTCTGTGTGGAGTCCCTGTACATATGCTATCAAATTTGATTTTCTCTTCTTAATCTGTCTCAGGTCTGTTAGATTCTTAGTCTAGCTAGAAGAATCTTGAAGGGCAGAGGAAATTCTCCCTTCCCAACAGGGAATATCATGATACAGAGAGAAAGAGAAAGTATTTGAGAAGTATCTATGAGGAGGAAGTAACAAAACTTAATCACGATTAGAGAGGAAACAAGATGTCATGTTTACATACACAGACTCTGGAGCCAGAGGACACCAGTTCAAATTCCAACCTTGTCGTTTACTAGTTTGGCAAGCTGGAACAGTTTATAATTAATGTCTCTATGCTTTGGGTTTTGGTGAACCTGCTGTTATGACTATGAAATAAGTTAATTTTTGTACAGTGCTGAGGAGTGCCTGACACATGATAAATGCTATAAAATCTTAAATAAGTCAAATAAATACAAAGATACAGGGAGTCTCCAAGGGTTCTGGCTTTTCTGATTTGTGTAGCTGGTGGGCGATTATGCCATTCTCTGAACTGAAGAATTGAGATGAGAGTCTTTTGGTTTTGGTTTTTTTGTTGTTGTTGAGGGTTGAAGGGGTGGGCAGGGACACAGACAGGAAGTTGATCAAAACTGCTGAGAAGAAAAAACTCTATTTCTAAGGAGAAATAGAGCACTGTTTTAAAAAGCACATCTTGCATATATTCTAAGAAAAAAATAATAAGGTCCATACTAAACAAATCACTTTGCTGCAAATCAGGAATATCAAGTAAATATTCTTCCCCCCAACCTTGTATTACAGGAAATAAGATATTCAAGGCTTGATTCTCCTTCTTCCCAAGAAGCAATTAAACAGTGAACCAATATTGATTCAATTATCTTTTACTGCTTTGTGACATTAATAGTTACTAGCTTAAGTTATCAAACAAAGTAAAGAAATTCTACCAATAACACATCAAGAATTCCATGAACTCTAAAGACTCTAAAGATAGTTTGAAGACTCCAAGTTAATAATTATCTTATTCTCATTAAAAAACAATTGTCTCCCCTGTCCTTCAGATGTATATCCACCTTCTACTATGCAAGGCCAGGATTACAGCAGAACTAATTTAGAAAATACTATTTGTGGATATTATTTCGCTCTGGTGTTTGAAAGCAAACCTACATTTGTAAAGGTGTCTGTTCATGTGGAGACATGAAAGAAAGATACATTCGAGGTGCAATTATTCAAAATTAAAATGTTAAGGATATATAAATGAGCCTGAAATTTCTTGGCACAAAAATGCTGAGAATATTTGTTTTTTTTCCAGTTGTTTATTTACAGCATGGTGTTTCAAAACAAGGAGAAAGATTTACAAGAGTATTGTGTCTGGCAATATTTCTATTTCTCTAGTTCTACAAATTAATTTGGTTAGTTGCATGAAGTATTAATATAATTTAAAAAATAAATTAATAGAGGGCTTGGGGAGTTTGTTTTATGTACTGCAACCCTAAAATAGAAAAAAAAAAAAAGGAGATCCCAGTGGTCAATTTGATATGTTAATTGCATAGAGGAAAAGAGAAATTGTTTTACTTGTATAAAGAGTCTAATTCTAGAATTTTGTGAATTTATGCAAGGTGAGGGGGAAAAAACTATTTCCTTCCTAGATTTCTTTAAGCATAAGATGGATCTTCATTAAACAGGCAACTTACTTATATCCTTACGGCTTGCATGGATTTTGAAGTTTACCAAATTTTTACAAGTATTATCTTACTTGACCTCAGAAGAACGCAACAATGCATGTAGAGTAAGGTATAATGGCTATTTGACTGATATGGTAACCAAGAAATAGATGTGAAGGCAACACAGTGAATGCTAGATGTAACATACACCTGAACTTAAGTCTTCTGACTCTAAGCCCAGAGCTATTTATTTCACTTTAGTGTGATTTCCATTGTGTGTTTTCTTCATTTGATTCCAGAAACTTGAATCATCTGAAGGAAGCCCAAGGACCTGATGAGATCACCAACCACAGCTGTTCTTATATTTTTGGAAGTATCTCAGAACTAAATGTAGTGGTCCAGGGCCAGTTCAAGTCCACGTCTTCGTTCTATTTTCTGATAATCTTTGTTTTCAAAGTAGCAAAGGTTTTATGTACATTTAATTCATCCTCCGGATAAAGGAACTTACACTGTACATGGATACATTTAGCCTGTCGTACAGTTCATGGTAGGAAATATTGCCTTACTAATTGCACGAGTTGAAACACCTATGCCTCAGGTGTAGGCAGGTTACAGACCTGTCACTTGCAGCCCAAAGTCCTGGGGGTAAGCTAGTGATTATGCAGGACTGAAGTTATTCTTATTTTTAGAGTCATTTGAAAACCTGTCTATTGAGGGCAGGGGCCATACTCACTCAACACTGCATATCCAAACTGAGTGCAGTGTCTGGGACATAATATGTACTTAGTAAATATTTGCTGAACAAATGAAGAAATGGCTTTAATCATTCTCAGCAGGCCTCCAACATGATTACATGCCCTTTAAGTTCCAATTCTGCAATTATCTATTCAGCCAGTCAAAAGATATTGAGTACTTTTAACATACCAGACAATTTTAGGTGCTGCAGACACATAAGGGAAAAAATTCACTGAATTCATATTCTAGTGGGAAGAGGCAGAAATAAGACAAAAAGTGAAAATGGAAGATGGTGATAAGAGCTGAGTTAAAAAATAAGTCAAAAGCTGGAGATAGGGAGTATTGGATTGGTTTCCATATTATGGGCAAAGTAACCAAGAACCACTTTAACTGATGAAACTATTGTTATCTCCATTTCATGTTTTCGCCACTAAATTCGTATCTTGACTTTCACATCCTTTTTTATTATGCAGGATTGTAGTCAAGTGCTGGGTTTTTACTAGACTCTGACTACATGTATAAATGCTGTAGACTTGCCATCTAAGAACTTTAATATATATATTTTTTATTTGAGAGAGAGACAGTGCGAGCAGAGGAGAGGGGCAGAGGGAGGGAGAGAGAGAATCTTAATGCTCAGCATGAAACCCGACATAGGGTCAATCCCACAACCCTGGGATCATAACCTGAGCTGAAATCAAGAGCTGGATGCTCAACCAACTGAGCCACCCAGCCACCCCTAAGAACTTTAATTTTCAATGCTGCCCCCTAATAATGGTGAAGGTTTTGTAGGGCACACCTGGTACACATTAGATGGATTCCTGATATTGGGGTATGTTCAGATTCAAGCTTTTGAAGCTCACAGTCCCCCTTCTTCCTTCCTTCCTTCCTTCCTTCCTTCCTTCCTCCCTCCCTCCCTCCCTCCCTTTCTTCCTTCCTTCCTTCCTTCCTTCCTTCCTTCCTTCCTTCCTTCCTTCTTTCCTTCCTTCCTTCCTTCCTTCCTTCCTTCCTTCCTTCCTTCCTTCCTTCCTTCCTTCTTTCCTTCCTTCTTTCCTTCCTTCCTTCCTTCCTTCCTCTTTCTTTCCCAGGGGTTTTTACCTAGTGTTATGGGTCTTCAGAGAAAAGTTAAGTCTCTAGACACTCAGGGATAGGTCTTGTACCTAAGAAGGAGCTCTTCCAGTAAAGAGATATGACAGGCTGTCGATTGAATTCTCCTGATTTCAACGACATTACTTACCTAAGAACACAATGACAGTTCATTTTCCACTTGTTTAACCAATATGTCGAGAAACGGATTTGATACAATGTTATGACATTTAAATGTATGTTGTCAATTATTGTTTGTTAAGTGCTATGTAATTATTAGTGATGTAGTTTGATTTTAAAGAAAATCTTCTCTTAAAAGTTTATTATTTCTAAGGAAAAAATTATTCTTTTTGATTTTACTTTCCTCAAATTAAATGCATTTTTAGAGTATTTATGACATAATAAAATGAGCATTTTGAATGTTTTAAATCCCTAATAAGTAATACTTTAAAGGTTCCCTTGCTATCACTGTTATTTTTGGGCTCATTCACCGACTTGCAAATGTACTATTTCATTATTATTTATTTTTCATTCCTTCTGAGACTTTCTAATAGTATTTGTGCCTCCTCTAAAATAAAAGCTCTAAAATACTGTTCAGTTCTGCACTAGGGAAATTTTTTTATTTTCTTATCTAATGGCTTCATAAACCCAATTTATTTTGATGAAGTCCTATGATCCGAGTTTTGGTATTGAACAGATTTTCTTTATACCTTGTTGTCATATCTTGTAAGATACTTTTGTGATACCTGACTTTTTGCAGATGAATTTTGCATTTTGCAGATATTTTAAAAATTACTTATTATAAATCAAGTCTTTAGTAAGAGATATGAAAAATATTACCTGGCATTAAAGAGTTAAGTTTACTAAAATCCATTTTAAAATATCACCTGCCAAGGGGAACAGAGGGGTGAAATAGATAAAGGGAATTAAGAGCGTGCTTATCGTGATGAGCACCAAGTAATATATAGAATTGTTGAAGCACTATACTGTATACCTGAAACTAATATCACACTGTATATTAATTATACTCCATTCAAAAAAAAGAAAAAAATACATTGCTTGTTAAAATGTACATTCTGTGAGGGTAGGGATCTTTACTTTGTTTACTTGCGTAACCCCAATACTTAAAAGAGTGCTTAGTACATAAGGGATGCTCAATAATGGGGCACCTGGGTGGCTTAGAGGGTTAAGCATCCGACGTCAGCTCAGCTCATGATCTCACGGTTCGTGAGTTCGAGCCCCACGTCGGGCTCTGTGCTGACAGCTCAGAGCCTGGAGCCTGCTTCGGATTCTGTCTCTCTCTCTCTCTCTCTCTGCTTCTCCCCTGCTTGTGCTGTCTCTCTCTCTCTCCCTCAAAATAAATAAACACTAAAAAATGCAAAAACAAACAAAAAAGAGATGCTCAGTAAATATTGGTTGGGTAAATTTTTGTATGTACTCTATTCAAAAGTAATATGTTTGAAAATTACTTTCTTCTTCCTATTAGTTGAATTGTTTTCCCACAAAATTCATATGTTGAAGCCCTAATGCCCAGGATCGCTGTATTTGGAAATAGGATTTTCAGGATATAATTAAGGCTAAATGAGGTTCATAAGGGTAGGGTTCTAATCTAATAGGATCAGAGACCTTATGAAATAAGAAGCGAGATGTCTTACCCCTTTAGCTCAGAATGTCATATAAACCTCAGCTGCCTGGTGAGAAGCCTCATGTCTCTGGAGTTCCTGTACATACAAATTAACTTTTTTCCCTCTTGTTAATCTATCTTATGTTAATTTCATTATTACGCCAGCCCCCCCCCAAAAAAAAACTATAAAGAAGAAGGAAAAAATTTTCCTCCCCTACAGTTCTCATATGCTTACAAAGAACTTCTCTAGGTTCTCAAATCTAAAACCAATAGAGCTGATTCACAAACACTGGAAATACTTGGGTGATTGATGGGGTTTAATGACACCACTGGAGCAAAAAGACTACCCGGAGCAATAGTAGCTGATGGCCGGGAGGCAACAGCTAGTCAGAGCGTGCAGCAGTCTGGGAAAACAGCAGGCGCGCTACGCAGGGAGACAGGGCACCGCTCCAAAGAGCAAGAACACTCTAAAATGCTGGCTTCAGAGTCTGTGCTGTGAGGATGAAAAGTTGCTGGCCATCCAAGAGGCCCTGGTTCCCACATGGCAGAAATTTCAAGCAGCAGGTTTATTTTTGGATTGAAAAAAAAAAAAAAAAGGAAAAAAGCCCTGAAAGGCATAGATTGCATACATATTTGTTTTTATTTGCTGCCTAGTTAGTGTTAAAAAGTTTTTTCCCGAGACAACGAAAATTGAGGGGCTTGTTTGTTAATTTGTTTTTAAAGAAAGTGGGGAGAGTGAGCAGTGTGTGATGAGGTGGATTGCTGAGTAGAACCGCGATCATCTACTCTCATCACACGTGGGCTCACGTTTTATGATCTTTATCAACGTAACCTCATCACAACCTCTGCTACTCGGTGTAAAGTTATAAATAGAGCCGACAATTGGCTTGACAAATATGGCAGGCCCCTCTAAGACAGTTTGTCCTACAAACTAAAAGTTAGGATTTAACAAAATAGGACAACACTGGCAAAACATGGCCCCCAAAATAAAAGTCCTAAACTTTGCTCCTTCTCTTTTCTGTTCTTCCATATTTTTGTATTTCTATTTAAATAATGAACTGACAGGTGCCTGGGTGGCTCAGTCCGTTGGGGGTCCCACTTCGGCTCACCTCACAATCACATGGTCTGTGAGTTCCAGCTCCATGTTGGGCTCTGTGCTGAAAGCTCAGAGCCTAAAGCCTGCTTTGGATTCTGTGTCTCCCCTTTCTCCGTCCCCCCGCCCCTCTCGAAAATAAACATTAAAAAATTTTATTAAATAATGAACTGAAATGGTTCTTACTCCTTGTAGTTTTCTTTAATTTCCCAAGTCATCATTTTCCCTCTCTCCTCAGTGTTCCTATGACACTTAGTTTACACTTCTATTATGATATTTATTTAATTCTGTCCTTTCTACCATATTATAAGAGATACACTCTTTTAAAAGTAACCAATGACTTATTTATGGCAATAAATACCCAAGGTCAAGCTTATCTAACTCAAGGATATTTCTCAGGACTTGATCCTATGTATCACTCTGCCCTCTAATTTTTATCGTAATTTCCTTTGCTCTCCATTTAATTTACCTGATTCTAGTATCCCACAAATGAGTATTTGTAATAAATCATTCTGCGGACCATTATCTGTGCATATATAGATATGAATAGAATTCAAAATTCAAAGTTAGGAGTCTTGAGGTGTAAAATGGACCCTTGCTAAGAAAGGAATATATAACATAAAGCACTGAATGCCTACTGGAATTTCATAGTCTCCTAAAATTGTGGCGACTATAAAATCAACATCAGATTCTACTGACATTGAATTGTAAACAAATAATACCGGTCAGCAAACAGTTATCTGATCTGTAAGAGCAAAAGAAGAAAAACAAAGGCTTTGAAGGAAGTCAGCCCTTCCAAATAGTTTCCATCTGTGTGCAATGTTAGTGAAACCATAGAAGCTGATTTTTGATATCATAAGCAGCAGTCTCTAACCCTGAGAGGCACATTGACCCAAAAAATGAATAAAATAAAGCAAGAAGACCAAAGACATTATTCCAATTGGCATAGATTTTGACTAAAGGGAATTTTGAAATATGTCCTTATTCTATCTATTACCATGTTGAAATATGTTCTTATTCTATCTATTATCATGAGTATCATAGTAGTGGTTTATAATTTTACACCAATGATATCGTCTGGAAATGTTGGCACCCCATGGTCGGATAGTCTGTATGTGATTACAACTCGGTTCGCAGAAGTAGTATGGTGACAGCTACCACAACTCTATGCGCTTTGCTATTCTTTCATCAAACATTTATGGTTTCTGTTGAAGGGGAAATTCTCTTGTCCTTCTAAGTTTCTTTGGGCTGGTCTAATAATTCAATTGATGTAAAACAGATTGACAGGAGAAAATCAAATTTAATTTTGAACGTTTAAGAACCCTGCCTATATGAGATGTTCAAAGACAGAAAGGTGAAGTGAGGTATGTGTGCCATCCTGAGCTAAGCAATGGGATAGGAGCCTGGGGCTTCAAAGGGAAGGAGGGCAATTCACAGTCAATAAGAAAAAGAACTGATGTTTGGTAATTAGATGTTTGCCCTGCCTTACAGATGCGTCGTCACTCAGGTAAAATTTATCTCTGATAATAGCTCTTATTCTGGGAAAGACATCCAGTTTAGATTCTTCCAGGTAGTTAAGGGGGAAACAAAAGTTTCTCTTGAGCCTACAGAGTCTCAGTTGCCTCCAGCTCAAAGTCGTCCACATACCAAAATAACATTTTGGAGAGGCTTGTTCTGAACGCTTTCATTTCCTAGTTCCATCTAGGAACTAAGGGCACCTGTTTGCATAAGATGCAAACAAACTGATAAATACACATGCTCCTAGAAGGAGTAACAGAAGTGATTGATTGTGCTTCTATGTATAAAGGAAAGGCTTCGAAAAGGAGCAGCCTGACCTAGTTTCAGGAATGATTAGTTTGCTTAAGTAGGTGGGGATGGGTGGGGAGAGAGAGAGGTTTTCCAGACAGAGGGAATGAGTACAAAGGCCCAGAGGTGTGAATGGATAGATACGGTCAGAGAGATCTGTGTAGAAAGATTTTGCTGACGCACAAAGTTCACTGGAGAGAATTTCATTTAGAAGAATTTTGAAGATGCAGGCAGGAGCCAAACATGGAGGACCTTGTTTTGAAGCCAAGGGATTGGACTTTATCCTCCTGGCTAGTGACTCTCTTTAGTGTGTATAAGAATCGCCCACTCCTGATTCAGTAAGTTGAGGTGAGATCCAGAAAAAATGTTCATAGCAAAAACCCTCAGTGACATTTTTGAAGGTAGTTTTTGTTCATACCTTGAGGGAACAGCAACAGTCATTGAAAGATGCCCAGGCATTCTAACAAGGAGTACAACTTTCCTTAGGATAGCTTGGGATGAGAAAAAGAAGGAAATTGAATGCCCTTGATGTGATCTGACAGCACGGTTTTGTTTTGTTTTTTTAAACTCTTGGTGTGGAAATAAGGAGACCTAGAACCCTAGTTCAGCTCCCTTACTACGTAGCTTACTTTCTCCGAGTAGTTAATCTAATTTATCTGATTCTCATTTGCATCTGTTGATAAAGGGTAATATGATGAATCTTCCTTCTAAGTAGATAAAAAATAAAGCTAAAAATGCTTTTAAAATGCTTATGCTTTATGTAACTCTGATGGGAGTTTTGTGGTTATAAACTATGCAAATATTACAGACCAATGAAATCAAGGATATGACTCAAATTAGCAGTATTAATGGATACCAGCTAACACTTTAGTTTATGTTTTTGAAAACGTGTCTTTCCTTTTACTCTTAAATATCAATGTAGACTTTAGGGAAAGGAATACATAATTGCTTGTTCTAGTTAAAAATCGAGGTAAGCTTTTCTCTTCATTAATCTTATTATCTGTGTTACGTTTATAACTATAAAAGATATTCATTTTAATTATTTATGATATTTTTTAAATGCTCCAATAGTTTCAGTGCAACAGCTCTTAATGATTTATCAATAATGCATTGGCATACTAACAATATCTTTGCATCATTATCAATATTGCTTACTCTTTCTGAACCTTCGATTTATTTTATAGATTACCTAGTAGTTTCTAGAACAAAGTTTGATTCCCAGCCTTGTGAATACCTATGAAAGTCTCAAGAGACTGCTTCTTTCATGCCTGAATAAAAAGCTAAACATTCAGACTTATCATTTAACATTCCTGTTAATACACTGATTTAGCAAAACTAATGACTGGCTTATTTATTTATTTATTTATTTATTTATTTATTTATTTATTTAACTCAGAATAAATGATTTAACCTCTCGGGACCTCAGTTTCTTTTTATCACTTATTGTTAATTAAGTAAACCTCCAGAATTTTTTTCTAAGCTGCTGACTTAGTTATTGGAACACCACGTTAATGGGATTGAAGTCACCGGTTCTTACATCTTATGAAAGATATTTTTGTCTTTTATTCTCTTCGTTTCAAGGCCACAAATGACAACTGGTTAGCTGTCTTGAAAATACATCTATTGGACATCAGAAAAATTAAAAAACAAAAACGAAACACAGAAAGAAAACCTTTTGCCATTTGTCTTGGAACAGCCACAGGGAATATCCTTAATAACAAGGTTAATCGCTTAGAACTGAAACACAGGTTCTCAGACCAAAAGAAGAAAGACATGATCAGAAATTACCCTTGGTGTCCTCTTAATAACTTCCTTACCATTACATATTCAAATAGCTAAGAGATATTTATGTACTGTCTACCAGGAACTGTTATGAGCATTTTGAGTAAATGACCTCCTTTAAATATCTCAAGACCCCTACAAATACGACTGTATCCCCAATTTTTTAGTTGGGGACACTGATACACAGAGGTGTCTGGTATCTTTCCTAAGGTATCCCTAGTAGTTAGAAAGTAGAGTCAGCATTCATACTGAGGGAGTCTAATTCTAGAACCAGCCCTTGTAACAACATCTCACTAAACTATATGAGTCTCTCTTAATTTGGACACTCACAGACAAATAGATTTTGTCATCAATCACAGGCAGTCACTTCGATTTTTGCTAATAGATGACATTCTCAGTTTCAATGATCTCTGCCAAGGTTATAATAGTGAGCTGTGAATTATGTAAAATAAACATATCAGTTCTTTTTTTTTTTGCACCAAAAATAAAGGTTTCTTCATATCTGTATTTATACATGTTGAAACAATTCTTTCAGAAGTTCATTTTAAAAGTTGTCATTTAGGGGTGCCTGGGTGGCTCAGTCAATTGAATGTCTGACTCTTGGTTTCCGCTCAGGTCATGATCTCATGGTTCATGCGTTTGAGCCCATGTCAGGCTCTGGCTGACAATGCAGAGCCTGCTTGGGATTCTTTCTCTTCCTCCCTCTCTTTTCCTCTCTGCTCCTCTTGTGGGGTCTCTCTCTCTCTCTCTCTAAAATAAATGAATAAGCTTTAAAAAAAAAAGTGGGCATTTAAATGGATGCATGTGAAATAAAGCCCTGACCATTGTCCTAACACCAATTAGTGGAGTTACCAGACTAGAAGCCAGGAAATCTGATTTCTTGGACCAGCACTGCTACTCCTCACCTATGTGCTGTTGGAGAAAGTGAATTATCTTTCTCTTCCTTGCTTTATATAATATCACAGGACTGGACTAGGAAACCTCTGATATTTTCAGCTCCAAAATTTTATGATTCTATAATTAGGAATAGAAAGTGTAGTGCATCCCTTGAGTTAAATATGAGTAATAGATCATCTCAGGTCTCTGAAAAATATGCCTTTAATCTCATGTAATACCTCAAGCTCATGGTATCTCGGGAGATCTTCGCTTATATAGTTTATGGCCAGAATTGGTTTGCTTTAGAGATAACACACTCTTGTGCTGTGCCACTGTTGCTAAGATACGGTTTTGTAAACAAAAGTTATTTTAAATATGCATCTACATCCTGGTGCAGGGAAGAAAAAAAAAAACATGAAAGTGGTTGGCCAAAAATTTAAACTATCTTTTGAGAGGATTGGGACAATGTTTTCAATAAATATTTAAGAGGCTTAACTAAAAATCTTTTCAGGGCATCTTAAAATTATTTTTGCTTTCCAATGAAACCGAGTGAAGAGAGTGCGAGGACCCATAGGGAGAATGAGCAAGTCTAAGGTCAATAGCAATGATGAGTTATTTTGCAGCTCAGTGATTTGGCCAGTTTGAAAAGACTCTGATATTGTTGCTATGTGACTCTGTGAGGATATTTTGTTCTTGATATTTACTTTTTGAGTTTTTCATCCAAAAAAAAAGGAGAGAATTTGATTATCACCATTTATCAAAAAGATAAAAAAAAAAAAAGTCCTTATCTTAGGAATTGCTGTTGAAGGCTGAAGAGATTCCAACTGGACAACCCTGTCCCTAAAAGCAGCTTGCACTCTGGCTACCCGATAGATAGACTAAGGCATCTTAGTCCCTAACGTTAGTCCCTAACATTTTGGGCATTAACAGGCAGAAAATACTGTGGCCTCTATATAATGCCTCCACCACAAAGTGAAACCTCACACAATTGGATATCCATGTTGTAAAGCCCCAGTGACTTCCACTCTACAGGAAGCCCCTTGGAAATGTGAAGGAGTGAGGCACAATCACTTTTTGGCTCATGCTTTAGAGGAGATTTCTGAGTGACTAGCTGTCAACAGAGGAAAAGGATGGTGAGAGACAAGGGGACTAGAAGGTACCTTGGTTGCCACGCAAGGAAGAAAAGGAGTTGGAAGCATACTACACGGTTTCAAAGTCAGATTTTGCCTACTTCTACCATTTCGCCCAGAGCCAACCCAGCTCCTCTAGCTTACATTTGGCTTTGGAAATGACACTTGCCCATTTCATTTACTTTTATGATTCTCGACAAAATTCTTATTAGACACATTCAAATGATCAGGCTTTACTTAATATACCTCCTTCCTTCATTCCTAGTCTGAGCAGGCTTGTCCTGTCTCCCAGCCTGTGTGTATTCAGGAAATGTAACTTGATTTATGTTTATGAATTGAAAGTCCTTTCGCATCTGACAAGCTTCTGAGAATAGACTTAAAGCATCACCCCTGCTATGAAGCCTTGTTAGGTCTTTGTAACATTGACGGATTCAGAAGGGCCACACTGAGAAAATGTTCTGTCGCCCAGTCACAGGGTATCAGTCACCCAGAGCAGCATACCAATCAGGGACTGTGTTATAACCAGGTCAGCACCAACAGCTCTTTTCTTCCACTCCTTCTACTGCCATTATCGTCATTACTATTATCATTATTACATGCCCAGCATCTTCACCAGACTCTTTACCAGACCAGGAGTCAGTCGCTCCTCACAAATCTGGATATTATACGTCTTAGCACTCCCACAACCCCCTCCAGCAGTGTCAGGCTCAGTACTTAGCATGGGGTTAGCTTTTAGTTGCTATTTCGTAACTAAATGACAATGATAAGAGCAGGTGATCATTTCACCATTTTTTGGAAATAATATCTGAAGGCAATGGTCATTCTTAGTATTTCTTTCAGTTTCTTAAAGGGTAAAATAGGGCTGAAATTTCAACCCTGATTTGGTCGTTTTTGTACGTGCTGCTCTGAACAGTGAGGGGCATAGATCCTGCTCACAGAAACTGGGGCTCTGAAATGGTAAGCGATGAGTATTATTCGAACCCATAGCGCTTTACCGACCTTTGCTACCCTGGTCTGTGCTTTTTCTTCTTTCTCTTTCATCGGACTCAGGATCACTTTCTTTCTGTGTATTTCCCTTGACCAGGATGAAAAAATAAATGAATAAAAGATGCAAAGAAATGACTAGTCTGCTCATAAATGAAAGGTTAACTTGGAAATCGCTAATGTCTGATTGGTTGGCTAAATATTAAGTCCCAAATCATACATTTCCCCTGGATGTGCCCCTGGGAAAATCCTGGAAGAACGTGTTGGACTAGCAATTCAGACTGTTTCACAGGAATGGAACTAAAAACAAAACAAGTGGCTTTCGCTGCCAAAGAAAAATGAAGAATCTAAAGCTTGCCAAAAAGGGACACCAAACAAGTAGGCAATGATAATAATAACAAACTCAGGAGTTCGAATGTACTGTCTTCAAATAATTCTATGATTCTAAAGATTTGGAGATGCTATATATAGCCATTTCCTGGAATTTTCAACAAGCCACACTTTCCGGGTATTTGCAGTTGACCATAGTCACGGTTGAGATGTTGATCCACAACTTACTAGTCCTGTGGCCTTGGGTTTCGGAGCTCTCTAGCATCTAATGAACATGAAATAATAGGTGATTTTTAAATTGCGCAATAGAATTAAATGCTCACTGAACCCTACGTGTGTCAGGCACTATCTTATTCACTATACACATATTGCCTCATTTAATGCTTTCATAACCTTATGAGGTGGGGACCACCATTTGCACATGTTTTAGATGACATAACTGAGATACATAAAAGTTAAGTCAGTCTCTCAAGGTTACACAGATGGTAAGTGGGAGAATTGGGATTTGAGCCCAGGCTAAAGGCTTGAGAACCCACACTCTTAACTACTATCCTTCAAATCAATATGTTTGCAAAATCTTAGAAATGGAAGACACTTTAGAAGGAGTTTAATCCAACCCATCGTTTCCATCTGAGGAACCTGGGCTTCCCAATCAGAGATTTGGCCGGGGTCGCCAACTGACAGATTGAGGAGAGGAGCCAGGTCTCTTGTCTTTGCATCTGCACCTCAGACCTCACTCTGCACTGGGCTAGCAAAACATTTTCAAGAAAGGAAACACAGGAATATTTATTTTGATAAAAGTCTTTTATATGGTTTCGACGGTTTAATTTTTTTTTAACGTTTATTTTTATTTTTTAGAGACACAGAGACAGAGCATGAGCAGGGGAAGGGCAGAGAGAGAAGGAGGTACAGAATCTGAATCAGGCTCCACGCTCTGAGTTGGCAGCACAGAGCCCGACGCGGGGCTCGAACCCATAGACCGTGAGATCATGACCTGAGTCGAAGTCGGCCGCTCAACCAACTGAGCCACCCAGGCGCCCCTGGTTTTGACGGTTTATATAAATTAATAAAATTCAACCTGTGCTGCAGGGAGTTCATTTCATCTGCAGCGTCAGAAGAAAAGAGTTGATAGAGCAGAAGGAAATGATGGAAAGTGGAAATGAACAGAATTAAAGCTGTTTTTTTTATTTAAAAAATTTTAATGTTTATTTTTGAGAGAGACAGAGAGACTGAGTATGAGCAGGGAAGGGGCAGAGAGAACAGGAGACACAGAATCTGAAGCAGGCTCCAGGCTCTGAGCTGTCAGCACAGAATCGGATGCAGGGCTTGAACCCATGACTGCAAGATCATGACCTGAGCCAAAGTTGGATGCCTTAGTCAACTGAGCCATCCAGGTGCCTCAAAACTGGTTTTGATTAGTTGCTGTATCTCCAACCGTGAGAAGATATTGCTATTGGATTTGTCATGCTTGATTCATTACTTATAGGATTTTATCTACATAACACAGCATAAGAGAGGCTATAGAAACCTTAAAAATTTTAAACTCTTTTTGATTATGTGCAGTTTGGGGGACAGGTGCTCACTTTCCCTTAGTTATTACTGGTCTCCTACTGGATGTGTGGTAACACCACTAGGGTCTCCTACTAGAGTAGCTCAGTGCCATTCACATCGTGTAATTTCTTCCTCACAACCATCCTGGGAGAGATGCAGTGGAAACTCAGTTGTTTCCTGTTGTCAAAGAGGAAAGTGTAACTCAGAAAAGGTAAGGGATACACAGGTTAGGTTCCTGCCTTGACCTTTTGATGCTCATGGTGGCTAGGGGGAATAGTTTCATTGACCGTAATCTCTTTTTGTTATCCCAAATGTGGTGGCCTGTGGCCCAGGAAAGTATTGCAACTCATGTCTGTATCGATCTCTGTATATCACTTTTTAGCATATGTTTTCATCCCACTAATGATAAAGGTAGAAAAATAGTAAGAGATGAGAGTCACTCCCTCTAATCACAGACTTTTGAAGTTGTACCGTTGGAACACATCGCTGTTTTGGACTTTGTCACAACAAGGGCTATCAGTGTGTGTCTCTGTGTCTGTGTTTGTGTGTGTATGTACACTCTCAGTCTCAAAGGCAAATTCAGAGGCAAGTGGTTAATTATTTAATGACCGTAGAAATATGGACCAGCCCAGATATAAAGGTTAACAGGAACATTTTCAGTCGGAAGTTTATTAGGTAGGAATACATCATAAACCAGACTTAACTCAAACCTAATCTATCCTGAGAATACTGAGCAGCAAGTTATAGGGAAAAGGAAAGACGGTATGGGTATGAGTGACATCAGTGCAGCAAATCAGACAAATGCCCATGATATAATACAAGAAGGTCAAATTTCAGAGCACCCCCCATTTTCCTCCAGAGATCTGAACAGCTTTGACAGAATTGCCCTCATCTGGTGGTTGCTTATAGGTTATAAGTAAATGGTTCTATATGACATAACTAATTAGCATTAAAGATTTTGCTGGGCACTTAAAATGGTCTTGTTTTTGTTTTGCACGCTATTTAAATACTTTTAAAATTATTTAAATTTAAATTTATTTAAATAATTTTTGATCTGGCGTTTGTATTATTTAGAGTATAGGCTAAGTGGCTTTAATAGGGACACCACAAAATACTTAGAGCGCTCGATTAATCTCAGAGATACTATGAGTTGGGAATTGGGAGAAGACAGAACCGAGATGGTTTGTTTTTTTCCAAGATGTCTGGAATTCCACACAGGAAGACGTGAAGGCCTGAGGGTCAGCCAAATGACTAGAGGCAGGAATTGTCTGGAGGCTTATTTAATGACATGTCTCTTCCTTGGCAGGGAGGACTTGAAGGCTGAAGTTAGCTGGGGCTGCCAACCAGACCCCTATACATGACCTCTCCGTGGGGCTTGGGCCTAACATGGCAAGGCAGCTGGGTTCCACAGGCATCCTGAGACCGAGATTCTGAGAAGACCAAGTGGAAGTCACATGACCTCTTCTGGTCAAGCCATAATTCATTGGTTGCAGAAGTGACAAGTCTTCCAAAGGGAGGAGACACAGACTCTACCTCTTTACGCCAGGTTTTAAAAACTGTCACAAGGTGACTAAATAAATGAACACTCCAAAGATGAGCATTCCAGGGCTGGTGATGGCTCTGGTCTTCACCTACATTTCCAAGATTTCTCCGGGTGTGACGATTTTCTAGGCAACAGAAAAGGAAGACTACAAAGTAAGAATCTGAAAAGGGAGAACCGGGAAATGGCACACCTCAGATTCTTTTATACCTCATTGGCCTGAACTTAGTCAAATTGCCTTATATTGGCAAGAGAGCCTGGGAGCATAGTGTGTAGCTTGCAGATATGAAGGGATGCATGCGCCCAGGTAAAGGCTGGGAATTCTAATGCTAGTGTAAGAAGGAGAGGAGGGATACTGGGACTGAGAGGGCCTCAGTCTGCCCCTCTGTGCTTCCCTCCTCCTCCAAATCCCCCCCCACCCTCTTCTTTCTATTAATACAACTCTTCCTCCTCCGCAAAAAAGACAACTCAAAATTTCTTCTATTTTTTCCATGCAGCAGCAAGTTAGGATTTCTGGGTGATATTCAGTCTTCTCCATCAAACCTGGCTGTGGCTTCTCCTGCTCTGGCAGACATCAAACAAGAACCAAACAAAATGTGTCAATGCAGAACTTCCCAGCTGGCTCTGGACAAATAATCTGTAGCTATTACATGATAGAGAAATAAACTATCTTTTTTTTTAATCCACTATACTTTCTGTTTGTTTCTGTCAAAGGAATACAGCAGATATCACAAAATCACTTGAATTTCCTACATTTATTTCAGTTTTATATTTAAGGATAACTTCTTAAACAACAGAACTATGCGTTTTAGCAATTTCGGATTCAATGAAGTAGAGTCTATTTTGCTTGTTTCCAGTTATCTTGCTCAATGCTCTCAACGACGTACAATATGGAGCACAAAGAGAAGAGCAGATGGTCTGGAAAAAGAATGAAAGCAAATTTGGCACTCATTGTTACTGTCATTGCCACTTCTTTTGCTTTCAAATGAGAAAAATCATGGTTCATTTTGGGAAATTTTCCTACAGAAAAACCTGGGGATGTTCTGTGGTAGGGATTAGAAGGAAATCGTCTCCCCCTTGCCCACTCTTTGTCCAGACAACTGATGAGGTCACCTGAATACTCCATGTGGAATGATTAGGTGAGGACTGTGTATGCACCAATTGACTTCTGAGCTCCCACCTAACCTTTAACTATTTGGGGATGATTCAGACCGTGGCAACATGTTAGTAAGTGTTGGAATAAATTTCTTGGCCAAAGAGGGAGTCACTCCTGCCCTGGGTGTCACGTGAGCAAACTGTGACTTAGATAACTTTTCACTCCGCTGTAAATGAGTGGACTCAGCCAGACATGCAGCGTGTCCAGTCAGTCAGTCTCAAAACTCCAAGCCAATAGTGGGCTCTACACTTACTTTCTTGTTGCTTATTCATTTCCTACTTTTCTTTTCCCTGCTCCTCTCTCTCTCTCTCTCTCTCTCTCTCTCTCTCTCTCTCTTTGTCTTATTATTTTATTTTAGAGAGAGAGAAAACATGAGTGGGGGAGAGAGGCAGAGGAAAAGACAGAGAATCTTAAGCAGGCTCCATGCTCAGCACAGAGCCAGACGTGTGGCCTCATCCCATGGCCCTATGATCATGACCTGAGCCAAACCAAGAGTCAGATGCTCCACCAACTGAGCCATCCAATTGCCCCTCCTTTCTCTTCATCCTATAAAAGCTCCTATAAAACTCCATGCCTTCAGTCCCATTTTGTGTTCTCTAAACTCTTGGGAATAGAGGCTGCCTGCTTCATGAAGGGTTAAGGTTTGTTTGTATCACCTAAATTGTCTTCTTTAATCATTTTAAACCCAAGTCGTGTTTATTTTTTGGAAGTGTCTGTGTTCCTTGATTCTTTTCAAAGTCCTCAAATGTCTTTATTACAATTCTGAGATCTAAATGATACAGTTACACATCAATTAATCAAATGGCCTGAGTAAGGAATAGTCCTGTCAGCTAGAGTTAAAGGGAAAAAAACATTATTTTCATTTAAAAACTTATGACTGAAAAATTATTAACAATTTATTAGGATTATCAACGTTCCTGTACAGAACCTAGTTCCAGTGACCTTTGCTTTAAACCTACCTGGAGTATTGGCAGTGGGCAGGGGCAGGGTTCTATCCAGAGTCTACTTACAGAAAATATCAACATTCCTCACCGTAAGCAACTTATCCTAAGAGGAAAGACCATC
Organism: Paguma larvata; assembly: GCA_030068075.1. Taxonomy (NCBI): domain Eukaryota; kingdom Metazoa; phylum Chordata; class Mammalia; order Carnivora; family Viverridae; genus Paguma; species Paguma larvata. The sequence continues at coordinate 62,095,950 of CM057823.1, read as the reverse complement.
AAGAACATGGGCCAAAGTCTGACAAGAAAAGTGTTTCTTAATATAGTTCTGAGAGTGTCCTTTAGTTCAGTCTCCATGAACTCAACCAAGTCCCAGAGCAAGGGATTTGCAATATAAATAGGCCAAAAAGGAAAAAAAACTATCTGGGAAATGTCAAGCACATGTTTGAGCTTCAAATACGAGATGGGGCTGGCAGTACAGACGTAAGCCCCTTCCCACTGGGCGTCTGCAGTTGCCACCGGGCCAGCAGTGGACATTAGCGGCAATGAGGACTGCCATAGATGGTTAAAGAACCGATGTTTCATGAACTGAGGACAAGGCAAACAAAAAGAAAAAGCAGATTTGGGTTTATAAGCAAGGGGGAGGCTGGTGGCAGCCGTCCCAGAAGGTAGATTTGCAAAACTTGTGAGAGATCCATGTGGAGATATGGAAGAAGCATTTGGAAATGGGGAATTAAACAGATGAAATCTAGGCTAGGGAGACAGCGATGATACTGTCAAAACTTGAACAACGCAGGGGTTAGGAGTGCTGACCTCCCATGAAGTTGAAAATCTGTGTATAACTTTTGACTCTCCAAACACTTAACTACTAAGAGCCTGCCATGGGAAACCTTACTGATAACATAAACAGTGGATTAACACATATCACCCTAACAACTCACCCTAAAATAAGTGAATGGTTAAACACCTGTGATATATCGTGCTAGAAAACACAACTCTATGATAAAAAAAGTATGAACTATTGACGAATCTCCAGGAAAATACTGAGTGAAAATACTCAGTCCCAAGTGGTTATATACTGTATGCTTCCATTTATGCAATATTCTTAAAATGAAAAAGAAAGAAAGAAAGAAATGGAGAACAGATTGTGGCTGCCAGGGGGTAGGGGTGGGTTAGGGAAGAGTGGGAGCAAGTGAGTGAGGTTGTATGTTGCACGGATTATATGCTGTATTCTTACAATAAAGTAAGCCAGTAAAAAAGTATAAGAAAATCATGAAGAAGAGAAAATACATATTCACTACTGTACTATAAGAAAAAATCCACGTATAAATGAACGTGCGTTGTTCTAGGGTCAAGTGTAATTAATCTCTTTGCCTCTCACATAGATCATCTTCCATACTATTTTTAATCATCTGTTATCAAAAGGTAACATCTCCCTACTCCTTGTTCTATTGAGTAGAAAACATCTTATCATCATTTTATAATATGAGTGAGAGCCCACCAACTCGGATCGCAATAAGAGTCACATTAGAAATAAAAAATGCAAAGGCAACTGCTGAGAATGAATCCCCTGCTAGTCATATTTAAGCATAATACTTCATTAAAAGAGACACTTTCAGTTATTCTATGCATTTCTTACATTGCCGAAGGCATGAGATAAAGTTTAAGGGCGTATTTTCCGATAGACTGCATGCTTTGTTCCCAGCTCTGCCTCCCATGAGCTGTGTGATCTTGAACAACTCACTTAAGTTCTCTGTGCTTCAGTGATCTGGTGTGAAATGAGGATAGCTTGGAGATAACAATATCGTGCAGGATTCTTATCAGAATTAAATGAGATGTTACCGGTTAAGCATTTCCAAAAGAGCCTGGCGTACAGAAAGTGTTCAACACACATTATCTATGATTTTCTCAATTGAGCTAGTTTTTGCTATTCTTCTGAATAAGTTTTTCCAGAATGGGGAAGACTGGTCTCAAATTTCCTTTTATATCTATAGCAAGTGAACCCAATACTGGTACGTGACCTATGTAGAAATTGTGCTCCTTTCAAACGGGATTTGAATCAAGGTGAATATGTACATTTAATTCTGGGGAAATGGAGATCTTTTCCAGCAGAAAGGAAAATAAAAGCGCATTCAATATTTTAAAAAATATTAGTTTGGGAGAAATTTAGCTGTTTGGCATTGTTTCCAATAATCGACCAGCTAATAGTTTCAGTTTTTCCTAATAATGAAGATGCAATCCAAGTCTTAGTAAACCAACTGCATGAAGGACAAAAGGGAGAGCTTATAAAAGCTGGAAATGGAAACAAACGCAATTAATAAGTCTTAATTGCAAAAAAAAAAACTGAGGGTAATATTTGTTCCTTTGCTGTGATGCATTCTGAAGTGGAACAAATTAGCCTGGAGAGTGAATTGCCTATGTAGACAAGAGGATGTGGGAGAATCCTGCAGCATCAAAGAGGGAAAGGAAATTTCAGGAAAAGAGAGGTTTAAAAAATAAAGGATGCCACAACAAAAGTTTCAAATCAAAAACAAGAGAACCCTGACCCCTTCCCTGAACAAGAATCTCTCTCTCTATGTATCTTGTGTTCAAGGAAAGAAGTAAGAGTTGCAGGCTATAACTTCGGAGAAGAATCGCCCCCTGCTCCATCATGTTCAATTCACCTTCTGGGCTATAAAAATGGCCTAATTCTTTCTCTTAACTTTCTAGATACTTATATGCCTTCTTCTGAATAGTCAATGGTTCTTTTTTAAGGCTTGGTTCTCTCTTACAGGTTTCTCAAAATAAGCACTGTGTTGAAAATTATGTATATTAAAATGCAACAAAGCAGCCTCACACCATTTTCTTTTCTGCATACATATATAGTATGTATTTGATAGAATCATTCCTGTTTGAAGGTTTACTAAAAAAATATGAAAGGTAAAAATGACAAAATACAAGGTGGAGGATATGGAAGGGTAAGAACATGAGGACACTAAAGCATTCATATGTCAGTCTATCTAACATAACTTCCTCTACAACACATAACAATTAGATACATCTTTTGGAGAAAACAGCATAAAAACAAAGAAAAAAATGTGTACATTTTGCTTCCAGGAAACCACCCACAACAATTGATATGGAAATCAATATCCTTAAGGTGTTTTTGCCAGAAACAATTTATTCTTCTCCACGTTCACAGGTTCAGATATCTTTTTCTTCTCTCCCTCTACTTTAGAGGCAAATTTGTACTTACGAGACATACCTTGGGCTTAGCCTATGTTCTAAGGCATTTTTCCCCCAGTAATATACAAACTTAGTATTCATTATCTTTGGCCTCACAGAAAATTGGTCTAAATGGATTCCAGGAGTGTTGGCTCAAGATGACTTCCACACAGTGACAGCCCCAGCTGCCAGGTTCCTATGCCCTCAGGGGAACTAACCTGCTCTGATTCAGATTCCAAACACTTGGGAAAGAAAACAGATTAGGAAGAGCTAAGGTCACGCATCCAGCTGTGGTCAGGCTTGGGAAGAAGAGGGTCACGTAAAAGCAGCTATCAGGGAAGCGTGGCCATGGGCTGAGAGGAAACCACCAAAATTATCTACTATGGGCTCTATCTAGGGTTTATTCACCAAGATTAAAAGCAATCAGGGAAAGAAATGGGTTGGAAGAACTATACTTCGGATGTGACTTTAAAAAAAAAAGAAAAGAAAGAGTTGTCAACTTGTTCTCCAGGGTGGAAGACACAGCAGTGTCTCTAGCACTCTGACAGTGACAAAACAGGAAACCCAGAAGTATCTTGTCTCAGCTACGGGCTGAGAGCTTGTTCTTCACCCAAGGTCAAAGAAAAGCAGGGTACCTGAGATGACACAATTCCCCTCCCAAAGCCACTGAGACAGAAAAGGACAACCATGTTGCAGACAACCATGTTCTTCTACCAAGCTTCGCTGTGCTTTTCTAAGAATGATATATGGCACATGTGGCCAAAACAAGTTTCCATGGTTAGTCTTTCCCATTTCCAATTTTTCTTGGGCAAGTGGCACTGTATACACATGATGTTACCAAAACTTTACGTGGCCCTGAATGTTTTATTCTCAATAGCAGATCTATAGTAATAATAGCACAAGGTTTGTTTTTAATAAAGGTAATCACTATACTTAGTTGCAACAATCTACTATTTGATAATATAAACTATAAGAAAGAAGAAAAGGAATATTTTATGTCTAACCATTACTTTTAAATAAACATGCTTGACAAGTAAAAAAAAAAAAGGATATTGACTGAAACCTCACGCTTTATACAAAGACTAATTCAAAATAGACCACAGACATAAATTTAAAACATAAAACCACATTCTTTTTACCTAGTAAGAGAAGAAAATCTTCAAATGCTAGAAAAAAATTCTTAGACCTGACATCAAAAGCACAATCCATAAAAGGAAAAATTGGACCTTATCAAAATTGAAACCTGTTACTCTGCAAAAGACCTTTTTAAGCGGATGAAAAGACGAGCTACAGACTGGGAAAAAATATCCGCAGATGACATATCTGACAAAGGACTCATATTCAAAATGCATAAAGAACTGTCAAGAATCAATAATAAAAAAACAAATTATTTAATTAGAAAACAGGCAAAGACATGAAAAGACGTTTCGCAGTTAAGGATATACAAGTGGCAGATAAGCATGTGAGAATACGTTCAAGTTCTTTTATCTATTAAAGAAATGCAAATTAAAACCCCAGTGACATAATTACTACATGAGTACCAGGATGGCTAAAATAAAAAAATAGCGACAACACCAAATGCAGGCAAGGCGGCTGAGAGACCAGGTCGTTCATACAATGCTGGCGTGAATGTAGTAAGGTACAGGAAATCTCCAAAATAGTTTGACAGCGTCTCCTAAAACCAAACATGTAATTATCATGCAACCTACCAATCGCACTCTTGGGCATCGACTCCAAAGAAATAGAAATTTCTGTTTACACAGAAAACCTATACATGCATGTTCACAGTAGCTTTAGTTGTAATAACCAGCAAACAGGAAACAACTCATCCTAAAATAAGTGAATGGTTAAACAACCTGTGATATATCGTGCTAGAAAACACCACTCTATAATAAAAAAGCAGTATGAAATATTGGCGAATCTCCAGGAAATTACGCTGAGTGAAAACACTCAGTCCAAGTGGTTACATACTGTATGCTTCCATTTATGCAATATTTTTAAAATGAAAAAAAAAATGGAGAACGGATTGTGGAGCAAGTGAGTGAGGTTATACAAGAGCCACACAAGGTATTGTGTGGTGGAACCTGTGTCTTGGTCGTGGTGGTGGCCCCACAAATCTACACAAGCGATAAAATGACATATAGAGCTCAACACGCACACACACAAATGAATGCATGTAACACTGGTGAACTCTGAATAAGGTCAATGGGTTCTTTCAATGCCAATGACCTGGTTATGCTACTGAACAGTAATTACGACAGAAGCTACAAAGGGGGGATATGAATAAAGGTTATGTGGACATCTCTGTATTATTTTTTATAGCTGCATGTGAATCTCAGTCATTTCAAAAAATGTAAAAAAAAAAAAAAAAAGAAGGTAAAATGTATTTCCTCAGAGGGGATTTCTATAGCAATGTTCTAGCAGAACACAGAAATGCTTAATTTGCAGATATGTGACTTATGGCACATTTACATGAAACTCAATTATAAATTAATGAACTGGGTGTCTCATACCTAAAATAAAAGATAATTGTATCTTTAGAGATACTTAAATTTTATTTTAATTCAGTAGTCTTCAGAACCAAACACTGAATTCTGTTTCCACCACTGATTATCACTTGTTCTTTCTACAATAAATGGACAAGAAATTTTGGATACCAGTTGTCACTCACAGAGTTTCAGAACCTCACACTGGATAAGAGAATTGGCAATAGAATTATTTGTTCATGAATGGGTCTAATGTCTTTACATACCCGGGTACAAACTGGGTATAGACCAGGTGGTTTCTGATTTTTGTCTGTTCTTTTAAGTCCTGAAGTATTTCACTAAAATTTCCTAAATTGGTGAAGCTCTCGAAACTTCTTATTAATTATTAGAAAATTATTTTATTCTAGATTGAGGGGGGAGCTGGGATCTTGTCTTCAAATCTCCAATCTCTTGGGGCCTCTGGGTGGCTGAGCTGGTGGAGCGTCTGGCTCTTGATTTTGGCTCAGGACACGATTTCGTGGTAGTAAAATCAATCTTACATACAGGTGTGGAGCTAGGTGTGGAGCCTGCTTCAGATTCTCTTTCTCCCTCTCTGGCTGCCCCTCTTCTGTTCGTGTGTGTGTGTGTGTGCGTGGGCATGGGTGCCTGCAAGTTCTCTCTTTCTCTCTCTCTCTCAAAAAAAAAAATCTCCAATTTCTTGGTTCTAAAGTGAATCAAGAAAAAGAAATAGAGATTTCAAGGTTCGAGGGAGAGATTCATCTATTTAATTATTTTGCATTAGAAACTGAGAAAACCGTGGGAATGAGCACCCAAGGTATTGTGTCTGAGAAATGGGCACAGATGTCCAGTCACACGAGTGAGGTAGCAAAGGACAAGTTTACATAGGGCATGAATTTGTACGAGGACAGAAGAAATTCTATGGGAAGTCTTTGATGGGGGCTTTGACACTTCCAGGTACTGGTTTTGAAGAGCTCACTCTGCCTGAAGCTTAAATAATGAATGAAAGAAATCCAAGAGTAGATGTGGAGGCTTTTGCTGTAGTCCTAAGAGAGAAATGAAGAGACGGAAATAAAGTGAGCTGGGCTTCTGTTTTTAAGTTCTTAAGAATTTGGAGATAATAAAACTTAACAACTCTATTTGCAAATCTAACTCTTTGTGGCTAAGACTCAAATAGAAACAAATCCTTAATTTCGCTTCTTTCAAGATTTTTGCAGACTTACGTTTACTCCTGCTTTTTATAAAATTGTACTTACATGGTACATTTGGCTTAATTTTAAGGACATTTAAAATAGACGGTCCTTTAGAAGATCATTCCTAAAAGTAGTATTTGTGAAATATTCTTGAAGCATGTGCATTTTTTAAAAGTTTATTTATTTATTTTGAGAGAGAGCATGCATGCACACATGGGAGAAGGGCAGAGAGAGAGGGAGAGAGAAAATCCCAAGGAAGTTCCACGCTCAGCACAAAACCGACTCAAGGCTTGATCTCAGGACCATGAGATCATGACCTAAGCCAAAGTCAAGAGTCAGACGTTCAATGAACTGAGCCACTCAGGTGCTCCAAGGCATGTGATTTTGTTTATTCTTTAGGTAATCTTTATCTTTGAACCAGACTAAGAGACATGCCTGAACCACAAGATTAGAAGCATTTGTGAAACCATCCTCATTTGCATTATGTCAATGAGGAACACTGGGAGAAACAATCCTACAAAGCTCATTGTTAAACTTATTGTGAGGATGCTGTCGCAATTGTTGTTTCTTATAATATGCAATGTCCTGTCTACAGCCATACCATCCTGTATGTGCGCGATGTTGTCTAATGTGCAATGTCCTTTGTAAGAGCACTTTAAAGGAAATTTCTCACTGATCTCAGCATAATAAGTTAGGTTCTCCTAAAAACTGGTTGTTTTTATTTTATGGACACTTAATCACAATCCAACTGTTTTTACTACTAGAGACTTTCAATCCTCTTCTTTTTTTTTAATTTGTTTAATGTTTATTTATTTTTGAGTGTGAGTAAGGGAAGGGCAAAGAGAGAGGGAGACACAGAATCTGAAGCAGGCTCCAGGCTCTGAGCTGTCAGCACAGAGCCCGATACGGGACTTGAACTCGCAAACTGTGAGATCATGACCTGAGCTGAAGTCAGGTGCTTAACTGACTAAGCCACTCAGGTGCCCCCTTTCATTCCTCTTCTATCAGAAGTACAGAAACTTAAGGAATAGTTATGCAATCATATTACTTTCTACTATGGAAGCAAACTTGAATCTGTTTGGACAGGGATTCCCAGGTCCTGAGTACACAGAGAGTGGTATAGAAAGAAGGGCATGGACTCCATGTGAGCATGTTCTTTGGCTTGTGGACTTCTTGCACTTTGAGTAGGGCATGGCTGAAAGAGTTCTCCTTAGCGGGAGCAACATCTGTCAACAACCCGCTCCCAGCAGCTGAAGGGAATGAGTGCTTAAATCCTGCAGGATACATCATCTGACTGGCATTCAGGATCAGGTCAATATCAGCATTTCTAAAATATGTCTTCAATCATTGAGAAAACGGGTTTCATGGCTAATATCCACACCTAGGAAAACCATGGCAAGATACCATAGCTAATTCAATCTCCTTAGTGGAAAATAAACAATTCCTGACAATCTACAAGAGTTAAGAGTTTCAGAATAGAAACTCAAAGCATTTCATGTCTTTGTTTGTAAATCTATTTGGATTCCTTGATGTAGGCATTAGAAAAATAACCTTGATACGTATGTGGCTGGAGTATTTGGATCCGCCCTGTAAGAGGTGATTTTTGTTAGAGGTATGGAAACAAATTTATAAATTTCAATAAGGTTAAATGGAGGTTAAAGGGTGAGTGGATAATTTAATCCACTGAATGTGAATGCTTAAAAACCAAGATCGGTGAGAGGAGAGAAATACTCTCTTCTGAATGGAAAATAATTAATATAATTGAAGTACACTAGAAGTGTGTTCAATGAGTTTTTTTAACTCTAACAAATTTTAGTTGAGTGTCTTACTCTACAAATAATTCAGACAAATCAGGAAAGACCAAAGCCATGGATAACGTTTCTGAGTAGCCCCTGAAAAGAAAACAAGGGTCAAGGAAGCTAGCCTCCTCAAAATTTTGAGAATAGAGACTCTATTAGATTTCTGATCAAAGTCAAGGACTCTCTCTCTAGTACTAAAATATTTTCATATAATGTGCTGGTAGCTTCCACACCCCTGGAAATATTTCCATGGACTCTATCATTTCAATGAGGCCAGATGGGAATCTCTGGTCTTCTATTATTTTTCCATTCCCGGTATCACCATCCTAATCCAGGCAATTTAATAACACTCCTGCTCGATGTCATCCTCTCCCAGTCTCCTCTACTGAGTTAACACTTTCTGTTAAATGTCACTATCCAGTTTAAAATGTTAAATAGTCTTCCCTCTACTACTGAATGAAGTACAAACCCCTCAACCCACTACTAAAAATATCTCAGAGATTAAATCACAGTTTATCTTTTCTCCCTATAAATTCTGTCCTTCCTGCTTTTTTTCTTAGATGCACCTAATAGGACTTTTCCATGGCCTTCTAAGTTGTTTTCCCTTTTAATGCCTTCCTTCTTTTCTCTGCCTATTAAGTTTAAGGTTCAAATCAAGCATTAAATACTCTTTAATGTGGCCCTTATGTCTTTCCATACCCTACATTATCCCCACAACATTTAGTTTGTCTTTTGTATGGTATTTGGTATGTATCTATTTATACTGCAATCATTTGCATGCATGATTTATCTCCTTTTAAGACAGTCAATGCTTTGGGTTTGAGATATGTATAGTATACCTTTTCTTAATGCACATTTGTGTATTTAATAAATTTTTATTGATACCAATCATGTACTTGGTATCCCAGTATAAAACATTAGCAAGGCACACATGCTTCTTGCTATTATGGAACATACAGATAGGCTGAAAAACACCAACAACAAATTGGCAAAGAAATAAATAATCATGAAATGTAAAATTCTATGAAAGAAAGAAAGAAACAGTTTAGTCAAAAAGTAACAGGAAGGAAACCCATTTAGAATGATCAGGAAAGGCCTCCCCAAGTAGGAGACATTGAACTGAGAACTGCAGAAAGCTGCTATAAGAAAAGCCTAGGAAAGAACATTCTAGATCAAAGGAAAAGCAGGAGCAAAAGCTATAAGACGTCAAACAATAATAATAACAACAACAACAAAAACCTTTTAGAATGTTCCAGAAAGTGAATTAAGGTCTATGTAGCTGAAGCATAGTGAGTGAGAGGAAGAATTGCATCAGATGTGGTTGTAGAGAAAAGCAAGGACCAGATTATTTATGGCTTTATAGTCCATGAGAAGAATTTTTAATTTTATGCTACATGTAGGGAACAGAGGGGAGACATAATTCAATTGTGTGTAAAATCCCCTGTAGGCTCTTGTGTGGAGAATGAACTGAAGGTACAGGAACGACAAAGAATCCAGAAAACTAGTTAAAAGGCTAACTCTGTAATGAGTAGTAGAAACAGATGATGGCAGCAAGGGAGAGAAGATTCATGAAGGTAAAATTAATAGAACTTAGAAATGGATTTGAAATGGAAATGAAAGAAAGAGAAGAAATAGGATTATTTCTAAGCAATTGGATGATTAACAATCAGTTCCAGTCTTTTGGAGGAGAAATGGATTTGAGCAATTAACAATTTAGTCTTTGACTTTGTCAAAAATCACTAGAAGATTCTAGGAAGATGATGACTTGAAGAAGACTCTGTTGACTCCTTCTAACCCTGATCTCAATACTAACATGAAACCTGAAAGAAGCAGCTAGGACCTAACTACAGGTCAGAAAGTGAGAGCCAAGTCCAGGCCATCGTAGGTCCTGCTAGTAGAGCCTGTCCCTTCCGGGTTGAGTAAGAACCTTGAAATTGGAAGTTCTTGGAGAAGACCAAAATGCTGAAGAAAAGCTATAAACTGTCTCCAAAGCAAGGGGAAGATTGTTTCTGAGAAGACCTGTGGGTCTATCTGACCTCAACAGAGAGAAGCAGAGTGTTGGCCAGTGTCCTCCTTACCTTCAAGGCTGGGAGGAGAGGAGTGGGTGTTAGAAACAGAAGCAGTAACGTCTGCTATAGTAATGAATCTTGCAACATACATATTCCACTTTGAATTAATAATGTGTCATGTGGTAAATAATGACTTTTAAATAGAAAAGAATATCTAGAATTACAAGTACAAAATCACCTCAGCGAAGACCTAACATATCTAGAATTAAAAGTGTTAAGCCACTTGAGGAAGACTTCAACAACTGCATTGTTAGTATCCTCATGTTACAGATATGGAAACTCAGGCACACGGAGAGTAGATCACTTGCCCCATGTCACATAGGTACAAAGGGGTGGAGGTGGTTTTTTAATTCAGGCAATCAAAATCTGTCTACATATGGTTTACGGTGATAAAGATGCTCCAGGTATTTCAGTAATAACTGGTGGCCATAGAAAGCAAATCATTGTATCTTACTGAGCCTGCAGTTTATCATCTGTAAAGTGTGGTGTAGGGGTTAGATGACTCTTACGGTCTTTTCCAACTCTAACGTTCCACGTGAAGCACATATCAATGTCCTTAAATAAGTGAACATGATGGATTTAACCTCAGAATCATGATCCACTTGCACTAGATTTCATAAAATTAAAAAAATTTTTAAATTAGGCTTTTTGCCTTCTCAATGGAAACAAAATATGTAGCATTGAAAAGTATTCTATCATCACTGACATCTTTAAATGAACCAAAACAGAGACATTTTTTCCTGTAATTTGAGATTAATGTAGTTTTTAAAAATAATACCAGGCAACATAAAAGATGAACCAATGCGAATGTTTCGGTAAATGTACCAAAACAATGGCATGTATTGATGGAAAATATATTTGGTGTTTAGTGATTTGCTTGTAATGCTGATACCAGAAATACGTTGAATTTTTGACAGTGCTTAACAGGCTAAATAAGCAAACTTATAAGAGCAGAAGCAAAAGGCCAACTGCATGCTAACACGATAGCAATGGATGGTGATATCAATAGGTCATGAAATGAGCAATGAGTATGCATATTTTTATTAGTTAACTTCCTCAAGAGTTAGTTTTTTAAAAACTTCTTACTTCAGAATAATTATAGATTCATTGGAAACTGCCTTTCACCAACTTTTCTCCAATGGTTATATCTTATATAATTATTATACTATATCAAAAGTAGAAATCAGACATTGGTACAATCTGTGTATGCATATATGTCATGAGTTTGTTTAAACCCTGGGGAAAAAAATTCTTCATTTCTTCATAATTAAGATGTCTTTCCACCTATACTTTTGGCTGAAAATTTTACTTGGGGCTGAAATTTTAACAGGATAAAGCCCGTTTTTGAAAAATGGATTTACTCCATGCTCTTGTTGCCATATTTAGCACTGCTTAAGATATTTTCAGCATTAGCTAAGTTATATGCTCATTTTTCCAAAAGCCAGATTTTATCCTATCTTTACAGGTAAAGGTGCTGCAGAGAGAAGTATTTAAAAAGCCTGTTAAAACACGTTATTTAATGGTGGAATTAATCGTTGAGAATGTTTCCGCCTGAAGTCAGAACAGGTGTTTCAAATTCTGTATACTCTAAATTTACAATTTTCTTTTCCTCTAGCTGCTCTGTGGTCTTATCTGCTTTAGGATTGTTTGGAGTAATTTTCTCTGTACACCCTAATCTTGTGACAAGTATTATAAGCTCAATTTATCATTATTGTTGGTCTTTGAATCTGGTGGAAAAGGCAGTCCCTGAGTTCCCTCCAACACATGGAGAGGTTTACTGACCCTCACTCCCTCCACTGTGTGATGCGGAAAGACTAAGTTGCAAGAAAGGCAGACTGGAGCGCTAAACCCAACAGTAGCATCAGTTAGATTGTGCTTATTTAGGCTTTGCTGAACCTCCATTTCCCCATCTCTATGACGTAAGTTATAAATTTAAGGACTTCTGAGATATTTTCTATGTTTAATTCAATAATTCTGTGATTTCTCCAATTTAGCTTTTTACCTTCTCACACAAATTCAGTTTTGTAGCCATAAGTCCCTAGCATAGAATGTTATCAGCAGGGACATGGTATTATTTCTTTGAAAGGATATGGTTGATATGCTTGAGGCATCAATGATAGCTTGGATTATGGGCCAATGAATCTTTTCAGCCATGACAGTCTGGCTCGACCACAGCCTTGACCATTGCTTACTCCACTAGGAAGACTTTGCCAGGCTGTGAGCTGTGCCAGGACATGAGCAGCAACAAACAAATTTCGCTGCTCAGTTGCCAAAAACCCAGGAAAATGGATGATGTATGGTGCAAGAGGAACGGGAGATTTGGAGCCAGTCCTTGGTTTGAATTCCAACCCACTTCTTGCTAGCTGTGTTTACAACTATGTAGGTGGATCAGGACTGAAAGAGGACCAGGGTAGGTGAAATCTGGACAGAATTTTAAGAACAAGCACAGAGATAGTTTATCCTCTACCTCATTTCAAACTGCCTTCTGGAAAAAGACGCTCCCGGACTCAGAGGTGTGATCTCCACCCAAGGAGAAGTCAAAAGACTGAGAGTAAATCCTTCCCTTAAAAAGTGAAGTCAAGAGAGGGTACGATGATTTCATAACAGGCAAGTACAAGCCATGAGCACAAATGAAGATTAGAATTATAGACCTTCAGATCTGAAATTTTAAAAAAAAGAGTAAAAAAAAAAAGAGTAATAATGATCTAGCCCTCAATATCCTACTATATACTCTGACCAGTGGTTGTCGGCTCTCTGCTTCAAAATCCCCAGTTGTGGGTAATTCATCACCTCCCAGAGTACGCAGTAAGTACTGCCTTCTTAGTTGTCTTCCTAATTCAATTCTTCCTAATTAAGAACTGACCTTAATTTTCTTATATTTTTCTTGTGCAATGTTTTGAACAGGAAGTAAAAGGAATACAGAAGAAAAAACAGCAGGTCTTGCTAAACCTTGGCCTAGTAGAGTGACAGTATCACAGTTTCATTGGTTTTATTCACAGGAATAATTTAACCTCAGAACCCATGAATTTCTATGGATAAGCAATTTTTGGTGAGCCTTGCCTTCGGGCTTATTTTGAGTTTTATCACTTAAGAGAGAACTAGTTTACATTTCTCAAAATTTCACATTATTGTGACCAAGTTTTGGAAAAATTCCGGAATGGTTTCTTTTTTTATATCTATTTCAACTACATGGTTTAATGTTTTCCCCAAGCTCTTGCTTGAAGTGCTAAGTTGTTCCCATAGCTCTGGAAAATCTCCTTAAATTTCTCATTAAAAACAAAGTACAGAAGGATACTATATAGAAAAAACTAATTTTAATAAAAATGGCCAATCTTAGATGGAATCGGACCTACAATGGGTGTATCATATTCACAACCTCCCAAATGGTTAATAGGAGTCATTTTCTTCTTTCCTCAAACTGCAGTGTTCCTTTCTATCCTTCACTAACCCCACTGCCATTGTAGTTTAATATCTAATACACGGTTAGCAGAAACTTGCTTTTACTACTCAGCTCTTCAGACTTTGCAGTCCAGAAAAAACAAAAATCATTAATTTCTCTGCATATGCAGGTATTGGAGAAGGTAACAAGGAAGTTGAAACGGTCTAGCTCTTAAGGAATCATCCATCTAGGAAATAAAGGTAATTTAAGAGGAATATTTATACGCACTAATCTAAACAGTGAAGATTATCATAAAGTGATAAAAAAGGATTCTGTTTGTTAAATATGATGAACTGTTTATAATAAAGTTACTAATTTTGAGGCACGAGAAAAGAGCAGTGTTGAGAGAGAAGGCTCCAGAATCAGACAGTCATGCATTTGAATTCCGGCTTCATCATTACTGCCAATATGATCCTGAGGAAGTTATTTGTAGTTAAACCTAAATCTATAATTACATGTTTAAAGATAAGGTTAACACAAATATTTCACCTCATTAAATTCTTGTGATGAATAAATGAGATAACACACAAAAATTACCTTCTATAGCCCCTAACTCACTGTAGTCTTTAGTAGATAAAAGCACTATTAAATTATTGCTTAATGCTGGATTCTAGAAATATTTATTGTATTTGCTATATTCTAGATCCTGTGTGAGGATAAAAGAGTGTGAAACTCTTGGGGGGTACCTGGGTGTCTCCGTTGGTGGAGCGTGGGACTTTAGCTCAGGTCATAATCTCACAGTTTGTGTGTTCAAGCCCCATGTTGGGCTCTGTGCCGACAGCTCAGATCCTGGAGCCTGCTTCGGATTCTGTGTCTCCCTCTCTCTCTGCCTCTCCCCTGCTTGCTCTCTCTCTCTCTCTCTCTGAAAAATAAATAAACATTTAAAAAATTAAAAAAAAAGAATTCAAAGCTCTTTCCTTCATTGGTTCTCAGAATCTGGTAGAGTAGTAGAGAAAGAGAGAGAGAAATAAAAACAAACAGCAGTATAATGTGGAAAGTGCAGTGACGCAGAGATGGGGAAACACAGTCCAGAAGGGTCAAGGCAGACATCACAGATAAGGCAACATTACGCTCTTAGGCAGCTTTATAACTGCAAGCCTTCCACGGATGCAGACTTCTAGAAATGTTTCTTGATCCTTTATCAGTTATGCCAGACTCTCCATGGGTAAGATTTCCAGGAGTAAATCATGTGCTTCTAAAATCTGCCATAATTTGTTTAGGTTTAAGAATGCTGTCCAGGTACTATTCTAGTGGTTATCATTAAACAAGAGCATTCAAGGTCTTTCCAGAAGTGTTAGGAAGTTCTATGGGGTCTCTTGGGGTCCTTCAATGATGGGAGAGAATATATAATCTGATATTGCATAAAGGTTTAAATGTGGCCTCTGGAATCAGACTCCTGGGATGAGCCCTGGTTTGCTGTGTGCAAAATACTCCATTTCCCTAAACCTCAGGTTTCTCCCTATATAATAGGGAGCGTATATTGCTTATTATATGAAATTTTGTGAGAATTAAAGGAGATAACATATGTAAGGCACTTGACAGATGTTAACTGATAAATGGAACACCTCTACTTGTAATTTAGTTCTATTTCCCTGGAGAGTGAAGGGTGAAGGATTCTGTGAGTGTCAAATTAGATAAGGGCTGGTTTCCATTCACGTTGTTGTGATAGCTCTGTTTTCTCTGCGCTTGTTCATAATGTTCTCATTTAATGTGTAAATATGCTTTAGGTCTTACATAGTGTGCTCCTGGTTTTATGACCAAATCTGTTGCTGTGCTGCCCGGGGTTTTATTTTTTATATTTTAATAAGAATCTTTTGGTTTATCCTTTTTATCAGATTCTTATGAGAATCAGCCTGAGCTAAATAGCAAATCGGTGCTAAATATCCAAGACAATAAAGAAAGAAAGGAGCAGGGCCTTGGCAGGAAGATATGTCACCCATAGAAATATGAATAATAGACTCTGGACACAGGAAGTGGTGGGAGTGTCATTCATACTAAAATAAACATGCTGATTAATTAAAATTTCCCTCACCATGCCTCGCTCGCAGGCACTTCATTGTTAGTTTCACCAGCAGCAAAGCTGTATTGTCATTCTCTGATTTCTAGAGATTATTGTCTGAAATGTTTTATTGTAACTGAAAAGAAGCAGCTCCAGAATCACCAGCCACTCCCTACCACATGAAAAAAAAAAAAACCAGCACATTTGGTGGGTTCTAACAGTCATGCATATGCATGCTATTTCAGCAGTAAACCGAGCTCATATGATTTACCCTTTTCAATTCCTAACCTCATATTCTCATTGCACTCAAATCTGATGGTATTTATGTCAGGTTTTGTGCTTAAGCAGGCTTTTTAAAGCTTTTTCAAAATTGCGAGATATAACACACACACAGAAAGTTGCATGAAGCTTAATTGGAGTGCCTAGTGGATAATTAGAAGGAGAACACTGCGAATGAGAAATGAAATCTGCAGCCTTCTGGGTTCTCTGCCTCACTGTGTCTCTTCCAGACGCCGTTCCATTCCTGTCCCACCTGAGGTGACCATTGCCCTGAATTTACAGTAACACGTTCTCTATGGTTTCCCCAAACATGTGTGCATCCCTAAAAATGTAGTTGGGGGGTTGGGGAGCTACATATGAGGGGAATCATACAAAATGTATGATTTTTGTCTAGTTTCATTTATTTAATATTGTCTGTGGAAGATCTGGAATTGAGCCAAATCTTTTTGGCTATAAAATATTCCAGTATATGAATCATGGATATGTGATTATCCATTCTACTATCTTTGGACACTCGACTTCTTTCTACTTCTGAATTACTGAGGGCAAGGATGCTATAGACATTCTTTTACATGTATAGTATTCGATCCTACTACAGAGATTTTATGAGTTCTATCCTAGGGTTGAAATTGTAGGATGATAGGGCATACATTTCTTCAACTTTACGAGATAATTCCAAATTGTTTTCCTAAGTGGTTGTAGCCCTTTACACCCTACCAGCAATGCGTGCAATTCACACCGTTCCTATTTTGGCCAATTTTGTGGGTGTGTAATGGTATTTTATCGTGGTTTTAAACCACCTTTTCCTAATTACTGGTAATAGTGAACACCTCTTATGTTTAGCACCAACTTGAATTTCCTTTTTTGCGACATTCAAATATTTTGCCCATTTTTTACTGATTTTTTTTTTTTACCATTTTCTTAATAGTATTTTTTAAGGAAGTCTGGATACCAGTACTTTGGAGATCCCTTCCCCTAGTTTCATTGACGAAAAATTGAGAAATAAAATTGTAAGATATTTAAAGTGTACAATGTGATGATTTGAAACATGTAAACATTGTGAAAAGACTCCCCCTTTGAATTAATGAGCACGTCCATCCCCTCACCTATTTACCTTTGGGGGGGCGTCAACAATTTAAGTTCTACTTTTTTTAGCAAATTTTAATTATATAATACAGTATTATCAATTATAGTCACCATGTTATGCATTAGATTTTCAGACTTAATTCACCCTATAACTGAAAGCATGTACTCTCTTGCTAACCTCTTCCTGAATTTCCCTCATCCCCCAACTCTTGACAACCACCTTTCTACTCTCTGTTTTTATGCATTCTACTTTCTTTTTCAGATTCCACATTTGAGTAATACCATGAAGAATTTGTCTTTCTCTGGCTTATTTCACTTGGCATATAATGCCCTCTAGGTTTATCCATGTAGTTGCAAATGACAGGATTTTTTTTTAGGACTGAATAATATTCCTGTGTGTGTGTGTGTGTGTGTGTGTGTGGGTGGGTGGGTGGGTGTGTGCGCGCATGCGCGCCTGTGTGCCACATTTTAAAAAGTCAATACTTAGGTTGTGTCCATACTTTGGCTACTTTGGCTATTATGAATAACGCTCCAATGAACATGGAGGTGCAGATATCTCTTCAAGATACTGATTTCATTTCCTTTGGATGTACGCCCAGAAGTGGGATTGCTGGAAAAGATGGTACTCCTATTTTTAATTTTTTGAGGACCTTCCATACTATTTTCCATGGTGGTTGCACCACTTTACATCCCCACCAACAAGGGTTCTCTTTTCTCCACATCCTCATCAACACCTGTCTCTTGTCTTTTTTGATAACAACCATTCCAACAGACGTGAGGTGATATCTCATTGGGGTTTGACTTGCATTTTCCTGATGATTAGTGATGTTGAGCACCTTTTCACAGACCTATTGGCCATTTGAATGTTTTCTTTGGAAAAATGATCAGTTTCATTCTTTTGCATGTGACTTTCTAGTTTTCCCAGTTGGATACTAACACTTTGGTATAAGTTTACAAACATTTATTTTTTCCATTCTGTGACTTGTACTTTCACTCTATTATGTCTTTTAGTGGACAGTTCTTACTTTTAATGTTGTCAAATTTACTAATTTGTTTCTCGAATATGCTTTCTGTGTCCCATTTAAGAAGGAAATCTTACCTTAACCCTAAGGTTATGAAGATAGTCCCTTATAGTATCTTCTAAAAGCTTTGGAAGAAAACTTTTGTCTTTTACATATGTCTATAATCTACCTGGAGCCGTTGTTTTTTGTATGGTCTGAGGTACGGGTACAATTTCTTTTGGGAGAGAAGGGTGCCCTATTTCATAGAGGTAACTATATTGAGAGTTACCTCACTGCTCTGTAGAATAACTTCTATCAACAACAACTACAATAATGATACAGAATATGATATATACTCATTTAATAAAAATATGGGTCTCTGTTCCTAGATTCTTTTGTTCCATTGTTTATGTCCTTATCTATTTCCGTACCAATATTATCTTAATCGGTATGACTTTGTATGGGCTTAAAATGTTTTAAGTAATTATACTACAAACACAAATTGAGGGTGGTACCAGGGTAGCAAAAACTAGGTATCTCTTAGCAAGTTTCATAATTATTAATGGTCAGTTGTGAATGGTCTGCATGGTCAGAATCCATACCAGACGTTTAAATGTAGTTAAGTCAAGAAGTCATTTTAAAAAGATGAGGAATGATTCTTGATGATATGAATCTAGCTTAAGGTAACTGACAATAAAGAATCAAATGGGGAAACAGTGGGTCTTATCCAGGGGTGCACACCAGAACGATTTATGGAAGGCTTCGAAATTTACATGTGGTTGTGTAGACCCCAGGAAGTCTGAGATGTAGGCGAGACATGTTTCATTTCAATTTTGATTGAAAAAATGTGATTCCAATCGTCGTTTGTGTTGATAATTACTCCGAAGAGTCAAAAAGTTTATTTCAAGGGACATCCACCACTTACTAGCTTTAATGACCTCAAGTTGTGTTACTTGAACTTTCAGTTTCTCAACTGTAAAATGGGGACACCTACACAAAAGGGTTTTTAAAGACGTATAGGCCTCTGTGAATGTGATCTCTCTGTCTCTTTCAATCTTGGCTTCCTGATCTGTAAGGTGGATCTAATAGTTGTTTAGTACAAAGAGTTGTTGAAAGTATCTAAAAGAAGCAAATTATATCAAACTGGTTTACGAACTGCAAAACATTATTTAAATATGAAGTATTGTCAGCTAAAAAGCTATCAGATCAAGGAAGGGCTAGGCAACAAGGGCTAGTGAATTTACTTAATACAAAATACAAATGAAAACTTCAAGAGATTTAGTATCAGGCTTTAAGAGACACAGAAAATGGCTTTTGGTGCTTCTTCTGGGTCACCACCTCCTGGTGTATGTGGTTATTTGTCAGATAATAGAAATAGCTATGGGAGGAGTAGCCAATAATATTTCTTTAGCCTTAACATCAAGTCAACCATACTACTGGGGCTCCCTAGTGCAGCTCACTTGTAACATACACCCATTTGAACTCCACTTAGTTTACTTGGTATTATTTGGAAGCTAAAGTGACTTGAACGGCAAGCTGAAATGGCATAGCCTTGTCAAACAAAAGTTGGGAGAAAGTCAATATAGTTAGAAATAATAACTAGCTGCAGGCCCACAGAGGTCCCCAAGAGATTCTCTTCATTCTAATGGCTTTTGTTCCCAAAGCTGATTAAATAAAAACAAATTTCTGCTTAAAGCAAACACAAGTGCATATGGGTATCACATGTACCTATTGCTTTCAAATTTCTAACTTGCACCGTATATATCCACAGTAAAACCACATCTTTTTCAAGCAACCTACATATATTTAATAAGCTCTGAGACTCCAGCACTGGCTTAGGTGCTGCTCATATGCCAACAGCTGTATTCAAGGACAGAACATCCTACAAACAATTGGACTTGGAACCAACAAGTGAAAAAAAAGTATTTCTTGAATATGTTAATTATTATTCCAGCACTATGAACATTAGCTGAGATTTTATTAACACTTATCTTTGATTAATGTTAGCTCCTTTCTCAGCTAAAATATTTGTTCTTACTAAATGTTTAAAAATAACTTGTCTTGAAGTCATAAATTATGTATAACATAAGCAAAGGGAAAAAAAAAGCAAAAAAATTCAAGTAATTGTGTTGTAGGCTATATGACCTGGCCAGATTAAGATTCTCTGTGATTCTTCCCGTCATGTGATAGCATGCCTTAACACAGCTAATGCTCTTACCTGCTCTCCAGGCTTGGTTTAGATGTCTTCAAGAAGCTTCCTTCAGTTTGACTGAGTGAAGTACCTCCCAGAAAACTGTAAATATACAGTTAGGGTTACATTCACCACCTGCTATATGTTAAAATGATACATTTCTGTACATGTCTTCCATGAATTTAATGTCTGTCAAGGGTAAGGGCAGTCTCAGTTTATTGCCAGCGTCTCCCACAGAACTTAGCACTATTTCGGTTACTCATTAAACATTAGATGAATGGAACTGAACTGATTCAAGCTTTCACTGAGAGCCACAGTTTCTAATATATTAGCTTACTTTATTTTATTTGACTGACTTCTTTGAAGACACTCTAGTAATGCTGAGGTATTTAGAGTATTATCATGGCTATTTAATTATAAATTATAATTTCATTCAAGATATGATTAGAAAATTTTAATACATTATTTATTTATACTCAGGTACAATCTTTCCTTTAAAAAAGTACTTAGATGGGAAAATAATACGTCCTTGAAAAAAAAAAAAGATTAGTTGTATGGATGTGCTCAAGCTGAAGGCTATGTATACAATTATTAAAACTTGCATTTGGCTGCTAGCGGAAAGTATAATAATCCAGTGTTCAAGTAGACATTTTCTGGAATCACCCAGATGTGGAATTAAATTCAGCTATTGCAAATGACTGTGATTTGGGGGGTGCTATGTAATCTTGGTGACCTGCATCTTCCTCATCTAAAATAACAACGCTATCTAACTTATGGCTTTATGGCTTGTGGGGTCTAAATGTTTAACTGGTAACTATTGGTAAAGCCTCTATGAAATAATTTGTAGCACTAATCACTTGATGGCAAAGGATTTCTTTCTCCATAAGCCCCTTTCCTTCATTCAGAAGGAGGTTGTTTTATTGCATTTGTTATTGTTTGTTGTCATTTTGCATTAGTACTTTTTTTTGAGAGAGAGAAGAGAGAGAGAGCAGGGAAGAGCAGAGAGAGAGAGGGAGAGAGAGAATCTTAAGCAGGCTCCACGCCCAGCGCAGAGCCTGATGCGGGGCTCCATCTCACAACCGTGAGATCAAGAGTCAGATGCTCAACCAAGTCACCCAGGTGCTCCCGCATTAGTCCTTCCTAATTGAATGTTTTCCAATTTCAAGCATTTCATTGTCTTCCTTGTAACGCTTACTAATTGCCGATTTTCACGGTTTCTTTGAACAACAGCACAATCTCTGGCCTCTGTGATCCTATGCTCATTATGGTCCCTGTTGCGTCTGAATTCCACCTTGTGCACCATCTGTTAGTTGAGCCAATTTGCTTTCCTCTCCCCCCACTTCATTCATACCTGAATATATTTCTAAATATCTTGTTCTGTTCCGTTTCAAAATGTCTTTTCTATGACCTTAAAAATATTGTCCGTTTGGAAAATCAGGTGCATTCCCCTAGTTAGCGCCTTCACACACTCGACTACCTCCAGACTACCTCAATCTTACATTCTGTTCCAGCCAAACTTACTTCCCTTCGGTCATGTATTTTAGCTTCTGAATCCTTCCCCAGTCTGTCCTTATGTATGGCACATGCTTCTCTCTTACTTATTTTTCAGGGTACTTCCACTGGAAAGATCTACCAGTACCCAAAAACTCACGTTTTTTTGCAGTGAGGAAAGAAAGTCATTTAGCCCCAGAACTCCGGCTTAAATTTCCCTCTTTCCACCACTTTTACTGTGTGTGGAGAAATAGTTTGAACATCAAAATATACACTTCTTTGGCTGTCAAATTTTGAAATTATAATGGAACATGGATTTAGATTTCCATGGAAATTTGTGGAATAGAAAAAAAGGTTGAGAATACCCAGCTAACTGTAAAGGAATAAAGCTAATATGAAAAATCAAATTGCATTCTTAGGTAGAATTCTCTAATTCAGAAGGGAATTATAGCTATATATGATCCTAATGGCCATTTTTTCTCAACTTGTCTTCACTTCGTTCCTTTCTGCAGCTAAAGGTCAGAAAGAAGGTGAATGGAAATATTAGGGCCCTAACAATTTAAATGTAAAGAGAGCAAAACAAATTATTTTCTAAAACTCTGTCATAGGCTCAGTTCACTGCTTAGTTTAGTAGCGCTTAGACAGACCTTGGTTTGACTCTCATTCCACCTTCCACCTGCTATTCAGTGTGGAGCTCAAATTTTACAACTTGAGCTTCAGTTTCCTCTTATGTGAAGTGGTCATATTGGTCACGCATCCTCACAGGTACTTAAATACTTGACTTAGTACTTGGAACATGCTAAGTGCTTAAAAATTCTAACTGCTATTATTTTACTCTAAATTTATATGAGCTACACTTTAATTATGCTCTTGCACTAAAACTGTTGATTGATTTTTGTTCTTGGGCTTAAGAAAAGCCAATGGTTCCATAATTTATGTTTAGCATGCACACTCTTTATTCTTCTTGAATCACTCTGGATCTGTCGTTGACCCTAGACTCTATTAGGTCACTGACATTTATGCCTAAAAGAGAAGAATTTTATAGCCAGTTCATTATTTATGTAAAGATAAGGGATCTGCAGCCTACACAGCTGAATGAGAATCTTAGAAACGGCCATCTCGACAAAGATGCACCTACGTATTAAGGCTGTTCTCAGGTAGCAATTTGTTTCCATAGCACCTAAGTGGAGAAAGACAAAATTTCCCATTAGTCCCCCATGGCAAAAAAACAAAAACAAAAACATTAAAGATCCCAGGTTTGGGTAAGGAAAGATGATGATATTTTCCAATATCATTACATTATCAAAATATTAAAAGTTGGTTTTAGAATTCTCTTTGCTCAGTTACCTAGAAGTCTTTCTTAGGCTAGAATTTGAATTGAGATTTGTTTGACTTGCAAGACTAACCATGCAAGTTTCTAGAATCTAAAGTGTCATCTTTTGGGGCACCTCGGTGGCTCAGCTGGGTGTTTGACTTCGGCTCGGGTCATGATTTATGGTTCATGGGTTCAAGCCCTGTGTCGGGCTCTGTGCTGACAGCTCAGAGCCTAAAGCCTGCTTCAGATTCTGTGCCTCCCTCTCTCTCTGCCCCTTCCCGCTCGGTCTCTCTTTCAAAAATAAAAATGTTTTAAAAAAATTTAAAAATATTTAAGATGTTATTTTTGCTTAGTTTGGAAGGGAAATAACATAATAAAAGAGAAAACATCTCCTTGATAAATATGAACTTAGGAGAAGGACAAAAATGTCAAAATATAAAGTCCACATGATCATAAGTGAGAAGGAAGGTAATTTAGTCATTATTTACCCATTTAAGAAATATTTTTTTGAAAAACTTCCAAGTTTGCACTGTGTTAAATGTACCGGGGACAGTCACGTGAAATAGGCCCTGCCTCCAAGAAGCTTTAGGAAGCAGCGGAAAGACACTGGCCATCAATGGTTATACCACGGGGTAGAACATGTTTCATTAGAAAGCAGAAATAGGATGCTGTGGGAACATCATGAGAGGGAAACCACGAGTCAAAAAAAAAAAAAAATTAAGCTGAAGAGAGACACAAAAGAGACCACTCAAAAAAAGCGAAAACAATTTTAATGAAGAAAATGTCTGCCCTTCTAAAGTCAAACACATTTAATACATTTATAATACACTGAAGTTCTATCTTGTTCTTTAAAACATCTTCTCTCTGAATGACTCTGAGGCTCAATCATGATTACAGGATGCATGTAATTGAGTATATTAACATAACACAACCACTTAGTACTCTACAAAGCACATTATTTACAAGACTCCACAAGGCACACAGTTTACACGAGTTAATATGGGCTATACGAAGTGTTCTCAGTTTTCAGGTATTTATCCCTGCTAGCCAGGGTAGACATTCTCTTAACATTACACTTTGGTGTCTTCCTTGGAAAAATGGACATTGAAAAAGTTAAAAATGAGTTACTATATAGGCACTGATGTATGGAAAAGACACTCTGTGTTTTTACATATCAAAAGCCGGAAATGCCTTTTGGGCCACATATATATTTAGCCTAGAAAACTCGACAAACACTGAACAGTCTGTGAAGAATGGAAAGCCTCTTGACCAACGATCAATTCAACTCTTTGCTGCTCCACTAGTTTGCTTGTTAAATTAGTTGTTCTGAATCCCTTTGGTTGTCAGGTACCAAAATAGTTTTGAAGTTAGCGAACTGCTTTCCCACTTAATTCTTGTGGGTGGCCCCATTCCCCGTGATATTCACAGCTGAGAAGTATTTTTATGCATTTTTATCTTAAGTGATAAATCAGGAGCAAATTAAATCTGTCTTAAATTTTTTAAAAAATGCAAATCACTCTTCGATGACTTCAAACGGCAGGGACGTAAGACACAGACTCAGCACGACATCCCGATGCTGTTTTTGCATGCGGTCACCTCTATAACAGACTGAAATGTCCATCATTACATCAGGATTGCCTAATCTATTGACCATGTACCCTAATCAAATCAGGGGAGCCCAATCTAATGAGTAGCAGATACCGTGCTTCTAAAGTCAGTCCACAGTAATACTTTAAAGCAATTTCATTCCAACAAGTCGAATATAAGTCTTTGTATTATATGCGTAAGTTTACAAAAAGCACTTCAAAGATGTCTGCTCAAAACTATTGTCAGAAGATTCCAAAGCCCATACATTTTGTCCAAATGTAATTATGACAGTTATAGTAAAAGCAGTAAAAAGCAAGACAAGCAAATCTTGGTCTTTCTTAAATGATTACAACCTCACTCCTTGAGGGGATGAAAGTATTGTTGCGGGTTGTGCTTGTTTTTAGACAGGTGTCATCTGGGGCCATATGCTAGAGCAGTTTCAGATTTTTTCATTATCATCATGGTTGATTTTCTTAAATGCGACTGGGCTTGCTTGTTTCAGAGAAGTCTTGGAAACATCTGTGTGCATGGTAGACATGGCTATTGTCTCATAGTCATCATCTCGAGACCGGAAATCACAAAAGTTAAAGAAGAACTGTAAGTCTCTCTGGAAATTTTTGTTCAGAAATCCATAAAATATGGGGTTGACGCAAGTGGATATCATTGCTGTAAGATGGCAGAGCAGGAATAGCAGATTGTGGTTGCACGTAGCAATGATCTGGTGATTCCAATCAAACACAGCGTTAAAGATGGTAAGAGGCAGCCAGCAGACTGCAAATGCTACCACAATGGACAATAGCATGATGTTGATTCTTTTGGTTTCACTGGACCTGTACTTATTGTCTCTCATCTTGTCCATCATGTTGTTCCTCCTTTTTAAGCGTATATATATCTACAGAGAGGAAAAAAAAGTTCAAACAGAACCGCCAAGTTAATGTGGAATTCTGTGGAAAGAAGGTTACAATGGAAATGGTAGAGGGCAAGTTTTCTTACCTTGAAGTAGCAAATAAATATAAAACAGAGTGGGCCAAAATACTGCAGCATCAAGAGGAGAGTTGTGTAAGACAACCTATGAGAGTCCGACGGAAATTTATCAAAGCACACGTATTTGTCCTTGAACGCATCAAGTGTCACGTTCTGGAACGGCTCATCGGTCAGTACTTGATAGATGAGAAAAGGTAGAGAAGAAACCACAGCAAGGACCCAAATGACGGCAATACCTACGTAAGCATGTCTGTTATTTGGTCTCCACCCTCGTGGGTTGATTATCAGCTGATGTCGCTCCACGGCAATGAGAACCAGGGAGAAAATGGACACGGTGATTGAAACGCATTGCACAAAAGGATTCAATTTGCACATCGCCTCCCCAAAAATCCAGTGGTCCATTAATGTGTAGACAAATGTAAAGGGGAGACACATGATGGCAACAAGCAAGTCTGAGAAAGAAAGGTTCACAATCAGGATATTGGTAACATTTCTCATCTCCTTCTGTTTCAAGATGATGATGATCAAGGCCAGGTTTCCAGAAACTCCAAGAATGATCACAGCTCCATAAGCAAGAGCTAATGTAAATATCATGGCCAAGGGCAGGTGACAGTCATCACTTTCAAAAGCCAAAAACTGGGAATTCTCTGAAAAATTACATAAGATTGAATGATTTTCAACCTGGGAAATTAATGTTGAATTCATTTTGATTGGTTTGGTTTGTTATAGATCACTCTAGACAAATGGAAAATGTGTTTCTTCAAAGCAGATCAAATATTCGGCTTATTCTTATTCTCCATATTGCAGTCCATTTATCAAAATTATTCTGAATTCTTCATTTCCTTGAATTGAACGATCTGTTAGGAGAAAATGACCAGTGGCATTACGAATTTCTTTGAAGGCAGTCAAAATGAATTTTGACCTATAGTGCTGTTTTAAGTGAAGATACTGAAATAAATAAACACAATGTAATCTTTATAAACAGCTTTTGGAAAACAGTCGAAACAGTGCAAACATTTTGGAAAAAAAAAACAAAAACCTCTTTTTTAATTGGGCTAGCAACTGACTACATTATACATTTTGATCCAGCAAAATATTGTAGTCTGTAAATTAGTAGTGTGTGTAAATCTCATGCCCGAAATCTTACATAAACCACTGTCGAGAGATTCCTAAATATTGTAAAAATATGAGCGTGTAACAAAAAATTTAAGGTACACGTTAAAATATAAGCTATGAAACAAAGAAAAACAACAAAAAAAAACCCACATTTCCCTAATTCTTCCTCTTTATACTAGAGAAATGAAATAATTCACTAAGTTGTACTAATAGCTCCACCATACACTGAACTGCTCTTTAAGGCAGACATTATTTAGCATAAGTATATTCAAAAGGAGATGATCAATACAGTGAAACATCAAAAAACTTTGTCATATGAAGGACTGTGGAAGGGACAGATGTCTAACCCAGAAAAGAATAGGATTGGTATAGACGTCTTCTCATTTTTGAATGGATAGCACGCACTGTCGGAAACTGGGCTTAGAATATTATATCTAACTATACAAGCTAGAGACAGGACCAAGGTAAGTATGTTACAGGTGTGTCTTGAAAACAAAACAAAACTATGAGGAACAAAAGTTTCATCGAATGAAATCGACTGCCTACAGAATTACCCAGGGTTCCATACACAACAGTCTGTAGCTACTACACGCAAGACTTTGGGGAGCTCTTGCATTGTGTAGGTGGTTCAACTGGATAATGATCAAGTTCCTTCTAACTTTAAGATTCTAGGATTTTATTAATATGTCAGAAGCTTTCAAAGGATTTCTAAGGTTTTATACATGTAAATATTCTCTCGCCCCACTAGACTGTATAGACACAATGCACAGGGTCTACATTTTAGTGGTAATTTTTATCTTTCACAGAATTTTGTGATACAAAGACTCTTTCTTACCAATAGGACAAATTACAGACAATGGTTTTTTTAGAGATTAAAAGCTTCTTTTAAAAGAATCTGATTTCCTCTAGATCGTTAAATAAAAATATGAGATTAGGGATTTCTTATGTTAATTAACATGCCATTGTGCTTGTGTTAAGAAAGGGGATTGCATTTGTTTCTTTTTTATGTAAGAATAAAGAAAATCATGCAGATGTACTTCTATTTCAAAAGAGATCAGAATTTAATGAAACATTTGCCTTTAAGTGACACCTCTAATGAACCTTTCCTTGACTGTTTTTTGCTTTCTAGAACGCTGGTTTTTTTTTTTTAACAAAACCACAATTTGGCTTTATAAAACTGAATAAAAATAAAGATTTCTAACATTCAGTGAGAATGAAACTATTAAGATGAGGAATGATTTCAAATGTAAACGTTTCAGAAGCATGGCTCTCCCCTCCTCTGTGCGACAACCAGTAAGTAATGACTTCTAAACTTAATGTAGTAAATGGGGAACCTGGGTGGCTCAGTCGGTTAAGCATTCGACTTTGGCACAGGCTCTGATTTTGCAGTTTGTAGGTTCGACCCCTGCATCGGGGCCATGCTGACAGCTCAGAGCCTGGAGCCTGCTTTGGATTCTGTGTCTCCCCTTCTCTCTCTGCTCCACGCCCCCTGCCCCCCCACCTTCTCAAAACTAAACATTAAAAAAGCACTTTAAATCAATAAAGTAAACTTAATGCAGTAATTACCATTTTTCTCTCAAGAATACCAAAGGCAGAGAGAATAATCTCTGTCTCTTAGTGTCTGAGAACAAAACTTGGAGAAGTAATAATCTAACATTTCCTTTTTTTTTTTTTTGGAGAATTATATTTTTTTTAATGTTTATTCTTTATTTTTGAAAGAGAGAGAGAGAAAGAGAGGGAGCTAGCAGGGGAGGGGCAGAGAGAGAGGGAAACACAGAATCTGAAGCAGGCTCCAGGCTCCAAGCTGTCAGCACAGAGCCCGACATAGCGTAGGGCTTGAACCTACGGACCGTGAAATCATGACCTGAGCTGAAGTTGGGCCCTTAACTGACTGAGCCACCCAGACACCCCAATAATCTAACATTTTGTTGAAAATTCCTCACTGAAGAATTCAAGAAATTTTTATATCATACTTCATATTCAGGTTGCTATCAAGATAGACAACACGACTTATTAGTGAATTGTGAGCTTCTCTTCATTATTTATTTAAAATGAAACTAGCATGACAGAAAAGTATATCCTCTTTATCTTATGACTTCTCTTCGCTCCCTGTCACTGAGCGCCACCAGAATCCCAGAATAAGCCACACGAGGTATGGACCGTAGGGTACACTCCTCAGCCTGACACCTGAAGACCTCTATGTTTTGCCCCCCTCCTTGCTCCAACAGCCCAATTGTGAATACTCTTTTTCAGGTGGGCCAGTCTCTTCACAGCCCCCCAGGCGCCTCCCCCACCACCCCCCGCCTGTCTGAGACTCCATATTCACCTCTGTCTCTTGCCAGGTGTTCTGTGTCACCCCCAATCCAAATTCTACTCATCTGTGACACCATCATTTAGTGTCCTTGCATCCTTAACTGGCGCCTCCCAATTATGATATAATCTCTTTAAGGCAGGTAGTGTATATACCTCGTAAGACTCTGCAAGTAGATTTAGAATAAAAACGATGTTGACTGGCATGATAGGTGTGTGGTTGAAATAGTAGGTTCTTGGGTGAATTAATCCTAACATCGATAACTGAATTCTGTCATAGTCCTTTTCCATGCAAGATGGATGCTAATTATAATAATCATTTTATTAGGTCAGGTATATAGGGGAAAAGGTTCCATTTTGTGTTAAAAAAAGGAACTGTTTCTGAGAAAAGTTAATTTAATACAATAAATATTTATTGAACACTTACTTTGTTTTTGTTTTTAATGTTTTTTTTAGTTTTGAGAGAGAGAAAGAGAGAGAGAGAGCGTGTGTGTGTGTGTGTGTGTGTGTGTGTGTGAGATAGTGGGGGAGGGGCAGAGAGAGGGAGACAATCTGAAGCAGGCTCCAGGTTCTGAGCTGTCAGCACAGAGCCACAGGCAGGGCTCCAACCCACGAGCCATGAGATCATGACCTGAGCCGAAATCAGATCCTTAACCAACTGAGGCACCCAGGCGCCCCTTGAATATTTATTTTGTATCAGGCATTGTTTTAGTGGAGACAACAGTGACCTTACGGAGTTTCTACTCTTGTGGGCAAAGGAAGCCGAGAAAAAATAAACTGGTAAAAGAGATAGTATGCCAGATGATGAGTCTTATGCAGAAAAACAAAGCAAGGAAGGAGTTCTGGACTTGTTGGGGATGTGTACTTTATTACTGGGTGGTAGGGAAGGCCTCTGCTTGCCTGAAAAGGTGGCATACGAGCTAACACCTGACAGTGGTGAGCGAGGAGGCCATGTTGATACATCAGGGACTGGATCCACGTGGAAAGAACAAAGGCAACATTCTTAAGGCAGGGGTTCACCCCGTGTATTAAACAGCAATGATAAGTGGAATAAGTAACAGAGAGACTGGCAGGAAAATAATTAGGAAGGGTAAACAGAAGAGGAACAGATTACGTAAGGGCTTAGTTCCTGGGACAGTCTGACTTTTTCTCTGAGAAAGATGCGGAATCACTGGAGTCTTTGGTAAAGGCGTGAAGTTCTATGACTTGTTTTACATTATTACACTAGCTGCTGCTTTCAACAGACTTAAGACAGGAAATAGAAGAAGTAGGGAGATTCATTAAGAGGCTAAAACAATAATCCAGACTAAAGATAACGGAGGCACAGACCAAGGTGCCTTCCTTTAGAGTGCAAAGGAAGAAAAATAGAAATTTTAAATCCATTGACTTATTTTGACAAGTTTCCATACGTACTGGAATTAATGTAAACATTTATCAAATCATTACAGGTGTGGGCTACAAAGGCAGCTTCCTGTGGATGGTTTTAAGTGAATATATTGAAATTCAACTCTGATTCCTTTTAAAGTATGTTTGATGAACATGCTCTGTGAGGAATAGCAGTCTTTCTACTAAGTAGATGCTAACTTAACTGTACAGAAAATGCAAGCTGTTTTTTTAAGTGTTTGCAAAGCCTCCTTTTCTAAGTGCATGTTCAGTACTCATTTTGGTTTGGTAAAACCCTTCTGCATTGGATAAAAGGTGTATTTTCAACCTACCTTAGTATAGTTTCAAGAAAGAACAGGTGTTAGGAAATAACACTCAGAGAGAAAGCATTCACACACATTATCTTTGCAAAAGAAAAAAAATTGATATTCACTATTCCAATATTTAAAATAAGATATGCAACTACAGACACTGCAAAAATTCAAGGTTGTTAAATCTCAATATAGTGGTCATGAGCAATTAAAGACAAAATAGAGAGACTACATACATCACCAGTGGAAAACTGGCCCCCTTCCAAAGAGAAATTTCCTTCTCCCTTCCAACTGGGAGGCTGGTCTTTCACTGCTTGCTGTTCTTAGTGCTGTTACTACCTGAAAATACAGGTTTCTAGTCATAAACTGCAGCAGATAAATTTTTTTGTATACTCAAGAAAATGAGTGGCTGTTCACCTTACTTGTTTTGGAAAAGAAATGTCAGCCTTGTTACATAGAGCCTCCCAAAGTTACTGCTAGTTTATCTACATGAGTTACATAATTCTCTGTTCCTTCCTCTCCCAGGAGGGCTGATTCAACAGACAGCTGCCTTAAAATGATAAGGAAAGACTAATAATGAAGTAGTCACCCACCGAAAAGCACTCAGTCTGTAGTCACAGGTGGAGTATCCGGCAGGACAGCTTTCTGCTCTCTACCAGGAAAGCATTCTAGAGTCTTGGGACAGACAGATACTGTTTCTCTGTTTCTGTACAGGTAGTGACAGGCAAGCTTTGCAGTTCCTCCTGCCTGGGGGCCACCTAGTGAGATGTGCTTTTTGGTAGGATCCAGGTAGGCATGGCAAAGCTGAAGGCACTGCAGGGGGAGGGGGGCGGGGAGGGGGGAGAAGAAAAGGAAAAAGAAAGCAGATGTCAAAACACACTCCCTCTTTGCCCTCCCCTAACTTTTTCCTGTGCTCCAGCAGTAACCAAAGAATGAAATGGGCTGGTTAAATCAAAATTCCTGTTGCCAGACTTACGTGCCCACCTTTTTTCCATGCAATGTAATTAGGTGAATGGCCCCAGATTTTCCTCATTCCTAACTTTCCGACCCCCTCCTGCATTTGCCAACCACCTCTCAAGGAAGGAGGTCTCTATCCGTGATGATGAGACTGACAAACGAAGCATCCAAACCAACCGAAAATAAAAGAAGCAGAACCTGTTCTCTCTGGACCAGCATTAGTTCTTGAAACATCCGCCTCTCTCCAGTCTACCTGGAGACCAAGGGGAACGCTCGGAAGCCACCTCTACCTCCAGGCCATGCATACCCAATCTCCTAACCCTACCGGGTTCCATCATCGCTGTTCCGAAAGGAGATAAAGAGTTGGATGACTGAAACTCAGAAATATAAGGCTAGGGCTCCGGGTGTCAACCAGGGCGCAGCGACAGACTGGAAGGGCCCAGCACGGACGGAGCGGGACTCCATTCCAGTCCAGACGCCGGGAACCTCCAAGTGTCTGGGGGCGCGTGCCTGCGCTGGGGTCCGCCGGCCCCCCGCGGGACACGTGCGGCGGGACGGGGACCACAGTGGACCACTCGCCAAAGCCACCCTGCCTCAGACCATCCAGCCGCCGGTTCCTCCGCTCAAATTCCAGCGTAGCCTCCGGGGCTGCCAGCTCCAAAAAAAAAAAAAAAAAAAAAAAGAAAGAAAGAAAACCACAACCACCACAACAAACCAAACCAAACCAACAAAACCGCGGAAGGAGCGGAAGGAGCGCGAGGTCAGGGGAAGACGGCCTTACGAGAACCCGAAGAGGCGAGAACTCAGATCCCCGTCCGGAAATCCTCGCGGAGTAGGGTTGTGCGGCTGCCGCCAACTCCGGTTACTACCGCGGATCCACACCCAGAGGCAGGACTCTAGGAGTTGTCCGATCATCTGCGGCACCTTGCGACCTACCTGCACCCAGAGCCCAACTGAAAAGCTGACTCCATGCCCCACCTCAGTTTCCCAGAGTCAATTCCGGGCACTCGGCACTTTTTTTTTTTCTTCCTCTCGCATCCTCCAACCCCCTCAATGAGAGATTTCTCAAAAGTCCCTAAAAAGGTGTAAACTTGAAACTTACCCTCTGTTGGCTTCGTCTTTTTCGCCCGCTTATTAAAGCGGGAAGAATGGAAATGAAAGGGAGCGGAGCAGGGAGAAAAGATCTGCTGGTATTTCTCCTGCTCAAATCCTAAAGATTGATGAAGATAGGAAGAGACGCCCCCTTAAAGCCGAACTCCACCTCATCCCCGGATCACGTGACGGCGCCCCGCGAGTAGCGCCTGATGCTCCCCCCACAAACACCTCGGTTTGGATATACACTAAGGGGGTGCGTTGCCTAGGAATTCTGGAAAGCAAAGAAATTAAACATATCCCCACGTTGTTAGACACAGACGCACGGTCCCGAGGAAAGTAAGCACTCATCCCCACGGTCCTGGGCTCCCAGGAAAGCAAAACAATTTTACAGGGCTTTAGACAGTCAGAGCCACCGTGTTTTCCTTTGTTTGCAGGTCAGTGCCATCTTGTGGCCGAACTTCTACCCGGCTGGAAAGCTGGAGCATCAGCCCAACTCAAGAACGAAAGGGGATGTTATTTAGGAGGAAAGGAAATGTGAGATTCACCGCGACAATGTTACTAATATGTTCTTGCTTTCTTTGGTGACGTTTGTATATTTCTCACACTAGTGCCGAGAAGTTGTTCCCCTCCCACCCCCGTTTTAAAAGCGAACAAAGAAAAGACCTTAAAAAAGCAAAAGTAGCAAATCTCAGATGAGATAGCCTGACCTTTTGTCCTTCTTTCTTTCCACTGAGAAAATGCAGTCAGGTTTGTTCCCAGTGCCTAGCTGCTTTTTTTAGGGGAGCACGCTGAACGGAACATTTCCCTGGTGGTCAAAAAGAGTCAATGCCATTTCCTCGGTGCTTAATCTACTGCTGTACTGAACGTTATGAAGAAAAGAATGGAATGTACACAGAGTACGTTGACGGTAGCAAAGCCATCATGGTGCCCGGTGATTCGGGATCATTACTGAGAACACTGATCTCAGATGTTTTACATAGTTGTATTCCACTTTGGAAATCCAAGGTTGTGTATTTCACACACACACGCAAACACACACGCACGCAAAAATTATTTATGCTGAGGATGAATAAAACTTCTTCCCAATCAAGCTGCCAAAAAAATAAAAAGTGCTCCTGATATATAGGACACTGCCTAGGGTATGCTTAAAAGTTTTATTGCATAACAGCTACGATTGCATTCTGTCCTCAAACTAAAAACAAAACAAAATTCCAAGACAAAGGGAACGACCTAAACTTTACACTGTTAAAGATGTTTTCTTTCTCTTGCTATTAGGCAAAATAAACACTATTTAAAGTCCAGTATAAGTCATAACTCATTTATTTATATAGCGATGTAAACATCTCTTTTTTTTCCAGGAAATCTTTCTAAAATATTTGTCATTAGACATACTTGTATATAGTTGAAAAGGAATTATGATCAAGAATTAAAATATTGTGGTCATGCAATAGATGGGATCATACATTTTACAAAATCCCACTATTGACTATTAAACAGAGTAAAATGGCATATATTTTATTTTATTCTTTTTTTTAACCAAGGATGAAAGTATAAGGCATAATTTAGGAATTTCAATTCTTTTAAAGAGCAATAACTCTAGGTTTCTAATCGTCTTCTGTCTACTCCATTCCATCAAATCACATTCTGAGAAGCAAGTTTAACCCAAGGTTTTGATCGTGGAACTGGCTATTTTTAGTCTGCTCCAAGAATTACAAATGAAAGAATTTAATTCTCTATGAAGAATACATTTTTATGCAAACATTTATGCCATGTCAGCAAATATTTTGAAGTTGAAAATATAATCTGGACTCATTAGGCACTTTCCTTCCTATTATTTCCCAAAAATGCTAAGAAAGTCATGTCTATAAGAATTCCCCCAAATAAACGTGGCCATTGTATTTTATCTTTTTAACTGAATTGTCATAAAGTGTCCCCCATAAGGCAAATTCATAAAGCTGCATTCTCGAAATATTAATATCAAATACCATTCTTTCAAAGTTGGCCTCAAAGACTTTTCTATGTCAAATTGTGTGATCCAAAAACAAGTTTTGAAATGGTCACCAACTGTCTACGGCCATACCACCCTGCACGCGCACGATCTCGTCTGAAATGGTCACCAACAGCAGCAAATTGTATAATTCTCTAGGAGTATCATTTACTAAGTACTTTTTCAAGCGTGAAATATAAAATTAAATTTAATTAAAAAACCGTAAAATAAAAAAATTCAGGATAGTATGATAACCTAATACAACATAAGATCCGCTTATATAATGTAATCTTATGGAAGGTTTGAAATAACATAATCTGAGTTCCTCAGAAGACATGTGTTAAAGAGTCATCTGAATTCCTCAAAAGATGTATTAAAGAGAAGGTATGTGTGAAATATAGATAACTTCTTTTTCCACTCTTAAATGAACAGCCAGTTTTACACTTTCTTATTTGGAATTCAAGCTAGATAAAACCTCTTTGCTAGGGAGAGAGTTTTCTGTTTTGTGTATTTCCTTTTGAAATTTCATAGCATTCTGACCTATAAACCATGACTAGAAGAATTAAATTAACGACCTGTTTTCATGTTCTCTTGGGCAAGTCTTTTGTTCTGTCATTTAAACAGACGAATAGGCTCTACACATTAAATCTCTGTAGACCTTAGTGTTATCATCTAGAAAATGGTCTGGCCTTTTAAACTGAATGATTCAATGACTGCCTAGAGAAAGTGTATCACTATACCTGCTGCTGGAACTTGTCCATTGTAACTACTTTATTGGTCTCTTGATGAATTTCTGCTGCAAGAGTTTATTAAAGTTTCCAAAATGCTATTATATTGGTCTTTGATACAGGAAAATTGTCATAAATTATCTCTCAGACAAATCTTGATAGGTATTAACACTATTTGTGAAAAAGAATGTAGATGATATTGTAAGGAGAAAATTCCATTAGAGTAAAGCTTAATATGAACCATGTTGGTCAAGCAGTTCGTATTCTATGCATTAATTAGGTGCCAGTTTTTCCTTCTTTCTGTAACTTACCTGTCGCAATTATTTGAATCAAAGATGTCACAGAATATAGATTGCAAAATTATTTTATGCACCACTGAGAAAAAAAGAAAATGCTTCCAGTAAAGCAAAGACAAACAATCGATTATAAATGAATCTCAAAGTTAGAGTACTAAAATATTATTTATAAATTCTCATCTTAGAACCATTGAAATGTAGGAGGTAAAGAGTTTTGACTAAATTAGTGCAATCAAATAGTCAATTCAATCACTTAATTCAGTTGTATTAATTGGTTTAATTAATTAAGAATTAAGAAGTATTCATTCATTTTGGGATTTAACTAGCAGAAAGGAGTGACAATTTCTTTGAATGTTGGTATACAGGTATGCAGGCAAATATTCAATAATCCTCTTGTGTAGAGGAGCTAAGTAATATTTATGGATTTTCTCTTGATTTGAAACAGGGAAGGCACTTCAGGAAAGTTTTCATTTAGTTACATAACCCACAGATTTAGAGTATTTAAAAAAAAAAATCTGTCCGAATAAGACTCTAGAGAACTAGGGTCTTAAAATTATTTAGTAAATATCCAAACATTTTAATGCAGATCTCACCTTCTCAGATGCCTTTCAGACATTCAACAAAAATGTAATGTTACTTTACAAAAGTGTCCCATTATGTATCTATGACATGGTATAATGAACAGAGCTTTGCCATTGTTACCATTATTGGTTTTGATGATATTTATCACTATTCACTTCCTATCGCCTCTCAGAGACATGGAGTAGGAATAGCTGGTGAGAAGGCAAGAGTGAATGCCACCTCTGAACCTTCCGTCGTCTACGACAAGTACCTTTGACGGTTCATCTTGCCCCACTCCCACATCTCAGGCTTGACGTTAGACCTTTTCACAACACTGCACTCGGGTAGCCAACATCAGTAGAGGAGACTTGGCCCCATGAGGTAAAGCTATTTCACATCCCTGAGATAGGGCAATTTTTCCCAAAGGTTAAAAAAAAGACTCCTTAGGCCCGCATAAATAACATCGCAAACTGGCGCAAAGGTGATAGGAAGTGTTCCCAGGTATCACTTTGCTTAGGTAAGTATCCCTTCATTCCTTTGTCTAAAGTCTAGCTGTTGCTTTTCTTTCTTCAGATACATATGACTCCACAAAGGGGAAAAATATTCAAAGATGGGCTGGGGAAAATTGGACTCTTCTGAACCTAGAAAATTGCTTGGCTTCCACTCTCTACTGGCACAGCATATGGATGAAAATACCTCAACTGCACAGATTATCGAAACTACAGACTCAAAGCCTTAGTTGAGTCTTAAATACTACTCAGAAATTCTTGGGCTTGAGTGATTTCCAACTTCTCTCCTTTTAGAAGATCTTTCAAATTGCCACCTTTCTCCCCTAGTCTTCAGTTTAATGGACTCCTCCTTCCTTCTGAATTAAGTAAAAACTATAGGATATTTACTTCCTAAATTCCATATCCCTCATTTCAGCAGTGAGTCCTCTGTCCCAGCTGTTTCAGCCCCCAGGCTTTGAGTCAGCCTAGCCCACTGAGTATTCCCAGCTGACACCCCAAATACCATGTGACAGAGACAAGGCACGACCATTGTGCTCTCCCACTCAATCCATGAACATAAATTCCATGAGTGAGTTGTTGTTTTTTTCCCACTAAATATGAGGTTTGTTACATAATAGTGTAAGTATAACACCTGTTTATTCAACAACTCCCATTTTCTTGGCTCAACACTAAAATGAAAACAAAAATAAAATTGCTCACTCTTTCATTGTAACTCCCTCACCCATGTCATAGCTTCTGTAGCTGCTTTCTCTTTCTGGTAACTTCTCTAAGAATAAGGAACATTTACTGTCCTCTCATTTGCTCCTCAACTATGGCCTACCCACCACCTCTGCCTGTAACACCAACGACCAAAGCCCGTGGACACAATTCAGACTTTATTATACTTATTCTTTATGTTGCATTTGACTCTCTAGGCTATCCTATGCTCTTGGAGTCTTCTTGTCTTTTGACTTCATGAACTCCACACTGCAGGCTTTTCTCATCCCTTACCGGATGCTCCTCAGTCTCCTCTCCCAGGATCTGCTGTCTCTCTCTACTTCTTTAGGTGTTTTCCTTTCCCGGATCTTGCTATATGAATGGGTTTGAGATAGCACATGTGTATTAGTTTAAAGTGGCCCCCATATTGTTTTTCTTCTTCACAGCAGGCTAGGACTCTTAGCCCAAGCCAGATAGCACCAAACTCAAATTCTCACACATCTAATTGCTGTAAATTAATCCAAATATGTATATTTTTAACCAGTTAGAGTCCATCTGCTTGCCATACTCTCAGAAACTGAGCCCATCATCCGTACACCAGAGATGAAACAAATCCTATAGCCATGATAGATACCAAACTGTTGCTGCCCTTTGGAGCTCTCTGAAACAAGTCTCCCCACTTTGCTGCTGAGTGTTGTCACCTAGATAAGTAAGCCCACTCTCTGTTTTCCCCTTCTCCCCAAGAGTCCCCTGTCCTATCTCTTTTCTGGATGGTAGCACCAGGCTGTTGTCTCTGGAAGCACAGTTGCTGGGAGAGACTTCCCATCATGCAACTCTGTCCAAGACCACCACCCAAAAAGGCTTGTGTTTTACTGCCTTTTGTGGTCCTGTCTCTTCCTTGATTGACTGGAAATTCCCAAATTTATGATCTAATTCTTAATCTTCCCCCTTTTTTTTAACCCTTAATGCACAATCAAATCTTCTGCCATCAACTACACGCTTGTATGCTCATAACCCAAACTCTCTCTCTAAAGAACAGATCCCTCTCAGGCTTCCTTGGCAAATGCTCTTCTCAACCAGTGGATGGGATCTCAATCATTGTCATCATCTCTATCCCTCAAGCCAGAATCTAAGAATCGTCCCATATTTCTCTCTCATGCTCTCAAATTCAATTGCTCACACATTCCCACTGATTTTACCCCCTCAACATCCCTCAAATGTGTTCTTTCATATCCATCAAGCTCTAATTCTTTCCCTGCTAAATGGTGTCTCTGCCTCAGTGGCTTTCACAACGGCCCAGTAATATCCCTCCCCAGCTTAAATAGTCTACTTGCTCTCTAAACCCTTCAAGTGCAATGTCCTTTTAACCCACATTTCCAGTATCATCCTCCACCACTCCCCACACGCTCAGGCATATGGACCTATTTGTTTTTCTCTGACTGAAACACCCTCTCTCACCTTCGTGCTATTTCCCCACTTCTTCCTTACCCATCCCCGCCATTTGGAGATGAAACTTTCACCAATTCCTCCCCAAACTTCAGTTCAAGGAGCTTGTCCACCGCGAAGCCCTCTTTTATATCTTTCCAACTCCCCAAATGCCCCCATAGGCTGACTGTGTCTTAGTCACATTCCTGCAGTACTCTAAGTTTATTTCTAACACAGAATTTAGTATACTATACATAACTAATTATTTATTTGCACAAATTTCTGGAAGGTAGTGACTATTCTTTTCATCGCCCTAAACTTACAGAATTCTATCTGGTGTATCCTAAGATACTGAAAAGCAGTTCTGTTGAAGGGCTGAAGAACAAGGAAGGTGGGATAACACGGATTATGAACATCACAAACCAAACCCATGTGCTCATCTCAAGCATTTAAAACTGTCTTGGGGGTTTTAGTTATGGCAGATTCTTGCTATCCTTATACATACACATATCACATGTATACATATATTTTACATATCCATAAATTTTATATATTTTATTCATGTATATCTTACTATATACTTCTCTTGATGATTCTCATATTTTTTATGTTCTTTATGTGTTGATTCTGCCTTCCCCATTCAGTATAAACTTGAAAAATGAATCCTATTGCCTTTAAAAATGCATACAATATCTAATAAAAATGTCTCATAACTTTTTCTACTTTCCAAATAATACACTGAAAGCTGAAGTACCTGGGAGCGTGGTAAGAGTAAGAATGTGCTAACAGATACGGTTTTGAAGAGCGTATCATTTAACCACATCAACTTTTGAATCTGGGCTTTTCCTTTGAACACTTCTCCAAACATTCTTTTTAAAGACTATTCAAAACAAACCGACATATCAAAAACAAATAAACCATTTTTCTTTCATTTCCATTTAA
Organism: Paguma larvata; assembly: GCA_030068075.1. Classification (NCBI taxonomy): domain Eukaryota; kingdom Metazoa; phylum Chordata; class Mammalia; order Carnivora; family Viverridae; genus Paguma; species Paguma larvata. The sequence goes on along the minus strand of CM057823.1, from coordinate 62,055,794 downwards.
ATATAGTAAAGCTATGTTTAGACTTATAAGTATGATTTAAAATACTAACCATGAAAACTTAGCTAAGAAGTGGAAATTTTATTTTTAAAAAGCAGTATCAGGGGGAGGGGAATGTTTATCAACACCACCACTTTTTGTTTTGATTTACAAAAGGGAAGAATATATGGCCTATGTATGGATTTACATGATAGAAATATTGTGTCTTCTTCTTCTTTTATATATCTTGTGCTGAGATTTTTTAGATAATATAATTAAAGAACCACTTGTTGATATGTAAGACATCCACAATTTTTTTTCAAATGTATCAAGTATCATTATTATAGCTGCAGGGAAGAGAACGTGCCAGTATAATGGAAAACTATCAACAGTGTTTTTTCTTCTTTTCTTTCTAACACGGAGAAGAGAGAAACAATTTTTATGACCATAAAATTTTTCTGAAGATCCAAAAGTGTCTTTTTTTACACATATATCTATAAAGCATGCTTGTTAATGGCATAAAGTCACAGGTAGTCAGAGCTCAAAAGGGACTCCATACCTACTAGTCAAAACATTTCATCTTACAAAGAAAGTGAAGACTAAAATGATCAAGTGTTTTGTTTAGAGCTCAGCCAATGACTTGGAATAAAACCTGCATGAAATCCAGGTGTTCTGGTAAGTGTCCATAATACAAATACGTTTGTGATTTGTGATTGTAGAATTCTGTACATGTGTATCATACATATGTGTATATGTATTTTCAACCTGGCAAATTTATTTTAAAAAACGAACTGTACATCCTGTTTGGAAATCAGTCACTGTTTTAATCATCAGGAATGATTTAATCATCAGGAAATCAAAAAGAAAGCTAAAGTTTTGCTCAAACAGCACAGTGCTTGTCAGAAGAAGGCAATTTTATGTTTCTAGTGTTTAGGACCTCAGAATTATTTTGAAGTATCTGGGAAAATGGCTCTGTGCACTCAAAACTTGGGGTTAACATTTTAAAAATTGTTTTGTTCCTTAAAAACTTGCATGTATTTCACGATTACGTTAGTTCCTTGTTTTACGGCAAACTATGACAATTCCAAAGAAATCAGTGCAGCAATGTGCATCATAAAAATATTTTTGATAATATCCAGAAATGGCCCTTTCCACATCTTTTAAGAATTAAGGATTTAAATTGACCATGATAGACACAGTGGATAACGAATTGTTAACTCTTCATTAATATAACAAAAATCCTCACAGAAAAAAATGCATCAAATAAAATAACACTATTTTTTTGCTTTACTTATCCCCAGAATTCCTATAACTAATATGTCAAGATCACACATCATTTGAGATTACATCAAGGCACTTTAGTATTTGTCTTTCACAAATGGTCACTGTTATTAAAATACAGCAATAACTTTGACAAAAGCTTGACAAAAGCAACAGAGTTGTTCCTCAGAGAAATGTCACCCTAAGCACTGTTTGGAGAGTGTTTTATTATTCGATAATTTGTCTTAGAAGTCCGAATGATTTTAACTTTTACCTTTAGAGATATCTTTTCTTTCCAAACTGATGAAGAACCATGAGAATTGGAAAATATCCAGTTTAATTTCATAGCACACATAAAAGCCAACTTAATTTCCCAAATGAGTATTTTATAAATAGTGAGTAGCAAAAATATCAAGAGCAGAAGTGGACATTACTATCTGTGTTCCCAGACGTAGTACTTTACCTGCTCGAATTGACGCCATGAAATAGGAACAAAATTACTATTATGTTCTACAAAGAGTGATGATGATTAGTTTTGAATCCCTCCTGGGAAATTGAAGATAAAAAGCACATCGATCTTCATATCTTCCTCTCTATGTGGCATACTGTTGGAATTTTCAACCTGACAGTATCTTTGACCAAAAAAAAAGGATTCTTAATAGTTTGTTTATCCCATGTAAGTTGAATGTGTATTTAAAGAAGAGATTCTGAGTTCCTTTCTGAGGCTTGCATATTTGTGGTGCAGTGGGAAGGGAATGGTAGGTTCATCAAAAATACCTCAATCACTCGTTGGCCTTTTATTTTTAATACTCTAATAATAACAGTTACTTCAACCTAAGGTTTGATATCACCAAAAGAAAAAACAAATTAGTGGAAAAGAAAACAATAAAATCCATCTTGCATTTTTGACGTACAAAAGCTTGCACCATAGACTAGTACTTTAGAAGGTAGTCACAATAGGGTTCCTGTGGAAGTTGTTTCAAAGACGATGAATAGTTGAAGTAGGTGTGTATTATACCTGTGCGAGGGATGGTAGCACAGAAACTTATGTGGCGATGTGTAGTGCAGTAACCATGCAGGTGTTGGAGACGTTAAGAAGGTCTAAGAACCAAACTTTGTTTTCTCACCAGTCACCCCTGGTTGACCCTCCCGTCCCTCAGTTCACTGACTGCAGGATCCAGTGGGCCTGCTCAAACGGACTACTCTGTCAAGCATCTGGAGAGAATGTACTAGTATTTTAGAACTAAAACAAGAAAGAATGAAATAGGAACTGGATTTGCCTCAGGTATTTAAAAGCTCTTAAATGGCTCTCTCTCTCTGACACAACGGCAATCTTATACAGATTCCCTGGGTGTCAAATGTTAAAATTCACCAGAGAAGAGGCACAAGAATTTGGTTGACTGCTAGGGTAACCGCTAGGGTTTGCTGCCCCCCCGAAATTACACTTACAAATAGCCTTGCTCCCAAGAGATAGGGTCCTCTCCAGTTTACAGAATCCCAGTCCCATTGGATTGCACCAAACACCAAACACTGGTTTTGATTGTCAGTTTTGAAATATACAACAAATACAATCTGTCTCCTGCAAGGTCATGGTCGAAAACATAGGTACCTCTATCTCCAATCTCTCCCTCCAGTGTGTCTCTCCATCTCTCTGTCTCTCTCCCCACTCCCTGCCTCCTACACACACACACACACAGGGCACAGAGAAGCCTAAAACACCTGCTAACTAATCACAGACAAAAATAAGGCAATCCTGCACCACAGATTTGGAAACATTGGGGTGGAAATCACATTGAGGGGAAACAGAGGGCTAAGTTTTGTGGTGTTTTTTGGTTATTGTATTTTTTTTTTTTTTAAAGAAAAAAGCCTATGACAACCTTTTTATTCCCTAGTCTTCTTTGTTACTACACAGCCCTGGGAAACGTGGATCCCATTTCACCCTCACCCCTACGCTCCACGCCGACTGCCCACTCCCACAACTACTTCTCCTTAGCAATGAGAAGAAATCCTTTTTTCCTATTCTTCGCGGTGCATCAAAATGCTGACTCCTTTGTGTCACCCGCCCCTCTAGATCAGCCTTTCCTCCTAGACTTCTCTCTTCCTCACTCCAAAAAGGTGCAAGAAAGAGCAGCCTTCTGTTTTGGTTTTGGTCTTCATTTTTTTTTTTTTTTTTTTTTTTTTTTTTGAACAAAGAGAAAACCTGGGCCTTGAAGCTTTTTCTCAGGGAGTCTAAGCTTCTAGAGGTACTCCTGCCCTCCCACATCAGCTCAAGACTCCGAGTTCACTTCACCAGGCTGGGGACACAACCGGCAAAAATCTTCCAGCTCCTCAAGTTAAGTTGGCCTTGCCGGGAACCAGAGGCCAGGGTGACGGGGTACCCTCCCGGGGGCCTGTAGCTTCTCTCTGGGGCCCCAAACAGCAAGGTAGGGGCTGGGAGGCCCCGACCCCGGGCTTGGGGAGCAGCTGGCGCGGAGCAGGCGCCCTGGAGGGTCTCTGGGGTCCCGGGAGGAGTCACGTGTTCCCGAGGCGCCTCTAAAACCCCTGCTGCTCCCCGCTCCTTCCTCCCTACCCCCACCACTTTCCCACCGCCACCTCCAGGTCCTCCCCCTGCAGCCGCCGCCGCCCGGGCGCTGGAGCGACCGCGTTCCGGGGAGCCGAGGCACCAGCACCGGCCGGGAGCCCCGAGGTACCGGGTTCATCCTCTCCCCGCCGCTCCCTTCCACGCGGGGGTGGGTCTGCGGGGAGGGGCCGAGGCCGTTCCTGGCTCGGGCGGCTAGTCCGCTCGGGGCCCGGGAGCCGCACCCCTGTCCCCGGTGTCCGGGTGGAGTGGGGGTTCCCGAGAGGGAGGGTGGGGAAGCCCAAAGCAGCGCGGTGGAAAAGTGGGGATTTGGGGTGGCAGAACAGGCAACTGTTAGGCTTGAAGGGAGAGCGGGGAAGGGACCAAGCGGAATTCTTTGGTGCGGGGCAAGTACTCACCCGGGGTGGAGCTGGCGCTGGCCGAACCCAGGAGGAGCGTCCGGAATCCGCGCCGGAGCTTGGTCGCGAGGAGGCGGGAGGGGGGTTTGCGGGGACCTAGAGCTTCCCTTGGGAGCGAGCCCCGGGTGCAGCCCGGCTGGCGTCCGAGGCACGGGAACTGCAGCCCGCGGGGTGCTCGGCTCTTGCACAGCCCTAGCCGGGTCTGGCGGGGTCCCGGGGCGCAGTCCACCGGGCCCCACACGGGCAGTCCACCTGCCGCGCAGTCCCGCAGCTGGCCGCAGACCCGGAGGCAGCCGCGCGCCGGGATTTGCGCTCCTGTTTGCAAGGTGGCCTCATATGACAAACGCGAGCAATACCAGACATCCATACACCTTGAATTCCACAGACAGGGAATTTTTTATCCCCAAGTTCACAGACCTTTAGTTTATCTTTTAAAGGAACTGAACCATCGTGTTGCATCAAAGTCGAAAGACTTGGCCGCAGATCATGGAATAGCCTGAGGCTCTCAGCAGAATTTTTGAGCCCGAGTGCAATTTAAAATTTCAGATTTCTCCAGGGAAGAGAAACTCTGCTGTTAGACTTGAGAAGGGAGGGTGGCGCGTGCCTGCGTGTTTGTCAGCTGAGCAGAGCTGTATTTATCTTTCCAACTCAAATTTTGCCAGATTCTAGCTTTAAAAATAAATCATGGGAATATTTGAGAACATGGAATCTCGCCATTGTTCCAGGATCATAGCAAAATCGGCAATAGTTGATATTCTATCATCGCTAGAGGGGAAAATTGTTTCATGTATTTCATTCTTTTGTGCGTGATTGGCATTTTCTGCGAAAAAATGTGCATTTTCATAAGACAGGAAATTATCTTAACAAAAGAACCTTATTTAAATATATAAGCTGTCTTTTAGAATCCTCTGAGTTCCCCCGCAGTTCCCCGTTATTTTTTTTAAGAACTATCTACCTCACATACTTAAAGTCTATTGGGAAGATTTCATTTTTCTTGGTGTCAGATATAGATCAATTTTTATAAGAAAATTACAATATCAGACAATTACAGTGAGTCTACAAAGACATTGCTTTTTCACAGTTACCACGGTTTGAGGAAGAACTTTTATTTTTTTTCCACGTTTTACTGTGAGGGTTAAAGTTGGATGTAGCAGCCTGGAAACTCTGATGGTGAGAGATGAAACTGCATACAAAGAAGAAAAGCTCATAAGTAAGCACAACAAAGGTTTCACACAGTCAGTATCAAGTTTCTTCTAAAATAATACTTCATTTTTTTAAACGCTACCTCTGGTTATGTTTCTTAATTTCCTTAGCACTCTGAGATGAAGAAAAGTGCACATTTGCATTACTTTGATTAAGTGTAAAGTATTTATGTTGCATAGAATTGTACGGTGTCATTATAACACTCGTTGAAAAGCAGATCATTATTAAACAGATTTATATTTCCATCATAGGTTTGCTTATTGTGCTTTTCAGGAAAGCGAAGGGATAAATTTAAGAAAATAAATCCTTTGTGCTTTTTTTCCTTTCATTTTAAAGTAGTCTCTCTACCTTTGATTTTCAATTAAAAAAAAAAAAGCAAGACAAATCTTATTGGACAAACATTTCCTACTGTCTAAAATATCCCCTGGCTACTGTCAGGGAGGAAGAAATTTTTCTTTGTCCAAAGTTCTTCTAGTTGGACTAAGAATTAAATTTCCCTGAGACAGATTAACAGGAGAAAATCAAATTTAGTTTCCTACCTACGGGGAATCTACACGGACATGGAAATTCCAAAGACAGGCAAAATGAAGTGTATAAGTCATCCTAGGCTAACGAGAGGGGTAAGGGAGGAAAACCACTAGCAGGAAGATAGGAGATGTTTGGAAAACAAAGGTTGCCCTGTTATACAGATAAGTTTCTTAGGTAAAAAGGAATCTCTATACATAGCTCTTTTCTGGATGGAGGTCCACTATCTAAAAATTTTTAGGCAGTCGGTGGGGAGGTCAAAGTTTTCTTCTGGTGTCTTTTGGGTCTTGATTTATTTTCAGCTCAAAGTAATCTGCATGCCAATGTGTGGCCCATCTTGGATAGCCTGGCCTTGGCCCCCACACTACAGGAGGATACTTTTAAAGAAACAGCTCTCTTCTCCCCCTATTTGCATTATCTCTAGTTATGAGACGTCATTGGAGCAAAGATTTACAAAATGCTCATTTACTGCAAAGCATCATGGTAGGTGTTATATGTATGTTTGGGTTTAGATGGGATGGATAGGATTGTGTTAGAGGAAGAGTGGCACCAAAATAAAATGAAGGAATGTGGAATGAATGAATGTTAGGAGAGGGAAAGAACATAAGAAAACAATGCCAATTTATTAATCTATCAATAGGTACAAGGAAACATTCATGATTTTCAGCAACAGTGTAAGAGTTCTTGCCGTAGTAAAAAAGTACATCCCTAACGATCAGGAGAATGTCATTCATTTTTTTCATTCATTCATAATCCATGGAGGGCCTTTTCTGTCTTAGACACTTGCAGTCTATACTTACTCCTTGTTTAACCTGTAATTAACCCCTGGAAACATTAGCACATAGTACCTTGTATTGTTACCTGTATGCCAGAGCCTAGCAGAGCACATCAGTTGTTCAATAAATGCTAGTTGAATGAATAAAGGAAGGAACAACTAATCTTTCTTAGTTATTCGTTGATAAAAGAGCCTCCCCTTCAAAATTGTATTTAAAGTAGATTGTTTTAAGGCGGGCAAGAAGTGTACCCTCAGTTTTTCCTGTGTCCAGTGAATACTCCGGATGGCATTTCCTTCGTCTGTTTACTGACAAGGCACTGGTTTTTACAATTTAATGAACTGCGGGATTCATGGACATGTATTGTTACAAAAAAAATTAGTGACACACTGTGATCTGATGTATTTTTTTACATTTAAATAAAAACATATTGCAAATATGTTTTGCTATTTTCATTTTATGTTGCTTATGTGATAGCCTTTATGACTGAAGATATTTAAAATTTTAAAGTGCTAAGCTATCACCATTATCTATGGATGTATCTCCTCATTTAATTTTAGGGCCATTTGAAAACCTGTCTAATTTCAGTGGTTCCTACATACATACATACACATATAGTCACACTCTATCCTGAACTTTCCTATATTCTCAAAATGATTCATTTCTATTATTTTAAGGTTGGGAAAAATTAAACTGTTTTCTTAAGTGATTAGTAACAAGTGTTTACTTAGCATCTTCTATGTACAACATAACTCTGTTAAGCACCATTACTATCATAAAAAGAATTAAGACATTTTCCTTTATCTCCACTAGAGTCTAATGGAGAAGACTGACCATTGCATTGGAGACAATCTGAAGTTAAGCCTCAAAACCGCATTGTTTCTATTACCACAGATTGTGCTGCAGTTCCTCTTCCTTCAAAACATTTTGGACAGCAATATTTTACTTTAAAGGAGCGTCATCCTTCAGGTAATGTCCCGAGAAAGCACGAAGCCATCATAGAATCATCTATCCAATTTCTGTTTTGTCCTTACCTTGGTAGTAGAAAAGGCAATCGGTAACCGCGGATCTACAACAAAAAAGGATTGTCTCAAGAAAGTGAGTCAAAAGAAGAATAACTAAGCAAGATACACAGTAACGAATAAGCTGTACACATTATAAGTACAAATAGGATTATAAACAAGATAGATGGAACCAGGAGTTATCAGAATCCAGGAAATTAGGCAGAAAGGCCAGTCAAAGCTACTTTGATTAGAAGCTCACTAATCTATTCAGAGTAGTTACTAGGAGGCCATTAAGTGATAATATGATGAATAAAATGATTCAGGAGGCCATGTAACTTTTGTACCAGTTACCTCTTTAAACGTTGGGGCAGAATCAATATAAATTGTTGGCTAGAGTCTAAGAATGAATGACTAAGATCCTGAGCTTTTGATTTAATTTATCTTTAAAGGGATGTGATTAGCTTCCAGAAATTAATTTAATTAACATAGAATCAGTTATAGAAGTTGCGGAAAACTTAAAGTTTCAAATTTTCTCATAAAACAATGATGACTGTATCATCCTATTTGAAGTCTGCTGTATATAAACCTGAAGTTAAAATTATTTATAATGAATGCATGTTCACGATAGGATTTTCTATTTGGAAATATTTTGGATCAGGATCTAAATGTCCCTTATAAATTGAAGATACTGGTATTCAGTATTAACTAAATGTGTATGTATTTTTATATTTTGAACTATAAGTATCCAACTATAGATCTAGAAATAGGTACATAAATATAAATTGATATGTAGTATAAATGCTTTTTAAAGTTGTATTTTATAAGGATCTCTATAACAATATACATTCATCAAAATCAATTAACTCTTGCTGTCCTGAGTATTGTATAGGAAATTCTTGTTAAAAAAAATATTAGTGCTTTTCTAAAGAGAAGAGGTCGGGGCACCCGGGTGGCTCAGTCGTTGAGTGTTCGACTTCAGCTCAGGTCATGATCTCCCAGTCTGTGAGTTCGAGCCTTGCGTCGGCCTCTGTGCTGACAGCTCAGAGCCTGGAGCCTGCTTCGGATTCTGTGTCTCCCTCTCTTTCTGCCCTTCCCCCACTCGTGCTGTGTCTCTCTCTGTCTCTGGAAAATGAATAAACCTTTAAGAAAATTCAAAAAAGAGAAGAGGTCCCTTTTGCCTCTTACTGATATATTACAGACAGTTTTGTGCTTCATCAGGCAACACTGTCAAACCTCAAATATGTAGCAATAAATAAGAAATACCATTGTGCATTAATAATTACATTATTAATTTTGTTTGAAATGAAAAATCTTATTATGGGGTATGATACTAGTATTCTACATTTAACTTTAGGATATAAATTTTCCTTAGACCATATGAATGTATTAGATCTTTTTAAAGCTGAAAGTTATTTTCAAATTTTAAATGAAAAAATAAACAGGTACATTTTTTTTAGAGACTAGCCGACTACTGGCCAGTGGCTATCCTAATTCATGATAATCTGGTACATCTTAAAGAATTAAGAATTGATCATGGAATGACTTTGCCATCCAGTACAGTGCACACAGAGTCAGCAGTACGGCTTGGTAAACAGTTATTAAGTGCCTACTGTATACACCTACATCCTGCGGTAATGTTTCTACATTTGAGAAGCTTAAATTTAAACTTGGTAATATTTAGGATACTAGGCATTTGTTTGAATTTTTCGTTTTTTCATAATTATTTATTTAGCACTTGCAATGGTGAAGTTACTGGGCCATGTATTGTGGTAGATGCCACAGTGAATAAAGGACAATTTCCCACTTTTCTGTTGCTTATAAATAAATAAGGGAGGCTGCTATGCATTTTAATTGCATAGCAAAGCAAATTGTGACATGTAGCATCACACAGTTATAAACAGAGCAGTATGGGGGTTCCAAAGAGGAGATCACATCCAAGTGAGTAGACTCAGGAATACTTTAGGATAGGTGACTTTTCAGTTTGACCTTGATTGAAGTTGGAAACAAAGGAATGTTTAAGGTGAGATTATGTGACCACACCATGAGTAGATACGGTGACTAGATAAAAAATAGTAATGAGCGGTTGTAAATTAGGTGTCTTGAAGTTCTTATATACATTCGCCTTTTCCTTCCCTTTCATCGTAGCTACATAAATGTAAAAAACAAGGTCTGCTATTTTAACACAAGTTAACACATTGCAGAAGTGACGATAGACTTAGATTTACTGTAGTTGTTATTGGCCGATATTTGCTCTGCTCTTAGAACCAGCCAAAGACCTCACAAAACTTTTTAAGGAGCTTAATAAAGTAACAGAAGCAAATTGTAAAATGTAGTTTCCCTCTCAGGGGATTAATTTATAGTGGTCATGTAATTTTTTTTTTAAGTTGGTAACTAATGCCTTTTTATTCCAAGCAGAACTGTAACATGGATTTAGAGCTCCAAGATTTTTATAACAAGACACTTGCCACTGAGAACAACACGGCTGCCACTCGGAATTCTGATTTCCCAGTGTGGGATGACTACAAAAGCAGCGTAGATGACTTGCAGTATTTTCTGATTGGACTTTACACATTTGTAAGTCTTCTTGGTTTCATGGGGAATCTCCTTATCTTAATGGCACTCATGAGAAAGCGCAATCAGAAGACTACCGTAAACTTCCTCATAGGAAACTTGGCTTTCTCGGATATCTTGGTTGTGCTGTTTTGCTCACCTTTCACACTGACCTCTGTCTTGCTGGATCAGTGGATGTTTGGCAAAGTCATGTGTCATATTATGCCTTTTCTTCAATGTGTTTCAGTTCTGGTTTCAACTTTAATTTTGATATCAATTGCCATCGTCAGGTATCATATGATAAAACATCCGATATCTAATAATTTAACAGCCAACCATGGCTACTTCTTGATAGCTACTGTCTGGACACTAGGTTTTGCGATCTGTTCTCCCCTTCCAGTGTTTCACAGTCTGGTGGAACTTCAGGAAACATTTGGCTCCGCGTTGCTGAGCAGCAGGTATTTGTGTGTTGAGTCGTGGCCGTCTGATTCATACAGAATTGCTTTTACTATCTCTTTATTGCTAGTTCAGTACATTCTGCCCTTGGTGTGTCTAACCGTAAGTCATACCAGTGTCTGCAGGAGTATAAGCTGTGGGTTGTCCAACCAAGAAAACAAACTAGAAGAAAATGAGATGATCAACTTAACTCTTCATCCATTCAAAAAGAGCGGGCCTCAGGTGAAGCTTGCCAGCAGCCATAAATGGAGCTATTCGTTCATCAGAAAACACAGAAGAAGGTACAGCAAGAAGACAGCGTGTGTGTTACCTGCTCCAACAAGACCTCCTCAAGAGAGCCATTCAAGAATGCTTCCAGAAAACTTTAGGTCTGTAAAAAGTCAGCTCTCTTCATCTGGTAAGTTCATACCAGGAGTCCCCACCTGCTTTGAGGTGAAACCTGAGGAAAATTCAGATGTTCATGAAATGAGAGTAAACCGTTCCATCATGAGGATAAAAAAGAGATCTCGAAGTGTTTTCTACAGACTAACCATATTGATCTTGGTGTTTGCCGTTAGCTGGATGCCTCTACACCTTTTCCATGTGGTAACTGATTTTAATGATAACCTTATTTCCAATAGGCATTTCAAGTTGGTGTATTGCATTTGTCATTTGTTAGGCATGATGTCCTGTTGTCTGAATCCTATTCTGTATGGATTTCTTAACAATGGAATCAAAGCCGATTTAATTTCCCTTATACAGTGTCTTCATATGTCATAATCCTGAATGTTAACCAAGGAAAGAACAAATGTTGGAATTGTCTAAAACATAATTCACAATAACTATATGTACAGTAAACACATTTTACTAACATGAAATTTAATTTGTGTATAAGAGTTCTGGATTTGAATGTCAGTTCATAATACAGGGAAGACAATTTTAATGTGTTATGTATGATATAATGAGTTCATTTAGTTACATAAAGTCAGTGTCAGTACACTCTGTAATTTCATTTTAAATAGTAGTTATATTAACTTTCATCGAATCTTGTCTTGTGAACTTATAAATTGTAATTTTTATTTAAAATAAAAGTTATATTGAACCAACCGAGTATTTTTTGTTGAAAATTATAATAAGCAAAAATATTTTTCCTGAAGATCATTTAATTTCAAGTGTGAGGAATATATATTATCTATTTATCTTCAATTCTACTTCACAGGCTTCTTAAAATCATGAAAATATTCTTAATATTGTGAAAATACCGAAAACATTTAGTATGCTCAGTAAATCATAATAAATGACAGATGTACGCCCAAGTTATGACTATAATTGTAAGCATCGGGTACAGTTTTGCCAGGAAAACACTTATTTCCTATTATTGATAATTGGTCAAATTGTTCATTTACTCCCACCATCCTAGTAATACACGATTAATTTACTAAATAAAAGTAGATTTTAAATCTTTTCTAGTCTTATACCACATGAATACTATCGAAGCAAGATTGTTTCATGTATATCTTTTATAATCTAAAATGTGAAGTGTACATGGTATCTGTATTTACAAATATTAAATAATTTTTAAAAATACCTAAAGTGTCTACAGGAAAAAAAGGTTAATTTTTTGGCCAAGATAGAGAATGATTCATTTGCTTTGTGCTATTATGGTAGTGAGGTCTCATATGCTATCTTTCTAAACTTTACAATTGAGACTCTTTATTTCAGCCAGTATTTTTTAAAACTGAACCCCTGAAAATAATTGAGTATTTCCACACATGGCTCATATGTGCAAAATGACGTTGCTGTCTTCATTTCCTACAACTGATTTAACCTCCCCTGTACTGATTTCTATTCACAAGGGAAAACAACACAGCCAAAGAAGAAACATTTTAGATTTGCGAGTAGGTAATTCTGGTAGTTTTTTAATCTATGGAAAATCCAAAACCCCTCTGGGGGCTTTCTCTAACACACCCGCCACCTCCTTCACTGGATGTTCTTTGCACATGGGGAAGCTGAAAGTGGTGCTAGTCCACATGGCGCCCCAAGCTCACTCCTACTGAGCTCCAGGTGGGGAGTAATTGTGTCGCCTCGTCTCCATGTTATGCATGCCTGTGTGACCGTATGGTCTGTTCTCAGCAAGGTCGGGAGCTGAGAGTCCAGCCCCAGAATCCTCCACCCCTGCTGACATTGCATTGACTGTGTGGTTGCTTGGAGACTCCGCCATGCACTCCATTTTGTTCTGAGTCTAGGCTGTCTGCCCTATTGGGTCTTGTGCCTGCCAAGTCTGGCGACTTCTGGGAAACTTTAAATCATGACCAAGAACTCTGCAGGCTTATGAAATTCTGTTCCTTACATAGGTCACTGAGAACTGAGGCAGGCCGCATGGATGTACTGAGGTCTTCTCTGCCCAAACACTATGAGCTGCCATATCTATGTTGTGCTCACCACAAAGCGCTCTGCTTTTCAGTCTCTTTCTAGATTTTCAGATATGAAACTGGGTACAGTCCCCTCTACTTTTAACTTCTCTCTCCTCTATCTGATGCTATATATGCATGTCCTCCCCCAAGTTTTTATGTGGCCACAGAAAGAAAAAGTGATAGAACTTTAGTTCACTTCTACTTCTCTCTCTCTCTTTTTTTTTTATTAATGTTTTATTTACTTTTGAGAGCAGGAGAGACAAAGCATGAGCAGGGGAGGGGCAGAGAGAGAGAGAAACAGAATCTGAAGCAGGCTCCAGGCTCTGAGCTGTCAGCACAGAGCCCGACGCCGGCTCGAACCCACAGACCGTGAGATCATGACCCGAGTCGAAGTCTGACGCTTAACCGACTGAGCCACTTGGGCACTCCTCTGCTTCTCTTTTCCTCTCCCTTTTTTATTCTAAGGGCCTCTATTTTTTTCTGCCTACAAAGATTGTTCCCTACTTACAATATTTTCATTTTTCTCTTCACCATGCCTTACAGTAAAATTATGTTCAGAACATCAAGTTTGCTTTTGGAAATGAAAGCTTTTGTGATTTAAAACCTGTTTCCCCTCATCAGGGCTTAGATTTAAGTGTATTAGACAAAAAACCTAGACCAAAACCAAAAAAGTCTAAGCTGAAGAATGACTTCTTATTTCTAAAAGCAATAGGATAAATAAATAAATAAATAAATAAATAAATGCAATAGGTATTTTCACTTTCATTAGGACAGTCAATTTCAAGGTTTGATTTTAGTGACTATAGCAGAATGGGGGTGGGGGGCACCGATAAGTGCAAATGCAAACATATAGAGAGGTATTTTACCATGTCAGAGTGAATTATATTAGTAAACGTACAATACCTGTCAGACTTCACAGATTTTATGGTTGCTGAGAGATGAGTTTAGTTAAACCAGATAAACTAATTTGGAGTATTTATTTATCTATTTTAAAATTTATTTATTTTGAGAGAGAGAGATTGAGGGAGGGACAAAGACAGGGAGAGCGAGAATCCTGAGCAGGCTGCATGCTGTCAGTGCAGAGCCCGACAACGGGCTTGATCCCACAAACCGTTATATCGTGACCTGAGCTAAAGTCGGACGCTCAACCGACTGAGTCACCCAGATGCCCCTAAATGTTCTTAATAATTGAAAGTTGAGAAGGATGACAGGATTGGTGGATAGATGTCATTAAGTGGGAGTGGGGGATGGATGGTTTGGGAAGTTTATTATGAACAATAACTCCTTCCATGGACACTTGGTTAGAGAGTTCAACAATTTATGTTCAATCAACTCTCTATTGCTCAGGAGCAGATGATCTTAACTCTCCTATTGTTTTCTGGTATCTGACTTGATTACTTCTCCCACATCATCTTCACCAAGCATGGCTAGGGGAAAGAAATACAGATGAAATTATAACAGTCAACCTCATTACTTTTAACAATTATTTTAAATATTTATTTCAAAAAGAGATGTTAAATTGAGTTTTTCCTGTTATTTAAATTATTCCCGCTAGCTACCTTGTCCATTACTGTGGGTAATAAAACACTAAAACAAAACAAAAACTGAGAAATGCACAAAGAACTAAAATGATTAAATGATGAAGAAATGTATATGAGGATTACTTCATTCAGATAGTATCGAGTACCTACTGTGTACCAGGAACTCTTGTAGGTGCTTTGGGATATAACAATGAAAAAGATCCCTGTTGTTTTATGTTTGCTTTCTGGGAGAAGGGAGTCAGTGGCAGGAGGTGGACACACAACAAAAAATAAGAACGATACAAAGTGAATTAGGTAGTAATGATACAGTATATAGACAGACGTGTTCCTTTCCTAAGGCTGCCTTAACAGAATGCCACAAGTCGGGTGGCTTAAAACAACAGAAAATTATTGTCTGACGGTTCTGAAAGCTAAAAATCTGAAATCAATGTGTCTGCAGGGTAACACTCCAATGAAAACTCACAGAAGAATCCTTCCTTGCCTGTTCCTAGCTTCAGGGTTAGCCAGTGGTCTTTGGTGGGTTTTGCAGGCACATAACTAATCTCTGTCTTCATCATCGCATGATCTTCTCCCTATGTCTCTGTGTTCAAATTTCCCTCTTCCTATGAGGACAGCAGCCATGTTGGAATAGTCCCCACCCCTGCCCCCATTCCAGTAAGACCTTCTCCTGATTTAACTAATTACATTGGCAAGGTTCCGATTTCCAAATAAAGTCACATTCTGAGGTCCTGGGTTTAGGGTTTCAGTATATTTTTTGTGGCATGTGTGTGTAGAGGGGGTGGAGGTTAACTCCTAACAATATGGTGGTAGATATTAGTAATGATAAGAGCCTTAGAACAATAAAGAGCAGAGTCAGAAGGAGTGCACATTTGGCAGGAGAAGCAGAAGAGCTGGATGTAATCTCTAATGGGATGTTTCCATCGTCCTCACTGAGAAGATAACTTTTGTGCAAAGATTTGAAAAAGGCAAGAGTGTTAGCTGTGTGTCAGTAAGGGAAAAGAGCACTCCAGGCAGGAAATACAGCCAATGCAAAGGCCTTGAAGTTGGAGCACACTTCAAGTGTTAAAGAACAGGAAGGAAAGCACTATACCAGGAGTACAGTCGAGCGAGAAATTAGATAAGGAGCTAATGCAAGGACAGCTGTTACAGGTTCTTACAGGCATTTGGAAGGACGTTGATTTTAACTCTTCAGAAAATTGAGAGCTATTGTGGATTTTGACCAGAGAATAGGATATAATATGACTTACATTTTGAAAGGATCACTCTAGCTATGAGAAGAAACTATGTTTCTTTGTCTTTTTTTATGATGTCAGCAAACACGAATGCTTAATATCCATCTCTCTATATACAGACATACACATTAAGGCATTAGGTAGAAGTATGTATGTATATGTACATATGTGGGCATTAGGCATATTTATGTATGTATAAAGAGAGAGATATTAAGCATTCCTTTTTTCCTAAAATCATATATATGTATATATGTGTGCTTTAATTCCATAATTTCTTTTACGTTTTTTACATTAAATATATAAATGGAAAGATACTGTCCTTTATTCATCATTTGGCTACCCAGTGGTTTAGTTCTTTCAAGAAAGATAAGATGAATGCTTACTACTAACTCTTTATTTCCTGACATCAGAAAGTGATCAATCCATTCACTAAACACATTTGATAGGTTTGGATATATTGCCTTTATTATCATTAATTAGAAGCTCAAATAGTTTCATCTTTGGCTAACGAAACCTCTTCAAACTGGGTCATCATTTTTTTAAATTTTTTGATCTAGTGTTTATAATTGTTATCTGTGGGAAGACCAGGTCCAATAGCTACTCATCCAAGTAAGATGTGGACCTTTATTATGCACTTTCTAAATCATAAATGATAAACAGGAACTTTGAAAGAATGAGAGTTTCTCAACCATGGGATTTCAAATCTCTCTTTCTTTCCCTCCGAAGGTATACTAAGACATTGAATTTCAAGAGCTAGGTAGTATAATGTAGAACTTAGATAATTTAGGAAGTAACTTTTTACATAGTATGGTGGCCAGAGTCCTGCACCACTCTCAAATTTACCACAGAAGTGTTTTTGAGGTTAGCGATTTAAGGAAAACTGTTTCTCCTCCGAAGAACATTTTGACCAAATGCATGAGGTTTTCCCTCACACCAACCACCAATTCTCCAACTTGGATAATAGTTGAGTGTTCAGTATATTAATTCAGTTCTGACGCTAACTCCCTGAAGTTAGCACAGATCTCACAGGCAAGGACTCAGTCCCACAAAACTGCTCCTACTTCAGATCCTAGTCAGAAATCTCCAGTGGTCAAACAATTGACTATAAATCTCGGGTTCCCATAATCCCGTCTCAGGAAATGACAAGGGTTTGAGTAGCTTTGTGCAGGAACGGGGGGCAGAGATGAAACATATATTTTGTATTATATTCATATTATTCCACAGTGATAGAAGAATGCCAGGGAGCACCTGGGTGGCTCAGTTGGCTAAGCATCTGACTTCGGCTCAGGTCATGATCTCACTGCTCATGAATTCAAACCCCGCGTCGGGTTCTGTGCTGACAGCTCAGAGTCTGGAACCTGCTTCAGATTCTGTGTCTCCCCTTCCCTGATGAATATGGATGCAAAAATTTTCAACAAGATACTAGCAAATCGAATCCAATAGCATATAAAGAGAATTATCCACCATGATCAAGTAGGATTCATCCCTGGGTTGCAGGGCTGGTTCAATATTCGCGAATCAATCAACGTGATACATCACATCAACAAAAGAAAAGATAAGAACCATATGATCTGTCAATAGATGCAGAAAAAGCATTTGACAAAATACAGCACCCTTTCTTAATAAAAACTCTCGAGAAAGTCGGGATAGAAGGAACATACTTAAACATCATAAAAGCCATATATGAAAAGCCCACAGCTAATATCATCCTCAATGGGGAAAAATTGAAAGCCTTCCCCCTGAGATCAGGAACATGACAGGGGCGTCCACTCTCGCCACTGCTATTTATAGTGTTGGAAGTCTTAGCATCAGCAATCAGACAACAAAACAAAATAAAAGGCATCAAGATAGGCAAGGAGGAAGTCAAACTTTCACTTTTTGCAGATGACATGATACTTTACATGGAAAACCCGCCGGAATCCACCAAAAGCCTACTAGAACTGATCCATGATTTCAGCAAAGTTTCAGGGTATAAAATCAATGTACAGAAATCGGTGGCATTTCTATACACCAACAATGAAGCAGCAGAAAGAGAAAAAAGAAGCTAATCCCTTTCACAATTGCACCAAAAACCATAAAATACTTAGGAATAAACCTAACCAAAGATGTGAAAGACCTCTACACTTAAAATTATAAAAAACTTATGAAGGAAATTGAGGAAGACACAAGGAAATGGAAAAACATCCCATGCTCATGGATTGGAGGAATAAATATCATTAAAATGGCAATACTACCCAAAGCAATCTACACATTCAATGCAATCCCAATCAAAATTGCACCAGCATTCTTCTCAAAGCTAGAGCAAACAATCCTAAAATTTGTATGGAACCACAAAAGACCTCGAATAGCCAAAATTATACTGAAGAACAAAACCAAGGCGGGAGGCATCACAATCCCAGACTTTAACCTCTACTACAAAGCGGTAGTCATCAAGACTGTATGGTATTGGCACAGATTCTGTGTCTCCCTTGCTCTCTGCCCCTCCCCCACGTCCACTCTGTCTCTCTCAAAAATAAATAAAAATTTGTAAAAATTTAAAAAAAAGAATGCTAAGATATTGTGACTTTACTCTTACACATCAGACATTAAAATCTCCTTATTCCTAGTATTCCGTCCTAAATGCATATCTACAATTACTGACCCGATATGATCTAAAGTTACATAAAGCTATGTATAGGCTTTATTTATACCATTTAGTAGATATCTTCAGGAATTTTGATGCAGAAGTATTTGTGTTTTTGATTGTAGAATGCACCCCCAGACCATATTGCAGGTAGTAGATAATAGATGGTATGATATCCTAATACCAATATTTTTCTACACACACTTGACTTCAGAGTTTTGGATAAAGGCTGGTAGTTATACAATCTATATACATATTACCTATTAATTCCCCATCAGCCACACTTTAGTAAATAATGTCTTTGAATAATCTCTTTATCCCTCGTGTATATATGTATGTATTTAAAAGGAATCACCATTGGTCTGTCACAATTCTAAATTACCTAGTTCTCTCAAGTTCTAAACCTTTTCTAGCTCAGGTAATCTGCTGCCACTTAAACTCTCTAGTCCTTGAGATAAAACCTCTAGAGTAACAATAGCTTTTATGAGGCATTGCAAAATTTAGTCTTGGGTGCTTGGACACCATGTAGCAGGGGTTGTAAAGGCTCCTCTGGTCTCTGGAGGGAGGGGTACAGTGACTGGTGATCAGTGTCACCCCCGGGGAAGAGAACGCAGAACAGAGAGCAGCATCATTGTTGACCATGCTCCAGTTGATTCTCTAATCCAGGCACAATCTCTAGTAGGTCTCAAAAAGTACTGAATTGAAACCACACTTCTATAGCACTGCGCTAGTAAATAGCAAGATTAAAAAACTAAGTAGTCATTTGCCATCACCTTTATCATCATCATCAGCAACAGATGCTTATTATTTGCCAGACACGGTGGAGGCACTTTATATGAATGGTCTCATTCGCAACTTTGCCTTCAAGGACGGTGCTATCTGGTACTGCTTTGACCCAGTGTATCCTTATTGTGGTCTACAGGCCTTCATGGAACTCACGGAAGTATTTCCGGTCATTGAAATCACTAAAGAGACAAATAGGTGCTATTTAAGTGTCTATTAAAATAACATGGTCCCCTTTCTTTTAACAAACAGCTTTGAGAGATCTCAAATGCGTACTGAGCCAAAGTTCATGTTAGGCGGTGTAAGCCAGAGGAGCATGCTGGTAACACAATACGTCAGCTGATAAAATACTCAGCTGAACACTATAAACCACAGCGGTACTTTTCACCATTAAAAAGTTTGTAACCGTTTTTAGGCTTAGACTCAAGTTGTTTCATAAGGACTACTATTTTATAGGAAGCATAAGGAACACTGGTGTTAAACTACAAATTAATGAGAAGGATGAACATGATAAGTTTTACAAATTTGCAAGTCTCAAGATGCAGTTTTAGAAGTTGCATTATCTGACTAAAAATTTTATATGGTGAGATAAGATGTGTCTATAACTAAAAATGCTGTTAAAAGAGAAAATAACTGGGCCTATTTAGTGTGTGATTTATTGGGGATAAAGATTATCCAAATCCATGATAAAGTGTTGGAGTGAAGTGCTCTAAATAGAATTACCTAGAATCAGAATGCAGAATTATTTTTATTAAAATGTTGAATTTATGAAGTGCAAATTGAGACAATTTGAAACATCAGGTTATGAAAGCGGGGATTTTTTTTTGGTATACGATTGACTTCACAAACATTTTGTAGTATCTAAACTTATAGGTTAATATTTACCTACCATTAAAAGTATAATTTTCATTGTAAATTTGTGGAGTTATTCTTCTTTTAAAGTAATTTAAAATACATGTTAGATATAAGAAAAATCTAAATCTCTCTAGAGATATAGTGGATATTGTTAAAGGGCATCAAAAACAGTACTCTCCTTTCCCATAAAATAAAATAAAATAAAATAAAATAAAATAAAAGATTACCCTGAGCAGTAGCTTTGGCAGTGTCTATAAATACTTTTGTTGTGTGTGTGTACATAGTGCTGGGCCACGAGTTTCGGCGACAATTCAGGAGACGGGAAAGAAAGAGGCACAGTGGCGCCCTACGATCTTGTGCTTTTTGATTATTTGCTTTTTTCTCCATTCAAGTCCGCTGACTCAGGCTTCCCACACTCAATAATAACTGATTTGAAGTCCTCTTCCCCAATTAATCTGTCTCACCTCTCTTTTCTCCTAGAGTTAGCCAAGCATCTTTTGTCTCATTGTATTCTGTTATTCTTCCGACATCGTTTCCTCTTATTCTATTGTGCACCCTGATTAAAGCTCTGACAGGCTACTCCCTGCCCTGATTTTGACGATTTTCCTTAAAGAATAGGATTCTTACCAGGAAGAGTTTCCTTCTTCAACTTATTAGAACATGATAATGAAAAGATTTGGTTTGAGTTGAATCTAACTCTGTTTTCCTAGGAGATTTTGGTCAGAAACAGTAACACTTCTGAGATGACCATATTGATAATCTCAGAGTTTAGCAGCAGACTCGAATTTAGATTCTCCCTGCTTAAAGGAAACTATGTCTACTCTTTCTATCTACACTCAACCAAAACCAAAATGTCTTTGCTTCTTGTCTTTCAACAAGACAGATCATTTCAGACATGCATAAATAGCTAGAACTTTCTCATCCTATTTGCAAGTACTTTAAAAGCTATAGTAATTTGATATATAATCAAAAGTAACAGAGATGGGGGAAGGATGACATTGAGACACAGATAATCCAAAGGTCATGTCCACTTGACTTTGGTAAGCCTTTTTCACTTTAGAAAACTTTTTTTTTTAATCGGATTTACTTAGACTCTTGATAAAATAGGTATGTTTATTAACTTGAGTAAGTTCATCTACGTAGCAGTAAGGAGCGGCAAAGAGAAGTCCTTCTACTGCTTAAGTGGATGATGAAGGGTTAGTGGACGTTAATACCAGACCCTGATATTTCTACTATGTTATTTTCAGGTAGCTACAGAAAGCTATAACTACCGGATAGAAATGTCAACTCATCAACATTATACTCATTTTACTCCTATCCTAACAACCAAATCAAGATATGTTTTTTTAATGACAACATTTTTG
Source organism: Paguma larvata (assembly GCA_030068075.1). Lineage (NCBI taxonomy): Eukaryota > Metazoa > Chordata > Mammalia > Carnivora > Viverridae > Paguma > Paguma larvata. The sequence continues at coordinate 62,034,280 of CM057823.1, read as the reverse complement.
AGACATAATTAACATGCTACAAAATTCATCCTTTTAAAGTGACAATCTGCTGTGCCTGACTGGCTCCATCGGTAGAGCATGCAACTCTTGATCACAGGGCCATCAGTTCAAGCCTCACATTGGTGGTGGAGTCTACTTAAAATGAAAAAAAAATTTTTTAATGAAATAAAATTGGATTTCAAATAAATAAATAAAGTGTACAATCCAGTGGATTTTCTTATATTCACAGAATTGCGCAACTATGACCACTATCTAATTGGCAAACATTTTCATTATCCTAAAAGTCCCTGTACCTATTAGGAGTCACTCCCGCATTTTCTCCCTCCTCCCTTCCTCTGACAACCACTAATCTACTTTCTGTTTTTGTGGATTTGTCTTTTCCGGACATTTCACATAAATGGAATCATATACATAGTCTTTAATGATTGGCTTCATTCGTTAGTATATGTTTCCAAGGTTCATCTATCTATGTGGTAGCATGCATTGGCACTTCTATTGCCGATTAATATTCTTTTGTATTACTCTACCATGCTATCGATTCATCTTTTGATGGACATGTAGGTTGTTGGCATGAAGTGGTATCTCTTGTAATTTTAATTTGCATTCCCTCATGACCAATGGTGTTGAGCATCTTTTCATATGCTCACTGGAATTCAGTCTTAGGAATAATGTCTATTCATTACTTGTCCTTCTGTTGACTTGTAAGAGTTCTTTATATATTTCAGATAAAAATCCCTCATAAAATGCAAGATTTGCAAACGTTTTTCTCATTTTGTAGGTTATCTTTTCACTTTCTTCATGGTGTTCTTTGAAGCACAAAGTTTTCTAATTTTGATGAAGTACAATTTATCTAGTTCTTCTTTGTGCTTTTGGTGTCATTGCATAATCCAAGGTCATGGAAATTTATTCCTAAATTTTCTTTTTTTTCCTACATATTTACCTTTATTTCTTTTTTGTTTTTGAGTAATTTATTGCCAATTTGGTTTCCATACAACACCCAGTGCTCATCCCAACAAATGCCCTCCTCTGTGCCTATCATCAACTCTCCCCCCTCCCACACCCTCCTCTCCCCTCAGTTTGTTCTTAGTCTTTGAGAGTCTTTTATGTTATGTCTTCCTTCCTCTCTGTGGCTTTCTTTTTCTCTTCCTTCCCCTCTTCCCCTCCCCCCTAGTTTTCTGTTAGGTCTCCCAAAGCCCACCTATGTGTGGAAACATACGGCATGTGTCTTTCTCTGCCTGACTTATGTCACTCAGCATAATACCCTCCAGTTCCATCCATGTTGCCACACATGGCCAGATTTCATCCTTTCTCATTGCTGCATAGTATTCCATTATATATATATCACATCTTCTTTATTCATTCATCAGTTGATGGACACTTAGTCTCTTTACATGATTTGGCGATTTTCGAAAGTACTGCTATGAACATTGGGGTACACGTGCCAACCAACAAAACTAAATTTTCTTTTAAGAGTTTGTCAGGTTTAGATCTTATATTTTGTTCTATATCCATTTTGAGTTTGTGTTGTATATGGCTGTGAGGCAGAGATCCTTCTTAATTATTTTGGATGCATACATCCAGTTGTCCTAGCACATTTGTCGAAAAGACTATTCTTTCCCCATTAATTGTTTCTGTACCTTGTTAAAATTCATTGAACATAAATATAAGGGTTTATTTCTAGACTCTGAATTCTATTCCAATGATTTGTAATTCTAGACTTAGTGCCACACCATTTTGATTACCGTAGCTTTGTAGCAAGTTTTGAAATCAGAAAGCCAGTCGTCCAACTTTGTACTTTTTCAAGATTGTTTTGGGTCTTTGCATTTACATGTGATATTTTGCTCTCTCTTCTCTTTCTGGAATTCCCATTATGCCTATATTGGTCTCATGATAAATTAAATTTGTTTTAGAAAATTCTCTATATTTTAATACATTTGCAATTTTCCCCAAACAATTTTTATTTCATTTTATTATGAAACAATATTATCACAAAATTCTGAATGCTTTTAAAAATTGTTACTTTTCAAATCTTTTGTTATTCTCTTTGATTTATGCTTTAGATACGTTAGGGTTATGGAAGCGTATCATTTTCTCTTTTCTGGTTATCCAAATAACCTGCTCAGGGTGAGCCTGCCTTTCTGCTGTGATGCCAAGGTCAGGAGCAGCAAGCTAAATAACAGACTCCCAGCCCTCGATTTCTGGCTCCTGTAACACAAGAATAAGCTTCTGTCTTTTTCCACACCACAGTTCTTTCCAAGTATCAGTGTCAACTACATCATGAACAGGTGCAGTGGATAGAACTGCCTTGAACCAACCAGAGAACCCAAGAGAAGGAGGAATTCTCCAGGACCTAGAAACATGTGCTTGGATTTACTTTTAACAGTGCTGCCTATTTCAGTGCTCAAGTTTGGACTTATAAATCCACAGCTTATAATCAATGCCATTAAATATAAGGAGCAGTAGAATGTCTAATGGCAGTTGATTTTCTTATAAGTGTGAGCAAATCATATATCCAAAGAACCGGATGTTTGTTTTCATTATTATATAGAAACTGCTGGATTATTATGCTGTCCCATCTAATTTTTCACTAACCTTGTAATTTTTTTTCACACAACTTTTCCCCCTAACATCAAATTTGTATTTCAAAACGTTATTTGAACATATTATATATTATTGTGACAATTTTGATTCATATAATCTTATTCTTCAACCCTAGGAATACTCTTTCTTTTCATAATTATTTATCTCAGATAATTTTGACTTTCGTTCACATATTTTGATTATTTAGCCAGAAGCACATAATTATATTGAAAATCAACTTTACAAAATTTGCATTTTTTTATTGTTTATTTATTTTTGAGAAAGAGACAGAGCATGAGTGGGGGAGAGGCAGAGAGCGAGGGAGACAAAATTTGAAGCAGGCTCCAGGCTCTGAGCTGTCAGCACAGAGCCTGACACGGGGCTCGAACTCATGAACTGTAAAAGCATGACCTGAGCTGAAGTTGGACGGTTAACCAACTGAGCTACCCAGGTGCCCCTGATGTTAACAAAATTTTAAAGAGGAATGTTTTTCATATAGTAATCTTCAGATATAAAGAAAAATATATTGCTTAACCATATGAAATTGCCAGCAATCATTTTGACCTACAAAAACTGAATTCCTTAACTTTGACCTATAAATAAAAATCCAGAAGCTGGCAAGGTATAGAGGTGTAAGACCAAATCTCCAAGAAGCAGATTTATTTTCTTCAACTTTTTTTTTATCTTTGTCTAATGTTTTAATTAAGTTTATTAGCTATAAAACAATCTAAGTTATATTAAGCTGTATGGGGTTGAATGTAAAGATACATATGACAAGAGTGAGCTAGGGAATCTTGAGAATGTTCCCTTAAAGTATAAGCTCTATGATGGTAGATTTTTCTAAATTATATCAGTGTAAATTATTAGTCAGTATATCCCCAGAGTCTGTTACAAGGTCTGACATGGAACAGGTGATAAATAAATGAGTGTTGAAAGGCCAAATCTATGAACATATATACTGCAAGTTCTCACAAAGAATTAAATATATTTTGAGAGTTGAAAGTTCCATGAAGCTCTGGGGTGGTGGTTGGGGGCGGAGTTCTCATCACAAGACAGTATGAATCTTCAACCTAGGGTTCTGCCACTGAGATGATTCAACTATTTCTCATATGTCAACGTCTCTCTGTAACTATAAGCTCTGGATGCATTCAGTTTCCATATATATTCCCTTACTGCTTTCTCCAAATTTGACTTGCTATAACTCTCTAAATTATGTCAGTATAATTCCCTTCTTCTCAGCCCCAATTTCACCTGGGGGTCCCAAATGGAATATTTAGCACCTCTCAATTTCACTCTCTTAATATTACTAATGTTGGTAACTGCTTCATTTCTTTCATAATTGGGATCAAGCTTAGTACCTGCCTAGCTACACAGTATTTTTAGACCCCACGGGGACTGACTTTAACTACACACACAAAAACAATGTTTTGGACATCCTTATTTAGGACATCCTCCTAGAAATAGGAGGTCCAAAGTAGTAAGTTCAGACATGAGGAGAGAAAAAATTGGCCAGCAGGAAAGTCCCTGTGGCAAAGGTAATGAGACACTGTAGGCTAATGATCATCATTCTCAGGCTTCTATTGCCAGCTCTGCCGTGCTGTGATGTTGCCGTCTTCCTCGTCATCACTTCCCCGTTTCCTGAGGAAAATCTACAAAGCACTAGTCTTGCCTAAGAGCTCACAGAGGGGATAAATGAAGTGGAATGATATTCCATGTCAGGGGGATCCCAGATGTAGAAAAAGAATAGAAGTTACAGGAGCAAAGGACATTGGTAAGAAGACAAATAGTAATGAGAAGCAATGTTGAGTATGTATTAACTTGGGAGCAGATAGTAGTGGGAAAAAGCAAACATTCCCCTTCCCCCCAAATATTAGATGAAGTAGACTCTTGTAATGGTTATGCTTAAGACCATATGCTTCTTGTATTCTCTCTGATGGCTGATACAGTTTTAGTCACTCCTTTGTTCTAGTTTGCTTCAGCTTTCTTCATTCTGCCTCACTCCTGATGTTGTTCTTATTGGGCAAAATAAAAATAAAATGTCCTGTCAACCCAGTGAATCCTTTCTTCAAGGCAGAAAAGAATTTAGCAGTTTTATTACTGAATAAGCATTAAACTAGACTTAATGAGCATCACAGGCAATTTGCTAGAAAGATTGTAAAGACAGAAGGAAAGCTCACCGTTTTATAAAAAGTCAAGCAGATTCAATCCATTACCTACATTACTTCAAGTTAAATGATAACTTGCCCATAGGTAAGAAGACTTGACAGAGCCATTTGCCATACATAGTTCATCTTAAATTCACTTGGTTTTAGCGTGACATCTGAGTTAGCTAATTGTCTTTAACCAAGGGAAAATAAAATGTCATCTATCTCTACAATAAGCAGGTAGTGACTACTAGGAGCTAGGCACGTAGGGTAAATTCTCTCAGAGATGGTTGATAGGGTGCCAACTTCCTTGATAGTTTCAATTCAAAGAACGAGCTCCAAGGGCTTTAAGAAACACTTTCCTGGGTTGTAGGATTGGCAAGAGTTTTTGTGTTTGTTTTTGTTTTCAGTTTTTAAAAAGCCTTACAAATTAAGTGATAGAGAAAGAATTTACTATGATATTAAAAATTCTTTTAATATTTTTTATTATTAATTTTTGAGAGAGAGAGAGAGGGAGGAGGGGAGAGTTAGAGAAAGAGAGGGAGACACAGAATCCGAAGCAGGCTCCAGGCTCTGAGCAGTCAGCACAGAGCCCGATGCTAGGCTTGAATTCACAAACCGTGAGATCATGATCTGAGATTAAGGTGGATGCTTAACCAACTGAGCCACCGTCAGTTGTAGGTCCCCTTACAATGACATTTTTAAAGGAAATGATCTAAGAAAAGAGGAGATTTTTTAGCATCAAAGAAAATTTTTCTTTCTTTCTTTCTTTCTTTCTTTCTTTCTTTCTTTCTTTCTTTCTTTCTTTCTTCTTTCCTTCTTTCTTTCTTTCTTTCTTTCTTTCTTTCTTTCTTTCTTTCTTTCTTTCTTTCTTTCTTTCTTTCTTTCTTTCTTTCTTTCTTTCTTTCTTCCTTTCCTTCTTTCTATTTTGGAATTGTTTTAACCTTTACAATGCATGACAGTATTCTCAGAAGCAAACCCTTTGCCCCCACCCCCGGGTTATTTAAAAATACCTGGAGACATTTTTCGTTGTCATAACGGTAGAAGGGTACAGGCCTCTAGTGCCTAGAGCCCAGGGATGCTGCTAAACATTCTTTGGAACACAGGACAATCCCCCACAACAAAGAATTATCCAGTTCAATACATCAATAGGGCCGAGGTTGGGTAAGCCTGCTCTATAAAGAGAGTAACCACATAATTAATCCTCTAAGCTGGAATGCTTTTTAGAATGAAAAGATGGTATATTAATAATAAGGCTGGGATAGCAAATATATATATAATACATATATGTAAAGTATACATGTATATACTATGTAAAGTCACTTTGTCTACAAAACAGTTGCCAATGATGTGGCTGTCAAGAATTATGATCAGAACACATTTGTCATTGACAGAATCTCTCAGAATATGCTGGTAAATATTTAACCATTGTCTTCCTGCGAGGGAGTGATTTAGGGAGTGTAAAGACCAACCACTTGGTCAATTTTAGGCTATCAACATGACCTCAGTAAACGTGAACTTGGGAGGAGATGTACAATAGCACACCAGTGTGTAGTATTTTCACTATGCAGACACAAAAGACATAAATAACCTCAAGAACAAATTGTAAAATTATTAGAAAGTGGTGAATTTGGAATATCTATTACCTTTGCTTTTAATATGATTTACTTATTTATAAGTTTATTATTTTTTAAAAATCGCTGCTTTTAACAACCGACTTGCAAGTTCCCATACAAATTTGACCATGAGCTTTCATGAGACAATGAAAGCTGACTCCAAAACCTACCTCTATAGCTTATTTTATAATACTGGAAATAAGAATTTCTCTGGGGGCACCTGGGTGGCTCAGTCGTTTAAGTGTCCTGACTTCAGCCAAGGTCACGATCTCATGGTTCGTGATTTCGAGCCCCGAGTCGGGCTCTGTGCTGACAGCTTGGAGCTTGGAGCCTGCTTCGGATTCTGTGTCTCCCTCTCTCTCTGCTCCTCCCCAGTTTGTGCTCTCTCTCTCTCTCTCTAAAATAAATAAACATGTAAAAAAAATTAGAAAAAAAAGGAACTCCCTTCTGAAAACCATACATCCATCTAGAATAAGCATCCTTAAAGGGAATGATTTTTTACAAACTGTCATATTTTTTCTGGTTTTAGACTATTCAGATTTGTCCCTAAAATATTTTTTTAAATGTCTCATTTTTAAACATATATTTAAATGAGGAGTATACCCTAGGACTACAATTGCTGGATCACAGGCTGTACCCGTAAGGGCAAAACGGGACCGATTCCATTTTGCTTAAGGGCAAACTGGGACTGACTCCATTGTGTTTCCTGTCTTCCACCCTGAGTCCCCAGTGCCTGCTCAAAACTTGCAACTTCCCGGTTCCAAAAGAACCACGCCCAGTGACCTATGGACCCTTCCTCAGCCAATTGGCTAGGGTCAGGACCATCACCCCTCCCACTGCCCCTAGACCCCTTTAAAACTATTGTATTTTTGGAACGGGCCCTCTCTCTCGACCCACCGCTGCGTCGGGGCGGTAGGAGATTGAGCTCGAGCTAGCTCGATTAAAGGCTCTTTGTTCTTGCTTCGGACTCGGCTCCCTGGTGGTTCTTGGGGTCCCCGAATTCTGGGCATAACATACCCATGATCGGCTTTGGCTAAATTGCTAAAGAGTTTTTCAAAATGATTACACAAGTGTACGTTCCTACCAGCCCAGCGGCGTAGAAGAATTCTATTTGCCCCAGATCTTTGCCTGCACTCAATATTGTCAGATTTTTAATGTTTTTATTAAAAACATTTTAGCCATTCCTAAGGGTATCTAGTAGTATCACCTTGTGGTTTTAATTTGCCTTTCTCTGATTAATTGAGTTGCACATTTTTTTTTAGAAATGTTTATTTATTTGTTTTGAGAAAGAGAGAATGTGCAAGCAGGGAGAGGGGCAGACAGAGAAGGAGAGAGAATCCCAAGCAGGCTCCACACTGTTAGCACAGAACCTGACACCGGGCTGGACTTCGACACAGGGCTGGACCCCATGAACCATGAGATAGATCATGACCTGAGCTGAAATCAAGAGTCGGACAATCACCCAACTGAGCCACTCGGGTGCACTAAGTCACACATTTTTAAATATATTTATTAGTTATTTGGATATCGTTCTTTGTTAAAAGCTTATCCAAGTGTTTTCAATTGTTCTGTTGGATGTCCTGTCTTTTTTTATTATTGATTGACCATTCTTCATATATTCCTTATATGAATATATACCTTCTTTATTCTCTCACTTTGGCTTGTCTTTTCACTCTTTTATTTAATAGAGGCTCTTAATTTACTTAATTTGAATCATTTAATCTTCTCCTTTATAGTAAGTTACTTTTTATGGTCTGACTGAAAAATTTTTCCTTAAGGTCACAAAGATCTTACACACTTTCGCCATAGCTCTGATAAGAGTTGCTATTTCGAAAGTTCTTCAGATTTGTCCTTTGCCTTGATTAGTATTTCCTTTGTGTTTATATAAAAAAATCTTAGAATTTCCACACTAGGATACAATAATAACATGCTCTATTATGCTATTTTCAATAACGAATAGGTTTGTAATCAATCTATAAGTCAGTTGAGTTAAAATTGGCATCATAACAGTATTACATTTTCAAATTCATATTCATTTGATAGTCTTTAAATTTTCTCAGCTACGTACTATAGCTTCCAGAATAGCAGTTTTGTATATCTTTTAGATTTATTTCTAAGTATTTGTTGCTTTTCAATGTTATTTTAGATATTAAAAATTGTACACATTTCATCTTTGAAATATTCATTGTCAGTATACAAGAATATTATTTTTATACTGACTTTCTTACCAGTAAATGTACTGATTTGATGTATAAATTATAATGATTTGTATGTGAATTATTCTGAATTTTCTACAAATACCATCACATAATCTGCAAATATTGATGCTTTTATTTCTTTTTTTCTCAACCTCATACATTTTGTTTATTGTCTTTGACTTATTACACTGACTAAGTCTTCCAGTATAATATTAATAGGTTTAGAGATTAAACACCCTTGTCTTGCTGCCTATCTCAAGGGTAAAGAATTCATATTTATTTTCTATGTACATGGCAAACTTACAAAATTTAAAATTAGATGAGTAAATGAAAGCTTGCCATGTTACTCCTGTTGTTACATCCTAGTGTCCAAAGTATCGTTCCGATAAAACACAATTTAGGTTCTATTCACTTCACCTGAATTATAACATGAAACTGGAGAGGTAATTCAAACATACTCAGACAAGGGTTCTAATGACTAGTGGCAATGAAGCAGGGCCTAATTAAAGTATTAATGCCAGCCTTTGGTATTTTCTTATTCTTTGTATGTCACTACAGCTTACTGATTTTAATCAGTCTTAGACATGTATCTCACACTTACTTTAACTATAGTACTAGATATCTGTACACCTAAAAATGATGCTGTCACTATTATTTTAGTTTGTTGGTTTCCCTGGGTCCATTCGCAGTCAAGTTTAGTGGAAACTATAGACTTTCAACCAGCACAGTCTGGATCTCACCAGACTCATTCAACTGATGTGTAGCCCTAGCTTGAGGGAATCATTTCTCTCAACCTCAGTCCCTTCATCTATTAAATAGAGATAAGAGCAATGGTATAGGTAAATGTGAGTATTAATCAGGATAACATAATAAAATATCTAGTATAATGCTTGACATAATGACTAGGTCCCAAATAAAAATGATCTGTTATTAATGGCAAAGGCAATAATAAAATATGTCTGAATTAATGCCATATAATATAATGATAAAAACCAAGTACGCTGATGACAAACTGTGTAAATACACAGTATATATCTACGCCTTTGAGAAAGGACTTAACGCTTCTGAAAATAAGGTCCCATATTTATAAAGTAGGAAATAATACTAACTTCATAGAATTAAAATTGAAAATTAAAGGAGATTGCGTATATAAGAAACAGCACAACTTCTAGACCTGAGAAGCCTGTCATCAATGGTAACTGTTGAATTATCACTGCGGTTAAACACTGTGAAGATTGAGCCAGGGTACAGAAAGCCCATAACAGGGTGCCTGGGCTAGGGAGTGTTAAAAATTGTTCTCCATTGCAATTACCACTGTTACTACATCCACCACCACTACTGCTAAAGATCGACTTTGCAATTCAAAATCCTAAAGGTCAGAATCGAACAAATGAGAACAATGAGTGGAGGATGAGAATAAGACAAAAGAATTCCCCAATTTTTCCAGAGTCTCTGCAGACTCACCTGTAGCCTGGGGATTAACTCTTCACTGATAAGCTTATCTTCTGAAAATGCATTTCTTTTGTTTCTTTGTTGTTGTTTTTAAGCCCCTATACAGAAACAAGATCTCGTGTGTTTGTCATCTCAGAAATACGACTAGAGCTTTCTACAAAAAGCTGTTCAAAACTGGCTACCTAGGTGTACTCACCAAAACACAGCAAGACTGTGACTGTTACTGGTTGGAAATTTGAAAGCCCCTGCATTTTCTTCTTTTCAGCATCTTTAACCTGCTGGTAATCATATTGTCTGGTCTCCAATAAGCTTCCCTGCTTCTTATTTAATGATCTAGGACCTTCGTTTCCTGAACCGGAGTGGACACACATGAATGAATGCTACCCATGAGGACACATTGAATTATTTTCCTAGGAAACAGCTAGGTTCAATGTTGGAGAGAATCATAAAAGACTTCTTCCTCTTTCATGCTGTGAAACTAAATGTGGACTTTTATTTTTTACCAATAAATTAGAAGAGGGCTTACTCTTAAGAGTGACTGAAGGAGAATCACTGGCCCTTAAAGGAAACAGTATGTCCCCAAGGGCACAGAAATGAACTGGGAGGTGGGAGATAGAGTTGATTTTTCTGGAACCCACCTGATCATCTGAATAATCTGATTAAGTTTCTCACTGGTGATATGTCATATTATTTTCTTATTAGTATAAAGGGATTAATTGGAAATCTGAAGAAAGAGACAGAGATTAAGAAACAGATTAAAATGAACTAGGGATTTTAACACTTGTTAAACATGTCTAACATTGTTTAACATTTATAAAAATATTAACATTTGTTGCTCTTTATGTGGTGTTATCTCCATTTCAGAGATGAGAAAAGTGAGGTTAAAATGATATTATTTACACATCAGTAGTTGGCTAGTGGCAGAAGCAGGATTTGATACTTAGTTGTCTGAGTTCAAGGTCACTGTTATCTCTCGGTTCCATCCTATATTGCCTTTCTTTTTTTAAACCTGGCATCTCTTTGTCTTAAAATAAACAAGTGGCTTTATCCACCTCTACCTCTATAATGGATAATTAAATTCTATAAGAATGATAAGCAGAGGGTGAATAAACCCAATTGTTATGCTCAGAATTCGGGAACCCCAAAAACCACCAGGGAGCTGAGTCTGATGCAAGAACAAAGAGCCTCTATTCAAGCTAGCTCAAGCTCAATTTCATACCTGCACCGACGCAGCGGTGGGTCGAGAGAGAGGGCATGTTCCAAAAACACAATAGTTTTAAAGGGTTCTAGGAGCAGTGGGAGGGGTGATGGTCGTGACCCTAGCTGATTGGCTGAGGAGGGGTCAGGGTCCTCCATAGGTCAAGCTTCTGCGCAGGCGCTGGGGACTCAAGGTGGAGGACACGGAACACGATGGAGGCAGTCCAGGTTAGCCCTTAAGCAAAATGGAATCAGTCCCGATTTGCTCTTACACTATCCCACTCAACTCTCCTCCACATGCCAGGGAGAACATGTCAGAACAAATGGACAGAAAACCATACAAATGGGTTTAGATGAACATTTGAGGAGTTTACCACGCAGGCCAGAGACATCCTACTCAAGCACTACGGTATAAGGGCTGCAGTAAAGTTGATTTGCTGATTCCTGGGTATGAGAATCTTGATGGCTATTATCAATCGAGGCCTGTTAAAAGTATATGTACTCTTATTTTTATTTTTAAGTTTATTTATTTATTTTGAGAGAGAGAGACAGCATACATGTGTGTGCAAGCTGGAGAGGGGCAGAGAGAGGGAGAGAAAGAGAACATCCCAGCAGGCTCCAGGCTGTCGGTCCATGCAGGGCTCCATCTCACAAACTGTGAGATCATGACCTGAGCCGAAATCAAGAGTTGGACGCTTAACTGACTGAACCACCCAGGCGCCCCAAAAGTATAAGTACCTTTAAAAGAAGTACTGCTAAGAAGGCATTAAACCTGGATGGGTTCCTGTTTTTGAAGTTTTATACCGACAGCATAAAAGATTTATTGAGCTGGGCGGCAGTCTGTGAATGTAGATCGTATTGCTCTAGTTTTATATGATGCTCACACAGAAAGAACGGCCCCTCTTAGGCTGAGAGTCTGTGATGAGAGTTTATTACTTCGTGGGCTAGGTAAGGCTCACTAGGATATATCTATTTCAGATAGTTCTTTTTTACATATGAGGATGTTCCTTAAAAAATCTTTTTATTATTTGGAACAAAAAGCCACATATATTGGACAGAGAGAAGTATGAAACAGTGTTTGATGTTCGTGCCCGTTGCCTCTAGATGATAAGATGTGGGGTGAAGTTTTTAACTTTCTTCTTTTGCCTCTCTGTACTCCTTGAATTCTTTAGAAGGAACATGTATAGTTTATGTAACCAATATAAATGTAACTCCTACTGTAACGATATAAAAGTGTTCCACAAAATTCAATTTCTTAAGATGTGTGCCATGTTACTGAGACGGGAAGTAAAAAATGCTATTTTCCATTGAGACTGTAGTATCATAAATGTACTAAAGTAAAAGTGGTCAAGGCTATAGCGTACACAGACCTCACCTTGAACTGCGACACTTTTGTCCCCAATGATCACTTCCAAATAACCACCACACATTAGCCTATTTCCGTTCGAGCTTGGGTGCCGAGTGAACAATGCGAGCCTAAACAGAGTCACACAATACCCAAACGTGCATTACCGCAAGCATGCTCCTGAGGTGTCGTGTTGTATTGAATATGCTAAAACAATAATTTTTAGATGCCTGAGGCTATATGATGCAAGTTAATTTAATTTAGAGACTCCTCTCACCTAAGAGGAAATCTTTTAAACTCTGGAGGGGCCTAATCTTTACTTCAACTAATATTATGTATTTGTCTGGGTTTTGTGTGTGATGCAGAATCCGCAGAATAAATAGAGCTAAGAGATGGTGAAGAAGCAAGTCAAATAGGCTAAGTTGACCTACACAGCAAAGAGGAAGAAGAATGAGAGACAAAACCGTGCAGGTGGGTTTAGATGAACATTTAGAGGGTTTAACATCTGAGAAGTTCCAAAGTAACACATGCAAACACACACACACACACACGCACACACATTATATACACACTATACACACAGAGAGAGTAGAAACAAAGAATTTGAAAGGTATTGTTGGTATTAAATAATTGCCTTTAGTGTTCTTTAAAGAACTTTAGTAAATGCTAACATTTCCTTTTTATTACCTCTGGATTTCCAGATTGCCCCACTTTGAACCTCATTTTTTACCAAACCTGAGTCAGGTGGACTCCAAGCTCATAGTCAGTTTGAAATTCAATAACAAGAGGGGCACCTGGGTGGCTCAGTCGGTTAAGCATCTGACTGTTGATTTTGGCTCAGGTCATGATTTCACGGTTATTGAGTTTGAGCCCTGCGTAGGGCTCTGCACTGACAGCATGGAGCCTGCTTGGGATTCTGTCTCCTTCTCTCTCTACCCTTCCCTTGCTTGCTCTCTGTATCTTTTAAAAACTAAATAAATAAATTAGAGGTGCTTGGATGGCTCAGTCGGTCGGGCGTCCAACTTCAGCTCAAGTCATGATCTCACAGTTCGTGGTGTCGAGCCTGACATCAGGCTCCGTGCTGACAGTTCAGAGCCTGGAGCCTGCTTTGGATTCTGTGTGTGTCTCTATCTCTGCTCCTCTCCCACTCACACTCTGTGTCTATCTCTCTAAAAAATAAATAAATAAATAAATAAATAAACATTAAAAATTTTTTAAAATAATTAATTTTAAAAATGTAAAAAATTCAATAACAGTAAAAAGAGCAGTAACTCTTATTTACAAGAGAAATAGTGACACGGTCAGGAATGTATAACTAGAAAATCTCTCTATTCTGGCTTCCTGTGGATCCTCTTACTTATTCATCTGTTTTGCTAAAGTGTTATGATGACTACAATTCTTCATTAAGAGGGTCATTTCCTTTATTAGAATTTTTGACTACTTCTGGAAGCTCTGAAATCTCTCTGTTCATCTCACAGGAATGAGTATTTATTGGCTGCCCTTCCATCGCTTTAATTGTTGCTCACAGTTTGCTGTTGCAGTGATCAGTTCAAGACCAAGAAGCTCCTTCACATTTAAAACAGAAGGACAGCAGCCTGGAGGTGATTGGCGATGTTAGTGATTACCAACCAGGACTCCAAAAGCACTATGTTATCGAAACATGTCGGCTAGTCCATACGAGTATAGAGATACCAGAACAGGGCTTCCCAATGTTATTGAAAATTGAAATAAATAAACAGACATAAATTATTCACTTACTGGTCTTTTCAGAAGTTCTCTTAATGCTGTGTTCTTTAGAGTCATGAACTTTTCTTTCCAAATGATTTCAAAGTACATACAGATGGTCATGTGGAAATTTTTGAATGAAAGTCAAATTTCCATGTTCATTTGGATGGCGTCATGTTTGTTTGTTTATGTTTAATAGAATAAATATATTCTTTTTTTTTCTTTTTTGAGAGAGAGCAGGAACTGAGGAGGGGCAGAAGGAGAGGGAGACAGAGAGAATCCCCAGCAGTTTCCACACCCAGCAGGGAGTCCTGCACTGCTGAATTCGATCTCAAAATCGAGACATCATGACCTCAGCTGAAATCAAGAGTTGGGTGCTTAACCAACTGAGCCACCCAGAAGCCCCAATATGTTCATTTTATTAGATGGTTCTTTCTGTAAGAAATATAGAAGATAACTGATGTATTGAATTCTATTGCTTTTATAAAAACTTGGCGAATATGCACTGTTCATAACAAAATAAATAAATTTCTTAGTTCCTTTACTATTGTTATCAGGTGACTTTCCCAGAAATGAACTTCATTTTAATGTTTCATAAAATAAATACTTTATCATCCTTATTACATTATTTTCAATATTTTTCTTTTGAGGCAATTGACAGGGTTTTGAATGTGCATACCCACAAATGATTAATATGTCTAACATTTCAATTAAAAATCTAATGGCTGAAAATTAACTATCTAGTTCAAAAGTTCAGGACATAAATCAGTTGCTTGCCACAGGCCTCTTGTTCAGCGTGGGTGTTTTGTCTGTTCAGAAAAGAAAACATCAATTATTACTTTATGAGAGTTTTCTTGTTCTTTCGCCTTTCATTTAAATTGTTTCTGTGTGTTCTCTCTTCTAAAAACAGTCCTGCTGGTTTTAGTTCACTTCTTTGGCTTTCCAGATTAAAGGAAGTTTTTAAAGAAAGAGGTCACATATCATCCTAGCAACCTGGTTTGGGGGAAGTGATGTGTCCCTAAACATAATAAAGCGAGGCCAACATCTGAAGGATTTGTTATTGCTAAGTACTTCTTTTTATTTTAAAAGAGTTTTTCCTTATTTTTTTAACATTTTATTTATTTTTGAGAGACAAAGCATGAGCAGAGGAGGGATAGAGAGACAGGGAGACACAGAACCCAAAGCAGGCTCCAGGCTCTGAGTTGTCAGCACAGAGCCTGACATGGGGTTTGAACTCACAAACCATGAGATCATGACTTGAGCTGAAGTCGGAGACTTAACCAACTGAGCCACCCAGGTACCCCTTCTTTTTATTTTAGTGTTTTATTTATTTTTGAGAGAGAGCACAAGCGGGAGATGGGGATCACAGAGGATCTGAAGCAGGCTCTGCACTGACAGCAGTGAGTGCAATGTGGGGCTCGAACTCATAAACCATGAGATCATGACCTGAGCTAACGTCAGATGCTCAACCAACTGAACCACCCAGGCACCCCGTTGCTAACCACTTTTTAACTGGTCATGTTGTCCTGGTGAAGAGTGAACAATGCCAGGTCTTCAATAAAGGTGTTAGAAGTGTTTCCTAAAGGTACTTTGTGCAAAGGCAAGATCCATTAATTACTCTTGGAAGAGTAAGTTGGCAAGAAAATACTAGGTTAACATTAGCTATCTTTCTGTAAAAAAAAAAATTAACTCAAAATACTTAGACTGAATGTAATTGGGCATAGCCCGAGAACTTATAAAACTATAGAGGCTACCCTGTAAGAAGTTACAAATTAAATGATGGTGTTGTACTCTCAGTATATACATTGCTTCTTTTTGTTCATTATTATTAAAGAAGGCAAAAGCTCACATAAGGTGGCCACCCACAGACACACTCACAAATAACACAATGACATGGTGGGCTCCTCTCTCCCAAGTTTCACTTGTGGTACTGTGTCCTACACATGTATGAGTTTTTCCATCAGCAAATGGTTTCCAATCAAAGATTGGTACTTTTTTCCTTTATTTTATGCTCTGCAATTTCCACATTAAGATTGGAGCCAAAAATGTTTACCCGCTTCTGCACCAACATATCAAAAAATTAGAAAGACTAAAAAGAGCTATTGGTGAAAAGGCAGAAACATTTCTCAACATTGTGTATCATTCTTATTAGTACTTTCTTTTTCTCTTTATCATAGGGTTTCAGTCTGGTCCAAGAGAAAGAAAAAAGATAAACAAACAAAGAGAATTCCAGCTAGATGAAAGAGACATTTTGGACCCTGTGACAGCTGTATTATTGTAAAGCTAGCAGGCACTAGCTCTCTGGTAACTCACTATATAAATCATCCCAAAGTGATAATTGCCCAATTTTCCCTACACTAAGGAAAGGATTATGTTATAGCAAAATCTCCACCAAATTCCAACAGCAAATTACTTTTGGCCAAAAGCTAAATGGCCTCTTAACCGCCATCTTATCTAAATAACCTCAGTACTGATGGGATAGATTAGAAAAAGGGGACTGAGATTCTGAGTTTGATTTATTAAGAGTAGAAATTAAGAGTAAGTGCTCATGTCCTTGCTTCTAGGATAATTACATTTTGATGATTATGATGTTACAAGATAGGAATGTTAAGAGAAACAGATTTTCTCAGGAATTCAAGAACACAGAAAATTCATAAACAGTATGCATGGTCTGTGTTCTCTGTGATGAAGACCAATTATGTGCCTTATTAATGTAAGGCTTAGTCCTCACTGCCCAACTTCCCACCAACTCAGTTATTTCCTCCCACATGTTGGTGTCTTTTCTGTGTCTGACCTTATTAATCCCTAAAAGATAGTGATCATTTATTTAAATATTGTCTGATAACTTCACATATTTCTATAAATATTGTCTATAAATCCCTGCAGACATTCAGGAGTATAATTTACAAGTACATTTCAAAAGCCTTACTCTTTATCCAGAAATTGTGTTCCAAGAAATTTTCTAGTAATACAATAATCAGGAATTTACATAAAATTAGTTATAGGATACTCATAAAAAGTTGTGTATAGTAAAAATAAATAAATAATTACAATATCCATTAAGAAAGCATTGTTAAAATTAATTTTGAGGAGGAGAAGATATCAGCAAGATGGGAGGATTCCTTCCACAGACACACCAATCCAACAGTACTTGCACCACTTCCCTTTGTGAGAAATCCAGAAACTAGTTCAGAAGCTCCTGAACCCCAGATCAGTCTGAAACCAGCCACATCAAAGCTGATAAAAGAAAACAAAACAAAACCAAATAAAAACGCTGAGACATGCTCTCACCAGAATTTCACTCTTTGGCACGGACCAATATGATTGGGAGGAAACCCCCAGCTCCCAGCTTCTCCCTGGGGAGAGAAGAAGAGAAGTGGACATTACATCCAACATTTGGAATTTTCAGGGGGCTTCCCAAAGAACTCATTTCTTATTTTTTTAAGTTTATTTATTTATTTTGAGAGAGCGAAAGCAGAGGAAGGGGCAGAGAGAGAATTCCAGGCAGGCCCTTTGCTGCCAGCATGGAGCCCGACTCAGGGCTGAAACTCACAAACTGTGAGATCATGACCTGAGGCAAAACCAAGAGTAGGAAGCTTAACGGACCAAACCACCCATGAGTTACCCCCTCCCCATCAAAGGAATTCATTTATGTCTTGCTTGAATCTAAGTTTCAGGAGCTCAGGAGCCACTAAGAACAAAGATGGTGATCTGGACTAGCGTGCAAGCACTCACCAAATGTCCCTCCCACAGCTCAATGTAGAATAAGCGGATGATAAACTTTAACTCCTGGCTTCACCTTGGGGAGGAAAGGAGTTAGACCATGCATCAAAAATTCCTTTTTCCAAGATCTGCCCAAGGGACTGGTTTCTGTTTTGTTTGTTTCAGATCATTGCCAAGACCCAATATACTCTAGATGCCTCGGAGCCACTAAAAACAAAGATGACAGTTTGTACCAGCAGGCAAGCATTCACCATTGTCCATCTCCCTGGTTCAGCACAGAGCAAGTTTCTAATAAACTCTAGATCCCAGCTTCTCCTTATGAAAGGAGAGTTGGGCCATGTGTTCAACACTGCATCTTTTCCAGGGGCCACCCAGGGATTGTCTTCTGTTTTGCTTGCCTCAGAACACTAATGGAACAAGGCATACCCCATATGCCTAGGGGCCACTGAGAAGAAAGAAAGCTTGGAGTAGCATAGAGTCATCTACGGGAGCTCCTCCCCCAGCAAGACTCCAAGCCCCTGACTTATCTCCAGAGAAGAAAAGAGGAGCGGAAGCATATACTCAATGTTCAGAGTTTTCAGGTGAACACCCAAGTCAATACTTTTAACTTCTCCAGTCTCAAAGCATGCACAGGACCCGCCATCCGCTAGATGTCTGAGGGCCACTGAGAACAGAAAAAGAACTTAGAAAAGAAAGGAAAGAAAAGAAAAGAATCCTGCTGGCCTGGAAGACCCGAAGTATGGCAGATAGACACAAGAGGAAGCAAGATTATAAACTCTTGAGGGGTGTGGGGAGGAACCAGCAAACCTCTCTGATTGGGAATTTATACACACAAGTCCAGAGAAAATACACACACAGAAGAGATTTGAGAGGCATCCTGAATCTCTTGCCAGACTGATCGGAGATGGTCTTATTCTGTACAGGACCAGTGTGTGAAGACTAAAAGACTGTTTTTCCTACTACACAGATACCAACACAGAGTCAAGGAAAATAAAGAAACAGGGAAACATGGCTCAAAGGAACAAGCTAAAGCTCCAGTAACTAGCCCTAATCAAACAGTGATACATGAATTGCCTGACAGAGAATTCAAACTAACCACTATAAAGATCCTCAACATTCAGAAGAAAAATAGGTGAAAACTGCAAGAACTTGAGGAATCAGATAGAAAACATAGAGAGAATCAAATGGAAATATTGGAACTGAAGAACACAATAAATGAACTGAAAAATTCACTAGGAAAAAAAGAGAGGCAATTAAAATAAACATCAGAAATGAGAAAGGAGACATTATGACATGAAAACACAAAGACAGTATACGAATCGTAAAAACTACTAACGAAGAAGAAAGGGGGAGATTCCTAGAAACATACAACCAAGCAAGACTGAAACATGAAGAAATAAAAAGTCTGAGCATTGATTCAGTTCAAACAAAACATCCCAACAAAGAAAAGCCCAGAACCAGATGGCTTCACGGGTAAATGTTCTACCAAACATTCAAAGAAGAATTAATGCCAATCCTTCTCTAACTCTTCAAAAAGCTGAAGAGGAAGGAACACTTTCAGACTCATTTTATGAGGCCAGCTTTACTCTGATAGCAAAACCAGACAAGGACACTATCGGATAAAAAGAACTTACAGGCCAACATCCCTGATGAACACAGATGCAAAAATTCTCAACAAAACACCAGCAAACTGAATTCAACAGCATATGAAAGAAATCATCCACCACGATCAAGTAGAATTTATCACTCCAAAAATGGTTCACTGTTCGCAAGTCAATAAATGTGATAAAGCACCGTAAAAAAGTGAAGAATAAAAATTTTATGATCATCTTATAGATACAGAACAAGCATTTGACAACACTTTGAAAAAATAGAGAATAGAAAAACAATTTTAAAAATAAACAAAACTAAGTTGATTTCTTGAAAAGCTTTAACTAGGCTAAGAAAAAAGAGAGTGGACTCAAATAAGTTAAATCAAACATTAAAGAAGAGACATTACCCCTGGTGCAACATATGTAAAAAGACCTTAAGAGACTACTATAAACAGTTATATATCAACAAAATGGGCAACCTTAGAAATGATGGATAAATTCTTAGAAATATATGACCTAACTAGACTGACTCATGCAGAAATAGAAAATTTGAGTTAACTAGTAAGAAGATTTAATCAGTAATCAAAAACACCCCAACAAAGAAAAACCCAAGACCAGATGACTTCACTTGTGAATTCTATCAAACATTTAAGGAATTAACACCAAATCCTTCTTAAACTCTTCAAAAAATTCAGAATTTCTTCCAAATTCATACTATGAGGCCAGTGTTACCCTGGTACCAAAGCCAGACAAGGACACTACAATTAAAGAAAAGTATAGGCTAGTGTCCTTGATGCATAAATATGCAAAAGGCCTCAACAAAATACTAGAAAATTGAATTTAACAATACGTTAAAAGAATTGGACGCCATGACCATGTGAGATTTGTCCCTGAGTTGCAAGGATGCTTTAACATGTAAAAATCTGTTAATGAGATAAATTCTATTTTAAATTAATAAATTAAACTTATATTTATTTGTATATTATATAAATATAGCATTATAGAATGTTGAGAATAAAATGTTAAGTCATCAAATTTAGAGAAAACAACAACATAGTCAGAAAGAGGGAAAGGCCTCAGATACAGAGAGATGGGGAAGAAGGAAAGGAGCAGGAATTTTCCCCTAAAAGACAGATGCTCTCATAGCTGATTGTTATCAAATATTTAGTTGCCCTGTGAGGTCATGCGCTTATTTGTCTTCAGTGGATTTTATGTTGCTGAATCACTTCTGGCTCATTGTCTCATCTTCTTTCATGTTCTCTTGCAGTTTTCCAGGTATTCATTTTGCTTTTAGCTTGACTTGTCTGACTTCTCTGTACTTTGGCTGTCTCTATTTTCCAGTATAAAAGAAATGGTAAATACTAACTCTGGGATATGAAGCTTTTGGGCTTGTGGCTCCCTAGAATAAATGCCTTATTGTAAAACACTCACTAAAAAGCCTTCAGTCTAAAATCAATTACAGCTTAGGTCACCAAGCATACAGAGGGGGGGAAAAAAAGGAAAACTACATTATCTTTAGAGACAAAAGTGCAAACATTAGTTTTTCTGGTAGAAGAATATTTGCTGCTGCTCACTGTCCTTGCCTCAGTGGAAAGACAAATTCATTTAACTGGCTATTCTTTTTATAAAGCATTGAAATACCAGCTGAACACAGACTCTGATAGGTCACTCTTCATGACAGATATAGAAATAATGGACTTATCTCTCGCCCTCAGGAAATAAACAAAGATTTGGCATTCTAGACTACTTCAGAACAATTGCCACATTCCATTATGAGAGGCATAGATAATGTGTGCTACAAGCAGGGCTAGGGATTCTATTTGTTACATCTTTGTCAGTGTGCTCCCGCTCCAGGTGGTGTTTGTAGAAGTGTTCAGTGTAATGGTATGCCCTCTATTTCTACCTGCTGCCTCCGACCTGCCTTGAGATGGCATGTGCAGAGTCAGCAAGATGCTAAAGAGATTATCACCAGCACTGAATGGCGTGAGAGTTGCTATAGGATGCTTCTAAACCTTTAGAGGCCAGCGGAATAACTAAATAAACCCATGTGCCTCTCAGTTAGTTCTAGACTAAGGGGAGAACTGGAGACAGCCAGTAAAACTATTCTCTTGAGAATCTTTGATCTAAAGAAGGGTGGAGAAATCTGTGTAATTCTCTGTAGAAAATGACTGGTACTTCTACCACCGCAGAAAGTTCATTTAAATTAGAGAGTCATTACCTACTGTATTGTCTCTGAAGCTTTCATTTCCTTCACTATGCTTCGCGAAATACCTGTTGCCAGTTTCGCATGTGAGCTCTTTATCGGCAAGCTGTTAGGACTCTATGGTTTTCTCTCCTTACTGATTGCTTTCTGTTCCTTGGCCAGATGCCCTCGTGTACTCTGTTCTTTATGTGCTTCTGCTATGAGAAGTCACCTTATTCTCCCACCTTATGTCAAAGTTTGGCATAAAGAATAGTTTTCTGATTGGGTGTGAGTTGAAAAGGAATCCTTGTTGGGTAAAAGCATGAATGCCAAAATAGTTGCAACGTAATGTAGTTTATATCCTAAATTATATTTTCTCATGGATTTTTCTGGCTAACCATTTCACGGGCAAAAGACAAGCATTGGGGATTCTGTCCTTGCCAGACGGGTTGGACCTCCCCCATTGTAATTGGAAGAATAGGCAATGACTCCTGGCCTGTTTATAGATAATTAACATAGTCAGGCCCAGGTAACTTCCTGTCCTCTCCCCCAGCCTTAGATTTATATGCTAACTAACTTGAAAACAACTTGCAAGACTCGCCGCTTTACCGATATAACACAGTATTGTTCAAACTATGCTTACTGATGGGCTGTCACTCATTGCTGTAATGTAACTCACTACCTTTAAATAAAGTCACTGAGGCCAGCAGGGCAGAGACGTCAGAGACGCCGGAGTTGCCAGGGCTGCCTGCTTGGTCATCAGATTCCATCTCACTCGAGGCTCTCTCACCTCATTTCGCCTAACCGTTCGTCCTTCGTGGACCCCTAGATTCGCCGGAACAAGGACCGACTCCGGCAAATGGCCATTGTATCACAGAGTGTAAAGAATAGTAAGAATCGGAAGGTCTGGGCACCAGTTCTAATGCCGATACTTATTAGCAATATATCAAACATTGTTGATCCTTATTTCTTATTTGCAAGAGGGCGGCGGAGACCTGGGTGTAACTTTTAGTGCTCTTCTGAACAGCAAGAAGAGAATGTGTGTAAAAATGATTTGTACATCAAGGGTGCCTGGGTAGCTCAGTCAATTGAGTGCCCAGCTTTGGCCCAGGTCATGATCTCATGGTTTGTGAGATCGAGCCCTGCGTCGAGCTCTGTGCTGACAGCTCAGAGCCTGGAGCTTGCTTCAGATTCTGTCTCCCTCTCTCTCTACCCCTTCCTTGCTCACACTCTGTCTCTGTCTCTCTTCCCCAAAAATAAACAAATGTTAAAAAAAAAAATTAAAAATGATTCGTACATAGAAAAACACTTCATAGACCTAAGGTGGTGTTATCCAGAAAGTTTTACTGGTTGGATCTTTATAATACATTTAAGATTATAAGGAGGATAGGTCAGAAAACAGTACAAGTGAAATGAGATCTCTGCATGAAGATTGTATAATGGAATATTTAAACATAACAGTGTCACACACTAGCCAAAAGACTTTGCGCTGGAAAACTTACTGTCTAGGAGACAGGGTTGAAGATATTCATAGGAATTGATCTTTTTGTGAATGCGGGTTATAAGAAATTGAAATACCCAAATCACTAATGGGTTAAAAGCTTATGAGCTGACCAAAATACACACTTGCAGATGGGAAAAAACACTACAGCCTCGTAAAATACTGGGGTCATAGCGATCTTGAAAAACCATCACACTGGAAGAAAGTTCTATTGTCTTTTTTCCCATTTATTGAAGGGTTCTTTAACTTCTAACTTCTAAAATTATTTCTAAAATGAAAAAACTACAATGAAACATTGATATAAAGAAAGAAATTTAGAAGGGTCATGGGTATGACAGGAGTTCAAGAAAATAAACAAAGAATTGATCTTAGAAGAGAACTGACCCATTTAAATAAAGTAAAACCCAGAACTTCCAACAGTTGGCATTGACCGAAGAATCAGCAGATAGAAAATGGTAGTTGATCAAGCGTCGCCAGTTCTGTCCCCTTGATTTTTGCCTTCTTTCTTGGCTTCTCTCTGCTTCCACTACCATGAATATGCTGGTTGCCAGGGCTTTCCTCTGGCATGCATACAGCCTTGCCTTGATTCTTTCAGCCTGAATCTGTATCTGTGGGGCTTTGGTCCAAACTCACACCGGAGTTAAATATGGAATCTTCTAGTAAATACTCCTGCCATATTTTACATTCTTGACATCTGTGGTCACAATCTGAGTGCAAGGTCCCAGTATCTTCCCTGACCCATCTGTCACTTCTACTCTGCCTGACAGATCATTCGTTTTATCCTAAACCTCTATACAGAAAACTTTTTTTACTGCCTCGAAAATTGCCCTCTCTAAGAACACCGCTTTTCCTGTAACCATCTCAGGTGGAGGATGTTCATCCTTTTAGAGTCAGTATACCAAATATACCCAAATATCAAAGAATGGGGAGATTTAGTGATTGGAAGTCAGAGTTTTGGGACAGAGAAGTGATATAATCTGTTAAACATTTGAGAAAGACCATCCTGGATGTCGTAGGGAGAAAGAATAAATTGTAATAATGAAACTGATTGACAACAGTGTCTTGCCCTAGAATATTAATGATAGAGTGATGAAAAGTGGTGAGACACCGAATATTTTTCCAAAGCAGAGCTGTCAGTATTAATGTTGAATTGGATGAGGATTTAAGGGAAGAGGAGTCAAATATTTCTCCAAGAGGTGTGTGTGTTTCCACACCTTTTCCCTTTTCTGGGGGAAAAGACAGTGTCATTTGTTGAGATGGAAAAGGTTAGGAAAGTGGGGAAGGGCATGGTTGATGGGGAGGGGTGTCATGTAGAAATTCGGGAGTTTTGATTTGGACAGTTAGATTGAAATGCTAATTAGCCGTTCATTTAGAAAAAGCAGCTGAATTTTCAAATCTGAAATGAAGGGGAGGAGTTGAAGCTGGATATGTAAATTTAAGACTTTTCTGCTCATAGCTGCTACCCAGCCATGAGAATAAAGATTATCCAGAGAGAGAATAAATATA
The DNA here is from genome assembly GCA_030068075.1 of Paguma larvata. NCBI lineage: Eukaryota > Metazoa > Chordata > Mammalia > Carnivora > Viverridae > Paguma > Paguma larvata. Next base: position 62,009,519 of record CM057823.1, on the reverse strand, counting down.
TCTCGGGAAGGTTAGCAGTGAAAGAAACATGGATACACATATAGAAGGGATGTGGTAAAAATAAGAAAACAAACTGAGAAGAAGCAGCTCATGAAGTACGAAAGCCAAGAGAGAATAGGATTTTTAGCACAAGAGGAAAAAACAACATTTCAAGCAGGAGGAAATGATCAATTACTGCTAATAGAACAATATGAAGATAAGGGACAGACATTTCCAGGAAATATGTCTTTGGATTTGAGGAGTTTTTAGTGTGGACAACTCACTTCTTGCATTTCGTCAAGACTCTTTAGAGAGTCCTGTTGTTGACGAAAGTCATATTTTCCCAGTTACCAAAAACCCTTGTTAAATGCGAATCTAAGTATAAATAATAACCTGCAATAGCCACAAAAAAGATATCAGAATTAGAAATAAGCAAAATGAGAAAAGTACAGGACCTGAATGCAAACAACTTCAAAACTTTACTGAGAGATATTCTAGTAGGACAATAAGATGCCTCCAAAGATGTCTCTGTCCTGTTCCAGAAGACTATGAACAAATTATTTTACATGGTAAGAGGGGTTTTGCAGAAATGATTTTTGTTAAGGATCTCGAGTTGAGGAGATTATCCTGAATTTTCCAGGTGGCCCCGATGTGGTTGGAGGTTCCTTAGGAGACAGAAGCAGAAAGATGAAAGGCAGGGTAGGCGATGTGCTGACCGAAGCGGAGATCTTTAGCAAGGATGGCAGGCAGCCTCTCGAAGCTGGAAAAGGCAAGGCAATGTTTTCTCTTCCAAACTTTCAGCAGGAACACAGCCTTGCCAATCCATTTTTGGACTTTTGACCTCAAGAACTGTAGGATAATACATCTGTATTTCTGTAATCCACCACGTCTCTGGTCATTTGCTGCAACAACAATAGGAAACCAATACAGATTTTACAAAACCTGAATTAATGGGAAGGGATCTCTTATCCTACACACAGAGATAATTCTGTTCTATGCCTGGATTAGTTTTTGGAAGGACTCCAAACTGGTTGGTAAGACTTGGAATAACTTTAGGAAAGAAAAGTTTACCTCATCTTTTATCCTCCCATGCTATTGAAATATTTTTTTAATTAACCATATGCATGTATTACTTTTTATAATTTTTTTGAAAATGCCACACATTAGATGAGATTGAACCCATTGATTGCCAGTCACTGGAGACGGACGGTTCTCTCGCCATTGTTGATTCAGATTGTCTCTGCCACTGGGGTGGACAAGAAGGCTTGGACAGCTGATTTGTATCAGTGCTCTTGAAGATAAGCAGTCATGCATTTCACCTGGGCATAGAAATATACAGAACTCAGAACCACAGAATCAAAATGTAGCTGAGGTTTTCAAGCTTTTGCCGGATACGCCGCGATCCAAACAATAAGGAATCATCAAATAATAGTGCTTTCTTACACTTAGAAATCATAATAGCTTTGAGGCAAATTTTACATGTCTACCTGTTCGTATTCATCTTAGCCTAGAAAAAAATTGAAATGGTGGGAAAAAAAAGAATGATATGAAGGTTCATGAATAATATCTCAACAGCTGTGATAGAACTGGCATTTCGGTAGAGACCTGCTGTTGTTCTATGTATTATATTTTGCCTGAATGATAAGTGGGTGATGTGTGAAAGAGCATAAATGTGGTTGTTTAGCAAGTGGCATGTTTTGCTTAATGCAAATCACTAAGACGTAAATCATTTTTGTAAACCTTCAGCATTTCCATTTTATTATAAAATGGTGCTACTGATCATGATCAAAGCAATAACTGTGTGTACAGCGAAAAAGAAGGTACAATCAACAGGGTTTTCTATCTGGGGACAATAAAATAATTTGCAAAATGAATGTTTGCTTATTCTGATAGACAGTTGTTTCTTGCCTTTGTCAAACATAAACTAATCAGATTTTCGCTCCTTCACTAGGAGGCTAAATAATGACTGTCCTTTCTCAGAAGGCCACACATATATGCCAGTTGTACTCATGTTTTCCTCTGGTTATCTTACTTTGGTTCAGTATAACAAATTATATAAGGCAGTACAAGATTTCAGTTTTGAGGCTATTAGAATTTCACAACAATTCATCAACTTGTATTCTGTAATTACTGTTTTTATATGAACAAACATAATTTTAGCAGTTTACTCTTACACATTAAAATTAATCCTTTATTCTAGTTAAGAAGTTATATGATATTTTATAAAAATGGCCTAAAAGACTAGACATATTTATTTTTAAACATGGAAAATCACTTGAAAGAGTACTGTGTGTCTCCTGACTCTCATTAGAAACAACGGCATATCGCTTCTTGGCCTTTAGGCCAAGGTCAAGTGTAGAAACAATGGCATAGCATTTAAGTTGCTATTAAATAGTAACAGATCCAAGGAATGTGAATTCAAAAGCTAAATACTATATGAAGATACCGTTTGAGTCCATGGGACATCTGGGTGGCTCAGTCAGGGCTCTCGGTTTCGGCTCAGGTAATGATCTCATGGTTTAGTGAGTTCAGGCCAGGTGTCAGGCTCTGTGCTGACAGTGGGGAACCTGCTTGGGATTCTCTCTTTCCCTCTCTCTCTGCCCCTCCCCCACGTACGCTGTCTCTGTCTCTCTCAAAACAAATGAACAAGCTTAAAAAAACTGATACTGTTTGAATCCTTAAAAGAATGTACTTTTTTTCCTCTTTGCACAGTGTAATTCCCAACGAAAATAAATAATGGAAATATGTTCACTTGACAGGGATTTTACCATGATATTTATTTTCCTTTATTTTTTAAATTTTATTTGGGGTTTGCAAAAACCAGCAGAGCTTTGCCTGTAATGACAACGTGCCGCCACCAGGAGGACTCAGGCTGTGCCTGCTTTTTGATGGGCTGACAGCACTTCCTGTAAAAGTTTTACATGCTTTCCACTCAACCGTACTGCTAAACAAAAACATAGAACATTTAAAAATAGTCAGGAGTACCACTATTCATAAATTAATACTAAGATATGAAAGTTTTTAAGCAAAACATTTGAAATTTAATATTTTTCTCAATCTCACTAATCATTACTAATGTAAGATTTAATTTTCCAGGTAGAGATAAATCTCATTAATGCAGCAATCTGCGAAGGGTGATATTTTCTTGCTCTGCCCAGCTGAAACAATATAGTATTGACCACGAGAGCCATTCGGATTTCTCCCCCCTCTGTACTTATGAAATGAGAATCCTATGCTATGTATACTGTAATTCACAGAGCACAATTAGAAATCAAACAATACAGAGTGGGGCTGACATTGGTTTAGAGCTCTCACTACTAGGAAGATGGCGAAAATTCTTAGATAGATATAACAGCTTCCATTCTGGCCTAGCTTCATTTTCTATGTTTTGTCCTCAATTTCGCCTGCCTCCTAGTTTCTGAGTATAGTCTTTAGACAGTTCTGAAAAGGGACTGGAAAACTCCCAATTTAAACTTTTTTTTTTAATGTTTATTTATTTTTGAGAAACATAGAGGCACAGCGTGAACAGGGGAAGGGCAGAGAGAGAGGGAGACACAGAATCGGAAGCAGGCTCCAGGCTCTGAGCGGTCAGCACAGAGCCTGACGCGGGGCTCGAACTCACGGACCGCGAGATCATGACCTGAGCTGAAGTCGGCGCCCAACCGACTGAGCCACCCAGGCGCCCCCTGGAAAACTCCCAATTTAAACGGAAAGCAGATGTTAGTGTGGGCTAGGCACATGCAGTCAGCTTTCCAGAGCTAAGAGTTCTTTCGGGGTGAGAATGAGAGAGAAATAAATCTTGCAAGAAACTCCAAATACGTGATCTTGAAAGAAGTGTATCCTCCTTTCAAGGAGGGGAGCTTGAAGCTACCTGACCATTTATTTTCACCTTAGATCATTGTCTCAAAGCTTTCTAAAAATGTTTCCAATCTATGATATGTCATTTTATTAGATGCAAATTCTTAAAATTTTTTTTAATGTTTATTTGTTTTTGAGAGACAGAGAGAGACAGAGGAGTAGGGGCAAGGCAGAGAGAGAAGGAGACACAGAATCTGAAGCAGGCTCTGGGCTCTGAGCTGTCAGTACAGAGCCCAATGCGGGGCTGGAACCCATGAACCATAAGAGCTGAAGTCCGATGCTCAACCTGAGCCGCCCAGGCACCCCAAGGCAAAATTTTGTAATGCCTCAGTCTTTTTATAAAAATTTTAGCCATATTGATAATTATTAACAAGAGTATTCATGCATTCTCTCAACAAACATTTATTTAATACCTATTACATGGAAAACACTGGGCCAGGCACTAGGGATACAAAGTATAAGACCGCCCCGATTCCTGCTTTCCTGAAGTTCTTTGTTTTTTTTTTTTTTTCTAATGAGGTATAGACATGAAACAACTCTGCTTTGCTGGCCATACTGATTCTCTCTGCTAGAAATTGCCTAAGCTCTTGAGATGCCAAATCTTAACAATTAAGGGTGAAGAACCATCTCCGTTCTGTTCTTTGCATTTCTCTTTTCTACAAGGGTCCCAAAGTAGTGTTACTTGGGAAAGGATTATACAAGTTAAGTGGGTATTTCAGTACAGGCAATCTTCTTTTGTAGCTATTATGGTTTGGTTAAATTACACTAGTTCCCCAACAGCACAGTTCGAATTTTAATTACCACGGTGTATTAACTTTGAGTTATTGTATAAAATACAAACTTCTCTGCCAGCTCTTCAGTCCACAAATCACTCTGTAAAGAACAGAGGTAGGGGCATCATGATTAGTGATCGCATCACATCTTTCAACGTCTGTTGGCGATTGGTCACTGTACACCTATTTTTCACTTCGTGCCCAGACACCAAACCCATCTGACATTTTACAAAAATGGATAACCGAAAGAGGAAGTCAGCCAATAAAAATGTAAGTACGGCAGAGAAATAAAAAATGATAATGCTGGAAGTGAAATTCAAATCAACCCTAAATGGAGTTATAAAAGAAATAGTTAACCATGTTAACACTCTTGCTGTTTGAGAGACTCTAGATATGTAGCCAGCTGGCCTATTAAAGTGAATTTATCAATTTAAGTGAGGAAAGTGGTTGTGAGAAATATTCCCAGAGGAAGTGACACTAGCAATAAACTTCACATTAAAGAAACTCTTAGAGATATTTCATGACTTTGGAAGCACTAAGGATAAATTGTGGGAGCTGATCCAAATTTGGAAAGGAGTATGAAGACTTACGAAGGCATAGAAAAGACGTGCACTTTGTATCATTGTACAGTAAGTTTTCCAAAAAGAAGATGGCAAGCACTTTCCAAAGGACTATTTTTGTGACTTTCCTTCATGATCTAAAAAATTCTTATTAAAGTATAATTAGCATGCAATGTTATTTCAGCTTTCAGTGTACCACATATTGACTTGACCATTTTATACGTTACTCAGTGCTCAGTATGATAAGTGTAGTCACCAACTGTCACCACGCGTTATTACAATAATATTGACTATATTACCTATGCTGTGCTTTTCATATCTGTGTCTTAATTGATGTTGGAACTGTAAGCTCGTCCCTCTCAATCCCCTTTATCCCCCCCATCCACTTCCCCTCTGGTAAACCACTCTTGATAAGTTTTTCCAAAGAACTAAAATACATTAATTCTCAAAGTTTCTGATGTTTTATATTACAGCGTACTAAATAAATATTAGTTTTACTATTTTTTATTTCCCAACCCAGTTATGACAAATGATGAAAGAATGCTTTTAATGTTTTAACAACATTTTCAAAGATCACAGAACAATTGTAATTTTGACTGTTAATTTTTTTTTTAAATGTTTTTATTTTATTTTTGAGAGACATAGAGACAGAGTGTGAGCAAGGGAAGGGCAGAGAGAGAGGGAGACACAGAATGTGAAGCAGGCTCCAGGCTCTGAGCCATCAGCACAGAGCCCGACGCGGGGCTCGAACTCACAGACCGTGAAATCATGACCTGAGCTGAAGTCGGCCGCTTAACCGACTGAGCCACCCAGGCGCCCCTTGACTGTTAATTTTTAAGAATTCCTTGCATGGTTTCAGTTTGAAGGGTTTGTTTGTTTTATGGTCCTGCACTACAATGCAAAGCAGAGACTGCCTGTATGTATTATATCCTATTCTCTTCGTAGAACTTGTAATACATGGGGAGTTGGTCCAGGAATGGTTCAAATATTGGCCATCAGACTCAGAACTCTCATTCCTCTCTAGTGACTAAGCACCGGCAATGCTTTCAGTCCTCCTGCAAAAATAGTTTCTTTGGGCAATTTCACCATTTTGGTTGGAGTATACCTGAAATGTGGAAGAACATATTGTTTAAATTATTTTTCCAGGCAATTCTTCTGCTCCTGTGTACATACAATTGATTCTCATAGGGTAATCTCCACAGCTCTCTAAACACTTAAAGTCGTGACCACATTCACAGTGGTAGACACTGCCCCAGCTGAGATCCTTGCGCCATAAGAAACATAATATAAAAGAAGAAAGCATTCAAATAACATAATAAAAGCATAAAAACATGTTAGAATCCCAGTTATCACTGCACAAGAGTTCCAGAAATACTTATTTTGAGAACAGTAGAAAAATATATTTATTTCTAGGACCTAATCAAAATGATCTTGATTTTTTAAATGTAGCATATAATTAAATAGAAAATATTATCTAAAGGAGTAGTCTATTCATATTTTCTCATGAGTCAAATACACGTTCGTATCACACTCTGAATATTTTTTCATCTTTACGATTACTGTTTGAATGCAGTTTATTTCTCATTTCCAATGTCAAAGCACTAAAAATAAACTCGAAAAAAAGAAAGAGACCATAATTTCTGTTTGTTTCCTTTTTTTTAATTTACCTTTCTTAAAATGGAGCAAACACAATGGTTTTTTTTTTCCTCTATCTAAAATATATTCACATAATTCAACTTCTGACATTTACAGAGATAAACCACTAGTCACAGCTTTACTGAAACAGTCACATCTATTTGCCTGATTTTGAATGTGTATTTGGATGTGCAGCCTTGGAAAAGATTACCTACAAAACAATTTCCAATTGCGATTTGATGATGGAGGTCACATATTTCACCTAATGAGGTTTGTGACTCAGTGCTACAGTTTGAAAGACCTGGAAATGAGTTGTACCGGTTGATGGTTGCATAAATGGATAAACAAGGCTGGATCAGTTCGGCAAAGCACCAAATGACCAGTGAAAGGATGATAAAAAGAGCCTCAACCATCCAGTTACTATGTAGTAGCTGGAAAGAGCCCAAGACCTCAGGTTCACACTCATTTAATATGGAGTAAGCTCCTTTTTTACAGTAAATATCCTTACCCTGCATCATAAGTAATAAAACATGAATCCAAATAAGTGAGCTCTACTTAGATAATCCTTTTAATGCTTTTACTTTTCCAGAACAGAAGAGTAAAAAGGCAGCTTGGATTTACTTTTCCAGAACAGAAGAGTAAAAAGGCAGCTTGGAAGCACATAAACATTAAACAATGACGACAAATATCTGCCTACAGGTTGGAGGCAAGGGGTGCCTGAGTGGCCCCACCGGTTAATTTTCACTCAGGTCATGATCTCGTGGTGTTCATGAGATTGAGCTCCCATTTGGGCTCTGCCAGCTTGGGATTCTCTCATCCTCTCTTTGCCCCTCCCCCACTTGTGCACGTTCTCACTCTCTCTCTCAAAATAAATAAATAAACATTAAATAAGTAACATTTGGAGGCAGTACATATATTGAATACTGTAGTAATTTTTAAAAATAAAAATTAAGGGGCACCTGGGTGACTCAAAGCATCCAACTCTTGGTCTCTGGCTCAGGTCATGATCTCATAGTTCATGAGTTTGAGCCTTATGTTGGGCTCTGCGCTGACAGCAGGGAGCCTGCTTGGGATTCTCTCTCTCCCTCCTTCTCTGTCCCCTGACCCTGCTCACACACTCTATCTCTCTCAAAATAAATAAATAAACTTAAAAAAATAAAAATCAAGTTAAATTAAAAGAAATAAAAGCCTTTGTTTAGCCAAATGTATTAAAATTTGGAACTCCCTTGATTAACTGCAGTATATAGGGAAGGTGTCTTGGAACAAGAACGTGACGGGAAGATCCAAAGTCTAGTCCTGCCTTTGCCACTACTTAGAATTTGTGAAAAGAAAAGAAAATTAAGAGAACGTTCTTCACTGAGGACTTACTCTGTAACAGGCAGTCAGAACCTTGGTTCATATGCACTTTGTTTAGTTCTCCAATAACCCTGAAAGATAGTGTCTTCCTCTTCACGTCCCAACTACCAAGCAAAAACCCAGGGCTTCCCAAAATACGCAGGCAGCTGGTAAGGGGCAAACCTAGAATTAAAGCTCAGATTCATTGCACTCTAAAATCTGGGTATTCTTCTCAGTAGTTTCAGCCTCCTTTCCTCTCAAATAATGCAAAATATGACGGATTCCTTTTTCCTGTCATGTCAGTTTCAAACATAACCCAAGAGCTCTCTCTACTGCATCATGTTGCCACCAATATTTGATGAGCTTAGTTATGTTCAAGCTATTGTATTCTGTCATTTTCTTTTTACGCTAATTAAAATGGTGTATCTCAATATCTACCTCTGAGTAGTCCTATGAAGGTCAGTTGAAATAATCAGCATAAAATCGTTCTGAAAATTGAAGGTCGTAGACAAACTGAGGTCGTGATTATGTTCCACTTATCGGACAACAGAAGATAATGTGTTTTCCAAACTTAAAAACACTTCACGAAATTGTGTAGTCATCTCCTTTACTCAATACCGAGAAAAGGTATCAAAAAGACCATATTTATCTGGTGAGAAACAGGAGGACATCTGTTGAGTATAAAGGTAAATACAAATTAAAAATTAGAGGCCTAATGATCTCAGTTGAAAATAAGGAAAGACACCTCCCCTCTCTCTAAGCATTTCCTTTAAAAAAAACCTGGAACTGTGAGTTCTTTCTCTGCAAAACATGTAAATCTTTTTTAAAACCTAAATAAGCCTCTTGTCAGCTTTATGACCCAGAAATATGTTTCTTAAGGACCTAGGAAACATCTCCTTGAAATGTCGTCATCAAGGAAGAGAAAGCCTCTCTCTCCTCCTTTCTGTGGGAGGCAAAGCTGCTGAAAGTAAGTTCCTTGCTCCGAGTTGCAAAACTACCTCGTGTCATAAAGATAGGAGTATTTCTCTTTGGATAAAAGCAATTAACTAACGTAGACGGTCACCCCAATTACCAAGTGAATTTAGGGTGAACTGTGTATGACAAAGGGTGTAGGACAAATGGTCAAGTCCTCTCACTTGAAGACTAGTTATGGTTTATTTTGAGAACATGGATATGAGGGCTGGTATCTGCTTAGCTACACTAAAGGGTGATACTACTTCCCATCTTTGTAATCCCTTAGCCCATTGTCAAATGTGTCACATTCTTGTTTAATATTTATTCAATAATAAAATTGCTTTCTTTCTCTTCTGCATTTATGGAGAGGTTTCCTGAATTGGTGGGGAGATCTTGATTTTAATTATGTTTCCCAACAACAGAAACTATGTCTTTCAGACAGAATCAGAATCAGAAGTCCTTATAAACTTGAGTCACAAGTGCAGTCAGAAAATGAGGAATGCAAGGACCATAAGCAATGAACATTACATCAGTAGACATTTGAAAGGATGTATGCAACTGACTGTTAAGAGATCTCTAATGGATTATTCTTTTTGGTATTGAAGAGGTGTGCTCAGTGCCCTTTCAGAATACCAGTGAGTCTAGTTATTGTACAAGTGATGTGAATTTCATTAATAGATATATTAGGAAGGAGAATGTGAGGAATTACATATTTAAGTGCAAAACAGGATAGAAAAGTGACAGCATTCACCAATGTTCATTCTCTTGAATCCAGTCCATAAGATGTTCTGTTAAACACACAGGGAGAGAAGGAGGAAAATTTTAAGAGATGACATAGTATGTTGTTTTAAAGGTTCACAATGCTCATTAGCATATTCAAAGGTCTGAGATATCTTGCAGTCAAGAAATTTGCCTCATTTCCTTTTATCTAATTTTCTCTAAATTTACTTAAACTTTCAGCATATTTTATTTTATTTAAAGAAAATTTTTAATGTTTATTTTTGACAGAGAGATAGAGCATGAGTAGGGGAGGAGCAGAGAGATAGACACACACACACACAGAATCTGAAGCAAGCTCCAAGCTCTGAGCTCTGAGCTGCCAGCACATAGCCTGATGCAGGGCTCGAACCCAAGAGCCATGAGGTCATGATGTGAGCAAAAGTCTGACACTAAACAGACTGAGCCACCCAGATTCCCCAACCTTACAGTATATTTTATAAGGTACATGTTAATATTGCCAATGATGCTGGTGTTCCACAGAACAACACTGTAGACTGTGAAGTGTAACTGAGGATTTTTTTTTTAATACTGATACTAACTATAACTGTGGAACACATTTTGGGGAGTGTGGCTTTAAGGCCGGCACTGAACATTCAGATTTCCCATTCCCATTTAATTATTTGAGCAGGAAAAAAAAAGGCTCAGATTTGAGCAATCACAAAGTGATGCAATAAAGCAGTTTGCTTCAGAGTTTAGCATATGACAACAGCTGCAATTCAAGGGTTTGGGTTAATGAGGATTAACAAATACAGTTGGAAACCTCGATTAATCATTCAGAAAGAGAAATCTGTAGAAGTAGCTTTAAAACACCTTTTTTGAATTTTTGGATTGTGCCTACTCGGACGGATTTAATATTAATCCTTAAGGAGTAAAATTGACCTAATCCTTTTCTATAATTAAACGAATTATTTTTAATCAGATCTACTGTTATGCAAGCATTTTCCCAAGCTAAGTAGTAAAAAAAAAATCCCTTTGTGCTGAGGTGGTGTTTCCCTAAAAGTTTAGTCTTCAGAATAAGAAGTGAAACCATTACCCCTATATTGAACCCGAGGACTGAAACTACTATTCCGCAACTACCTCCAATAACAAGACTTTGGTACTCCACTGTCTTCATTAGTATTGCATTATTTTTCCTGGAGTCTCTTGCACAACCAAAGGGTTTGATTGTTTTTACAGGAACTTTCTCAAAGACCCATCAACTCTTCAATGGAGAGCATCAACATTCACACTTCTAGATGCTTGTTTTGATCTTTCTTACAATCCTGGACTGATGTATCATGACCCTAACCAATTCTAATCTAGTCCTCTGCTTTGAAATACTCACTTTAAGTGAAACCCCCAAATTCTAAATTAATTTTGATGTTGCTTTTTGATATGGGTTGAAATGTGTGTCCCCTGGCACCATATTCATATGTTGAAGTCGTAACCCCTAGTAGCTCAGAATTTAACTCTATGTAGAGATGGGGTCTTTATATAGGTAACCAAGTTTAAATAAGGTCATTAGGGTAGGTTCTCTTCCAAGATGATGGGTGACCTTATTAAAAGAGGATATTTAGAAACAGATACGCACAAGGAGAATGTCACATGAACATGAAAGCAGAGATCAGTGGGATAGGTCTACAACCAAGGGACTCCAAAGATTGCCAGCAAATCAGCAGAAACCAGCAGAGAGGAAGGGGACAGATTCTTCTTCACAGCCCTCAGAAGGAACCAACCCTGCAAACACCTTGATGTAGGACTTCTGACTTCAGAACTATGAGACAATAAATTTCTGTTGTTTAAGCCTCCCAGTTTATGCTAGGATACTTTGTTATCCTAGCAAACTAATATGTTTTCCTCACCCTGAGACACTTCCAGTGCTTGGTAGAACTGGTGTTCTTTCTAGCAGCACGAAATAAATTTGTCTTATCAACAGGTTGTGTTAGTTATATTTGGGGTACTAACGTTTAATAATAGCCAGCCACAGTTGCTGTTACTGGTTCTCTTAGACTGAGTCTTCCTCAAATCCAAGAACTTTTAACCCAGATGTTACTTGATGAATTATATTATTGTAATTGTTTTTCTTCCACTTCATTCCTGGTCTTCCTACAGCCCATGCTCAGCCCCAGAACTCGAGTCTATGCAGTCCACTCCTCTCAACTCTACTCACCTGCTCTTTGGGATTATTCCTGCCCCATTTGGCAGAAAGCTTCTGAAGGACACAACCTTCCCCTCGTGCACAGCACCCAACACTACCCTCTGCCCTTAGCCCCTGAAGCATATGTGACCACCGGCCCTCCCAAGCCTGACAATCCCCTCCTGCTACATATACAAAATGGTACCTATGTAAGATGATGGATGTGTTACCTGACCTCATTTGGTGATATTGTGAAATAAGCATATTGTATGTGTGTATAGTATGTATGTATATTGAATCATCATATTGTATAGCATATACAATATTATTTGTTAATTATACCTCAATAAAAGTGGGGATAAAACCAGCCCACCAGGGCCTTGCTCAGTGGTCCCCACCCCCACGACTGAAGCCACAAGTCACAAAACAGAGCACAAGGAGTGGGCCTGGCACAGAAATAGGCACTCAGGACTTCAAAGGGTTCCACGCAAAGATTTGGACAGGTGAGACCCAGACAACTGGGCCCATTGAAAACGGACAACACTAGAAAAATAAGTAGGCAATATCACCTGAACTGTGGCAAATGTATAGTCAATAAAATTAGTTTGCAAAATACTGAAGTGCCTCTTCCCCGGCCCCAGAATATGAACTGACTCTAATATCATTTATTTAATACTCAGTTTAGTTGCAAAGAGGGTTACTGAGGAGTATATGAGTAGCGCCACATCATCTCCACCACTTATAACTTCACATCAGGCGAAACAAGGATGGCTCCTTGAGATTCTTTCCAGCTTGAGCTGCAGAGTTGTATGTTTTAAAATGAAAGAGTTGCTGGTTTCATTTAAGTGACTAAAATTATGTGCAAATAAAAAAAGATTCTGAGGAAATATTCTGTAAGACAGTGCCTTCACGGGCATACTTGAAGGAACATGATGAAGACCTTGCCTCCACTCCAGGAGGGTTAAGAAAAATGTTTTCATATTCTATGGCCAATTCTTCTGGAACTGGAGTCCGCACAGGGTTAGTGTAAAGTAGTATATTTTAATAGACAACTTCCTTAGATAATAAGTTTTTGTTTCTCCATTTTTCTCAGTATTTTAGCACAATGAAATATTATTAGGTTTATATCACTAGGAGCTTTCGAAATTATTTCAAAAACATGTTTGATGATTTTTAATGTGACTAAGTACTATTTCCTGATGATATAAAATTCCCTGATGATCTCGTGATACACAAGCACATAACTAAGTTCAAAATCCGAGTGACCCCTTTAAAATTTATTCTCTTACAGTAGATGGGAGTCTGGTTTTAGAAGGAGCCCAAGGCAAGAGACGAAACTTTGTAGATGAGGTTCAACATTACTCTATCCTGGCCTATAGATCCAGTTTAAACTTCTTCAATATATTGCCTTATTATCTTTTCCTCAAATCCGTTAGGTTTGTTTCTTGCTTTACATAAAGTAATAGAGTAAGGAGAATGGGATATTCTAGGTTAATGTAATTAGAAAGGTGAAAAGTGTACCAACATGGTAATATTGAAATTACTTTTACCCATCAAATCTTTCTCACATTCTGATATTTCAGGACCTAAAATCCCAAGTGAATGCTTGGCAAGAAAAAAAGTGACAACATACACTTCATACACCCAAACGTTTGGGTATATAGTAAATATTTTGTGAAAACAAAATGCCAGGCATATAATAGAATCTTGATGAAGGAATAAATGAACGAAAATACTATGCATGTAGGTTTATCCTGATATGTGGAAAGCATGTATTAATGAGTTCCCTTTCTTGGCATATTTACACCTCTGAATACAATCTGGGAAAATCCTAGTGGAATCGACACTCCAATTTAATAAAATGATCTATCTTGGATTGGTCTAAACTTGATTGTTCTCTAAATCCAGCAGTTATGACATCACATGATCAACAATGAGATTTTTCAGATTTGGCAATTTTCGAATTAAGCTTATTAAAACCTTGAATGGAATACGGGACTTGGTGAAATCTAGAAATTAAAATCCACAGCCAATTTTCAAACAGTTTATTCCATCTCTTCAATAAAGCTGACTACTGAACATTGTTACTGAGTCCAAAAAATATTACCCAATATGTGTATGGTGACCACAGCACTGCTTCTAGACATGAACTGCTCTTCAATCAAATTTTATTGAAGACAAAAGCAGCCTAATTCAGGAAATATTGAATTAGCATGACTACAATGCTTTATTCAGGTCACTGAGGAGACTGAATTTATGTGCCTAGTGAGAAGCTCAGCTGGAAGTTAATTAATTAGGAGTGTTGGAAACGGGTTACATCGTAGGCTTCTGTTTAAAGTGTAGTAGGAAAGAAGGATCCATAAAGTAGACATAAATAGGTAAGATCATGTGTCAGGCTAGGATCTATTAAATGTAAATTTTAATGAAAGGGAAAAGTACAGTTTCTGAGATAGTTATATCTGGTGTAGTAGGTGAGGAGCTGAAGTTGGGACCTCGCTTTGGGAGCAAAATAGATCAACAACTGGCGTCTGCAAGAACTATAGTTGTGAATTTGATCATTGGTTCTTTTCCATTCATAATAGTCAGGTGATAGCAAGCTATCCATGACCTTACGAGAGGACAAAAGGAGATGGAAGTAAATCAAAATATTTATGGACCTTAAATAGTCTTATGACTAGACAGACTCTTGTCTGACATCTAGCTCCTCCCGAGTCTTAGCGAGTGCCTCGACAGAATAACCTGCAAAAAATTTCGCATTTCCTGATTTCGATAAGTTGACTATTGTGAATTTTGACAAATCTGGTTTGAGACTAGCGTTTTAAAATTATTCTTGTTATAATTTTGATGCTTCTAATCTTAACTATTAATGAGTATCACAAAGTAAAACAGCTACTTATCATAGGTAGTATCATTCCAAATTAAATTATCTAAAGAATGAAGGCTATGTGATAAGTTTCGGGGAACTAATGTATTAATAATCATCAGTTATTCAAAAATATTTCATTGTTTTGTTGCTTATTTTTTGTGTTAAATGCAGTATTCTTTTTCTTCTTTTTAATAAAGAAATTAGTAAAAAGGAATGGGCTTAGAGATGATAGAAGTCTACCAAGAACTTGAATATTTGAAATAGAAGTTAATTTCATATTCAGGAAGGTAATTCAAACGATTTTTTCTTTTTTTTAATGTTTATTTATTTTTGAGAGAGAGACACACACACAGAGTGGGAGCAGGGGAGAGGCAGATAGAGAGGGAGACACAGAATCCAAAGCAGGCTCCAGGTTCCAAGCTGTCAGCACAGAGCCCAACACAGGACTTGGACTCAGGAGCTGTGAGATCATGACCCGAGCTAAGTTGGATGCCCAACCAGCTGAGCCAACCAGGCACCCCCAAAGGATTTTTCTTAAAGTTGAAACCTATAGCATAGGTTTCGAATAAAATAGAAATAGATTTGAATCTATTTTCACTAATCACTGGGAAATTTGTACAATTTATTTATTTTTGATGGGTCTCATATGTAAAATGATACCTTATTTTGTTGTTGGGTGGATTACACGGAGAAAATGTATTTAATATCATCATTCTAAAGCTAGATCCTATCATATGTGGTAGCTATTATGTTTCTGTATTTTAATAGAGAGAATACTTTAGGTATTTTTCAACAACTAAACTCCAGCAAACTTACAAAAATAAGCCAAAGATGGAGGAATATTGTCTACCTGACATCAGAAAATTCATTAGAGCCCTTTTGTGTCAATTCTTTGTTGGGTATGGTAGATAACAGTCTTTTATGAAATATTAATAGGTATATCTCTGTGTGGAATAAGTTTAGGAATTCCCTGAGCTTGCACCAATGTGTTAACAAGGCTTAGAGTGGAAAGCATCTAGAATAGGTAAGCAGGGCGAAAGTCCCCCCAGCATAGAACAAAAGCATAGAGCTGCTTCGACAGGACCAAAGCATCCAGAATAGGTAAACAGGTAGACAAGGAAGATAGACCACCACAACAGGGTGAAATTGCCCGGAGCTAATTAGCAAAAGAAAGGTGCCTTGCTGACCCTGAGGTAGCATGTTCTATCTGTCTTATCCCCCAGGCAATTTAAGACAAACAAATAGGGCACCTGGTGCCTGCCATAAACAGCCATCTGCTCCGTGCCAGGATTTTGTTTTGTATTGACCCAGACCCCTAACACCGCATATCTTTGAAACCTTCATTCTCTCACATGCTTGAGTTAATAATCCCTGTTTCATTGTCTCTTTCTGCATGTGCATCACATTTGTAAGTCTTCTGATCCTAATAAACATGGGGCAAGGACCCTTACTCGGGGCTCTGGTCTCCTCCCAGACATTAGCCTCTCTCATACTTAATTCTGCATCTGCTCTCTTGCTGGACAAGAGAGAACTCCGGACTCAAAGTCTGCGACATATTTCCGTAAGAAATTCCCCGTTTAAAAAGCAACATTTATTAACAATGGAAACCTTAGAATAACAAGAAAAATAGTTTAAGAAAACTTAATTTAGAATACTTGGAATTCTATCTGCCAAGTGTTACAAAAATATTCAATCATTTTAATACATGTTTAAATTATATAACTATACCATCATCGTATCAGTCAGACTCTTGGAAGGAAAAAAATGGTGGATTAAAACAAGGTACATAAAGATATTTTAATAAGTGGAGTTTTTCCAGAGACATGAAGAAGATTTAAAGGAATCAGTTAGGGATAATACCATATCCCACAGTTAACAATTGCAAAGAGCTGTTATCACATATATCTTAAAGGACGAGTGGAAATGGTAGTATACAGAGTTACCCAAAAGAACCCTTTGGTGGAAGAATACTACCAGCCTGCAGCAGCTCAGACAAAGGGCCACGGGACCCAGTCTTCAATCACTTCAAACCCAGTCTTTTGCAGGGTGAGCCATTGGCTGAATTCAACTAGAAGCCGGAAGGCAAGAGACCATTTGATGCTGTCCATATTAGTCACTGTCCTAGGTATTAAGCAAAGGGAACAAAGGTAAAAAGTGGATCTAGAAAGACATGAAAAAGATACACTGTAATTGTAATATGTCTGCTTTGTAAATTTAAAGTTTCTTTTGATGGTGGGACATGACACAAACTTTTGGGTAGATAAAAGGCAAAATGTTTTGCTCTACCTCAAAATGAGAGAAGACTACCGGTTATGACCACACAGAGGGTTGTGCTCAGGGACAGAGTAACAGCAAACTGGAGCTGTAGGGGGCACTTGATATATGACAAGTGGAGGGGGGTTAGCTCGACTTCCTGGACTCTTATTGGTCGATTAATTTGAATAACTTTATGGTCGCCAGGGCATAGAAGGTCTCTCTGTCTGGTAACTAAAAAAAAAATTTTTTTTAAATAATGTAATTATTTAAATCCCAATACACTCTATAAAAAGATTCAGATAACTGAACTGCAATAAAATAGATCATGAATCAGATTGTTTTTCTGAGTGTATATAAATTAACATTTGCAGCTTAAAAGAACTTGAATCATACTATAGAATTACTTCATAAACTTTTTCATTTATAAATCTGAACATTTTTCTGTAACATTAAATATGCTTCCCCAAAAATCTTTAATGGCAATACACATTCTTTTGTATGAATATTTCCTAATTTATTTAATTAATCTATTATTGGGAATTCAGGTTATTTTATTCATGTCTTCCTTTCTTTAGTTTTAAAAATATGATGTCATGGTGGTGCTCCTTTTATGTCAATCTGTTTTGACACCTCTAATTGCTTTATTGGGATAATTCACTATAGGTTACATTTGTGATATTCTTCATTCATTTCAGTAAATCCATATTTCCATCCAGTGTAATTTCCCTTCTTCCTGAAAGGTTTCCCTTAACATTTTTTTATAATGAAATTCTGTGGGTGATTCATTCTTTTAATTTTTGTATATCTGAAAAGATCTTAATTTCACTTTTTTGAAAGATTTGAGTGTAGTATTCTAAATCGACAGGATTTTTTTCCTTTCCATTCTTTAGAATGTTGTTCCATTGTCTTCTTGCTGGAATAATTTCGAATGAGAAATCTATGGCCCCATCTTTGGTTCTCTGTATGTAACATGTTGTTTTTCTTTAACTGCATTTAAGATTTTCTCTTTACACTATGTTTAAGTAACTTACAATGGTCCCCATGAAGGTTTCTTCATGTTTTTGTCTTGCTTTTATCATTTATTGGGCAGAACCAGAGCAGCACTCATCTAGGGATAATTATTCCCCACCCCTGAGGAAAGAACTTCCTGAATAATACTGAACATCGAGCATCCTCCAATCCTCTGATACTCTTTTCCCTTAACATGGCTGGTTCCCTCATATACAGGCACTGCTTGGTAGTACGCTGAATATTCAAGGAGTGGGGAGTCTGCACAGGGGTATACTTCACTCTCTGCACAGCTCTGTCCATTCCCATACTCTGTCCTGCAAACTCTAGCCCCCTTGGTGGCCCTGAATTCTCAACTCTGTCTGTTCAACTCAGAGAGTCTTCCGTATTCCACCTGGCTTCACTCCCTGGGACTCAGCCCAGAAACTCTCTCGAGACAGCAACTTGGCACAATTACTGGACTCATCTCATCTGTTTCTGTTTATTTGTATCACTGTCCTTCTTTAACTAATGTCCCTTATCATATCATCATTTCATATAATTTGTATAATTTTTTTTGTGATTTCAAGAAGGTAAGTCTAGTCACTGCTGCTCATTATTCACAGAAGGAAATTCTCCAATAATTTTTTTAAAACTATGATTTTTTCCCTTTTCTGATGTTTTCCATAGTTACAGGGGACTCACTGTGTTTTATGCCCTACTCATTTCAA
The DNA here is from genome assembly GCA_030068075.1 of Paguma larvata. NCBI lineage: Eukaryota > Metazoa > Chordata > Mammalia > Carnivora > Viverridae > Paguma > Paguma larvata. The sequence goes on along the minus strand of CM057823.1, from coordinate 61,990,689 downwards.
CCATCAGAGGCACTAGATCATCTTTGTTTTTTCTTTATTTTTCCTGTCCTGCTTTCCCATTAACTTCCAACTTTTTTTCCCCTTCTGTTTTCACTCTTTATTATTCACCTAGTAATACGAAACAAAAGAAGCACAAAAAAAATAACTATTTTAAAGTTGCTAGCAGCTAATGACATTACATGAATAGTTAACCATTAGGACTTAATTATGAAAATTGAACATACATGGATACTTTAACATTTGCAATCTCATTTTAAAAATCCATAAACTTTACATAAAGATTATTACACACACACACACACACACACACACACACACACACACACAAACCCATACACATGTATGATGCTATTGTGGTACATAGTAATAAGTCTAAAGTGGAAAGGTACTGATATAACTCAAATTAATATTACTTTTATTTCATCAAACATAGTTTCTCCAGGTTGCTATCTTTTTTCTTTACTATATCTTAACAGTGTTATTGTGGGCAATTTATTGTTATGCCACAATGTGCAAATATGTATACACACACACACACACACACACACACACACACACACACACATATACTTGTCCTTGTCTCAACACCAGACTTTTTTATAACCATTTTTTTTGCAACTTGGATCGAAACACTCCTTTTTCTGTTATATATGGGTCATCCCTGATTGTCTGCAACTGCACATGAAACAAATTAAATAAGGTAGGCTATTTAACATCATTTACATCTTGAGAAAAAAATTAAGTATGTTTTTATTACATCACTCGCAAATACTTATGTTCTAATTTTTAACTAAACAGTAAACTAATCATTTGCTATTTCTCTTTAAAAAAACATAATCAACATTAGCAGCAATTTATTTTACAAGCAGCTGGACCCTTGGTTAACTAATTTTATGGGTTTTAGCCTTTGAAAGGAAACATCCCATTTCCCATTCTATATAATGAAAGTAATCCTCCTTCATATCACATTATAAATAGAGAGAGTGACTTATTTTTAACTTGACACTGTCATAGGGTATTATTCACCTCAGTTAAAAATACTGCTGAAGAGTGCTCGCACCTTGAGTAGGCTCTCTGATGTTTCCTTTTATTGGAATTCCATTTGTATAATTTTATTTGCTCTCTCTGTGTATCTGGTCACTTGTATAATTTTCATCATTACATTATCTTCATTAACAAGTCTGACAGGGCATTCTGTGCCACTTGCTAAATACTAAGGTATGCATACATCATTGTCTTCTAACAAATAAACTTCAAACAATGTAATATATGTTATCAAATGTGATATTTGCTGTTGCACACCCTCTCCCCTCCATAAAAGAAGGATGAAGTATTATGAAAACAACTTTGATTTAAGTATGGAAAAGGCCTTGCTAGAGCTCAAGAGTGAGATTTTGTCCCACAGTCGATTGCTTTCAGCTTTACACAGTGAGTAGTAATGATGCTAGCTGGGAACAGGGGAGAGTTGTATAGAATCAAAGCACATTTTCGCACAGTCATTCACATTTGATTCTGTTGGTAGAAACCTTTCTTTTTAGTTTTGCAGTTTTCTCCTTACTAATCAATCCAGGAACCTGCAGTCTAGAGGATCTCAGTCTTACCATCAGCAGGGAGCTGAAGACTGAGTATTGAAGACGGAAGAACAAGATCTCTTTTAATGCTCTGAATATAGAGATCTTACTGTGAAATTTTCTCCAACTTGAGTCACAGTCTGGAATGAAGCTGAAGGAACAAAATACTTGAGTTGGGAGGGGGTGGTAATTTATATATACAGATATATATAAATATATATAAATATATATACACACACACACATATACATATATATATACATATATATATATACACATATATATATATATATATATATATAGAGAGAGAGAGAGAGAGAGAGAGGGAAATTATCTTTTCAAGGAAAGAATTTCTCTTCGTAAAAAACGTTAATTTTATGCTGTCATGACCAAAACACTAAATTTGTAATTATCATGATTGACAGCTGAGGTAATTCTAAAGTACACTTTTAAGATTCAAGTAAGTGTTTTACCTAATTGCTAAGATTTATTAATTTCAACTCTAAGCAGATGATGGTTACTTATAGTTAATGATTAGTTTGCAATTCTGAGAATAATATTTTTTGACAGTATTTCTTCATTTACAATTGCCTTCCTCAGAAACGTCAGGACATAATTATTTTTAAAATGTATATTCCTGGGTCCCGCTTGACAAGGTAGGGGGGACTGGGGATAGAGGAGAATTTTAAAAAAAAACATGTATTTTCTTTAAAGTACCAGAAGTTAATCCTACTTAAAGTTTTGAGAATTAGTCTCTGAGGTTTTAACACCAATAGTAATTACATAGCAAAAATTTAACTTTTAAATCATTTTTAAAACCAGAAATAAGGACCATTTCTTGTAGTCAAATTAATAACAGTAAATTCAACACTAACATTTGTTCAGCTTAGATAAGACACAACTATTATTCCAGTTTTGAAATCAACGCTCAGAAAGTAGCTTATTGTGTCTCAAAAGTTCAACCATCAGCATTGGATATATTCACTTAAAAGGATTTGTTTCCCCATCCTATCTTTAATTAATTGGACCAACTTAGCCATTCTTTAGATTTGTCTATCTCACTGATTTCTTCCTTCTAGGAACCATCATTGTCAGCCTGAGAGCTTTCATCAAATTCACTCAACTTGGCTTGAATAAAGATTCTCTTAAAAGACTCTGAATACATATTTCCCCACTAAGATACACAGGTTAATAATTTTCAGTAGCACAGATTTTCACTTAAAATTTTAAATAAATCGGTTCTGTCAAGCATAAATCACTGTCTTAGGAGTGAAGAGTAATTTTTAAAACTTGCCTTGATGGATTTTCATCATACTAATGTGAAAGTCTCTCTTAATCTATAATAAATTTCCTCTTAGCAAACTTTTCAGAGATGGGCTCTGCCCTCATCTCTATCACAAGCAAGAGTAACTCTAGGCAACATACTCAAGCTGTTTGGTTCACTTTGTTCACTGTCATATTGAGGACAAAAGAATCTGACATTGTTATAGACTTTGTAATACATCTTCTCCCCAGATATCCCCTCCTCAGGTCCAAGGCCTCCTCAGGTCCAATTCCCTAGTCCCTGATGGTATTGACTGTTGAGGTCTCATAGCTGAGTCCCTACTCAGAAATTATCCTTGCCTTATCCAAGCTTACACTCTTTCCCAAGGACAGCCCTCCTTCAATGTCAGGTAATATAGCATGGAAAATCTCCGCCTCCTTTCCTCAACAGGAGACAAATCTAAAGGACCATCACTGTCTGTGGGATTAATTAAAACTTTTATGGGAACTGTACTGCAGTTTAATTTCTTTGTTTTTGGCCACACTTCTGTTTTCACTCATACACAGGTATTGCTTCTGAGAGCACTTCCCAATAAACTTGCTACACACAAATCATCATCTGTTTTCTGGGACACCTGACCTAAGACAGGTCTCACAATATCTGTAAAATTTTCAAAAAATTGTGCCTTTGAATGGTTAATAATTTTAAACATTAAAATGTCATATTTATAACTTAAAAAGGATCATAGACCTAAATTTAAAATCTAAAGCTCTAAAACTTTTCAAAGAAAATCTCTGTGATCATGAGTCAGATAAATGTTTCGAAGACATAACACCAAAAAAGTACAATTCATAAAAGAAACAAATTAATAAATAGGGCTTCATCAAATTTAAAACTTTTCTTCAAAAGATACTGTAGAAAATGAAACAACAAGACCCAGACCGGAAAATAATCTTTTGAGAAGTATATGTATCTAGATGACACAAAAAACTCTGAAATGCAATAATAATAAAACAAAGCACACGATTAAAAAATGGGCAGATTTGAACAGACATTTCATCAAAGATATAGAGAGGGCAAATAAGCACATGAAAATGTTAAACATCATTAGCATTGGGGAAATAGAACTCTCATGAGATACATAGCTGTACTGATTAAAATGGCTCAACTTAGAATGAGAGACCACACCAAGTGTTGGTGAGAATTTAGAGGAGCTGGAACTTGCATACACTACTCGCAGAAATGTGAAATGGTCCAAACACTTTGGAAAACAGTTTGGCAGCTTCTTAAAAAGTCAATTATATACATACCACATAAGCTAGCCATTTCACTCTATATATCTATTTAAGAGAAAGAAAAACTATGTCTGTACAAATATTTACATGTGTATTCATAAAATTTTATTTCTGGTAGCCAAAAGCTGGAAATAACCCAAATATCAGTGAACAGATTAACGGTTAACCAATTGATGGTATTCCGTGAAAATGGAATACTACTCAGCATTGAAAGAAATTAGTTATTGATATACATAATAGCATGAATTAATATTAAATTAATTATGCTAAGTGAAGGAAAAAAGTCTACATGCATATATATATATATATATATATATATACATATATATACTGTGTGATCCCATTTATAGAAAACTCAAGAAAATGAAAATAAATTTACAGTGATAGAAAACAGATGTGGTTTTGGTTGACTATAGCTAGGGTAGGGGAATTACAAACAGACACAAGGGATTTTTTCAGAGATCTTCATTCTTTCTGCTTGTTTGTTTATTTAAGGTGCTCAACTTGGTGTTTTGATATACATGCACATTATGAAATAATCCCCACAATCAAGATGATAGGCATATCCATCACTTCACAGTTACCATTTCTTTCTATTGTGTGTGTGTGTGCGCGCGCGCGTGTGTGTGATAGGAATACTTAAGATGTACCCACTTAGCAAATCTCAAGCATACAAATCTCAAATATATTGCTAACTACAGTCACATTGCTGTATATTAGATCTCCAAAACTTACGACCCATCTTGCATAACTGAAACCTTGTACCCTTTAGCCAATATCTCCCCCATTTTCCCTCCCCTACCCCATAAAAATTTTTTTTTCATTATGGGAATAGTTTCAAGGACATGTATGTATTGTCGAAACTTACCAAATTGTGCACTAAATGTATAGCTTGTTGTATGTCAATTTTACCTCACTGAAGCTTGTTTTCTTTTAAAGGCCATATTTAGCCCTACTGTCTGCTTCATGAGATGTATAGAGAGTGCTGAAAAACCGGAGGGAAAAATCTTGCAGTTCTGTGCTACGTATTGTTATGCTGGAAGAAGCTGAATGAGGTAATTTGGGGAGATAGATTCACAATGTATTAGAAGAGCATGAAATGAACATGATGTGGTAGACAGAAAAACCCAGCTTCATACCTGCTGCAAGAAAAATGATGAAAATTCTTAAGCCTGGAAAAATATTGGCAGATAAAATAAGCTAGTAAATGAAAACACTCTTGCAAAAGGTGATCTGAATTCTTAGATAGAGGATTATCAAAACCAGCAACATATTAATTCAGAGTCTCTCATGTGAAAGAAATTGGATACCAAATTACCTTCCTGAAAAATCTTAAAAGTAATAAAGGATAGATAGGATCTTTAATTTTTTTTTCGCCGAACAGGCTAAGTGGATTAAGTGAAGATAGCAGATGTAGCTTTGAAAGCTGGATTCTGGCCGCTTGTATAAACATGAGTCAGTCGATACTTCTCTAAATCACAGTTTTCCCATCTATAAAAAAAATAAGGTTAGTAATACCCAACTCAAGGTTCGTTGTGAGCATGCATGTCTTTATGCATATGGAAGTTCTCTTTCACAGCAGGCACAAAACAAATATTGTTGAAATGATTCTAGGGCACCTTTTTACTCTCAAAAATCAATAGGCTTTTTTTTTTTCCTGAGTATATGTAGTAGTCGAGATAGTTAATGCTTGGCTACGGCAGTGTAGCTTAAAACAATGTTGTTTATTTTTCAGTCATATGCAAGGACTCTGAGGGATCCAGATCCTTCCATGTTAAGATAATTCTGATATCTTAATACATGCCATCCCAGACTCTCCATCAGGAAAAGAGAGAAAGTAAAAGTTGAATAGTACATTTGCGTGCTGAGCTTGAAAGTAATTCACTTTAGTTTCTTTCACATCTCATTGGCTAGAATTAGTCACATGACCTGGGTAGCTGACGAGACTAGGAAATGGTTTTTCTCCCCTGTTCTCAAGAAGAGAACTGGGTATAGCTGAGCACAATGGCTTCTGTCACATTATGTCTTTGGGTTTATTTTTAGATACCTGGAATGCCATTTTGATTACTTAGGACCATGCTTCTTGTCATGAATCCAAATGTACATGCTTATATCCTTAGCACTTGAGAAATCAATGAATGTTTGAAAAGAAAATTATTTCTTGACTAAAATATGAATTTAAAATAATCTATTCCTTGACAGTTATCAAAAAGACATGAAAATAACAAGTGTCGGTGAAGACGTGGAGAAAGGGATCCCCGTGCAATGTTGGTGGGAATGTAAATTGGTGCAGCCAGATGGAAACCAGTATGAAGACTCCTCAAAAAAGCAAAAATAGCACTACCGTATGATTCGGCAATTCCATTTCCGGGTATTTATTTGAATAAAACAAAAACATGAGCTCCAAAAGATATCTGCACTCCTACGTTCATTGCAGCATTATTTACAATAACCAAGATAGGGAAACAATCTAAGTGTCCATAGACGGATGAATGGATTAAGAAAATGTGGTGTATATGTACACAATGGAATATTATTCAGCCATAAAAAAGAAGGAAATCTTGCCATGTACAACAACATGGGTGGACCTTGAGGACATTATGCTAAGTGAAATAAGTTAGGCAGAGAAAGACAAATACTTTATGACCTCACTTACATGTGGAATCTAAAAAAGAAAAAAAAATGCTCATAGATACAGGGAACAGATATATGGTTGCCAGACATGGGGGGTGGGGTCAGTGAAATGGGTGAAAGGAGTCAAAAGCTGCAAACTTTCAGTTATAAAATAAATAAGTCTAGGAGATATGATGTACAGCGTGGCAAGTACAAGTAATAATGCTGTATTTTATATTTGAAAGTTGCTAAAAGAGTAAATCTTAAAAGTTTTCATCACAAGAAAGTCTGTAACCATGTATAGTGATGGATGTTAATTAGACTTACTGCAGTGACCTTTGCACAATATATACAAATATCAAATCATTATGCTGTACACCTGAAACTAATATAATGTTGGATGTCAATTATACCTCAAGAAAAAAAATAGTTAAATAATTTATTCCTGGTAGAACGAGATGCTATTTTACTTTACTACCATTTGCCTAAAAATTTCTGGTCATCCTTCAGGAAACGCATGTATCCTTCTGCTTCAGTGTCTGCATTGATAAGACCCAAGTCCCCGGCATCTCCATCAGGTCTTATTAGGGATTTTGTGAGTGTGTCCTAACCCATCATCCTGCTCCCACATTTGCACTCTAAAGTACACTGTACGCACCAGCCGCAGTGACCTTCTAAAAATCTAAATCAGATGATGTCACGCTTTGGATTAAAACCTTCCAGTGTCATTATACTCAGATTCAAATTCAAATTCTTATTTTAGTAAGAGCAGTTAATGTGAAATCTGGACCCTTGACAGATTTTTAAGTGTACAATATAGTACCGTTACCTATAAGTACAATGTTGCACATCGGATCTCTAAAACTTACTTATTTTGCATAACTGAAATTTAATATGTGTTACTTACAAATTCCCCATTTCTCCCTCTCCCCACCCCTTGGCAACCACTACATTATTCTTTGCTTCCACGAGTTTGACACCTTATACAACTGGAATCAAGTAATATGTGTCCTTCTGTGCCTGGTTTCTTTCACTTAGCATAATGTTTTCAAGGTTTATTCATGTTTTGCATATTGTAAAAATTTCCTCCTTTTTAAAAGACTGAAGAATATTCCATTTATCCATTCACCTGCCGATGGACATTTAGGGTGGCTTCCACACATTGGCTATTGTGAATAGTGCTGCAATGACTCAAACTTTTACTTTGGCCTATGGAATCCTGCATATATTGTAACCACAAAATATTGTACTCCTGCCCAGTCTTCTTCCAACTCTAGACTTAATATGTGTGGGTGCGCATGCACGCACGCACACACACACACACACAGACACACACATTTCTCAAAATCACCTCTTTATCCACAAGTCAAGTATAGAAATTAGAAACTGATCGCATATCTAAAATAGATAGTATTGTGGTCTTGGAATCTTTATTCTCAATGAAGTTGCAACACAGAGAAAAGGCTTATTGTAGAAGTAATCAATTCATTAAGCTGACATGTGTTGATAAAGGATGGGCAATATGCTCTTATATTGTTATGTGAAAGAAAGAAAGAATGTGATGTCATTGTAGGGTTATCTTGGGCCAGTTATTGCTATACGCCTCCCTTTACGTTCTGTAGACGTTTTATCACTAAATGTTAATGATTTTGGTTGTGTCACTTCTCTTGTCTTATAAAGTAGGATATTATTTTATTGGTATGTTCTAAAGAGTTTCTTAGCACTTGTCCTTCATATAAGATTTCTGGTGAAAATATACTTATATATATATATATATATATATAATGACTTAATGAATATATATATAATGACTTAATGAATATATATATATATATTGGTTTCTGTTATATTTATTATAGTTGGAAGCATATTTCTTTGATGCAAGGTTTTGCCCATGATTAGGAGGAATTCTCTTGTTTGATGCATTTGGAACACTTTCCCCAAACATTACAAGCACTCTGAAAAAAGTTTGTTTTCGCATAATCAGACATCTTTTTATACAACAGAACATAAAACAGTTTATCCAAATTAGATCTACCTCAGCAGTAATGGGCATAAATACATTTTTAGATCACAGTAAACTTATTTCCTCCATGAAGCTTTCCTCTATTTCCCCAAATCTGATACTCTCCCCCATATCATATGCTGTAATGTTCAAATCATAACACTTGTCACGCTTTATTGTAATTGCTTATTTGCTGCTTTTCTCCTTACTAAACTATAAGCTTCCCGGGGCCAGGAACTATACCCTGTTCTTTGCTATATAGTGTTTAGCTAAATACTGAAACATGGTGGTGATCAAGCTGAATGACTTAGTAAGTTAAGAGGCTATACGTAACGAAACTGCCACTACTCATGCCACAGGCAAGGGTGACATCGACCATGTAGAGTGTAACTCTTTCCTTTTTATCACGTATCTCGACGAACTGTCCCTTTTTAAAATAATATCTGATGAGCAATTTCTGTCTTTTTACTTAGTAATTTATTTTTAATTAGCTTTTTCTTGTCTACACTCACTGGATTATAAGTTTCTTCACAACAGAAATCTTGTATTTGTTTGTATCATAGAATACCTACTTTTAGTAAATATCATACATTGTAGCTTCTCAATAAATATCAGGTGAGTGCATACTAACCATGCGAAACTGATTTACAACATAGTTCTAGACAGAGTTTAGAGAGTAGCAAGAAAGTGAATTGACCAACTATCAGAGCTTTTATCTCAAACTTCACCTAAAAATAGAGAAGTCAGGCTATTTTCTGTGACATTCAAGGTCCAAACCCCACAGTCACTGAATTAGCTAGAAGATTTTGGTCTATATTAATTCAGATTTTTCTTTTATGTAGCCAATTTATTTTGCTCCTACATCTGAATTTATCCAGGTTAAAAAAGAGGGTGAGCTCTAGCATGGATTTTCAGCAAACACAAGTACAAACAGTGGAATGACCTGATCCACTATCCATTGTATATAATTGCAACACTATTTACTAAAGACACAGTACCGACACTGCAGAAAGGGGGTTAAAATCAGGAGAGCATTCATCTTATAAAAATGAATTTGAAAACTAAAGAAAATTATGTTCAATATGAATCACATTTTTGAAGTACATACTTCGTCCCATGAAAAGCTGATTCATTTCTATTACCATGGTGATCTAGGAGAACATGAAATTGCCATGGATTAATGGTTTCACTTAGGGGCCAATTTTCAAACTAATAGATGTGTGTCCCTTTTTGTCCTTACTTTTGTTTACCAATGGTCTTACGTCAAGTTTTAAGATGGATATAGTGTCTTTCTATTTTTTTTTTTAACTAGGAGGTGATATGTCCAGGTAACTGAAGCAGAACAAATTATATGCCTCTAACAATACTCCTAAAAGTAACTAGTGAATACAGATGCCATTCGACCAAATGTATTTGTCTTGACATTGGAAAATGTGGCAAATGCTGCTAGTGGTTCATGAAAATCCATCATTCTTTCTCTTGGCAAAGAGCAAGACTCATCTCTCTGTAGTCCTATTTGGGTATGTGAGTTGAGTTCTACCCAAGGGAATATAATTGAAGGTCACATGTGCCACACTCAGAGATGACTTACAACATCTCCTAAATATGTTCCCCTATATTTCTTTCCCCTTCTGACTGATTAGGATGATAATGATCATGACCTTGGAGGCAACATATCAAAGATGGCAGAGAAGTTATCAGCCTGGTCAATGAATAATTGCATAAGGAAAAGCTACTATGCTGACATTTGATACCTGCCTTGCACTATTACAGAAGAAAGAAATTACCTTCTTGTTTTTTAAACCAATGAGTCTATTTGTTATTGCAACTTAGCCTATCCTAACTAATTTTGACCTTAGACTTGGTGTGGGACATATGTGTGTATGTGTGTCTCATATAGTCATAACCTAATTATTAGGAACTTAAATTGTGCAAGGAAATGATACAGCCTCACAAATTACTAGGTCTTACATAAAAATTAAGAGTAACAAAAAGTGTGTTTTATACTTGTATTATTTGCTTAGTATAAACTAACCTAACAAATGCCTAAATCAAGAGCTTCAGGGATTTAACCATAAGTTCTCTACACTGTATCCATATATATTTTCTTGAAATTTTTGGGTTTTCATTATTTGGAGTTTCCTATTTTCTTACAAATGTGAACCAATCAAAATGTGGTTACTGGCCAATATTTGTTTACCACCTTACAAGGCTCGAACTATACCATTTTTATATTCTTACAATCCCAAATAAGTAAATTTGCATTAAGTAATACTAATAATGATAATGATAATATTCACAGCAACTGTGACAGTAATGGTTAGTTACTACAATATAAAGTTAATTTAATCCTCACATCCAATCTGAGATTGATATTATCCATATATTACAGATGAGAAGCTGAGACTCAAAGAAAGTTAAATAATTTGTCCAAGTCTCTAAAAAACACAAGGCACTGAAACCAGGATTTGGACTTGGCTTTGCCTTCAATATTTGTGCTTTGAGTTCCCAACTATATCATCTCAGAGAGAAGAATATGCAGCACAAGCACGTCACCAATTTTCCTTGGGTGTTACTGTTTTACAGACAATTACATGTACTACCAAGATGCTAAAATAGGTCTGTGTTGCTAAGCCAAAACTGGACCATTAATCCTTTAGCTGTCTAGAACATCTATTCTGAATCAAGGTCAAAATAACAATTTAAAAATGGTGGGGAAATTGTCTTCAAACTTAAAATAATTACATTTTTCAAAATGTTAGAATTGCAAAATAACACATTTGTTGTTTTTAGTATCTACGATGGAAACCACATCTAACATCACTTTCGATTTTTTTTGTACAACAATCTGAATTTTTATCTTCAACCTCTACTTCGAACCTAGGTTTTGTAGCATAATTCAAAATACTTACAAGACACTTCCACTTGTAAGACTAAATACTTACAAGATACTGAAAACTTAACTCGACAGCTCTCTAAATAAAACACCCAGTTTCCCTCAGGACTTGGTTATCCATCCTGACATTCCCATTAATGTCTCCGATGAAGAAATCAATTTATCACTGCTCTGTGCCTTCTTGTTATTGGTTTATATTGTATGAGCACTGCTTCTCAAATTCATGAATTCTAACTATTTTTATACACGATCTACCTCTCCTAATTACTTGTAATGCACGCTGTTTTATGCATCTGTCTTTTGTTTAGAAGAAATTAACTTTAACAACTTGAAGTTCAGTGATTTATTAACTTAACCACAAATTTATTTTAAGAGAAGGTGTCTTTTGAAGTAGGTAGGAACCGTAGCTTCATATTCATCTTTAGGCTTTTAAAATGATCTGATTCAAAGCCCTGATTTTAACTGGATCATGCACATATTTGTTGAGCGACGAAGCACACTTAAGTATGTTACTAAAGAACTTTAGTACTAATTGATAAGTTCTGAAACAAGAAAGGGCAATGACATGAAACTAAAGTGCACATGAATCAATGCCCAGTGGGCAGGGAGTAGGTGAAGTCCATCTTAGATTATGATTTGGAGAAATTTTTATTTACAATGCTAAGGCGATGAATAAGCATCCAACAAAAATATAGCTGATTTTTATATTAAGAAATGCACTCTTAGAAACGGTAACATTTTACAAACATGATATTTTGTAATGAAGGGGTTTTTAGAGCTTAATAAGAAATAGTGAAATTGAGAACAATGAATAAGTATTTTCAGTGTTTATCCAGAGTATGCAGGTGACAGACATTCTTACTTCTGTGACAGACATGAGTATTCAAATCATTTTTAGAAAAATATTCTCTGCAGAGGAACGAGAGCTATCTCCAGAGTCCCGTAGGGAAGATTGCTCATATCTTTTTCTCAATCTTGTCATATCTTTCATTCATTTAGCAGGTACGTTAATGCTGAGAATTAGGCATTGTAGCTATTGAATTTGAGTATCAGGATGACCAGAAGCCTTACCATCATCATTTTCCATTGCAATCAATTTATTATAATGCAAAAAGGCAGCTTATTGCAACAGGTAGAGTCAGAATTTATGTGAAACCTTGATTTTATTGCAAGAAACTATGTAATTTTGGGCAAGTCACTTAATCTTTCTGGCTTCTTCTTTCCCTATCCACAAAATGAAGAAATGGGACTAATGTCACTTATTGGCTTAAAAAAAATTGTGATTAGAAAGACTGTGTTATTAAACAGCTCTATTACCCCTCCAGTCAAGATCTTTCCTCATAGGCCACATCTTTATTGTGATGAGGACATTCCAAGTGAAAACTAAAAAGTCCTTAAGACGAATTTGTTCTTAAAAGATTTGATCCCATTTATCTCTTGTTTACATATATTTAATTGGATACTTATAGTCAGGAACATATTTCTTCAAATTAAGTTTTCATTCAAAATATTAATCTGTCATGTGGTTTCTAGACTGATACTGCTTCTAATAGCACAGTAAATCCCCATCTGATTTGAAACACAAATGGCACAGTTATAGGGAGCTGTGACAGCTGCCAGAATTATGGTCTTGTCTTCTTTCCACGTACTTCTGAAAACAAACCAGGAAGATCCCATTCATTTTGAATAGAGTCAAGACATCCAGTTCTGGATTTGACTTAGTGTAAAACCTAGCTCTACTCTAGGATTTTCTCTAAGGTTAATTGTATTCCAGAGTCCATTTTAGAAGTTTTGAATCTATCATGCTCTAGAGTAAACTGGAATTTCTGGCAATTCCTAACTTAAGAACAAGATGAAATTGAATTGCACTGTATGGATTTCTCTGCTTTAGACTGCTTCTCAACAAGGTTGGTTGATATAGATATCAAGCCAGAATAGCTCATTTCACTAGGCAATAAGATCAATTATCACAGCAAAATAAGGAACAGAAAGAGGTAGCAAGCTTAAATATGAATAAAGGGAAGCCCAGGACATTTGCAATTTCCCAAAATGTCCCTTAAAGAGGAGACTTCCTAATCAAATGTTTTGTTTTGCTTTGTTTTGTTTGCTTTGTTTCGTTTGCTTTGTTTTTGATGGCCAAAAGCAATTTGACTATACTCATAACTATTAAAACTAGCAAATTGTTCTACACCTTCATCTATTTTTAGCTGAGATCAACATTATATTTGATGCTAGTTTACCTCCAAATATAATAACATCATTATGAAAACAGCAGGTCTTAGCCCCAATGTTATAAGCCAAATATACTTGAAGACAATTGAAATTCAAAAGTGTGTTGGATACATGTAGCTGGGTTTCCACAAGCCTGTGTAGACGAACATGACATATGTGAGTAACTTAAGAAATACATCCATCAGGGGCACCTGGGTGGCTCAGTTGGTTGGGTGTCTGACTCTTGATTTCAGCTCAGGTCATGATCTCACAGATCATGAGTTAGAGCCCCACATCAGGCTCCGTGCTGACAGTGTGGAAACTGCTTGGGTTTCTCTCTCCCTTTCTCCTCTCTCTGCCCCATCCGTGTGGTTTCTCTTTCCCAAAATAAATAAATAAACTTAAAAAAGAGAGAGAGAGGGGAGCCTGGGTGGCTCAGTCAGTTAAGCGGCCAACTTCAGCTCAGGTCATGATCTCACAGTCTGTGAGTTCGAGTCCCACGTTGGGCTCTGTGCTGCCAGCTCAGAGCCTGGAGCCTGCTTCAGATTCTGTATCTCCCTCTCTCTCTGCCCTTCCCTTGCTCACTCTCTGTCTCTATGTCTCTCGAAAATAAAAATAAAAATAAAAACACTAAAAAAAAAAAGAGAGAGAAGGCTTAAAAAAAAAGAAATACATTCATCAAAGAAGATTAAGAATATGCATCATTAAGATATTTCTTTGTCAGTGAAGATTCTTTTAGGGGATATTTAATTTAGAATTTTCTCGGGATGCCTGGGTGGCTCAGTTGGTTAAGCGGCCAACTTCGGCTCAGGTCATGATCTCATGGTCTGTGAGTTCAAGCCCCACATCGGGCTCTGTGCTGATGGCTCAGAGCCTGGAGCCTGCTTCGGATTCTGTGTCTCCCTCTCTCTCTGCCCTTCTCCTGCTCACGCTCTGTCTCTATGTGTCAAAAATAAATAAACGTTAGAATTTTCTGTAGTGAGTCATATGGGGGTCTGAAGAAAAGCATCTGTGCTTTAATATCCATTAATCAAAATTCAAATAATATTTTGTGTATATATTCACCCTGTGTAATCTGATTTAAACCAATTATAGCAAATGCTGTTAGACAACATTAATCAAAATCAACATAGAATCATTGCTTCTCTTTCTTCAGCCATAAAATTACACACTTACAGGACTCTCTTTCCATTCTCCTCAAAAAGGGAAGAAATATAACAATATCTGTGATTTTTTTTCCCTTTAGAGTCAGACCATTTTCCAGGTCACAGACACAATAAACGTAATGAAATCCCACCCTCTGTTACTCAGTTCTTTATCTTGGGCCTAAGCTCTGGTGTAAGGGTGACAGTAGGAACTGCTTCAGGTAAGACCACCATTGATCAGGTTCTGGTTCCCATGCTTCCACTTTCCAAAACTCAATTTTAAGTGCTCACTTCAAGATTCTGAATCACATTACTGTGAGTTATAAACTGAATTTCAATTTATTTATTGTGAATGGAGGAGATGCTATTATTCTGTCCTAATAATTGGAGCCAATTATCGTAACAGGCTAATCCTGCCTGATGATTCGGAGAAGTCAATTTTATAGAAAAATGTTACTTATTGAGCTAACTGTTAAAACTTGCAAGGTGAGATATTCCTAAGGCACATCTGCCAAGTTTAGCACTCCCATAAAATGATTTTCTGAATTTTAGAGATAGTTCTATCTGAACAACTTGGACCAGCTGTCTAGAATCAGAGCACCTCTCCCTCGTCACACACCAGTCTCCACTCCCACACTGCCTATTTCATTTTCTTTATCAGTGATTAACATTTCTGTCACTACAACACTATCTCATGAACAGGTTAGAGTTTCCAAGATTATACTTTATCTTCTTTAGTTTCCAGGAGCTATGGTTTCCTGGCTTGTTAATGTAATCAGTGGACTATCTTGCAAGCGTTGTCCAGGATGAGTTATTTCTGGGAAGTTCTCTAAAAATAATTAAACCTATCTGTATTTTTTTGCCTCGGGTACCTTTGACTGAGATTAAAACATATGTTCTCGACTTTTATCCACTCACTTCAGCCTCCATCTGTGTGTTTAACCAATACTTTGGACCTTACGAAGTACAAAAGAGGCTAGATTCACAAATATGAATGTGTGGTATGAAATAACCATTCTACTATTAATATTTTAAGAATTTGGCATTAGGATCTGATATAAGAAAAAGACCAAGATTTTTCTATTGTGTTAGATAAAATAATTATACTTAGGACTAAAATAATTTTGGCATGACAGTATTATTTGAATGAAGAAGGAACACTTTTTTTTTTTTTTTTTTTTGGTCTGTATCGAATTCTTTCCTGCCTAGGTCACTTTCCCTAATTTAAAACATCATCCAAAATTTAATAGAAATATTATAGAAAGTAGGCAAAAGAAGCATATTCTTTAGGTTCAACTACTGACTTCCCATATAATATGTAAGGGAAAAAGTACCTATTGGTTGTGCTGCATTGTCTAATATAGTTTTAAAACTGCGCGATAACAAGATAAGGGAAGTATGGCATCAGAGATTTTGAAATAAGATTGTAATGGCTTACAATAATAACTTCTGTCTTTGTTGAAGTAGATTTTGATATCTTAGATATTTGGCTTCTGTATCTATAAGTAGTAGCTCTATTGATAAATTGTTTGGGAATTGTAGATGATATATATAAAATGATGAGGTAATTTCCATTTCTTTGGAGTTTTATGAGATTAGATTATAATGTTCGGCATGTTATGGGTACTTAATGGGCAGTATTGGCCATTATTATTGACAGACTTACTCTGAAAGGTGATAGACAGCGAAGACCGTGCTTTTGGAAAGATAACCAAAAGTTGGTGAACCATTGCATAAAATCTTATTGGATATAGAGAAATGAAGGCAAAAACTTGAAAATAATATTAACATATGCTTGTGTCATGTTTCTAACATTCCAAATAATTTGCAGATCAATTTTAAAAAGGAATTTAGTCAGTAGGAATTAGGCTTTTATTTTATGCCCAGCCTAAAATCAATGATGAAGTGTGGTAAAAAGACATGGATGGTATAATTCGTACTGTTAAGATACAGATAGACTAGGAGGCAATGTAAACTTTTTTAAAATATGGCAACGTTTTAAACTCTTAAGGGGAAAATATAACAAAGAAGCAAAATGGTGATAAACATAGTAGATGTGTAAGGAATTCAGGAAAACCAAAAGGCCACTAAACAGTCAGAGAAAGAGGTGGGAAGAGATGGGCCATGAAGTGAAATTGTGGTGATGTGGACATGGATAAGGAGGGTGAAGAAAGGAAATCCGTGAGGAAAACTATAGGATAGGAAGGAGCACTGTAGGTGTTGGGGAGGTAAGAAGACAAAGACAGAAGGGAGAGGGAGAGTAGAGACATTTGGGGCCAGAGGTCACAGTCATGGTGGGTCAAGACGGTGGAGCATTTCAATGCTAAAATAACATGTTTTATTTAGATCTAGTAAGCAGTTAAAACCAACTTGTTCTTGCAATCTGATCTAAGTTCGGATGCTTATTTTGACTTCTCTTGGTTTGGGACTTTTGGAACGCAGACAGACCTCTCTGACATTCTGGTTCTTCATGTGTTATATGTGGAAAAGAATTCTTAAGTCAGAGCATTGTTATACATACAGTATCACTATAGTTCCCAGACGATCATGGTTCACAAAAAAGCTCTTAAAAGGGAGCCAAGAACCAAAAACTTTAAATGGTATCCCTCATGTCACAAAGCAGACTTGAAAAATCAAGAGAGCAAATGACTTTGAAGAAATTCTTAAAGTTGAGTTATTGTCAGTAGCTCTCTTTACTCTCAGCCGCGTGTCTTTCCATTAAATCACATTTATTTTGCTATTTATGCAAAATTGCAAAAAAAAAAAAAAACAACACCATGGGAATCACTACTCCAGTGAGGAGGATTACATAAATTATATAAAAAATAGTTAAAGTTTTGCGCAACTGGGGGCTTACTCCGTTAAGCATCTGACTTTAACTTAGGTCATGATCTCACAGTTCTGAGTGGGAACTCCATATTGGGTTCTCTGCTGTCAGTTCAAAGCCCACTCCAGATCCTCTGTCTCTCTCTCTCTCTGCCCCTCCCATGCTCGCATGCTCTCTCTCTCTCTCCCTAAAAAATAAATTAAATATTAAAAAAATTAAAAAAATATTTAAAGGTTTGTATAGATATTATTTTATATACTATTATTAATAACATATTAAAGATATAAATAAACCATTTGAGCATATGGGTAGTAAGTAAGATAATAATATTATATCAATGTTAAGTTTACTGAAGCTGGAAATTGTCCCAGGGTTATGTAAAAGAAAAATCCTTATTCTTAAGAAATCATACTGAAATATTTAAAGGTAAAGGAAGGCAATGATATATGTAACTTACTCTCAAAAGATTCTGAGAAAAATAAATATATATAAATTATATCTATATCTATATCTACATCTACATCTACATCTATATCTATAGTCCTCATATCCATTGGGTATACATTCCAAGACCCCCAGTGGATGTCTGAAACCAAGGAGAGAGAGCCCATACATACTATGTTTTTTCCTATAATACATACCTATGATAAAGTTTAATTTATGAATTAGGCACAGTAAGAGATTAACAATAATAACTAATAACAAAATAGAACAATTATAGCAATATGCTATAATAAAAGTTCTGGGAATATGGTCTCTCTCTCTCTCTCTCAAAATATCTTATTGGACTGTACTCCTGCTTCTCGTGATGATGTGGGCTGACAAAATGCCTATGTGATGAGACGAAGTGAGGTGAATGATGTAGGCGCTGTGACAGAGCCAGAGAGGACTACGCCCTTCTGACTATGCATTCAAGCGAGGTTCAACTGCCTCTGGGCCACTACTGATCACAGGTAACTGCAACTTCAGAAAGCAATGCAGTGGGGAAGGGGGGACTGCTGTCGTGCACGTTGCGTGGATAAGTACATACGTAAGTGTAAGTACATAGAAGTGTATGGGTGTTCTCTGTGCTTTCCTTGTAACTTTTATGTGATTTGAAATTATTTCCAAATAAAATATTTAAGAGAAAAAAGCACGGAAATGAGAACTACAAAATCCAGCTGACGTGAGAGAGGTAGAGGAATCAGAGGAAGAATACACGGACGGATGTGAGGTGTTAGATGTTCTCGGGGAAAGATTCATGGCTGTTCCTCTCATTACCGTGATTGATTTTTAACTATATATATGTTGTAGATACTCACGTGTGTGTGATGTAGCATATTGGAGAAGATAATAAAGGAAAAAAATAACACTGTAAAAATGAATTTGAGCAAGAAAAGTTACAAAATAATTGTGCCTGCAATTTTGTCCGAATGATACAATAACATATAAGCAATTTGCTTAGAAAAGATGAGGCAATTGATATAAGATAAATTGAATATTTGAGAGAGAATTTTGACGCAATTTGAGCTGTAATAAGACCTTGAAAGATAGGGTTGTACTTATCATGTTAGAGGCCAGGCAGAGTCTAAGGGAACGAAGGACTCATTTGCTTCACAATGATGAATTCCAGGACCTTGAAAGATATGCTGTAATATGTTGAGACTTGAAATGCCCAGAGAAAAATATCTTTCAGAAGTTAAAGGTTTTTATTGTTCATACGATTCGTGGAATTTTAAAAATGAAAATATAGATTCATCAGAAATTACAGAAAGATTAATTTATGCAAAGAACTATACTAGGAGATATTGGAAATAAATCAATACAAAAACAGCATGATTTGCATCTGAAGGAATTTATATCAGAAGCAGAAAGGTTATAAGGGAGCACATAAATAAAAGAATAAAGCATGAAGCGCTTAGGAGAAAAAAAATGTTTGGGGGTCCTAAAAAACATTAGTGGATCAAGAAGGGATCATAAAGGAAGTTGCTTATAAGCAGACTGCAAAGTTTGGATAGGATTGCAGCAGGTACATATTACTGGAAGAAATTCATACCAGGCAGAAGGCGCAACATGAGAAAGATTAAGTTGCATGGATCGTGCATTGTTCACACTGATGATGAATTGTCCAGGCTGACTGGAGATTTAGGAGGGCCACAGGCGTCATGGAGACCAGCCTGGAAAGGGCAGTTAGAGTGTATTGTGCCAAGCATGGCGAGTGGGCTGGGAGAGGGGCATTTCCCAAACGCGGTGGGCACATCCTCCAGCAGCATAGGCAAACACCTCAGTGGTGTGGTGTTAAGCGCCCTCCTTCTGTCCATCCTGAACGGCACCCTGCTCTGTAGCGAAGAAACAGATTCCAAGCAGAGGTCCTCTATCTTGCACATGGCCAAGTCACACCCACAGTCCTAATACCTTCAAAGCTGGCTTATCAGTAGGGTCTTTCTGAATTTCCTCACTCCTGGCACTTTGCTTTGGACTCATAATTACAGATTTGTATATCTTGAAGTTGTTTTTCAATTTGATTCCTCATTGTTTTGTATAAGGCAGACACTATTTAAGATGTGTATGTGAAACTGTGGTTGTTCCCTAATTTCAGTATCGGAAAGTTTTCTTCTCCAATCACTTTGTTCATTTTTTCCTTCTACTTGAAGTTCAGATAGGGGAGCTAAACAAACATATAGTGATAGTCTTTGCTATCTTGGAAGTTACATATCTTCTTTGATTAAACTCCATGGGGATTCTTGGTAAGCTCATTGCTAAAATTTAATTTTATCAGCTCCAGAGCATAAAAGAGAATTTCCCTTTCCCCGCACTACTGGATATGGAATGAAGCATTCCCAACGTTTCTAAATTAAATTAAATCAAACCTTCCTTTCTCCCTTTGTGTAAGGTTAGAGTTTTTAATAGATTTCTTAATTAGCCCAGGAATGAATTATTCTAACAGTTAAAAAGATCAGTCCAATAACTTAAGTCATCCCATGCTTACACATACCACAATTCAGAATACCCCTAATTCCCATCAAAAGTATTGGTCTTAGCAGAACATCTCACTTCAGAGTAACACTTTCCTCTAAAGAAAAAGAAGTTCTATTTCCTTAGACCTGGTTACATTTTCCAGGGTTTTCATGATTTCCCCAGTGTGAAAACCTCTTTGTCGCAATCTCAGCAACCGCGTAAAGAGAAAACATGATGACTAACCTGAATTTGCTTTAAGTGACTTTCTCGTTGGAGCCGACCCTAGGCACCATTACTAAAATGCGTTGAGTTACATGAGGAATTATGAAATGGAGCCGTTAAGAAGCACTGTACAGACAATCATTTAGCTAAACTCTTGATTGTATACCTTAAATCAGAGAACTTAAATAACCTGGCCAAAGTTGACCAGAGCCAAATTAAAGAGGCAAGACTAGAACTCAGGCTTTCTGACCATGTTCCTTTTAGCTTCGCTATTCACAGCTCCTGACAATGAAGGAAGACAGCCACCATTTGAACTTCCTCTTCTCTGGTAAATCCCCTCCAAAAGACTAAATGCCAGTCTTTTAAAAAGCCAAATATTTTTAAATATTTGAAGTCGACCCCCAAAACTGTGTAAACAGTATGAAACTAGTCATAGTGCTTGCCTCTAGAGAAGGGAATTGGCCGGAGTAGAAAGGGGTGAGAGAGAAATTTATGGTTCCTATATACTCATTTTCTGTCTTTTAAATTTTGTAGTAGGTGAGCACATTTTTTTTTCTTAAGTAGTTCTTCACTAAGGTAGACACATTAAAACTGATAGAGACAGAAAATGTGTGTGCATGGACCGAGAAGATCCATTGAGGTGCCAAGTTGACGAGAGGTGGACTTGTAATGGTTAGCTTTATGTGTCAGCCTCGTTGGCCTCCAGAGAGCCCAGAGTGCCCAAATATTTGATTAAACATTATTTCCGAGTGTGCCTGTGAGGGCGTTTCCTGATGACAATAGTATTTGAATTATTGGATCCAGTAAAGCAGACTGCCCATTTCTAATGCGGATGGATGTCAGCCAATCCATTGGGAAACTCAAAAGAACAAAAGATGGAGGAAAGGAGAACTCACCTCTTCTGTCTGGCTTCTGAGCTGAGACATTGTCTTTCTCCTGCCCTCAGACTGAGACACACCCCACTGGTTCCCCTGGTCCTCAGGCCTTCGGATTTGGACTGAATTACACCACCACCTTCCCTGGGTCTCCAGCTTACAGAAAGCACATTGTGGGATGTCTCATCTTCATAACCGTGTGGCTAATTCTTCCTAATCTCTCTCTGTCTCTGTCGCTGCCTCTCTCTCTTCTGTAAAACCCTGACTAATACAATGCATTATTATGTGTCAATACATTATATATGTTATCTCATTTGCTCCTCCCAGTAACACTGGAAGATTTCTGTGTGTTTTGAGGTGAAAGATGTTAGGGCTTTCTTCTGTGATCCTTTCCTTTTCTCCCCTAACCTCTGGGGAAATGTAAAAAGGCGAATGATCCAGTATAATCTCTTGTCATTGTGTTAATCAAACCTCTGAGTAAACAGAATATTAGATATACCTCTATAGAATGTTTTTGATGGGATGTGCATGGTTAAGTATAACGTGTAGTAAATAAACCCCAAATCTATGGCACTATCAGCATGCCTCTGTGGAAAACGTCACATAAACTAGAATATAAAAATGTACGGTGTGTTGTAAACTCACAACAGGTCATTTCGAAAACTCTATTAGGAGTCGGATAGTATGTCTCTGACGCAGAAAGCAAGCCTGTGGGAAGTCAACTCAATGTTCCAGAGCTCACTCTTTATTGACTTAAGCCTGTCTTCATCCAAGCCCCTTCTCACCTCAGAACCTCTCAGGAGAAACTTGCTGATTCCTAAACAGCTTTTTATGATGATTTGCACGTAGAAATTTTGTAAGATAGACTATCTGCAAATGGGTGTTCCTCTAGTTGTTTCTGAGAGACAAAAAGGCAGTCAGAAAGAGGCGAGAAAAGATTGAAAGGAACTATATAGGCACCTGGAATAATATTTATTCGTGCATGGCTTGTTAATTCCAAACATCGAATTAAGATAGATATATTATTATAATCACTAGAGACTATAGACTGCAACAGGTATGAGATTAGCCTCTAGAACTCACTAAATCTGAATCACTGCTTTGCTGTGTATTCGCTATGAACTTGGCCAGTCTACTTAACTTCTCTCTCATTTTTTCTCATGTGCAAAATGGGAACAATATTAATAGTACTTAGTTCATAGCATTGTTGGAAGGATTAAACAAAATAATATATGTTATACATAATAAATATCATAATATATGTTATATGATTATTACAACATTAATATATAAGTAATAAGTAATATGAAGCAAGCGTATCATAGGTATTAGCTATTCCTATTCTCACTGTGACAGGTGAGGTTCAAAAAGACAAACATCTTGCACAAACTCAGTCAGTGACAGAATTCCAAGTTTGCTTTTTCCAAAACATTATGCTTAAATAAAATACAATTCTGTCTCGAAAAGTTTTGTGAATATTTTAACATTAAAATTATGCCTCGTGATGCCTGGGTGGCTCCGTTGGTTAAGTGTCCAACATCGGCTCAGATCATGATCTTGCAGCTCATGAGTTCAAGCCCTGCCTCAGGCTCTGTGCTGACAGCTCTGAGTCTGGAGCCTGCTTTGGATTCTGTGTCTCCCTCTCTCTGCCCCTCCTCCACTCGTGCTTTGTCTCTCAAGAATGAAGAAACGTTAAAAAGAAATCAATAACAACAAAAACGAAAACTGTGCCTCGCTCTCTGATCCCAGAGCACTTTATACACGTCATCGTTATGCCACTTTATGGAGGGCATTGTGGTTTTGTTCGGTTCTTTTGCAGACTTCTGAGCAATCTATGGATTCAGAGCCGAGATGTGGAGCAATCTTCTTCGTCTTACCAGCGCCCGGCACAGTGGACGTTAAGCAGTGGTTTTTAATAGATATTTGATGAATGAACAGCAAGTAATGTGCAGCAAATAATGATAAATATACTATCAGGTCTGTAATTTTCAAACTCTTTAAATCGTAGTACTCAATTTTTATGCTTTATCATATGCAGTTATGCTAGAGTGTATCGTTGGCAAATCATTGCCAAAAAATTTAATGATATTTAGTGGTAAATTAGAAAAGACATTTCTCAAGTTGTACTTACTTTTTCTAATCTAACCATAACATTCCACTTAGCAGATGTCACCTAACTCCCAGAGTAACTCGGCTTTATCCATTACTTGATCAAAGGAACATATCTAGTGTCCAATTAGCATATCTTCCCAATAGTTGAGATCTTGAATTTCTCAGTGATGTGAAAATAATTTTTCTAAGGCTGTGAGTCTCCTCAAAAAATAAAGAGATAAAAATAAACATGTAGATTCCTTTCTTTATAGGAAATGTCTTCAGTTAAGTAAAAATAGAACATTCGTACGGCAGGTCTTATTAGCATCTTTTGAATATTCTCAGACTTGTTCCTCATGGCAGCTTTCTGTTTTGTGTAAATTGCAAAAGCATACACACACACACACACACACACACACACGCATCCTTCCCCTTCCCCTCCAATTATGGAATTTGAAACTTACTGAAAATGGAAGAGTGCTAATTCCTTGATTAATACAGGAAAACTTGGAGGAGTGAGGTGGCGACAATGTCAGGAAGGACAAGTTAATATGAAGTATTTCAGGGCTGCATCTCAGTATTCCTAGCACTATTGCAGAACACTTCTCTTTTGCAAGTACTCACCATGTCCACAAGTGCAGTAAAGCTATAATAGTGCTTAAGGGCTTTGCCTTGCAAAATCCATTCCTGGTGACCCTTATGTCTGTGAATCTACTTTCTTGGTTGAACAGTTGCACTTAGCCTACAATCTCCCATTAGCCAGAAAGATAATCCAAATGGAAGCAGAATAAGTGATTAGAAAGTATAAATATAAGCAGGTAAATATAAGAAAGTATCAATGTAAGCAAATACAAGCAGGCCCCAATGACTAAGTGGAACACAGATTGACACAGATTATTTTTATAGCATGGATATAAAAATCTTAAAAAAAACCTCTATAAATCCAATTCTCAAGTGTCCCTATATTAAGCTCTAACTTCAGCATCAAAGTAGAATATTTAGGCCTAAATAACTGAGTGTCCAGGTACTAGAAGTATTAATGCTTTTTTTAACTGTTTCATTTGTTAGGCGTGCATATATAGTGTATGTATGTAACTGTATAATTAATTACATATGCCTGCTTATTGGGGCTTATTGAAGATGGACTACTAAGGAATAAAGTCAAGCAAAAAATGAAAGACTTCTACTTTATTGGGTCAATCCTTTGGGATTAAAAAATGTTTTAGAAGGTAAACTTTCATCCTCCCCTAAGCCTTTATAGCATAAGGCTCTTATTTTGTTTCGGATTGCAGAAAACATAAGCTTGCTTATTATGTGAATATGTAAAGAACAACTTAACTAACAAAACCCACAAATTATTGAACCACAACATATTTAAAATGGATTTCATTTTCACGTAGGATATGTGAGTCTTATGCTAAATTGAGCATAAGCTCCTGTGTGAGTGTTAGCTCCTATAGAAATTAATGTGCTATAGAAAGCCCATTGCTTAATAAATATTAATGCGCTATAGAAAGCCCATTGCTTAATAAATATTAAAATGAATTGGGATGATCTGTGAATACACAGAATTCGTCACGTGTCTATAAATATCTTAGTGTCTAATGTTGAATGGAATGAGAATCTCATAATGTAGATTTCTGATAAAGACTGTCTATAATCTAGTTTATTTTACTTTTTAGTTAGTAGTCAAATGATAGGAAAAAGAAAATACAGTTGAAAAATTGTAAATATGTAAAAAAATAATAGCAAATTTTTGAGCTTACACTGGTCAATGGAAATCTCTGTCTCTGTCTTTCTCTCTCTCTTTCTCTCTCTCACACACACACACACTGACAAGTCATAATTCTTTTTTGCTATGTGTGTACAGCAGGGGTTCTTAACCTATAGTCCAAGATAGTGGGTAGAAATACAAGTTATATTTTTTGCCTCAACCTCTTAATTGAAGTTTAGCATTTACTTGAATTGTTAATTAAAGGAAACCAAACCAAACCAACAAACGAACAAACAAAAACCCCATCACACTATTAGCAGTACAGCAGAAATGATTGATATTTTTGTATTAACATGATAACAGGCATTGCACTGAACAGTTTTACACTACTTTGAAATTATTATGGTTATTATTAGCCATTGCAGTTATTATTTAATGCAATAATTTTAAAAGTGTACACAGTTATTTTTAAATGTTTTGATTATTGTATTTTCATATAATTTTTTCCCACTGGAATCTTATGTACTTTATGTTATACATTTTAAAACCTTATTTTAAGAAGGAAACCAAGGACCTCACCAGACCGCAAAACAGTGTATGCGTAGAAGATAGAAAATATAGCCCCTCAAAGATGTCCATGCCCTAATCCCCAGAACCTGTAAATATGTTACCTTACATGGCAAAAGGGACTTTGCAGGTATGATTAAATTAAGGGTATTGAGATGAGGAGATTATTCTGGATTAATTATCTAAGGGAGTCCAATGTAATCACAGGGTCCTTATAAAGGCAAGGCGAGAGTATGGAAGTCAGGAAAGGAAGTGATAATGGAAGCAGAGGTTGGAGTAATGAACTTGGAAGACGAGACTAGGGATCATGAACCAAGGGATTCAGGCAGCCTCTGGGAGGTTTTCAGGCAAAGGAAACCAATTCTCCTCTGGAGCTTCAGAAGGAATGTAGCTTATGATACCTTGATTTTGGTTCAGTGAGACTCGTTTTGGATTTCTGACCACAGCTTTAACATAATGCATGTGTTGTTTTAAGTCACTATGTTTGTGGGAATTGTTACAGTAGCGGTAGGAAACTAATCCATCATGGCATCAAAAAATCCAGAACACCTGAGGATGGCGTTGATCACTTGTTCCACTAGTAATACCAATTTTCCTATGACTAGAGGTGATTTCAGTGTTTTCATATAGGAACATGTCCTTGGTTAGATAGATTATTACTAAGAATAAGTGCTTTGTTTTCCTGGAAATGTTTCAGTAGTATGTTTTTAAGGCTTTAGCACATTAATCATGGCCTCACACCAAAAATAAGAGTAGAAATATTTTCTGTTATTTGGGGAATAATAATCACTTTCAAACCTCAATCTGAATATATCTAAGACCTTATATTTACACAAATGACATTCTTTACTCAAAGTCAATTTATTTTTTTTTTACAGAAAGTAATTTTAAAGGCCTTGATAGTCGTTTGAATATAATTATAGCAATTTTTTTCAGCTAGGAAAATTCCATAGTGTTTACAGATGCCTTATTTGTATTCACACAGAATTGCAATAACAACTTATCAAAGGCAGAGTCCATGACCTGAAGCCCTGGTCAATGTTCAGAGTACGATGACCAAAACATATAAGGCTATATAATTAATATAAGCCTGTAGACATCACCTTGGAATGACATGCTCCTTGCCCTCAGCATCTCGATGTACACTTTATAAAAAAAATCCATATTGGTTGATAAAATTGCATATTATTTGTATTTTTAGATTATTTTGCATACAATACAGTGTTCTATCCACCTGCCAGTATTAAAAAATCACTTGTCTCATAAAAGTAGCTTGAGAAAACAGCATAATTTTGATAATGAGAAGTGCTTGTTTTATGAGTTAGTATAGCTCTTTGCGGAAGCCATTGAAAGGCAATTCAATCATTTATAAACATCATCTTCATAATGTTAAAGCAATTGTTGCTATTTAATTCATTTGAAGTCACATTGTGATGATAACTGGTTCTGGAAACTAAAGATTTTTTTATACAAAACAGGGAAAGAGAATTATGCTTTAATGACACAGGTTAATTGTATGTTATATAAGCTTTGAAATCATTTCAATAAATCATAGGTTTCAAATTGGCTTAGTATGGTAAATCTTTTTGTATTCGAGGTAATGCAATAAAACCCAGGTTCATTGTATGAATTCTACTTAGATAAAAGCTTGTTAAATTATACTCCTGTTTGTTTTAAAGTCAGTGTGATAGATGTGATGGCCTTGAGAAATGTTCAAGTGTTCACGGACAGATTTCTTAGTTAGCCCTTCGTGCTTAAATAAAAGCCTTATTATCAATTATCACTTTGATCTTCTGTGTCTAGGAATGCATTACTGCCCTTGATACAAAGTACAAGACTGCTAAAAAGGTCACACGTGAAGCATATCAGACTGAATCACTGAGTATTGATGCTGAAAGTGATGTTAGAAATGAACCAATCTGAACCCACATCTTCAGTTCTATGAAACAAAAATGCACAGAGATTAAGAGACTCTACAAATGACTCTAGTTAGCATAGGTGAAACTAAAAAGCTGGTTTCTTTGGCCCTCTGATCCTATGTTCATTCCATTAGATCACTCAGTTTATCTTCAAATCAATTCAGTCCGAAGTATTTGACTCGGTATAATCAAACACCATTTTGTGTTAGGTAGTTTGCTGAGTGATAGAGACAGAAGAATAAGAGATAGTATGTACTTTTATGGAGAAAGAAATATGTAAATAAATAGATGTATACATCTGAGTTCGATCGGTGCCTTAATAAAAACAGTGGGGGTCCAATGAGGGAAGAAGCAAGTTCAATTTAGGAGTTAGTGAAGGCTTCACTGAAGAGTTAATTCCTGAACTGAGTTCAAAGGAAGACCAGTTGTTTGTCAGACCAAATGGGAGAGTATTATTCCTATCGGAAAGAAAGAGAAACAACATAAGTGAAGACAAGAAAGAGCACATCATTTTCTGTGACCTTCCCTGGCCATCACACTCCCACAAGTAGAAATTACAGAGCAAAACCATGAACTTCTGGTACGCCAAGTAGGAGTGCCCTTCCCCTGGCCTCTGTGACTCAGTTGGCAGGAATTAAGTGGTTGCCACAAAGTATTTCCTGCTCTGGAGTTAGGAGGAAGAGCCACAGATACAGGTGTTCTAGGGAAGGCTGCCCCTCCCGTAGCCTGGATACTATAAGGGGATTATAAGAGGATTTGGACTTGTGTTATGCGATTTTGAAGAGGAAGTAAGGAAGTGTATTTTGCTCTGGATTAGGCGTTGTCAGAAAGTGACAATGCTAGGATTATCTTAATTTTTGTCTGGGAGGTAGGTGGAATGAAGTGAGACTAATGCTCTAACTTAAAAAACATAGCAGTGGCTCATGTAGCATGAAGAGATAGATGCTTGCGTGGTTTTGTGATTTGCACAGTGTCCTTCTATTTTTCTGTGCTCAGAAATGATTAAAGAATAGCCTTGGCTTTGCTCACTCCATCATAGTCATTCACAGTGACTGGCTGCTGTGGATGTTCTATGAAATTGTTTTTAGTGAGGAAGAAACAGCGTAGCCTTGCCGTGAACGCCAGGTCAGCGACCGGGACGGCTTCTTTGCTTTCTCGGTAGGCATCTTAGTCAATTTTTCTTTCCCTCCCTTAATGGGAATACTTGAATGCTTTATCACTAAGTATGGTGTTTGCTGTAATTTTTCATCGATGCTTTTAATGAAGTTAAGAAAATTGATTTCTATCCTTACTAAGAATTTTAATCACAAAGGATGTTCAGCTAACCCATTCTGGAACAATGACTGAATAGAGACGCATGACTACTATGAAGGCCTAGATGATTATATCTAATTTGTCCTATTTCCTAGGTCTCCCTATCTTTGGGCTCTTTGCCCTCTAAAGTCTCCCCTCCTTTGACATTTTAATCATATTTCTCAAATATAAATCATCACATTACTTTAAAGCCTATTCAGTAACTCCCCAGTACTTACATAATAAATTCTAAAATCTTCTGCATAAAAATGCCTTCAGGGTATGAGCCCCTGTTTATATCTCTAACTGTACTTCTTGTAATTCTCTCAGACATCTTTTGATTTATATATAGTGAAATATTCATTAATTAAACAAATATTTGATGGTCACTGATCAGTGCCAAGCGGGGTTCTAAATATTATGAATACAGCAGTAAATAAATGAAATAAAATAAGATTATAAGCCCTCGCAGACCCTACAACCCCATAGAGGGAGAGACGGAAAAATAACTCCTAACATACCTTTCTTTAATGTTTTTTAAAGCCAATGTGAAAAACTGATGACTATCAAAGAATGACAATGGATTATAATAAGTTCAATCAAAAAGTCGCACTCCAATTGCAGCTACTATCTTGACTGGGTCATATCATCAGA
Source organism: Paguma larvata (assembly GCA_030068075.1). Classification (NCBI taxonomy): domain Eukaryota; kingdom Metazoa; phylum Chordata; class Mammalia; order Carnivora; family Viverridae; genus Paguma; species Paguma larvata. The sequence goes on along the minus strand of CM057823.1, from coordinate 61,960,590 downwards.
GCCCATCACGCCTTCACAAATGATTTTTTCTCTCAACTAAGAAAGACAGAACTCTGGAAGAAATTTGTTCTTACCTGGAAGGAATGGCAGTACCTTGTAGCATTTTACACCAGAACTATGCCAACTCTGACTCATTGCTGTCATTTAATAAACAGGAACTTGGATTATCTCATCATTCCACAGGACATCGTACTGTATGCTGACATCATGCTCATTGAACTGGAAAAGGAGGAAATGTAAATATTCCAGATGCTTCGGTGGGATCCTGAAGATTAACCATAAATCCCTGGAAAATACAGGGATCTGTCACTTCATTCAGTGTCTGGGGCAGAGGGTGGTAAAATGGTCTTCAACATAATCATGATTTCACTTCTTAATGAAGTACTTGTTTCTGCATCTTGTAATCTTTCCTGAAAGACCACCATGCTTAGTGTTTGGAAGCCCTGTACATCACATTCCTGAGTGATCTAAAAACTTGTCTGTCAGCTCGTGGTGAGCCTAGAAAGAAGAGAAAAGATCCTCCAGGAAATAGAGACTGAAGTTTAAGTAGCTTTTCCATTTTTGCCTCTATGATCCAGCAGCCCCGGTGATATTTAAATGCTCTGTACATATGATCTATGGAGGCTGTGGCTGTTGAAAATTACAACAAAGCCTCAGAATTCCGGAGCAAATGTAAGTCATTTTTTTGGAAAGTCACTCTCCTTCGAGACACAGTTCTTGGTTTGAACATCTGATCACGGGACACTGGGAGAATTAGGAATTGAGAAACTCGCTGTGAGCTGAGCTTTATGAGATCGATTCAAAATGTAGACTATACATTGCAGCATTCCACACTCAACTTGAAAATACTTATTTTTGGAATATCTCCTAAAAGCCAAAGGAAGTTACATAAACAAGATGTTCACACTTCTGGTCCTGCTCTTCCCTCAACCCACATCTAAGCTTTCATGAAAAGTTTCTATGACCAATTTTTATCGGAGAGGAAATAATTAGAGTATGATTTACAAGTGATTTTGCATGACTTGCTGGCATTAACCGGAGGTGGGCTATGGTAGCTGTGAAGATACAGAAGATATGAAAAACACTATCAACAGATCTGAACTGACATTTATAGAATGCTACAGCCAACAATGATAGAAAATATATTCTTCTCAAGTACACACGCAACATTCATCTGGTGAGACCACATGGTAGGTTATTAAAAATATCTAAGCCTGGGTGGCTTAGTCGGTTGGGCAGCTGACTCTTGATTTCAGCTCAGGTCATGATCTCACAGTTCGTGAGTTCAACCCCCACGTCAGCCCTCTCTCTCTCTCTCTCACACACAAAATAAGTAAATAAACTTTAAAAAAATTAAATGGCTAAGACTAAGTGGTCTTGTCCCTGCAGGGACATTTGGCAAATGTTTACAAACATTTTTGTTTTTCATAACGGAGGCTACTTCCAGCATCTAAGGGACAGATGCCAGGAAGCTGTTAAACATTCTCCAATGCACAGAGGGCATCCCACGACAAAGATTTATCTGCTCTAAAATATCAGTAATGCCAAGGTTGAGAAACCCGACCTGGCATAATGTAGAGAAGATCTCTACAGTGGTGTCTCTTTATTAGACATCACTAATAAAATGAATAAATTAGCCACAGACTGGGGAAAAAATATTTATAACACATGTGACAAAGGATTTGCACCCATAATACATAAAGAAGTTGAGACCCAACTGAGAGAAAGTTAAAAAGACCTAAATCAGTTGAAAGTTACAATAGTTCAAGGATTGTTATGATGAGTATTCTCTCTGGGTTAATTTTTAGATTCGATATAATTCCTATTAAAACTTCATCAAGTATTTTTTAAAGAAAGGGACAAGTTTATTTTTAAAATGTTATAGAATCTCACAGGATCTAAAATAGCTAAGACAATCTTGAAAAAAAAAGAGAAAAAATCCACAGTCCTTACATCACCTGATTTCAAGACTATAGTGCAGCACTGGCTACAAACAGACACTTGAACAGAATGGAGTCTAGAAATAGACCCACACATACACAATCAGTTGATTTGCAGCCAAGGTGCCAAGTTCACTTAGTGAACAAAGGAAAGCCTTTTCATTTTTATTTTTTTTTTAATGTTTATTTATTTTCGAGAGAGAGCAAGAGAGCACAAACCAGGGAGGGGCAGAGAGAGAGGGAGACAGAGAATCCCAGGCAGGCTCCACACTCAATGGAGCCCAATGAGGGGCTCGGTTCCCCAACCCCAAGATCATTACCAGAGTCAAAATCAAAAGTCGGGCGCTCAACTGACTGAGCCACCCAGGCTCCCCCAAGGAGAGCCTTTTAGATGAATGTTTCTGTACTACAGCTAAATAGCTGCATGGAGAAAACAAAACAAAGCAGAAAAAAATGTTGTCGCCTATCTCACACCAAACACAAAAGTAATTTTGATGGATCATGTACCTAAGCACTAACCAAAAACTTGAAAATTAATTAAGTGAATTTCCATAAAAATTTAAACCTTGTACTTCTCAAAAGACACCCCTAATAAAATGGATAAATAAGCCACAGACTGTGGAAAAATATTTATAACACATGTGACAAAGGATTTGCACCCATAATACATAAAGATGCCTACAAATCAATAGCAGAATGATAAACATCGCAATTTTTTAAGTGAGCCAAAGATTTGGCACTTTAACGCAAGAGATGTACTAATGCTCAGCAAACACACAAAAAGGCACAAATTAAAGCCATAAGTGAGATATCATTTCACACCCAGTAGGGTGGCTAAAATGAAGAGGACTAATCCCACTGCCTATTGGTAAAGATATGGACCAAATGGTAACTACATCTTGTACTTTCTTGGAGACCTCTTCCCTTGCACTCCCAGGCCATGCGTTGCAGGTGGAGTGGAATCTACCTGTAGACTTCACAGGTAGGCAGAAGATTTGAGCCTGGCCAAGTAAAATCTTGGGAGACAGTTAAGAAATATGATCTGATCCAAGCTGGCCAACTAAAGTTAGGAAAGTTAGACCTGGATCTTTTAATTCTTGAGAAAGCAATGTTGATTTTTGTATTGGCGCCTGAACTGGTACGCTGTAAACATGGTACAACTGGTGGTCATTGTGATCATCACCCTAACAGAAACTTCACGAAAGAAAGCTACCGTGGAGTTACACGGAACCAAGGGGTGGAAAGACAGATCATTTTGGTACTGAATCCAACAGTATGTGAACTTGCTCTAACCCTGGATTTCTCAGTTAGGAAAAGCAATAGGTTCCCCTTTACCTCAAGCCAGTTTGAAACCCATTTTTTTTACTCGCAATCAAAAAATTCTTGATTAGAACACAAATAAACCACATTCAATTTTTCTTTGCCAGTAAACAAAACTAACCTAGGATACACGTTAGGATCTATCTGTGTGTTATATTCTTTTTTATGCAAACTTGGGAGGCATACATTTCTTCTGCTTTGTAACTAAAATATTTCAAAGTTTTTTCTACAAAGATATAAGATACACGATAATATGCTATACCTATTTTAAGCTGACACTTCACTTCTGGGGAAGAAAATCAGTAGTTAAAATGAATGTGACCACTTGATCAAACTACAAGGGAACCAGCAGTGCCACAAGAAATACAAATCCATTATCTAAAGTGGTTGGAATAGAGAATAAACAGGAATATAGTGGTTTGTATTACTTTTAGGCAGAATCATCAAAGTATAACCAAGTGATTCTTGCTGCCGAGCGAATGAAATTGCTGGATTTAGAAAAATCTAATTCTATGAAAGGCTGAGAATACCTGGTAGAGAGACAACTCAGAACTTTAAGAGAGAATGATCATCAAGAAAATATTTCTTAAAAGCCTGTAATGGTTGTGTCTGCCATCTATCATAAAGACATTTTTAAAACGAGAATTAGGTATAATGTTCAGCATCAAATATGTCAGTCAGCTGTAGTACAAAATCCACAAGTTTCAGAACTAAAATACAATGAATAAATATAATCAAAGGTGTTATTTTTGGAATAAATTTTCAAAGACAAAAAAAACCCCCAAACGAGTCTGACATTTTAATATTAAAGCACAATAATAGTCTTCAGTTCATTATATATTATTCTTGTAATAATTTCTTTTGTTTAGGTTCTAAAGCAGGCATACAGACCTAGCTCAGATATAAAAAAAATATCTTTTTTTCTTTTTTTATTAACAAAAACATTATTTATTTATTTATTTATTTATTTATTTATTTATTTATTTATTTATTTTAAATGTTTATTTATTTTGAGAGAGGGCAGAGAGAGAGTGCAGGAGGAGCAGAGAGAGAGGGAGACAGAGAATTCCAAGCAGGCTCTGCACTGTCAGCAGTGTGAGATCATGACCTGAGCCACAACCAAGAGTCAGACTCTTAACACACTCAGTCACGCAGGCACCCCAAGAAAAACATCTTTTAATAGACTTTAATAACAAGGTGCATTTGTTAAAAGTTTATTATTATTAAGCACTACGCTATTTTCTTTAAATGCATTATCCTATTTAATCCTTACAATAACCCTCTGTTACAGATTTCATTAAGTCATTGTAAAATTGAGGAACCTAAGAATTACTAAAGTCAAATACTTACCTGTCATGCATTACACAACGTATGTGAAATTTGGTTTGTCTCACTTGTATTTCAAATACAAGTCAAAATAACGGAAAATTTCTTTGACATAAATTCAGGCACAATGAGTGAAGTAAAAGATCCCCAAATTTAGGAATTCAGAAATAAAAATATACTGAATTAAAGAAAACTCAGTTCTCAACTTTCTGCTATTGGCTTTAACTCAGTTTTAACAGATATCTCTCTTTAGAGCATATCTGCATATATGAAATCTTTAAAAACTCAAGTGCTGATAATTTTTCTAATTCCGTAGGAAGAAACGATGCTCAATTCCCACTTTAAACGTCTCTAAAAATCTAAATTATGGTCTGATATGAAAATAAAACCATCAAATTAGTAGAGATAATCTTGGAGAAATCTACAACCACAGATTTGGCAATAGATGTGAGAAAGGTAGGCCCTTTTCTTTTTTTATTCATTCTATTTATAACAAAGCTTTGAATGTGGTAAATTTGTGTTCTCCGATTTTACATTCACACTTTACACATCTGTTTTAAAAAGTAAAAGAATGCGATAGATAAGCAAATGTAATGAGGATTTTAAAAATGAATTACTTCATTTCCTTTCAGCAGCGTAGACTATTACTTTTGCTTCCAGCACATGGGCTGGTCATATTCTACCCCTGATTCTCTCCTCATCCATCTCCACGGTCCCTTCAGTTCTGCGGTGCTAACCTAGCCGTGTGCATGCTGCCTAGTGCCCAGCAGCGAACAGAGCCATTGTGTTGGAAAGCATCATCTTTGAATATTACATTGGCACATGTTTCAGAAAAGAAGAAACATTTTCCAGATGTCTCCCACTGTGATGAATATATGACTTTCTTCCCAATCTTTTCCTCAAGACACCAAAGTTCGGAGTTTAGGTTGCTCATAAAAAACCATTCATTTCCTTAACACTTATCTTAATACCCATCATTATTTATTTGGACCATAAAATCTTATCACTTTAGTTGAAATTTTCCCAAATGTAGATTATATGAATGTGAATAGAATTTTTTTTTTGGGGGGGGGAGACACAATTACTTACAAATAGTTATTGATGGCATTGTAAAATATTTCAAATCATAGAAAGCAAGAGAATTTTCTTTTTTATTTTCTTTTTTATTTTAAGTATTATTTTTAAGGAACAAATAAACACATTTTATTGCATTATTATATTCAATAATAGTCTTGTTTTCCTATGGGCCCAGTGCTGCTAACGCTTTTATCATCATATTCACTGTAAATTTTTTGACTCCAAAAAATTTAAAGATTGTTTTAATGTTTAAAATTTCCAATATACAAAGAATTCTCAGTAAAATAAATAATTGAAGGAAGTGAGAAGCAAAAGACATAAACAGACAATTCACAGAAAAGGAAATTCAAACATTAACAGGCATATAAAATGATCTTCGATATCTCCAGTATTAAAGACAACACAAAATAAAACCATAATCAAGATGCTATTTTTAACTCATCAGATTGGCAAAAATTAAAAGAGTGAAAACATTCCCTGCTGACAGTGTTTCAGAAAAACAAGAGGGCAACTTACTAAAATTGTTTTGGAAAGCAATCTGTCAATAACTGTTGCTATAAAAAGACATACACCTTCTGGGGCGCCCGGGGGTTCAGTCGGTTGGGCGGCTGCTTCCGCTCGGGTCATGGTCTCGCGGTCTGTGGGTTCCAGCCCACATCGGGCTCTGTGCTGACGGCTCATCAGAGCCTGGGGCCTGCTTGGGATTCTGTGTCTCCCTCTCTCTCTGAGAGCCCCTCCCCTGCTCACGCTCTGTCTCTATGTCTCTCAAAAATAAATAAACATTAAAAAAAAATTAAAAAAAAAAAAGACAGACACCTTCTGACTCAAAAGTCCCATTGTTTTTTTAATCTCACCTCCAGAAATAAACAAAACAATACCTTTGTATAAAAATATATATATACAAAGCTGCTTTTTGTAGCATGGTAGCACCAGAACGTCTATCAGCTGGGGAATGCTAAATAAATATGTTATACCCGGGACCGAAGCTGTAAAAAGTGTATCTATAGTCACTAGCCTGAGATGTTAAAGTGTACCATAACTAAAAAAAAAAAAAACGCCAAAATGCAAGTGTATCCTGTATGTAGTATGTTATATATATATATGTTAATATATACACGTTATATATGTGCGTGTGTGTGTGTATATATATATGCACACATGTGGGGCTGTTACACTTGGTTAACACAGGGAATGAGATCAGAGATAAGTTGAGAAGTATGAGGTCATTAATCTTTTTACTGATAAAAGTCTGTATCATTTTTCTCATTAAAATAAGTTTGCATTATCTTTTGTAATTTTAAAATCTAAAATTTAAAATTTTTTTTTAATTTTTATTTATTTTTGAGACAGAGAGAGACAGAGCATGAGTGAGGGAGGGGCAGAGAGAGAGGGAGACACAGAATGTGAAGCAGGCTCCAGGCTCTGGGCTGTCAGCACAGAGCCCTATGCGGGGCTCGAACTCACAGACCGCAAGATCATGACCTGAGCCGAAGTCAGACGCTCAACCGACTGAGCCACCCAGGTGCCTCTAAAAATTTAAAAAACGAAGCTGTAGTGATAATATAAGGCCAATTTCAATATTGAAAACATCTCAACACGATCGGAAGCCAGTGTGGGGAGTAAAATATTGCGGCTACTGAGTGAGCCGCCCACATGGCTCCAGAGGCCTTGCAGTTCCGCTCTGTGGGTGGCCACTGCCAAGCTTTCAGATTCGAAAATTGTGGAATGCTGCCTCAGCTCACTTGCAGCTGAATTCAGTAAGAGGCCTCCTCCCTGAAGGAGAGAGTTTCCATATGCTTGGGCGTGGGGGGAGGGACTGAGGCACTGGAAAGAGAGCAAATTGATGGAGCAAAGTTATGGGGAGATGAGTCAGGAGAGGATACCATCAGACCCTTCCTGAGAGGATAGCCTAGAAAGGGGACGGACAGATCTTATTCATGGATGCAAGTCAAGGAGTTCAGGACTCTTCAATTTTATCCTTCAGCAAGAATAGCTGGCGATGACATAGTGCTTACCTTTTGCTGGGCACTGTTCTGACGGCCTTATCCATTTAACACATTTAATTCTCCAACAAGCAGAGGAAGCTGGTCCTATTGTGATCCTCAAAGTAGCTGAAAGACAAAGAAGTTAGTAGTCTATAGTCTCACAGCAAGTAAGTGGCGGGGTGGAATGTGAACCCAGACCGTCTCGCTACTTAAGATCTCTCAACAACGGTTTCATAGACTTCCCAGAATATGTCAAAGTACTTGATACCTTCAAGCCTAAAAGATTTTCCCTTTGTATGCAATATTCTTTTCCGCTCATCCAATATTAGCATTTCCTTTCCCAGTCTCTTCACTGCCCAAGACCAAACACCTGCCATTTTTCGTAATACTTACAGCAATGCTGTAAGAACACGTTATAGTACTAAATGACATGAAACTGCCAATATTCGAACAGTTTTGACCTACAAAAGTGGCAATCTCATGTTTCAATGTAATATGTGCCTGTGCTTGTGAATATTATAGATGTATCTTTCCCACTGAAGAGGAACCTCCCTCAGTGTCCCAACCCTTTTTAAAACTTCGTTTCTCCAAAGTCTATCAGAATATCTTCTGCATAGTCTATATTCATTAAACAGAAAGTAGACATAAGTGAAGTTAAAGAGAAATTCTGAAGTAGAAAAGGAGATGTGGAACTAGAAAGGAGATGATAACGCGAAACACGCTGAGGCTGCAGAAATCAGTGCATCATTTAGTCAAATTCTTAAGAAGAGGCATCAACATTGTTCATAAAATATATCTTTCTATTGTACCTTTAGGGTTAAAGACACTCTTACATTTATTGATTAATTGATGTATTTCCTATTTCAATGTTGAAGGACACAGATCCAGAAGAAGCGGAAATTCTAAATGAGTGGGAAATATAAAATCTAATTGAGACAATTCTTTAAAAATGAAAAATGACGTGAATCAGTCTTATGAATGCTTGGAAAGTGCACTTACGACCAAAGAGACAAGAGTGAAAGGAAAGCTTTCAGTGGAAAGTTTTCAGGATGAAGACAGTACTCAAAGTAGTGTTCGCTCTTCCACTGAATACATGGATGGTAGAGAAATAGTCTTTACAAATATTGGATGTGGCTAAACTAAATAGACATTTTTAAGATAAATGTAAATGTAAACCAGCACCAGTATCTATAATCCATTTGTTTTATGAAGGAAGAAATGAATTTTGAAGATATACTAGTAAGGGCACAGCTGGAAAGGGTTAAAATGAGGATGACTGATATTATGGGCATAGGTGATGTTTTAGTTCTCAGAACCATGATTTGTAAATTCTATAGTTCATGAACTAATCCAGACGGTATGTCACAGCCTTTGAGTGGATAACCTGGCTTCTTAGATACCTGAGATGAACACACCTCCCATCTCTTCTGTTTTCTTCTTTAAATTCAAATATCATTATTACTTCTCTCCTTACTACCTGAAAGCTTCTACAAAGTTCACTCTTTCTTTCTTCATAATTCAAAGCCACTGTTTCCTTCAGTGCTCTGGACTTATTATATTCCTGTTTTTGTCTTTACAAATTCATAGCATTTTCTCCCTATCAATTTCTAAGCCTGATCCATACCTCTGTCTCCCTTAATCTTAAAAACTCACTGGGTGACTGGGCAGCTCAGTCAGTTAAACGTCTTTAGCTCAGGTGATGATCTCGTGGTTGGTGAGTTCAAGTCTCACGTCTGGCTCTGACAGCTTGGAGCCTTGAATGTGCTTTGGAGTCTGTGTCTCCCTCTCTCTCTGCCCCTCCCCTGGTTGTGTGTTCTCTCTCTCAAAAATAAATAAATGTATTTTTTAAAAAAAAAACCTCATAAAATTGTCATCTTTTTAAACACTGTACCATTAGTGGTAAAAAATCTCAAAAGTCTTGTCTTATATCACTGGCTTAATTTTCTCACCAGTAACTCCATCCTTACCTACTTTAATTGGCTTCTACCTTCCTCTCGTTATTCATTGCATCTGTTCTCTTAAAGATTTCAGAAAAAAGAAAGGATAGTTAATGAGGACAGGTTTCAGACATCATGAGAAGTTATGGAAGTACAGAAACAAGGTTACAAGAAAGTCTTGAAAGGGGGAAGCAATGTCAAAATTATGGGGAAATGCCCGGAGAGCAGAATGGGGAGAAAGGCTTGGTAAAGCCACATCCAGGAAAGAGTATTGCTAGCCAACATGTAATGACACTGTATTGGGAAACAGTACTGTAGAAGGATCTGACCTTTGTGAGACCCAGCAAAAGAAAACCTGGAGAGTCAGTCTCAACTGGAAGCTCATGAACTACAAAGAGAAGTCATTATCACAGTAACTAAAAGTATCTGTATAATAAAGTATGCATAGAGGCCATGTGTTTACTGTCTACTTTCAGATACTTTGGTTGTGAGGAGTGTAGAAGAAGGTAGAAAAGAGAGAGAAGGATAAGAGTGACACAACAAACTGGAAAAGAGGTAATAGTCTGAAGTTTCCACTTGTTTAAGAAGCCTCTTATATTTGTTATTCCGAGGCTAGGAATCCAAATCCAAAAACTCTCTTTGCTAGTTTTCACCATGTATCTAAAAACTGGGACGAGTTCTTCCTTTCTCAAAGACTCTGAATTTACTAAGTTTCCTTAACTTTCTTATCACCTATATCAGGTCAGGTTTCCTGGGAGAACTTTGTAGGCATTGGCCCACAGGTGGATCAGTATTTGAAAACTGAAATGGCCTGACACAACTGATTTGATAACTACCATTCTCAAGTAAGAAGCCCCAGGGTAAAACTTTGGTTGCATAAAATAACCAATTATAACTTGGTAAGAAGGAGGACAGTTTCTTATGAGATAATTACCACAAGATAACCTGGCCATGAAAAAAACAGAAATTTAGTAAGAGTTGTTCAATTCTTGGGCAGGGGGGAGCACAAGAATCAGATATTACTTTTAAATGGTTCACTTTTATTTACAAAAGTAGGATATATAAAATTGTTGTTTAGATAGCGTAAGGAATAGCTTCCTTATATATCCAGAAAAACAGAGTTCAAAAACAAAATAAAAAATATTCCCAACTGATAACCACGATAAATTTCCCTTCATCAGTTTATCCAGTCGTTAACCATTTCCTGCTGGAGCCTGGGTTAGTAGTCACGTTGGACCACTTCTCAGCTAAAACGGAAGTTTCCTCATATCCCGATGCAGTCCCCTGATACTGCATGTCAGCTCAGAAGCCTGTCCTCAGAGTCTGTTCTCTGAATTGTCAATATTAGTCCAAGGTTTTAAGTTTCCAAAAGATCTTGGAAATTATCTTCAAGCTGACATACCACAAAACATGACTAGTCCTGAAACAAAGCTTACCACAATCAGAATTCAATGAAGGTAATAAAATTTCATTTTTGACAATGGTAAACATCATGTAAGAGTAAAGGTAGCCTATTTGACCAGTAAACCTATTTAAGCTTAGAAAAAACAAACTCAAATAGGACAAAATATGAGCTTTGTTACATATAACATTGATGAATCAGAAGATATAGGCTTTTTTTTTAATTAAAATTATTAAACTGGTCCTGTTTGCTACAAAATTATCTTAATTATAGAAGCCTGGAATCTTAAAAATTTTTGAGTTAGTATTTGTAAGAAGGTAAATTTTAGATTTATTCCAACCTTGGGCCAGAAAAAATGACCTTTGTGAGCTGGATTTATTCCTCAGGTAAACAGTTTATTATGTCTTCCTGGTACAAATGGGCTCCCATTAACTAAAGACCAGGGGTCTTGAAATATTTTTGTTTACATATTCCCAGAAAATTTAAGGTGACACCAAAATTTTTTTGTTATTAATTTAAGGATGTAATGTCTGTCATACTATTAATATTGCCTTTTAAAATAAAATTTTATATCACATTTTTAACATATCTGATGGAATTGGAATGACATATCAAATCTGAAAGGAATAAATGAAATCTGACTAAATGAAGCGAGTTCTCTAAAGTTCAGGGCACCATGCCCTAGATTGTCCTAGACTGCAATACGGGAAATATTTTGCCCTGGACCTACATTTAATAGGTTCTGCTATTAAGACAGCAGTTTTTCATCTAATTTGTGGAAATTGGCATCAAAAATAAAACAAGGTTTGGGACCAGAAGTAAAATGGAAGTTACAACAGGTATATTAATTATTATATTGCCTCTTAAATGCACTATTTATACAGTAGACTCTACACAATATACTAAAGTGAAGTTAATCTAAATCTAGTAAGTTCATGGTAGCAATATATACCATCAGAGATGGCCGAGATCATCAAAGATAAAAAAGCAGAGAAACAGCCTAGCAGTGACAACAAGCAGAGTTTTACACCCAAATGAAATCATGCAAACGGGTGTGCATTTTCCAGGAATCTGGTCACATGTAAAGGAAAACGTGTTTTGTGCTAAATAAATAACACAAAGAATTAAACAATCTATTGGTCTATCAGAAACAAACATGGAGCTTTAACTTCCTCTACCCTGAAATCATACAAAGTATAATTTCATACAATAGACACAAATAAATGAGAATCTTTACTTTCGTTTTTCAGAGGAAATTGAAAATGCCTTTCATAGATCTTAAATATTCCATTTCCAAAATGCGTAGTTGGATATGGCATAGAGACATGTCAGGACTTGTGAACTGGATAAAAGGAAATGCTGCCATCTTCAGTATTTCTTACTGTTCTTTGCTTTGCTCTCCTGAAACTCTAAGCAACAATGCTTTGACAATAGTTGAAGGATGGGAAGATAGGAGGAAAGAACTTCTTAAATAAAAATATCATCATTGCCACCACTCCAATCCACAATATATCTTGAATTCAGAACATACTCATATGGGTTAAAGTAACTTTCTAATTGGCTTTACCTTTACCAAAATTAGCAGCAAGGCAAGGAAAGATGTAATGATTTATTGCTGGCTCATGGTGATGGCATTAAAGAAGGCTTTGCCAGAATCCATATTTTGAAATGTTCCTTTGGTTGGCATTCTGAAGATTTCACAACTGATGAATGATAACAGTAGGATAGGTGAAAGGTATGACTTTTTTGAAAAGCAGTAAGGGGGAATTATGAAAGAAGATATTGGAAAAAAATCACAGGGGTGTTCTCAGGCAGCTCAATGTTAGGAACAAAATCATGGATTTAAGGATTTGGAAACAGATTCACTTAAAATCTTCCGTACCTACATGCCACTTGGAAAGTCTTCAAGACCCACCCCCTGCAAGGTCCATCTACCTCAGTTTGAAGACTGTGAACATAACTTGCTAAAATTATTATACTGAGATCTCTTTAGCTTAACTTCCTAAAGGAATTTCAATGATATAATATTTTTAAATGACATATTAAAAGAGTATAATCCAGATGTAATTGCATCAGCAGACAATTAGATTTTTGTGGAAACTGACCATCTATTTCTAAAATTTATATGGAAATCCAACGGACCTAGAAGAGCCAAGGCAATATTGAAAATAGAAAGTAAAGAAAACGGAGGACTTAAACTAGTAAATGTTAGGACTTATGAAAAAGCAATGATAATTAAGGCAATGCAGCATGGGCATAAGGATAAACAAACAGACCAATGGTTCAGAAACAAACCCATGCATGCATAGTCATCTGATATATGAAAAAGGTAACACTCCAGTGCAGAGAGGGAACGATGTTTTGAGTTTTATTTTTTCAGGGTGCTGTACATCTCTGTCAAAAACTGTATCTTGACCCCTACCTTCATCACATACAATAATCATGTCAAGATGAATTATAGACCTGTATGTGAAAGACAAAAATTTTAAGTCTGCAAAAGAAAACACAGAGAATATCTTTAATAGCCTTGGGGAGGGCGATGATTTTTAAAACATAACACAAAAAGTACTAACTAGGGAAAGAAAACCAATGATAAATAGGACTACATTCTACTCATCAAAAGAAACTCTTGATGGAGTGAAATTGCAGTCCAAAGAGTGAGAGAAGATATTTGAATACATGTATCCAAAACATGTGGTATATGAAATATTTAAAGTACCCATAAAAGTCAGCAATGTAAAGGCAAACAACCTATAGGTAAAGAACTTGAACAAGCCCTTTCGGTTGACCAATAAACATATGAAGATGCTCAACCTCATTAGTCTTTCAGGAGGTGCAAATTAAAACCATGATGCAATACCACTCAAACGATAGACTCCAATTAGACTAAAATAAAGAATATGAACACAACCAAATCTTGATGAGAACAGTGTTCAACTTGAACTTTCATATTCTGATGCGAGAGTATATATTAGTATAATTACTGTGGAGTGGGTTGCAAGATTTAGCAAATAAAAATATAGAATACTCCTTATGGAAAAATATTTGGCAGTATATGTTAAAGGTGAACCTGTGTACAGCCAAATGACAAAGCAATTACCTCTGATTTATATAACCAATAAAAATCAATTCATGTGAATCCTTTTCCAGGACCATCTCAAGATGAATGGAGCCTTGGTCCTTCTGGCATGATGTCAAACTGAAGGTTTTATTGCAGAACATCTGAACAAAATGCGATAGACCACCATGGAGGAGAAATCGTGAGCCTTTGTCTGCTGTCACTAGTGAAAGAATATTTTTTCTCAGTAATGATCTAGACTCCTGTGGACTGCAGTGTGCTGCTTCTCCCCATGGTCCAATTACGGTGGGAGTTGCTGAAATTGTCCAGTGAGGAAACACATGTTTGGGCATTTTTCAACAAAGTTTTGGACTCATCTGCTGTGCTTTTGTGGAGAATACTTAGAAAATTAAATTTCTCAACCTCAGAATTATTGGAGAAGGTTCTCTTGCTCCTAGAACATTACCGAAACTGGCTATTACATTTGAAACTAGTGATGCAGAGGCCTGTTAAAACATAATTACTTTCTGTGGTACCAACAAAGTATGACTTAATGTAAGGCGAGCATTAGATAGTGGAACTGGAGATTGAGCTCTGTGTGGTGTAAATGAGGCAATATTGAACAAAAGAGAACCTAGTTTACCTAACCCTTTAAAGCATTAAGCACTGTCATGTCAGTCTAAAAAACCCTTCTATATAGAAACGCTTTCAAATGCTACATCAGTAATGTCTAAGTTATTTCAGACACAAGGACTGACGTATTCTATTGGAAATGTCTTTCTTGACTACAGGCTAACATGTAATGTGAATATTTGCTTCTTTCTCCCTGAGTTGTAGCAAATGTTCTGACGGGTCAATGCAGTTCATCAAATAAATCCCACTTTAGGTGGTATAACTAATGGTGTGCCTTAGAAAACAGGTAATATTTTCATTTCACTTAGTGAATATTCTATTATCCGTACTTTTCATGTGGAAAAGGATTAATAATGTTCAAGGCCTTTTCACATTTCTCATTCAATCAAAACCTGGATAATTTCACAAATGCATCTCATGACAGTACTGCTTTAAAAAAGTAGATACTTGAGAGACGTTTAATGTAAACTCAAAGTTCTCATTTCAGGAAACTTGAATAACATTCTTATGCGAAAAAGGTCTGATAATTTAGCAACCTTTATTTTAGAAACCTTTATTTTGCCTTTTTAAAATTTGAGGAACATTTTTCAAAGTTTTATACTATAGTCCAAGCAAAATATCTTATCATCTACATCTTCTGAGCTATTTTTGGCAATGATAAATGCTGTCCTCAAAACAGACCTTATTCTTACCAAAAGCAACAGTTTTATGGAGGATTTGTTTTAATAACATACAAAGGAAACACATTTTGGCATTTTTTAAAAGATTTGCTCATTTCCTAATTTTTAAATGGATTACTGCTTTTGATTGATCTTGAAAGAGGAGACAAAGGAAAAAAGAAAGAGATCACAAATTTATAATGTGGGCATACTTATATACTATCTATACTCCCACATCATAAATTCAAATTATTAGAATGTTTCACCTCAAAATTGTTTTACTAGGTTTGAGTTACAAAGTTAAGTTGCCAGATTAATTCCCTAGTTGCTTTAAAATTTAAATTCCTCATCATCTGACAGTCATTTTAACTCACAAAACTGTCATTTGGAAAAAATTCAACAGGAAATTCTTGTGATGATGTGTTATGTGTGTGAATTTTTTTAATTTTTAATTTTAGAGAGAGAGTGTGCAAGCAGTGGGGAGGGACAGAGAGAGGTGGGGAGAGAATCCCCACCTGGGGCTCCATCCCATAATCCTGGGGTCATGACCTGAGCCAAAATCAAGAGTCAGACACTTAAGCGACTGAGCCACTCAGGCGCCCCTGTTCATGTTAAGTTTTTACCTTTAACTTTGCTGGTGATCATCCAGGGGCTACTGATAAGAATTTTGGAAGTGGAAGTTAAAATTCATCTTTGTTTTTTTAATGTCATGCCTCTTGTGAGGAGTACAAATTGATATGTACTAAAATAATTTAAAGAGGGAAATCATTTTTGTCTCCTACAAATATAGTGGAGTGTACTGTTTAGATTTAAAGGCAGGTTAATTTTATTTCTTTAAGTATGAGGTATCATTATAACATGCAATTGATAAATGTCCTAAGGTAAAAATTAAAAACTAAAATAAATAAATAAATTCATGTGCTTACCAAAATACTGTATAATAATGTTCGTAGCAGCACTATTTGTAATAGCCTCAAACTAAAAACAAATCCAATGGTCATCAATAATTTAAATAGATATATACCCTATGATATATCCATGATTTGGAATACCGTCCAGCAGAGAAATTTAACGAATGCCAAGTACGTTAAACAATATGGAAAATTCCATAAACACAATGTTCAGTAAATGAAACCGGATATAAAATAGTGCACACTGTAATAATCCATTTATGTAAAGTTCAAAAACAGGTAAAGATAATCCGTGGAGCTAGAAGTTAAAATAGTGATTCCTCTGAGGACAAAGAGGAAATAATGCATGGAAGGGGGCAAGAACGTGGCTTCTGTAGTGCTGCTATAATTCTTCTCTCAAGTGTGAATGAGACGAGTGTTTCCGCTTTGTGGAAATCCATTGAACTGTGCACCTATGATTTATGCACTTTTTTGATTGGATAATATACGTCAAAACGGTTTGTTAGATTTTTAAGTAAAAATGTATACACAAGGGGATTTAAAGTACGGTAAAACCTTGGATTGCAAATAACTTGTTCTGCAAGTGTTCCTCAAGGTGAGCAAGCATCTCTAATAAATTTGAATTTGATAACGGGTGATGCTTTGTAATACGAGTAGTATGTGTCCCCGAACGTCACATGATTACAACTGACCCAATGGTTCTTCTCTCTCTCTCTCTCTCTCTCTTTCTTGATGCGGGATTGCGGGTGATCATCAATGCAATGTCACATTTCCGCGAAATCCTCAAAAGGAGGCAGAGCAAGTGTCATTGGGAAGATTCCTTGTTAGAGTTGCATGAAAAGAAAAAAAATTCCATTGAGCTGATAGATAGCAGTGATTAATGAGAGCGAAAGTCTTCCTACACAATAACCTTCCTCTCTCATCTCCTCACACCAGCCATGAAGGTTTTCAAAGGTAAGTGCAGGTTAATTTGTTTATTTTTCTTTATATTTTGTATTTTTTTATTATTTTGTATTACATTACAGTATTGTAGTCTTTTAAACAATATTTTTATGTTTATTTATTTTTGAGACTGGGAAAGACAGAGAGCGAGTGGGGGAGGGGCAGAGAGCGAGGGAGACAGAGTTGGACGCAGGCTTTAGGCTCTGAGCCATCAGCAATATCATGACCTGAGCTGAAGTCAGATGCCCAGCCAACTGAGCCACCCAGGTGCCCCAATATTGTAATCATTTTTATATAAATCTTTTTGGGTTGTGGAATAAATCATCTGAGTTTCCATTATTTCTTATGGGGAAATTTGCTTTGATATACAAGTGCTTTGGATTACACACGTTTCCAGAACGAATTATGGATGCAATCTAAGGTTCTACTGTATATGAAAATAATACCATTTATGTGTGAGTGGGTTGGTGTCAACAAGACTTAAAGTATTCTAACATCCTTGCATTGTCTAGAAAGAGTGAAACTACCAATTAACATGAATGCCCCTATTTCCAAATGACTCGTACAGCTGGTTGAGTTAGGTGGTTCTTAATGTAATTAATGTCTATTATATATTTGGCCTCAATCTCTTACCTAAAGAGTAGATGCTATCAGAATAGTTCGGCGGGGAGGGCATTTAGTGCAGATGAAACTTTGAAATGAAAGTATACTTTTTAGGGTTTTAGGAATAGATGACTCTAGTTATTTTCAAAGGATGACTAACTTGGGCCAAGGGTAATTTTTCTATTCTGCTGCCAAACCTTTTGTGTATAAATGGAGCTTTAACACTTCAGTGCTACCATGAGAATAGAGTGGCAGATCTAATTATAAAGAGTCAGATATCTGCAAGGCCAAGAGATAAAAAAGACATCAGCTTAGCGCACCTGGGCACCAAGGGAGGTTTACATTAGTGTTTCGTAGATGTACAGATGACCCTCTCCTGAACTGATGAGAAAGCTCAGGTATGCATACATTGGCATGGGTCACCATGCCCCAGTGGCAGAATAAACTTGTGCTTGCCTCCATCTGTTTCAGATTCTTCCAGAAATTGGTCACACCGGTAAAGATGGGACCACACTATGACTATTTGTTGTATTTCATTTTTATAAAATTTCTGTTTATACTGAATAAAAAAAATCTATTTAAATCAGTAACATAATTCAGGGGGGCAATCAAAAGAAATGAGACAGGCATAATGGAATTTAGGAACAAGTTTTAGAAACAAAATAAGTGACAATCGCTTTCTGGATAGTAAGTTTCCTAATCCGAGAGAATGGAGATAATAATAAAATACATATTTCAAGATTATTGCGAGAATCATGTGAAACACATAACTTCAAAATCAAACTCCATGACATCCTAGGTATGGGACCTTGAGCAAGTTATGAACACATAATCTCTCTGCCCTTTAGCTTTCTCATCTGTGAGATAAGAATTTAGTAGAATTTCTCATTCATGTAGTAATTTTCTTTAAAACACATTAGTATAAATAGTGTGATGTACACACACACATATGAATGTATATGTCCGCATATGTGTGTGTCCGTTTATTTTCTCCTATGCGTGTGGGATGTTTAGTTTGCTTTTGAAGAACACTAATCCATAATCCATACCACAATGCATCTGTTAATAACATATGGTTATTCAAAAATTTTTCATTGGTGAAATACATTGTATTTAAGATGATGGGTTTGACCAGAATCGTAATGCATGTTGCTCTCCCTTTGAAGGTATGAGATATAAGAATCTGGAAAACTCAGCAGTGTACCTTTTGGAAGAACAACACTCCACATCTAGAGCTCTGTGTCTTCCACTTCACAGAGTACTACTGACCCAACTAAATGATTGGCTATTTCTCCTTTTGGAATATAATTGGTTCCAGAGTTGACAGTCAGTACACTTTACAATATAGTCCTTCTGCCAGTGTATCTTTTGATTAGCTCAACATTCATTCTTAGCAGTAGGCACCCAGACCATGCTAGCTGTTAAATATTTAGGACTTCACTCTTACTCATGCCCAACTTGGAGCAGAGATTTATCCGCTGGGCTTGTAACAGCACCTTAAAATAGAGAGCTTACAACAACACACTGCGTGACTGCTTTTTTGCCTTCTTGCAAATAAATGTGTATTTGTTAGATTTTGGTTTAATAGCTTGCATTTATTCCAACGTATGACATAGCGATAAGGTTGTCTAAATTTCAGAATACTTGCACGCGTGAGATAAAGGTATGTACAAAGCTGCATCAGCCTTAACCACTTTCAAACTCCAGAAGCACAGCGTTCCAGCCAAGTAAGAGTCACTTCTCCTCTCACCTCTTTTCTGGCCTAAAACTCTAGCTAGCAGTTGCCGAGGCTGGGAGAAGGGAAAGGGGAAAGGAAACCAAGCAAAGACAATAACATGCCTTTCCCTGAGGGTGAGCAGCTGCTAATTCTGGCCCTTTGCTTGGGTGAAATGAAGCAAAAGAACACTGAAGCATTGCTTAATAAATTAATCTGAATATATTTTAATCACTGAATCCTGATTGGATTTTTGTGATTTAAAATGATGATACCTAAACGTGGACAGGGATGGCATGGGATCTGTCCAGCTTTCCACTCAGAGCCACAGTGAATTTACCCACAATGAATACTTTTTAAAGGCATAGAGGAGCAAAAATAAAATTTTGTTTGAATTTCATCATAAATCCTTTTCATTCGATGTGCTTGATATAAAAATATTTAAATATTATATTAAATTTTTATTATATAAAAATATTAAGAAATATATTGCTTCTTATAACTGGTTCGATTAAGGTGACTCAAGTCTTTCGTGTATAGAATTATAAAATGTTTTTATTTTTTCATTAACTGTTATCATCTGTATTCTTTTTTTATTTATTTTGAGAGAGAGAGAGAGAGAGTGGGTGTGCGTGCCAGGGGGGAAGGGCAGAGAGTGAGGAAGAGAGAGACAGGATCCCAAGCAGGCTCCACATGTCAGTGCGGACCCTGACATGGGGCTCAAACCTACAACTGTGAGGTCATGATCTGATTCAAAATCAAGAGTCGGATGCTTCACCAACTGAGCCACCCACGTGCCTCTCCTCTATATTCTTTTGAAACTTCCTTTGTCTCTTTCCATTATAAATAACCACTTTTCATGGTGTCTCTAAGTAATTTCATAACACTTTCAGTCATTTTCACTTATTAAAACAGCTAGCTCCCCCCATCCCAATAATATTTCAGGACCACCTTTATATATCATGATAGTAATGTCCATCAATATTTCTCAAACCCCCAAAACCAGACCCTCTCTGACTGTGTGCGCCCTGTAGAATGTAGTAATTCCTGTACAGGTCAGTAAGCGTGGATAACTAAATATAGCGAGTACCTTATATTATTAAGAACATTTGCAGGAAAGATTCATAAAGCCTCCCCTTCCTTCCTATAAAAAAATACTTCCGGTAGTCTCTGGGATCCCATTAGGGATTACAAAAAAACAAAACAACACAACAAAACACCACAAAAACCCCTGATCTGTTGTCATTATTAAAGGTGTGTTTATGCACGTAAGGTTGAAAACGGATAATTTTGCACCCAACAGTTGTGTTTAAGGCATAAAAGCTGAAGCTCCTGCCCAGCATGTGCAAGTTATAACAAGTAAATTTGCATTAGAAATTTTGTTGTGTATCTAAATCGGTGTTATCTCCAAACTTTGAAAAAATTAGGGATGGAGACTATTATTCAGTAGTACCCCACTCATAGATATATATATTTGATTGGTGTTACTATATGGGAATGACTATATGGAAGATCCAGTTATAAATCCCATGCGAGAAGTACAACTAAATGGATTTTGGTTTTGGTGAAAACGGTATTTTTTTTTCTTATTTGTAGTTTCTGAATTTCTATGGCAATCCTATAGCAACTTTTTATTTTTACAAAGTAATTTTTAAGTCTTATGAAATAAACAGAGCAATTATCATGATCAATCTTCAAAAGAAGAAACCAGAACATGCTCAAAGAAAAAAAGGCACTAGTAAAATAGGCAGCCCCAGATCTCTGATTGCCAGGTTAGTATTTTTTGATCTCTACCATACCTTCTAGAACAATTCCTGACACAAACTGGTGATGCCTCCAAAGAACTTAATGAGGGCACTTGATATAGAATTATCTGGATATACCAGAGTAATTTTAAATTTAGTTTTGGATCTCGGGTTTCTCTTTAGTTTATGTGACTGGTACTTTTTTCTTATATTCCAGTCAAATAATTTATGTTTTTATAGCTAAAGGAGGCTGCTTCAGACATGGCTCTTCAGTCCACACATTGTTCTCCAGTGATTTACCTACAGCGTGGGCCGTTTTCCAGGATTTCTGTTGGGGGACATGCCTCTTTCTCCTTCTGATTTAGACAGAATATCAAGGAGAAGCCAAGTCACACATGCATGGCACAAACTAAATAAAGCTACTAGGTTTTCAGTGCTTTATTGCATTGATGTTAGTATCCTTAGACAAATATAATCATGTTAGCAGTCTGGTTAGACTAAAAACATTAGTCTGGTTAAAATGAAACATTTCTGAAACCTCACAGAACAGCATAGGACGCAGACTAGAATGACTTATGCTTTTATTTCCTTGTGGAACGGTCACCACATGCAGTCCGGTACATCATACGAGCATTTGGTGGTGCTCTACAGCTTCTAAATGGAAGAGGAGAGATGAGGCAGACATCAGAGGAAATTTCAAGGCAATTGCAGTCAAACGTTATCCAGGAAGCTTCAGATAGATAGCATTCCATGAAAGCCGGAACTTGCTTCAAAACCTGGACTATAGAAGTGTACAATTAAATTCACTTTTTTTGTTTTTTGTGTTTTTTTGTTTGTTTTTTGGTGTTTTTTTTTTCTTACAAGGAAATTACATACGTTTGCAAAACGGAAACTGTTAGCTCTATATTAATTCTCAATTCTATTATTTGTAGTCTTCCAGAAAACTTTGAGGTGGTTGTTTTGTTTGCTATTCTGTTACTCGAAATGCTATAACCTACTTTAATGATTAAAAAATGAGAGCGACATCTGTATATACAGTGACAGTTTAACAGAAAGAATTAAGAATGAAGAAATGTGTTCAATGCCTCTCTCTTGAAAAAAGCACGATGGCAGAGATATAAATGATGGTTTAGTAACAACAACCATGAATGTAACATAAAGATGCCAGGGTTTTAAGGTCAAAACAAAGCCAGTCAACAGAGTAAGAAAGCAGCTATTTTAGTTCATTAAAGTATTTTTCACAGCTGCTATGATGTGTCTGGCACTGATACCAAACTTATCCAGCAATTCGCCAGGTTTTCCACTTTGAGGCACTTCTGACACTGCCAGCTGATGAACAAGGATGTCAGGCTCCCCAGAGACAGCTGCACATACCGCCTCTCCAACGCCACCTTCCCGGTAGTGATCCTCCACTGTGACAATCCGGCCGCCTGTAGCTTTTGCATTGGAGATGATGTTGGCGGCATCCAGAGGTTTAATGGTAAATGGGTCAATGACACGGATAGAATACCTTGTTGAGAAAGACTGTCGGCAGCTGCTAAGGCTTCGTGCAGAGTAACTCCAGCTCCAACGACTGTGACTTTGTCATTGACACTCTGGCGGATGACCTTGGCCTGTCCAATTTCAAAATTTTCTTGTGGGGTATAAATAACTGCAGTTTCTGGTTGGCTGGTCCGAATGAAGCACATTCCTTTGGTATTGGCAGCCAGATAAACAGCATACTCTGTTGAGACGGCATCACTGGGATAGAAAACGGTACAGTTGGGAATACTTCGGAACATGGCTAGATCCTCCAGGGCCATCTGGGAGGGTCCATCTTCACCAATGGATACCCCACAGTGGGAACCAATAAGATTGATATTGGCTTGAGATATGGCTCCCATCCTTATCTGATCAAATGCTCTGGTCAAAAAGGCAGCAAAGGTACTGACAAAAGCAATGGTTCGACCACGTGTGGAACAGCCTAGTGCCACACTCACCATGTTTTGTTCAGCAATAAAACACTCAATAAAACGCTCAGGGTGCTCTTTATTGAAAATCTCGGAAAAGGTGGAGTTTTTTGTGTCACCGTCCAGGACAATAACTCTTTCATTTGCATGGCCTAGTTTCGCCAAAGCCAAACCATATGCTTTCCTAGTAGCTATCTTGTCACCAACTGTATAATCAGGCAGAGAGGTCATTTTTATATTCCCGATGCTGATTTGAGGGGAGTTTTCAATGGGAGGTTTTGGTATGAGATTCCTGTTGGTCTCTATCTGACTCTCAATTAACTTGATGATTGCATCTACTCTTTCTTTCGGCATTGGCTTTCCATGCCAATTTTCTGCATCCTCAATATTTGGAATACCCCGGCCCTTGAAGGTCTTTGCAACTATGGCACTGGGCTTGTTCTTCACTTGTGCCGCTTGCCAAAACGCTTGGCATAATGCCTCCACATCATGTCCATCCACTAGGTAAGTATTCCACCCAAAGACTTCACAGCGATTTTGATAGATGTCTGTGCAGTGCTCAAGAGGCGTGACTCCACTTTGTCCCAAGCGGTTCACGTCGAAGACGGCCACGAGATTGTCTAAATTGTAGTGAGAGGCAAAGGCCAAAGCCTCCCAGACGGAGCCTTCTGAGGATTCGCCATCCCCTAGCAGGCAGAAGACCCGGTAGCTGGCCTTGTCGAAGTACTTGCCAGTATAAGCCATTCCACACGCGGCACCTAATCCTTGCCCAAGTGATCCTGTCGCCACGTCAACAAACGGCACTCTAGGGGTGGGATGCCCCTCCAAGTCACAATGAATTTTCCTCAAGCTCAGCAAGTCGGATTCGCTGATGTTGCCCACCTCCGCCCAAGCGGCATAGAGGATCGGAGCAGCATGGCCCTTGGAGAGGATGAATCGGTCGTTGTCGGGGTGTCCTGGGTCTGTCTGTTTGTACCTCATGGTGTGGAAGAAGAGCACGGACATGATCTCGGCCGCGCTGCAGCATGAAGTGGGGTGGCCGGAGCTGGATGCACATGTGGCCCTGATGGAATGGATTCGCAGGCGGTTGGCCACATCCCGCAGCACCTGTACGGTGTTCCCATCGGGTTTGCAGTCGTCGGCCATGACCCTACCACCGGTTCCCTCAGGGCAAACGCTGCCAGTGCTCCGCTCACGATTCTGTCAGGTGACCACTGCCTAGGCCCTGCCTCCTCCGGGAAGTGAGCTCCGCCAACGGCAAAGAGCCACGGGAGAGCAGGCTTTGTCGCGAGACTCAAGGTGCCGCTGTGCACTCTTCTCCTTCCTCGGAGCCTCGTGATCTTCGGCACTCAGTGGAATGTATTTCTATATTAATTTTGTCACTTACCTGTTCAACATCATTAAAAATAATTAAATTTCTTTATACCTTTCCTCCTGTTATAACTTCAAAGGGGCTCATTCTCGTTTCCATGAGTTATACGGAGAAAATTATGAGGTTGTGCTTTTCTTTTAATGCATTCCGCATGCGTCCAAGCTTTCTCCACTGCTTTATAGTTGGGCATTAATAGAAGTGACCCAAAGTCAATTTCAATCTAACCAATATGGTAACATCGTGCCAACAGAGACTTTCTCAGAACAATTGAAAATTCTGTCTCTGACTCATAGAGGTATAATGACTTATTTGGCCAAAAGTTACAGGAAGAACAAATTTAAAGCCACTCGATGGCAGAGTATCTAGTACTGCAATTTTTCCAGTATATCCTAAAATGCTATAACTGTTACTATGAGTAATTTTTTTAAGTTTATTTACTTATTTTGAAAGAGATCATGAGCAGGGGAAGAACAGTAAGAGGGAGAGAGAATTCAAAGCAAGTTCACCATTGTTAGCGTGCGGCACGATGGGGGACTTGAACTCACACACGGTGAAATCATGCCCTGAGAGGAAATTAGTCCCTGGCTTAACCAACTGGGCTACCCAGGCGCCCCACTTTGAGTAATTTTTAATATAAAACTAATTTACTTACATTAATTATAAAACTAAATTTTTGACACTGAGCTCTTCTAGCAGGTGAGGGTCATTGTGTGTCAACAGAAAAACAAAAATATGACAGTATATCCTTTTTTATGCCGCCATGGTAAGCATCTTGATTCTTGAACAATAGTACCTCACATTGACTCCCTATTAAAATCATGACCTAGGGAACAACAACGACAACAAAACAATGCCTGGGTTCCACCCCAAATTGAGTAATTTGTGTGCAGGAGTAGTGTCTGGGAAGCTATATATTTTCAAATGCACCTGTTGATTCTAATGTTTAGTCTAAGTTAAGAACAGATAAACTGCAGGTAGGCTTTAAGACTAGTGGTTCTTAACATTGGTTGTAGTTTAGAATCATCTGGAGAGTTTTTTAAAAAATCTCATGTCCGAGCTGCATTCCAATCAGAACTTCTGGGTGATGGATAGACATATCAGTAATTTTAAAAGTTCCCCTGATCATTTCAATATTCAGCTAGGTTGTAAACAATTAATTCAGGGTGGTCTTGTTGCTCTTCATACATCTCCTACATTGTATTTCAGACAAACATTTTATTTATTTATTTTTACTTTTTTTAATGTTTATTTATTTTTTGAGAGAGAGAGAGAGAGAGAGAGCGAGAGCACGAGCAGCAGAGGGGCAGAGAGAGGGAGACAGACTCCAAAGCAGTCTCCAGGCTTTGAGGTGTCAGCACAGTGCCCTACAACGGGCTTGAACTCACAAACCATGAGACCATGATCTGAGTTGAAGTCGGATGCTAACCAACTGAGCCACATAGGCGCCCCTCTCAGATAAACACTTTAAGTATTATTTGCCACTTGAACTAATTCTATCATTTTAATTTTTTAAGGATACATATTAAAGTAAACCATAATGGTATGACATTAACTAAATCTTAAGATTTGGTGAAGGAATGTTGGAGTTGGAAAAGTCGCTAAGGTCATCTTGGATTCATCACTCCCCATGCTCTTTGCAAATTAATGTTTGTTTATCTTTTTTAGACAAATAAAGGAAGAGAGAATAAAAACAGATTTGACAAAGGCTAAGAGTAAATATGGGAATTCGAGAAAAAAAGTTTTCACAGTATCATAACAGCACATTGCTAGGGTCAGAGAGGAAAGCAATTAATACAAACAAAGGTAGCTCACCATTATTTTGGTTGAAGAGAGCTCTAATAAATCCAAGCAACTGGTAAACAACATAGCATAAAAATGATCTGTGAGGCAGCGTTCACACGAAAAAACACATGGGAGACTTAGGAACTACTTAACGTCTCTTTTAAAGTTATTTTTCCATTCATTTAAAAATATTGCACAACTATTTTGCTAAGTATTAAATAGAAAGTTATTAACATTAGTATAGGTCAGTTTTGTTAAGAAAAGAATGTGGTTTTGGAGATTTAATACAGTAGATAGTGAATTTCTCCTTGTCATTCAGTGAGACTGTGGATTTTTATATGATATAGAAAATAATATTTTATAAATTCTCTGTAAAATATCTTAAAAGGTTCTGAGATTTTTTTAAAGGAAGTATGGAAAGTTATATATAAATTATTGATATTTTCTTTAAGCATTGTAATCTTTTAAAATATATTTTAAAAAATACAATTGAAAATAATAACATAAGAATAAAGAATGCATAATTTGATTATGCAAAATCACTCAATGTGGCTGTGAACACAATTTAGTCAAATAAATCAAAGATACCACATTCTATTTTTTCAATTAGAAGTGGCTATTACTGACAAAAGGCCTGCCAAAAAATTTTAAGCCAACATGTTAAAAATTTAGTTGTCTTGGAAAAAGTCCATCACTCATTTTAGAGGTCATTTTGGAAGATAGTCGAAAGTCTTCTGAAATTGGAAGAAAGTATTTATTAATTTTGGCTTATTAACACAAAGTAGAGATTGGCAAACTCAAGTGCCTCCTGGGCAAGGAGGTACCATGAACAGCACATGAGCGTCGGACATAAAATAAGAGGATTGGAGCGGTTTATGACAAACTGGGGAATATAAGCCCACCTAAAGCACTGAAATTTGAAAAAAACTGTGAACATTTTGTTGGATAAAAAAACCCACGGAAACCATAAAAATGTATCTTCAGGCTGCTGTTTTTTTTTTTTTTAATGTTTATTTATTTTTTGAGAGACATAGAGACAAAGTATGAGCAGGGGAAGGGCAGAGAGAGAGGGAGATACAGAATCTGAAGCAGGCTCCAGGCTCTGAGCCATCAGCACAGAGCCGGACGCGGGGCTCAAACTCACAGACTGTGAGATCATGACCCGAGCCGAAGTCGGCCGCTTAATCGACTGAGTCACCCAGGCGCCCCAGGCTGCTGGTTTTGACCCCTGATTCACAGTATGTTAAATATAAATAAAATGTATTGTTTAATTTAATTTAATTTAATTTAAAATTTGTTTAAATTTTCCACTATGACTCTTTTCTCATGGTATGGAAAAGTATGTGTGGTAGTGTGCACTTCAAATGAAAATATAGCCTAGGAGGATTGCTCACACAAATGGCGATGAAGGGAAAATTAAAATAGCAGGAACTGGTAAGTGGAATGTCGACCAGCTGGGGTAGAGAAAATAAAGCATACATACTGATTACTTAGGAGGTCTACACGGATTGGTTAAAATACACATTTTTGTTATGTGAGAGCGAGTTATTTATTATTTAGAGGTTAGAAACATTGATGTTTCACTGATATCTGGACTGTTGAATTTTATCAAAATGGAATTTTATGAAAGAAAGACACAAATGCTGACTTCATCTTTATTCTTCCGTTGTTTGAATCCGGTTAATTTAGTAGGCTGACTACAGAGCAAGTGAGAAAAAGGCAGTGTTAAGGCAGTAAGATTCTTGGCTTCTACTTGCTTGAATTATTGTTTTGAGAATCATGGCTGGTGCTATTATTGTCGATCATACTTTTCCCATAGTTTATAGAGTTCTAATTTGGTGGAGGAGGGAGCAGGCGATAACACATTTAGGAAGGTAACCCCTAATCTTACTGTGGTAGTTATTTCACATTATATACTGTGTATTCAATTATTACATTGTATACCTTAAACTTCTACACTTTTATAATTATATCTCAGTAAGTTGGGGAAAAATGAAGTACTTCTCTGCTAAGCCTATTATCTCTGTCTTTGTAATCTGTTTTTAATGACTGATTTTTTTTTCTGTTCTGCTTTTTGAAATAGCTAGTAATTTATTATTATTAAATGGTGGACATTATTTTGAGGTGCCAGATTTTACTCTGTTAAAGTCTTTCAAAGAGTGTTGGAGTTTGTTCTATTAGGCGGCCTGGTAATCTTAAGAACTTTAAGTTTGTTAAGGCAGATAGATATGGAATATGCTTTGCTCTGGGGTTCGTTCAGTTCCCACAAAAGCCTAGCCTCTCTGGGGCTTCTCCACTGAATGCCTTGAGTGTCAACATGGACTCCCCACTCTGGTTGGTCAAGACTCAGATGTATCTCAGCTCTGGGAACTGTTTGATTTATTGCTCCCAAGTTGTCACGTTGCAGAAATCTACTGTATGCAAGGATGCAACCTTTGAAGATGTTCGGAGGTCTTTCTCCAGGTATTTTCCTTCTCATAAGCATACTCCCTTCCAAAGTTCCAGCCAACTGAGCCCTCTGGAGCTCCTGTCTCTCCTCTCTTACCTCCACGAGACTGGCTTGCTCTGTGTAAGATAGCTTTCCCTGTAAGGCTGTCTGGAAAGGGCCTCCAGGAAGATGATATGGTTCACTTCATTTGTTTCTCTTCTTTAGGGATAACAGTTCTGGGCTGTCTGTTTTGCAATCCGTGAAAACTTGTATAGTTTGTTTACTTTTCTAGTTGTTTATGGCTGGAAGGTAAGTCTCACTCTAGTTACTTGTTCATAGCCTCTGGCTGGTATTTTATATGCCCCTTGTATGGGGAAGATAATTTCCAGGTAACTATAGCCCAAACTGCACCATTCTCTCTGCTGTCTTTCACACAGTGACATTACCTCTGGGACCCCAGAAGACTTTGGAGTTTAAGATTCCTACCCAGAAGTGGGGACAGGGGGATTAGAGGGAGGATTTGGAGAAGGGGTGTGTAGGCGATGTCAATCACCAGCATGTGGGGAGACTCTAAGTCTAAGAACTCTGATGGGCAGGGCAGCGTGGGGTCTTTACCAGGATTTGTCTTGCCTATGGCTAACATGTTGGGTGATGCTTGGGTAAGCAAAGCAAGGAGGCTCTAAATGGCTAAAAATCTCCTTTGGGGGGAACTATATTTCAACAATTGGATGCTTTAAATTTTGTGTTTGGTACCATCAGGCTTTTGAGTTACCACGTCCCAGTCTGCTGTAAAGGTAAAAACAAAAAGGCCCTTCATACACGGGCCATCTTTAAACCATTTACATAACAACTAACTCCTTATTGAAAGACATTTTATAATTTCTCTCCAGCAAACATCGTCACAAACGGGTCAAGAGAAAAATTACATCATACATAACAAAAGGCTAATTTTGCTAATATAATCAGTACTTCTAAAAATAAGTAGGATAAAATGCTAAAATAGCATAGGCCAACTCCCAAATCAACCCCGGAAAAAAAAGGGCAGAAACAGGAAGGAACTGGCAGTCGGAAGTAAAATCACAACTGTGAGAATCCTCCCGGAGGATGGGAACTAGCAAGTGATGGGGTGGGAGGTGGGCAGAGAACACAGCAGTTGTCCGTGAAGAGGACATCTGTGGCAGCTGGGGGAGGATCTGGAGAGCTTGTAATTTTAGCTCCTGTCTCTCTTACCTCACCTTCATAATGTGGAACATCACTGGCCGTGAGGCACTGGCAAAGGGGACAGAGCCCAGCTAACGTAAGGAGCTGATGAAAACGGGTGCAGGAATGCCAATGCCCTCGCACCTTCATGCCTCCTGTGCTCCTGTCAGCAAAGGTTCTGCTGTCCCTGGAGCTCCCTCTTCTGAGACTTGACCCTCCTTGTCCTCGAATTTTCCAAGGACACAGTTAGGAATGTGACTCTCAGCACTTCCCCAATACACATTACAGGATAGGAGAGTCTATTCCATCAGTGACATGTGATGCCACAGGTTCAAGAAAAAGACATATCTGAGGAGTACAGGTGCTAGAAAAGAACGAAAAAAACATTAAATTTAAGGCACCTGGGTGGCTCAGTTGGTTAAGTGTCTGACTTCGGCTTAGGACATGATCTCACAGTCCTGTGAGTTTGAGCCTCACGTCGGGCTCTGTGCTGACAGCTCAGAGCCTGGAGCCTGGAGCCTGCTGTGGATTCTGTGTCTCCCTCTCTCTCTGCCCCTCCCGCACTCTCACTCTGTCTCTCTCAAAAAATTAATCAATATCAAAAAATTTAAAAAATAATTAAATTGAACAACGCATGCCACATTAAGCACACTGATTGGAACAGATGAACCAATCATTTTAAATGAGCTCAATATATATTCAAAACAGCTGAGGAAGAATATGGTGACAAATCTAAAGGATAAGAAATAACTTAAAAAAATAATGTATATATACATGTTAGATACATTATATATGATATATGTTAAAAATAAGATATATATATTAAAAATAAGCTACAGAATATTTTGGACATGATGTCTTGCCCATAATCAATATTATTTAGTGGTTGAGTCTGAATAGGGAAAAAAATAGTCTCTTATTTTCAAAACCCAAATTAAAATGAAAAAAATAATCTCAGGATATATGGTTTGTTGAGTTGTTGGCAATTTGAAATTTAGGAATGGGGTAGGAGCAGGTATAGATTATGCGATCAGTAAACACTTAGTAAATGGTGAAAGAGTCAGAGTAAGAATTGAAGCTTATTGGATTGACAGTAATGCAGACCTCAGGAAGCTGGCTGGCACTGGGCCGGATTCAGGGAATGGGGTAGAGAGGGTAGAAGTTGTAGCATAGGAAATGGTTAGAGCACAGAAATAAAGTGTAAATGTTTTAGATTAACTGGAGTCATCAATAGATTAATGTCTCTATAGCATATATTGCGAGGGTGACCTTCATAGTGTAGATTCACACAAAATGCACTTTCACACACTTAAGAGCCATACGAAAATGTCTTGTCCCTAGATTTGTAGATCCCCTGGTTACAAATTCTTGTTTACAATTTAAAGTATATTTTTTTAATGGATATATTTGTTGATTAAATACGTATATCTATACACATGTATCTAGGCACACCCAACTTCACCTTGCCTGTGGCTTCTTCCCATGCTTAGTTTTCTCCTTTCATTCCAGTGACAAGATTCTCTCCTTGACCAAAGTTCATTCAGGCTCCTCAAACTCTTTTCCATCTAGGCCTGGAATTTTAGATCTCCTGTTCTTCTCTGCATTGTCCAATTGTAGCAAGAAAGTCAGTCTAGCCAGAATCCCCAATTCTCCATCTCTGGTCAACCTTGATATCTATATGTATTCAGGCTCCTGATCCTCCCTCCACCACCTTCCAGGCGATGTCTGATGACGCTGCACTCAACTACCAATAATCCTGGAGGGTTGGTTTGGCCAGAAGGCCCTCTTACCCCTGATGTTTCCTCTTCCTAATTTTCCATCCGCTAACCCCCACCCTGCTCCTTGGCTATAAATTCCCACTTGACCAAGCTGTATCCACCACTGCAAGCCTCCTTCGCAGTGATCCTTACACCAGCAAAGGCTCTCCCCCTTTAATAAAGTCCACCTTACCATGCTTTAACAAGCCTCTCGAATAATTATTTTTCTTTAGTATCAGTCTCCGCTCAACTCCCATTTTCAAAAGAGGATTTCAGAGACAATCACGTGTAAAACAGCTTTCCTGCTACCCCACCATCTTTAGTTTCTTCAGAGTAATTATACTATTTGAGGTCATAATAATTGTATATATTAATGAATAAGTAGCTAATTTATTAACACATTGTACTGGAATCCGAGCTGAGTGAGAGTAGGAATATTGTCGAGTAGTATTCCCAAAGCCTGGCACACAGTAGACAGTCACGTATTTGTTGAATGTTTACATCAGTGGAATCCTAACAAAACGCAGGTGAAGGAAAGACCCGTACACATTGGGAGAAGAAAACAGAAAAACTAGGTTGGAAGGAACCTCGGATATGTAGAAAGGGCCCTTAAGGAGTGAACAAAGGCTCAGTGGGGGCAAAGCCTTGCTCAAGGTAACTTAGGTGAGCAGAGGGCCTTCTGCCACACTAGAACGTGTGCCATGTCCTGTCTAACCGGGAGGCAGACAAACTCAGTGAGGCTGGAACCTCCAAGAGGAGAGCCTCGTCCGACGATGCTCTGGGGAGAGGGGGCTGTGCCCCGAGGCAGATAACGTCCGAGGTCCGCACTCGGGCCTGAGACACCACTAGCCAGCAGCGCCTAGCATCGGCGAGCCCAGCTCAAACGCCAGGCCTCACAGTGGGCGCTGGGCCAGGTTCACCCCCGCCCCAAGCTCCTTCACTGCTCCTTGCAAACACGCAGACAGGCTGCCGGAGGCTCTGGGGCTGAAAAGTCCAACACCGGATAAAAAGACTTGGTGTTGGTTCCCGGGGAAGTTTTAGAGAATCGTACTCGCCCCTCCCTTTCCGGTCGGGTCCGCCCCAGTCTTCTCCGGCAACCACGTGTGTCTGAGCTGGAGTAACTCTCAGCTGCTGCGACTGTTGTTGGTGAGGTTTCCCGGGTTTGGGCTGCGGAGGTTCTCCGGGGCCCGAGAGGACGTCACTATGGTGGGCCCCCTCCCGCTCCCCTGAACCCGCTTGGCTCTCTGGGAGGCTCCCGTCGGGCAGGCGGGAGGGAAGGGGGCAGTCTTGGAAAACCAGGAGAGGGGAAGGGGCTAAGTGATTATACTGCGCGGTACAGCCGGGTAGGGGGTGCTGGGCTGGGCAGCCCCGAGGTAGGTACTTATTTTCAACTTCCTGGGTTCTGAACTGTTCACAGAGTGCCCTGCCCCCTCGAGGGAAAAGATTCACGTTTACATTTTCTTGCTACTTACCAAAACGTGGGGGGCAGGAGGTGGGGGGAAGGTAAGCAAAACTTCAGAACCTGTTGCCTCCACACACGTGTGCCGCATCTTGCTGATCGAGACTGTTTAGGCTCATTCTCTTCCTTGGCGTCCATTCGCCGCCCTTGAGTGACGTAGTCGCTCCACAAATCCTGTTGCCATGACCCTTCCTCCCGGACCCCTCTCTGCGGTCCCACCGGGAAGCTCGAACTGTTCGGTTGTTTTTATTAAAAATTGGGTAGATGCAAAAGAATATTTACATTAACGTAGTGAAGTATAAAGATGAACAATGTAAGAAATTGTCGCTTATCCAGTTTAAGGAATAAAACTTTTGAAAGCCTCTATGTTTCCTTGAAATGGCAACCAACCTTCAGAATCCCCTCAAGTAAACAGTATTTAAATATTGTATTTATAGTTACCTTTCTTTTCTTTACAGTTACCAAGTAACGTTGTATTCCAAAACTTGTTTCTTGTGGCTTTTTTTGTTGTTCATTATAGTTCATTTTAAAAAATGCTCCATGATTATACCTTTTCAACCAGTTTTTAATAAAAGCAACAACTGTTTTAGTAAAAAAGTTTATAATCTGGTGAAAAGTTAGGATACTACGGTCACAATGTCTTTTGTCCTCTTTGTTCTTTTTTCTTTTTCCCCTTTTCATTATATGCCTGTCGTTTTTGTCTTTCACGTTTACACGGTTTGTTTGCTTTAGATTATACACGTTTGTGTATGTATAAATTTAGTCTTTTCGCCTTTCACTGCACTTGCGCTATTTCCAACTGTTTAGAAGATAATTTTCATTCATCGCCTTTCCATTTCAGAGTGGAAGGTTAAAACATTGATGATATGATTGCAAGTGAGTGATTGGGGGTTGGTTGGCATTTGATTATAGTTGTCCTTGGCTTTCAGAATTTCACTTTTATCAGGCTGTAGGGTAGGAGGATATTGCCTTGTCATATGAATCAAAAGAGTGGTATATAAATCTGTCTCATTGGCATATTTCCTGGTCTTTCCATTTTTCTGGTATATTACCAGTGGCTGTGCTGTGTCCTTTCTTGAGTTTAAAGTCAGCTTGGCACTGAAGGTTTTCCATCTTAAAAAATTTTTTTTTAAATATTTATTTTTGAGAGAGAGATGGAGTGCAAGTGGGGGAGGGGCAGAGAGAGAGAGAGACACAGAATCCAAAGCAGGCTCCAGGCTCAGAGCTGTGAGCACAATATGGGGCTGGAACCAGTGAACCTGGAGATCATGACGTGAGCTGAAGGTGGTTGCTTAACCAGCTGAGCAAACCAGGCGCCCCCTCCTCTGTTTATATGGGTTACTCTAAATTTCTTTCAGTACAGCTTAGAATGTGGGTTATGGAGTAGCAGAGGACTGAGTTTGGCACCTGTCTTTGCCAAATTTTATCTTGGTGAAATTCCTTAACCCTTTTAAGTCTCGGTTGCCTCATCTATTAAATTGGGATAATCATAATAACTACCTCATAGAGTTGTTGTGAAAGTTAAATGTAAGCCATTTAGCCCAGTGTCTGACACTTAGTAAATGTAGGTTAGTTGTAATTAACTTTAGTAATAGTAGTGAATGGTAACAGTAGAGCTTGTAGTTGTCCACTTTTGTTACTTCGTTCATTTTTTTCTTATTTCTAACCTGTCCTGGAGCTTTACAAATTCGTATCTTTTTCTTATATCAAAACTTGATTTCAACTAACATGAACAGTCTTTTCCAAATAATTGATCCCACACAACACTTATTCATTCTGCATTTTAAAAAGTTTTTAGTGTACTAACTTATTAGTTTGGTGTGTACTGTACATAAGACACTCATGGGTATATTCTTTTGTATATAAACCCATTATTATAAAGGTTAAGTGTGCTGGATTATAAAACATTCAAAAGTGTGACGTTATCCTTCTTGATTTATCTTTACATATATCTCTGGGCCTTAACTGTTACTGACTACCTACATATTCCTTAATGACAAGAATTGTGTGCTTTTGGTCTGGACCTATAAATGTAAGCTGTAACAATGAATCAGCTTACTGAATTTTGGTTACATTTCCCCTCACACCCCCCATTGGGATATAATTGATTTATAACACTGTATAAGTTTAAGATGTACAGTGTTAGGATTTGATACACATATATATTGTGAAATGACTACCACAATAAATTTAGTTAATACATCACATCACATAGCTAAGACTTTTAAGATTTACTCTTTAGGCACCTTTCAAGTGTACAACACAGTATTGTTAGCCGACGTAACCATGCTGTATGTTTGATCTCGAGAACTTACTCATCTTGTAACTGGGAGTTTATACCCATTGACCACCTTCAAACATTTCCCCCAACCTCAGCCCCTGGGAACTACCAATCTACTTCCTCTTTCTATGAATTTTTTTTAAAATCCATTTTGAGTTAATTTTTTGAGTGGTGTAATGTAGTGGTTCCATTTCTTTCTTTTGCATGTGAATGTATAGTTTTCACAACACCATTTATTGAAGACAGTCTTGTCCCCCCTTGAGTACTCTTGGCCATATATGCATAGGTATATTTCTGTACTCTCAATTCTGTTCCATTGGTGTATATGTCTCTTTTTATGCCTAAATCTTAAAGAGATTATGTGCTAAACTTGCTCCTGAAAATGAGTAAAAGAAAAATGTTAATGAACCTATTTCTTTTTGGAACAGTATTACATGTGCATGGTTTAAAAAAATCTGGCAGTAATGGGGCGCCTGGGTGGCTGAGTCAGTTAAGCATCCAACTCTTGATTTCTGCTCAGGTCATGGTCTCACAGTTTGTGAGTTCAAGCCCCACATCAGGCTCTGTGCTGATGTGTGAAGCCTGCTTGGGATTCTTTCTCCCCCCCCCTCTCAAATTAAATAAACTAAAAAAAATTGTTGTCCATGAAATGTATTAAGTTTTAATTACTGCTGTGAAAAATTAATACAAATTTGATGGCTTAAAACAATGCAGAATCATTTACTGTTAAAGTTCTGGCGATCAGAGGTCCAAAAGTGAGTCTTATTTTTCTGCTAAAATCAAGGTATTGATAGAACTGTCTTTCTTCAGTAGGCTCCGGTGAAGAGTCCGTTTCTCTGCTTTCTCCGATTTCTAGAGGTCACCTACATTCCTTGGTTCTTAGCTCCTTCCTCTGTCTTCAAAACCAGCAGTGTCACATCTTACTTAACATCCTTATCCAGGGAAGGGCACAACCCCTTCTCTTGATAATGATTTTGCCTCCTTTTAAGGATCCTTGCTTGTATTGGGCCCATGTGGATAATCAGGAATAAATTCCCTCTGTCATGATCTTTGATCACATTTTCAAAGTCCCTTTTGTCATACATGGTAAATTATAGGTCTGTGGATGAGGGCATGGACATCTTTGGCATGGATGTCATTCTGCCTCCCACAAAAAGTAAGTCTTCTTCCAACTCTGTTATCTAATGCCTTAGTTCACTTGAGAAATGACGTATCAGTTTCTTAGATACCCATTCAGACATTTTATATATATGTATCAACATATGCATATGTCTCTAGCCCCCCTTTTTATATAAATAGTATATTATCTATGCCCCATGCTTGGTCTTACCCTAATTTTGGAGACCTATGTAAGTACATACGGTTCTCCCTCTTGCTTTTAATAGCTGATAACCTATTGTTTGCTTTTATTCTAATTTACTTAACCAGGTCTCTGATGAACACTTAACCTGTTTCCATTTTTTGTTTTCCTACTACAAACACTGTTGCATTGATTATTCTTGTTTTTGCTACATGTATAGATATATACCTCTAGAATAAATTAATAGAAATAGAATTCCTTGGTCAAAGACATGTACAATTTTTAATCCTGATAAGAACTGTCAAGTTGCACTCTAGAAGGAGAGCACTTATTTATGAGACCACTAACTCACCTACATCCTCACTAATGCAGTGCTCAGAAATTTAAAACAGCTTATCCAGTCTTACACACTAAAAATTCTATTGTTAAGGTTTTAATTTACTTTTTTTTTAAGGTAGACCATATATCCTTTCGAAACTTCAATAAAATTTGTATTTCTTTCTGTGACTTGTTTGTATTTTTCCTGTTTTTATTTGGGTTGCTGATCTTTTTTCTTAATGATTTTGTAAGTGTCCATTACATTGTAGGTTCTCATCAAATACAAGTATTTCATCTGAGCTTAGATCTAGGCTGTTTTCTGACTCTTTTACTGAGGGACTCTTACTATCTCCAGGGGTTTAAAGTACCACATGTATCCTCAAATCATGTCAAATTTATATTTTTAGCCGAGACCTTTTTTCCCTAAGTGCCAGACTTGTATTTATCTCTCCTGTACTCAGCTGTCTCCTGGGCCCCTTGAACTAATGTCTAACAGTGAATTCTTGACGCCCCTTGTCTCCTCGTGCCATTCCTGTCTTAACAGTAAATGGTAATTCTGATCATGTAGTTGCTTATGTTGCAAACCTGGGAACGCATACTTAGCTCTTCCTTTTCCCTCACCAACCATATTCAAGTCCTGCATCATTGTGCTTCAACATATATTTCTTCAAACCTTGCGGTTTTTTTCATACCTTCACTGTCACCATGTTAGGCTACTCAACTGTCAGCTCTTCTTAATGACTGCAACACAACTAGTAGTAGTCTGACTCTTGTACCTTCTTCTAAACTATTCTTTATACTAGCAACTTGTGTCAGCTTAAAAAATAAAAGGTCTCAAGTTACTTCTTCAGGGAGGCTTTTCTTGATGTCCAAAAATTAGGTCCACTTTTTATATGGTGTCAGTCAGGATCCTATACTTCCTAACCATTTTCTGGACTTACTGAAGTATATAGTTATTCATGATGTAACTAGATTGTAAGCCCCATGAAGGCAAGTCGTGTCTGTTTTTGATCCTAGAGTCTTAGTTCCTATCCTAGTACGTGGTAGTATATGCTGAGGGATTTTTTTAAAAAAAAATTAATCTAGTACAAGAAAGAAGTGTAAAGAGTAGTAGCAGGGAGTGTGGGAGAAAAGGTTAATTCTGACTAGATACTTGTGGGTAGTTGTAGGTATGGCTTTAGTCTTACACTTTTTAAGTATTTATATACCTTTACCCTAAGTGTGTTTCGTGGAATGATCATTTTTCTAGGTTTCTAGTTACACTGAGTGATATAAAAGGCATTTCTGTCTCTAGCTGAGCTTGGGTTCTATGATAACACAAAAGAGAAGTTGAGCTTGATGATAGAATTTTGCATGAAAGAAAATTGAAGTCTGCATTAGAGAATTATTAAGATATTCTTAATGTTAAGGAAAGTACTGTTTTTGAGGTATTGAAAATTATTTTTATATGAGATACTTCACATTTTTAAGGAC
Organism: Paguma larvata; assembly: GCA_030068075.1. Classification (NCBI taxonomy): domain Eukaryota; kingdom Metazoa; phylum Chordata; class Mammalia; order Carnivora; family Viverridae; genus Paguma; species Paguma larvata. Next base: position 61,922,019 of record CM057823.1, on the reverse strand, counting down.
CATTTTTAATTAATTCGCAGCAGTTTAGTGTACAGTGGGTGCTCAGCATATGTTTTCTTGGGGCAAAATCCTACTTTTTTTTTTTACTTTCAAAGTATTGTTTTCAACCTGATAGGACATGTTTACGGTCTTTAAGGAGCCACTGTTGAGAAGATAAAACACAAACATAAATGATTCTGTAAATGTTAAATGACTGGTAAGTGCAGTATGATATTAGGTGCTATGTGGCAAATGCTACCACAAGAGAAAGGTTCTAAGGTCCAATTGGTTATTCTTGGATAGTTTTAAGGAGGAGCTAAACTTGAATTTGTAGCGGTCCTTGGGAATTGGGTGGGTTTAGAGAGGAGTAGGTGCAGGACCATTAAGTTCCTACTGGAAGCCATAACGAGCTGTCATTGGAGTCATGTTTATCTGTAAAACAAGGAAAGTGCACCAAATTTCTTCATGGTAGATTCACTGCAGCAACAGCAGCAGCAAAGCCGGCTTTCTTAATTAAGTCATTTCATTTTCATCTGATCTCTGGTGTTGAGTGACTTCGTATATCATATTCTATATTTGATATAGGTTTCTAGTTACCCTGAGTAGTAAATGGCATTTGTCTCTAGTTAAGCTTGGATTCTATGATGACTTTGATGATCTTAGGAAAAATTCTTTTTTATGTGTGTTTATGTATTTTTTGGAAGAGAGAGTGCACATGTGCGCAAGTTAGATAGGGGCAGCAGAAGAGAGAGGGAGAGAACCTGAAGCAGGCTCCACACTCAGTGCAGAGCCTCACACCAGCTCAATCTCCTGACTGTGAGATCACGACCTGTGCCCAAATCAAGAGTCTGATGCTTAATTGACTGAGCCACTCAGGTGCCCCATCGTTTTTGTTATTTATGATTTTAACAGGAATATTTGAAGCATATTGCCCCTGAAATAAACTCTGTTTCTACGTTGTTTGAATAAACTATTTATGTGTTTTCTTCTGTTACTGTCAATTATGAATCCACAGATTAATTTAGAATGAATTTTCTGAAGTAATCACTAAAGATTATAGGAAGGAGACACTTTCGATACTAATTTTCTGACTGGCATATTTTTGTGGCACCAGAAACTTTTCAAAGTCAGCATAGTTAGGGGCTCCTGGGTGGCTAGTTGGTTCAGTGTCCGACTTCAGTCAGATCATGATCTTACGGTTTATGACTTTGAACCCTGCATTGGGCTCTGCTGTTAGCACAGATCCTGCTTTGGATCCTCTGTCTCCCTTTTTTCTGCTTCTCTCTCTCTTTCTCAAAAAAACAAACAAACAAAAAAAAACACACAAAACCCAACTAAGCGTAGTTATTCAAAACAGTGCCTTAGTTATGCTTCTGAAAAGAAATACTATTTTTGCTGTATCTTTCAAAGTTGAAACATAACCATTAATCTTCTGTAGCAAATACACCTTAAACTCTTTCTCCCACCCCCAGTTTTGTTTTATGTTTACATTGTATACCATTCTATGAATCATCAGATGCTCTACAAATAAATTTGGAGAACCTCCAACTGTTACAGATTAATTGCTTTTTAGTTAAGAGATATTTAGTTTGAATAGACTGTTTAATTACCATTTTAGTGATAGGGTTTTATTTCATTTTTCCCCTGTCGAACATTTCTTTTTTTATTTTAATATATCGAAAAATATGAAAATATTTTAAAATTTAACAAGCTATATTGTACATATTTCTGTGCCATATAATACATTCATATCCTGCCTTGAGGCAACCTTTTCATGAATAATAGAAGGAATCACAAACTACAAGTGAATCTGAATGTAAGTTCAATGTCTTCATATATTCTTTGTACTAAGTCTTGAAGGTTCTTTAACTGAGACTTCTAAAGCTCTGAGGACATTTTCATACTCCAAGGGTATCAAACCATTTCTTGTTCTAGAGAAAGTTTGTATTAAATCTTTAAAGGAATTTTTTTTTATAGAATTGGACATATTGCTGAAACAGGGTTACATACAACTCCATAACTTTGGTTGTTAAGTGTTAGCAGCCTCAGAGAGAATCTGACATGACATTTGGTTTCCATCAGAGCGAGCCTAGTGAGAGAGCAAAAGAGAGAGTAGACCAGATGGAAGCCAGAGCCCTTATAAAACCTAATCTCACAATTGATAGATCATCCATTTGCCAAATGTTATTCACTAGAAGTGAGTCACTAGGTCCACACTCTAGAGGGGGGAGTCACACCTGGGCGTAAATATCAGGAGGTGGAATTCATTGAGAGCCGTCTCAGAGGCAACCCGCCATGAGCTCTGACTTGTTTTTATTGATTCATGTGTGCTAGGTAAAGCTCATGTACAAAAAATCCTTACCACACCCTCCTTCCTTGTGCCTTCCCACCCCACATGTGCAGAGAGTAAAACAAAAGAATGCCCATGCAGGCGTACCGTAGAGATCCTGCAGGTTCAGTTCCGGACCGCCCCAGTAAAGCGGATATCACAATAAAGTGAGTCAAATGACGTTTTCTTTTTTGGTTTGCCAGTACATAGAGAAGTTATATTTAGACTGTATTGTAGTCTATTAAGTGTGCAATAGCAATATGTCTAAATACCTTAATTAAAAAAATACTTTATTGCTAACAAACGCAAACCGGTGCTAAACCAATGCTAACCAATGTTAAAGGTCTTCTGACCTTTCAGCAGATTGTTATCTTTTTGCTGGTGGGGTTTTTGCCTCAATCAGACTGCTGGCTTACCAGGCTAGACATTGCTGAAGGTTGGGGTGACTGACAGTTTGTTAAAATAAGACGATAATGAAGTTTGCCACATCAGTTGATTCTTCCTTTCATGAACATTTTCTCTGTAGCGTGCAGTGCTGTTTGATAGTGTTTTACCCACTGTAGAACTTTTTCAGAATTGGAGTCAGTCATCCCATACCCTGCCACTGCTCTATCAGCTAAGTAGGTGTTAATATTCTGAATCCTTTGCTACCATTTCAGCAGTCTTCACGGTGTCTTTATCAAAAGTAGATTCTGTCTCTCTTTGTTCATCTATAAGAAGCAGCTCCTTACCTGTTCAAGTTTTATTATGAGATTGGAGCAATTCAGTCATACCATGAGGCTCCACTTCTAATTCTGTTCTTGCTGTTTCCACCACATCTGCACTTACTTCCACTGAGCTCTTGAACCCCTTGAAGTCGTTCAAGAGGGTTAGAATCAACTTCTTCCAAACTCCTGTTCATGTTATATTTTGATCTCTTCCCATGAGTCATGAATGTTCTTCATGGCATCTAGAATGGTGAATCCTTTTCCGAAGGCTTTCAAGAATTTATCTTGCCCAGATTCATCAGAGGACTCACTATGGCAGCTATAGCCTTATCAGATGTACTTCTTAAGTAATTAGACTTGAATGTCAAATCATTCCATGATTCATGAGCTGTCGAGTGGATGCTGTGTTAGCAGGCATGAACACAGCAATCTCATTGTCTGCATCGGAGCTCTTGGGCAACCAAGTGCATTGTCAATGAGCAGTCATTTTATTTTATTTTATTTATTTATTTTTTTCAAAAATTTTTTTGATGTTTGAGAGAGAGAGAGAGAGAGTGAGCAGGGGAGGGGCAGAGAGAGGGAGACACAGAATCTGAAGCAGGCTCTAGGCTCTGAGTTGTCAGCACAGAGCCCGATGTGGGGCTCAAACTCATGGACTGTGAGATCGTGACCTGAGCTGAAGTCGGACACTCAACCAACTGAGCCACCCAGGTGCCCCTAAGCAGTCATTTTTAAATGAATCTTTTTTTCTTAGGAGCGGGTCTCAGTATTAGGCTTAAAAATATTCAGTAAACCAGGTTATAAACAGTCCTGCTATCAACCGAACTTTGTGGTTCCATTTATAGAGCATAGGCAGAGTAGAGGGCTCATAATTCTTACGGACCCTAGGATTTTGGGAATGGTAACTGAACATTGGCTTCAGCTTAAAGTTACCAGCTATGTTAGCCGCTAACAAGAGGGGCAGTCTGTCTTTTGAAGCTTTGAGGCCAGGCACTGACCTCTCCTGTCCAGCTGTGAAAGTCCTAGATGGCATCTTCCAGTAGAGAGGTGCTTTGTATACATTAAAAATATACACAGGCGCCTGGGTGGCTCAGTTGCTTAGGTGTCCGACTTCAGCTCAGGTCTTGATCTCACAGTCTGTGAGATCGAGCCTCACGTCGGGCTTTGTGCTGACAGCCTGGAGCCTGCTTCTAATTCTGTTTGTGTCTGTCTCTCTGCTCCTCCCCTGCTCACGCTCTTCTCTCTCTCAAAAGTAAATAAATATTCAAAAAAAATTTTTTTTAAATATACACAAATTTTGTTTAGTTTTCTTACCCAGATCTTCTGGATGAACTTGCTGCAGCTTCTGCATCAGCACTTGCTGCTTCAGTTCACACTTTTATGTTACTGAGACAGCTTCTTTCTTAAGCCCTCATGAACCAACCCTTGCCACCTTCAAACTTTTCTTCTGCAGCTTCCTCACTTCTCTCGGCCTTCATAGAATTGAAGAGAGGTGGGTCTTTCTCTGGATTTGGCTCAAGGGAATGTTATGGCTTGTTTGATCTATGCAGACCACTCAAAACTTTCTCTTTATCAGCATTAAAGCTGTTCTGCTTTATTATCATTTGTGTGTTTACTGGAGTAGCACTTTTAATTTCCTTCAAGAATTTCTCCTTTGCATTCACAACTTGGCAAACTGGCAGAAGAGCTTTTTGGCCTGTCTCAGCTTTGGACACGCCTTCCTCACCAAGTTTAATCGTTTCTAGCTTTTGATTTAGAGTGGAGATGTATGACTTTTCCTTTCACATGAACACTTAGAGGCCATTGTGGGATTAGTAATTGGCCTACTTTCTGTATTGCTCTGTCTCAGGAAATAGACCTGAAGAGAAGGAGAAAGATGGGGGAATGGGTGGTGAGCGAGAACAGTCAGGAGACACACAGTTTAAGTTTGCTGTGTGATGTAGGCATATTCGTGGTGCCCAAGACAGTTATGAGTAACATTAAAGAATACTGATCACAGAGCACCGTAACAAATATAATGATAAAGTTTGAAAATATTGTAAGAATTACTGAAATGTGACATAGAGACATCAAGTGAGCAAATGCTGATAGAAAAATGTCAGTAGACTTGCTTAATCAGTACAAGGTTGCCACAAAGCTTCAGGTTGTAAACAAACCTCATGGTATCTGTGAAGCACAATACAATAAAGCATGTCCCGTACCGTTTTATTCTGGTTTCACATTATTCTACTGTACCTGTAACAACCTTCCAGTGCCATTCTGGGTTTCAGAGTGTCAGGTTTATCAAGAAGTGAGCAGTAAATATTTGTCATGTATTTCAGTGAATATTTGTTGAAGGAATGAATACATGTGTGAATGAGGAATTGTTGATGGTCATTTTAATTGATTCTGCAAAAAGTTTTACAAGTGAAAACTTTGACTTTGAGTTGTAATTTATGAAAGGACACGAGAAGAAAAGGATTTTGCAGGCGGAGGTAACAAGTGCAGCCTCCAGAAGTTATGAAACAACAAGGTGTATTCTGGGAATGGGGGAGAAGTTCAGTAAGAATGGGATGAAGGGTGTTTTGAAGAATGAGAAATAATAAGAATGAGCAGGCTGGAGAAGTGGGGTGGGGGTGGGTTTTTTTCCACATTAAGGATTTGGGACCTAACTGTGAGCTGTTAGCAGTGGGGAGGGACTTTTACTAGATTAATGTTGTAGAAAAATAAGCTGTATGACTTCCATGAAAAAAGAACCAGCAGTGAGAATCTAAAGGCCACCCTAATCCTAAAAGATCATGGGGCTGAATTAAGGCAATGCCAATAGTTTTGAAGAGAAGATTCTAGGAACACTTGACCTTTTCCAGGATTAGGTATATTAGAGATGGTCAGCTGTACTCAAATAGATTCTTTTTCTTTTGTAGTCATGTTTTTTTTTTTCTTCTGAGAATAATGATATATTTACCACTCACCTTTGTATAACCCACCGATTAAATTTTGGTCAATGGGATGTAAACAGAAAACTGCAGCTTCCCAGATCTTGCTCTTAAAGGAAAGGGGTTATGCCTTTGATTTTCTTTTCTGCTTGTCACTGGCTGGAGTTTAGACTTGGTATTAAGTCATCTTGAACTATGTGGATATATAGGGGCCTAAGGATAGTAGATAACAAGATGGAAGGAGCCTGGATCTTCGAGGAATTTGTGGAACAGAGTCTTCAGTTCCAACTTTTTACATGAGAGAATCAAATTTTTGTCAGCTTACACCATTAGTATTTTGGGCTTCTGTTGTAGGAAGCCAAACCTAACTCCAAAATGATAACAGGTGTGATGAGATAGAGAATTATGTAGGAATGAAGAACTACTGACATGTCTAGTTCAGTGGACTGGATGAATTGTGACCTAGTTAACTGTTTTAAGGTTTGAATGGGAAAATAATTTCTTCTTTTTTGGATGTGCTGATTTTGAGATGGTTTCTATTATTTTCTCTATTCCTATTTTTCTGTGAACCCAACTTATTTGCTTGATTCAGTGCCCACTTTGTTTTATGAGCAACTTCGACGATCAGCCTCCCATGAACATCTTAGGTTCCTTCTACCTCTTTAACGTTCTTAACTGTGACACACGTTTTCACTGTGTTTCTCCTCACTGTTTACATTCTCTTACGTACTTTCAAGATGGAACAGTTGAAGAGCCGGGCTTATTGACCCTTTCTGCTCCTTTTTTGTATAGTGTTTCTGGCTTACAATACTTCTTTTATATTACTTTCAAGAAAGAAAATTTGTTGACAGAAATCACTTATATATCTGACTATGTATGTAATATGTTTTCCTACATTGTAGCCTAAAGCCCTAAAGGGAAAAATCGTAGGACGGGAAAAAAAGGTCATCCATCCATATAGTAGAAAAGCAGCTCAAATTACAAGAGAGGCTCACAAACAAGAAAAAAAGGAAAAGTAAGTATCTTTTTATCATTTATATTATGCATTGGTATAAAAGCTCATTTATAATACATTTATCTTTCATCAATATTCTCTTGTTCTTTCTTTGATAAATGTTAAGTATGTTCTCTGCACTGAAGGTAAGAACAACAGACTTGTTTTTCTTTCTTACTGAGATTGGGCTGTTTTTCTAGAGAATACTCCTCGGATTCTTGTAAGCCTCTGTTTAATTTTCATACTTCTGAAAAAGTTGATTTTGACAAGTTTTGTTAGTATTCTCTCTGCTTTTCTAGAAAAGTGGATTTTCATAGTCCGTATGCCATTCTGGAAGTTGATTTGTATTTTCAATGGGAAGAATTCATAGGAAAATTTTCTTCTTAGGAATATAGAACGTGGGTGTAATGCCCCTTCTTTTCTGTTTCCTTTCCCTTAGTCTCCCTTCTCTCGTCAGCAGCCTACACTTTATAGTTTGCCAGTTTCTCCTCCCTTCCATCTTTGGCCTGTGAGAGTCCCCGGGAATTGGTGTAGAAACAAATAAGGAATTATTTAAAATGAAGTTATAAAGAAAAAAGTCATCATTTTGGCTATTTAAAATAGCCTTACCATTTTAATAAATGGTAGATACGTTTCCATACTAGCTGATAGAAGCTGGCATGTTCATTGTTATATATTAGTTCCTTACCCAAGACCTAAAGGCATATTAGTAGGGTTAACTGTTTCGCAGTGATTTGGCTAGAAGTTTTCTGGAAGAGAATAGACAAGTGCTGTGATAGTATAATCAAATTTTTCTTTTTTTGTTCATAAAGCTTACTATGATGATAGCAGTATTGCATTAAAACAGTACTTTGCAAACTTTAAGTATTTACATATCACTTCCATGAATTTTGCTATGTCATTTGACATAATTATCACTTCTGTGATTTTGCAGTTCTGTTACCATCTATACTAGTATTTCACAAACTTAGGTGAATATGAGATACACCTGTAGGGCATATTAAAACGGTTTGTTCCCACCTCTGGATTTTTACATCAGAAGGTCTGGGGCAATGCCAGGATTTTACATTTCTGACAAGTTTCCAGGTAATGTTGATGCTATTGCTCCTGGTTCAGGGACCACACTATGAGAACCACTGACCTGTAGTATTACTAACTTAATATTTTTTGGAACACTTTTTCCTTACATCTTTTTTTTTTTTTTTTTTTTCAAGGAGACATTTGATCTGTATTCAAACCAAGTAGATACCGTTGCCTTCCCTGTATGGTCTGAGCCTGAGGCATGCTTGCTTTATCCTTGGTGAAAAGATTTGGCAAAGGTTGCAAGACTTGTAAAATAAACTAACATTAAACTTAAGTTTTCTTTGTAATGTAATTAGAGAGGATCAAAAGAAAATGAGAAAAAAAGATAACTTTCTTAAAGATGATTTAATTCTGTGTCCATAAAAAATTTAAAAATCAGCTTATATAGTACCAGTGATATATATGCAATATTTCAGGAAACACTGCTTTGGAATTTGGTTAAGTTCTTTAGTTCACTGTAAGTGCTTGTGCCAGTGAGCCTAGAATCTTTGTATGTTTTCACTTGTATTCAGAATTTTATGCATTGATTTATAGAATAAACATTATGAAAGAATTATGGAAGGATAAAACTGAACAACATGCTAATTGCTTTGTAACTTACCCTATCCAAGAAGGTTCCATTATTGGCCAAGGCTCCATTTTTATAGTACAGAGTCGAAAGGTATTCTTAATTTTTTCTACTTGGGCAATGTTCTAAATGAAAATTTTCTCGTTTTTTCTAAAGAAGTTTTAAAGAAATCACCATTGTAACCATTATGGCTCCAGAAGCAAACAAATGTACAGTTTTATTAGTGTCTAATGTATTTTATGAAACAGGCTTTCACCTGCCATAGATATCAATTTTTTGAGTAGCAGCATCATTGACCATGAGTCATATTTAATTTAAATGGAATGATCACAAACACTATCTTAAAATACTGCTGATCTACCTGCACTAGAGTAGTACTTCCAGCAAGACAGAATATGCTGAGTTGTATATTTTGGAGAGATGGTTGGTGAAAGATACTCAGACTTTCGGGACAAACTGTATGCAAGATGATAGAAAAGGTACAAGAAAGACTTAACTTGAACCTCAGGTGCCTGTGGCTTCTGAGTAATGAATAGCAGTTATCAAATACTGATTTAATTACCTATTGCTGCATAAGAAATTATATGCCATTTTAGCAGCTTGAAACAGTTTCTTGGTCAAGAATTCCAGTGCCACCTAACTGAATGCTTCTGGCTCAGGTCTCTCACAAGGCTACAATCAAAATGTTGACAGGAGCTGCATTCATCCCAGAGCTTGCTAGGGAGAGGTTTTGCTTCCAAGCTTACTCCGGTGGCTGTTGACAGACCTCAAGTCATGTGTGGCTGCCTGTTGGCCGGAGGCGTCAGTTCCTTGCCATATGAGCCTCTCCATAGGCTACTCACAGCATGGTAGCTTGGTTCCAACAGAGCAGAGGCTCTGAGATAGAACAAGATAGGGTGACCAGGATGGAAGACAGTCTTTGGAACTTAATTTCAGAATGACATCCATTGCTTTTGTGCTATTTTGTTTATTAGAAGTCACTGGGTCTAGCCATCCATACTGAAGGACATGAATATCAAGGTACAAGAATCAGTGGGGACCATTTTAGATACTATCACCTTTTGTTAGCTGTCTGCCTACCAGGATATTTGGTTTTCTAAGGAACAAAAATAGGCAACTTACAGTTCTAGTCTCTGTACTTTTACACAGAACTGAGGATTCTTTGTCCTGCTTCCTAAAGTTTCGTTTTAGAGAGAAAGACAAGTAAGGAGATGATCAGGAGGATATCTGTTATGTTGCATTTGACTAGTGATAGAAGGATACGAAACCAGACCAGCTCGGTTGATCGAGTGTATTGGTAGACTCGGATCACTTACAGCAGGAGTGAATAGTAACAGCTGAGAGCTCAAACATGTTCTTCTTTAGTATTTGAATACTCTGATTTAAGACTATATGGAATATTGCTTCTGTTCATATTAAAGGAAACTAGTATGGTTTAAAGACTAGTACATTGCAAGTGATGCACAATTTACAGACCACAAATGGCTATCCTGTGTCATGATTTTAGCTTTATTTTATGATTTCTGAGCTTAGCAATATTTTGTTGGTGTATACTGTCATATTTTGTACTGCAGAGTAAACAGCAAAGAACTCCAGATACCAAAAGAAAATGACTTAGTAGGGAAAATTAACAGAGAGAAACTAAGCCTAAAAAGTAAAAATCTAGCAAACAACTACTTTTGAGAATAAATCTCAAAAATCTCTACTTTTCTGTATCCCAACAGGTACCACTCTAGTTCAGGCCTGCATGGAGTTCATTCAGAATTATTGCAACCTGACTTGTAACTAGAGTCTTTCCTCGAGGCTTATTTGAAAGGGATGAATTTTTCTCTTCCTTGTTATGAAGTACTCTTTATTTTTTGTTTTAATTTTTATTTTTTTATTTACAATTTTTTTAATGTTTCTTTATATTTGAGAGAGAGACAGAGACAGAATGAATGGGGGAGGGGCAGAGAGAGGGAGACACAGAATCTGAAGCAGGCTGCAGGCCCTACGCTGTCAGCATAGAGCCCGATGCGGGGTTGGACTCCGGAACTGCAAGATCATAACCTGAGCCGAAGTCAGATGCTTAACTGACTGGTCAACCAGGTGCCCCTGAAGTATCCTTTATTTTTTTAAATCAACTTTGAAATGTAAATAACATTCAATAAAATAGCCATATCTTCTGTGTACTGATTTGAGTTTTTGACAGTACATCGGCGTAACCACCATGATTACTGTATATACATTTTCATTCTTCCAGAGGATTCCCTTGTGGGTTTCTCAGCCATCCTTGCCCTGTACCCTAGCCTCAGGAAACCACTGATTTGCTCTTTATTTTGATAGATGAGATTTGTCTTTCCTGTTGTTTCATGTAAATGAAATGATTGTAATTTTTTGTGCCAGCCTCTTTCACTTAGCATAATGTTTATGAAATTTACCCATATAATTTCATTTATTGTTTTTCTTTTTTATTACTGAGTAGTATTCTATTGTATGGAAATGCGATTTGTTTATTCTTTCACCTGTTGCTGTTTATTTGGATTATTTACAGTACTGGGCTGTTATCACGTTCTGCAAACTAAGGGTCAAGTGATCTGTTTGTTTTTTTTAAGTTTTATTGAGAACAGCTATGCCCATTCCTTTTGTATCATTTGTGGCTGCTTTCAGGCTACAGTGGCAGAAATACATAGTCGTGACAGAGACTGGCCACATGACCCACAGAGCCTAACATGTTACTCTCTGGCTGTTTAAGAAAAAATTTGCCAGCCTCTGATGTTATAAGTAAAGCTGCCATGAACATTCATGTACAATGTTTGGACATTTGTTTTCATTTTTCTTTAGTTCCTAGAGCTGGAATTTCTAGGTCGTATGGTGAATGTATGTTAAAATATGTAAGAAATTAAGTTTGTATGAAGTTAAGTTATAAGAATTGTTGGTCATATGATAGATATCACGTTTAAGTATGTAAGAAATTGCTTTGTCCAAAGTGATAGTATTTTATATTTTCGTTCCAGTGTGTAAGAGTTACATTCTCTCCATATCCTCTCAAACATGTTGTATTATCAGTTTTTAAAAAATATTTTAGCCATTCTGGTAGTTGTATAATAGTATCCCTGTGTGATTTAATTTTGTACATCTTGATGACTTGATGATATTATCTTTTTATGTGCTTATTGGTCATTTGTATGTCTTTGATTTGATTAAAAATCTGTTAAAATCTTTGGCCCTTTTTGGTATTCGGTTGTCTTACTAAGTAGTGAGTGCTTGTATAGTCTGTATCCAAGTCCTTTGTTAGTTTTTTGTATTATATATATATCTTCCCCCATTCTCTGCCTAAAATTTTTTTAATGTTTATTTATTTATTTTGAGAGAATACGCAAGTGGGGGAGGGTTAGAGAGCTGGAGCTGGGAAGGGCAGAGACAGAGAGAGAGAGAGAGAGAGAGAGCATGCGCGCGCATGCCCATGAGTTGGGCAGGGGCAGAGAGTGAGGGAGAGAGAGAATCCCAAACTCCAGGCTATCAGCACAGAGCCAGGCATTGTTGTTTAAACTCAGGTATGGTGAGATCATGACCTGAGCTGCAGTCAAGAGTTAGATACTCAACCCATTGAGCCACCCAGGTGCTCCATACCTAATTTTTTTTTTTTTTTTGAAAAAAGGCATCATTTTATTTCTCCAGTTTTCTCATTGTTTAAAGTGGGAGGATAAATCTAGTCCGCTTTGTTAGGGCAAGGACAGTAGATTTTTTTGTTCATTGCTGTATCTATCTCTAGTGGGTAGCACAAAGTGTGGCAAAAACTAGCTATCCAGAGGTCTCTTCTGAATGAATTAGTATTTAGAATACCAACAATCATGGGATCATGTATTACCCATACTGTTTTCTGAGAATAGATGAGTTCTTTATTATAATTCTTTTCATATTATGAAAAGTAAACATTCTGTTTTATTCTTGTTGAAGTTTAAAAGGTGACGGTAAGCATTTTATTAGCCTTGGTGACTGCATTCGGTCTTCTGGAAGGTATTCATTACTCTTTTGTGCACGAGTATTATCCACCTGAACATTCATAATCCAATCAAGCCTTTTTTTTTTCCTCGTGTGTTTTCAAAGAGGATTTGTTCTATAGGTGTCTTTTGGTCATTAGTCATTGAAGAGCTAAAGAAAAGTTTTTAGTAACATTTTGTTCTAGTAGTTTAAAAGGAAAGCATGGTGTTCAGTGTTTCTGCACTATCAACGTTAATTTCATATGTATAAAAGAATGATCCTTGAGTTAAGGTTCTGTGGGCAGGTTTTTTTTGTTTGTTTTTGACAGATTTTTATAACTTGGTTTGGAAATTTTCTAACACATTTATGCACCTTTTCTTCCAAGATTGAAAAATGAAAAGGCATTACGTCTCAACCTTATCGGTAAGTAGATTTATTTATTTGATAGTCTGCCTAGAGGATAGTGAAATTCTGCTATATGCCTGTTTTTCTTTTGATTCTTCTAGGGAAATACTGTTTTTATCTAAGTGAATTTTCTTTACCAGATTTGATTAAAACCAAAGTAAAATCAATCATTAGTTCTTAGAAAGTGTTAATATCTACTCAGTGTTTCAAAAACTATTTAGTTTATGTTTACCTTCCTATATCTATCTATCTCTGAAGTTTAATTCTAGCTCCCTAATAAATGGAATTAGGAAGGATTATGGCCTAAGTACTTTGGAAACAGCAGTTTATGTTTAATGATACGGATACAGGCATCCTCAGTCTGTATCTCAGTGTCATAATTTTTTTTTTTTGGTCATATTTATTGTTAGTAAATTTTTACTTAGTAGCCTGACTTAAAAATAGTCACCCATAGGCTTTATTTGAACACTTCTCGCCAGTGCTTTCTCAGTTAATAGAATAGTATTTATAAGTAGGTCATCCATATCTGGGGTAGGGCCATTTCTTGATCTGTCATTTTGAGAAATCTGACTGAATATGACCTGATCGTCAGGTTTCCTCGTAAGGACGAGGTCTGTTATCCCTTTAATAATGTTAGTCACTCTTCGCACAGTGGCAGCTCTCAAATGATTAATGTATTTACTGACTCTGAGACTCTGCACAGGTTGTTTCTTCTCTTCTGTGAATAGGGATAATAATGTGCTGATCCTCATAGGATTGTGAGGCTCTTAACACAGAGCCTCCTGCTTATTAAATGTTCAGCAGCAGCCATCCTCACCATTAATCTAAGTTCTGTGTCATTATTAGAAAAGTTCTAACCTTTGCTTTTGAAATACTTAGAACTTCATGTTCTGTTATTCTTCTTAAAAAAGAATTTTGCATTCTTACTGGACAAGAAATATACAGAAAAGCATCTCTTCCACCCCTGTCTCTTCCCCAAATTAAAATGTGACAATTTCATTTCTGACAGACTGGTTTTATTAGCTTTGAGCCCACACAAGCCTTTATTTTTAACATCGAAATAAATTTTGTTACTATTTTAAACACATTGATGTTCAAAATTATAATGAATACTCATTGCTTAAGTGATGACTTATAGTGTTAAACTATCTTGGTACCTGTTGTTATAGGTGAAAAACTACAGTGGTTTCAAAGTCATCTTGATCCCCAAAAAGCAGGATATTCAAAGAAAGATGCTTGTGAATTAACTGAAAGGTAAATACTGGGCATGTTATGAGCAAAAGGTCAGAAAAGGGGGACTTGTTCAACCTGGTTCTTCAAGAGACAGAGTTGTATTCTGGATTTATAAAGGAGTAAATGAACTTTGTTATCTCAAAGGTTTTGAGATTCACACCCTGGCTTAGCCACTCTAGTAGGTTTGTAACCTTCCTGAGCCTGGGAGTGTTAGTTAACCCAGCTCCTGGGGATCTGGAAAGGCTTTGTAATAGAAATATTGTCTAAACTGACACTTGAAGAGTAAGAGTTAGCAGATTGAGGTAAGTTAGCTGAAGAGCCGTTAGGCAGAGAAAACAGTATCAGAGGTAAGAGCGACATAGTGATTTGCTAGACATTTAATAACAGGTTCACAGAGGGCTTTGTGACAGGTACAGCTAATTAAAGACCTCAGGTATCATTGTAGGTTTGGACTTTATCAAAGGACATTGGGAGCCACAGGAAGCTTTTTACAGCAGGCACCTGAGATGGTCGTATTTAAACTTTAGAAATGTCACAGTAGTGAGAATGAGGATGGATAGCCTGAGGGGGCATGGTTTTGGCCAGGACACGGTTGAGAGGCTGATGAAGCAATCCAGGCAAGAGATGATGGTGGTCTCTGCATCGTAAGTAGCAGTATGGTGAAGAGAAATGAAGACTCTGGAGAGAGTAAAGAAGGTAGAAAGTCTCACTCTTTAGTGGAAACTTAGATGTGGCATAAAAGGCAGAGAGTGTTGTCAAGGAAGACACCTACATTGTTCACTTGGCCAGCTGGGTGGATGGCTGTACTATATCCTGAGGTAGAGAGCCAAAGAGATGGAGCAGGTTTGGTGGGGGATGAGGGGGCCTGGGGTGAACATAAGTTCACTTTCGATGTGTTAAGCCTCCATGGGACATCCAAATGGAGATGTCCAGGGAGTGGTTGAATATGAGGATCTGGAGTTTAGCAGATACTTAGAATAGCAGGCAGTGATTTGGCTGCTGAAAGTTCGGAAATGGTTGGTTTATCCAGGGAGAGTCTGAAATCTGAGGACTCTAGGAACTCAGAAGAGTACAAAAATTTCAAAAACGGGTGAAATTTTTAAAATATTTTAAAAATATTTTAAATGAAGTAATGTCAGCCAAATGTACAGATTTGTAATTCAGATTGCTTTCTCATTTCTCAGGTATTTAAATCGATTCAGCAGTGAACTAGAGCAGATTGAATTACATAACAGCATCAAAGACAGGCAGGGAAGGCGGCACTGTTCCCGGGAGACAGTCATCAAGCAGACAATGGAGCGTGAGCGGCAGCAGTATGAAGGATATGGCCTTGGTGTGTTTTCTGTGATTTTCTTTTTTTCTTTCTAAAATACATAGGCATATCAGATTTGTAATTCACTTCAAATGCTTAATTCTTTAAATTCTGTTTATTTAGTTTGCTTTGAATTTCTTCCTGTGACTTCGTTTCTTTTATGAGTATATCAAATAATTTTTTAATTCATTTCTTTTCTTACATTCTCAGAACTGTCATTTGTGACAGTGACAACATATCTTTCTACTGTGACAGTAAAGCTTTCCTCTCTCTTCTGGCACAGACCTCTTTTGCTTTGCTTTATTGTGGAGTTGTTACTTACCTGTCTCCAACTGCAGCTGTGTTTCTTTAGAGTAGGTGCTGTGCGCTTCTCGTCTTTGTAATTTTTACAGGACCAACCTATGTCAGTTGCAGTCATTCTCGAAAAACTATAGAAATCGAACGTTCATTCTTAGCATTGAAGCATTTCTATATGTTACTAGTTTACTAACATTTTCGGAAGAAAAGCACTAGGGAGGGTACTTAAGGCTTGCAGAGGCCACAGCTGGTGATGACACAGAGGTAGCATGGCCTACAGGTGGTATTTGACTGGCTTATTAATTGTCACTGTAGAAAAAATCTGGTGATTGCACATGAAAAATGTAGACTTCTGACTTATTTTTAAAAAGGCAAATGGTTTGGCAACACAGTTCACTATAGTGGAATAACAGCTTCCCTTTTAGATTTGATCACATACTCTTAAGTTTGGCATGGTCCTGAACATTCTTTCATTCACATTCCATTCCTAGTCCATGTTATGGCATTTATGGTACATGGATTTACTTAAAAAGTATAGTATGAACGAAATACTTAATAGCAAATTAAAATTTTAAATTTTGGTAATGGTAACACTGAAGTATAGGACCTTAAAGGAAGTATCTTGTGGATACGTGTTTTATTGGTCCCAGCCTGTTGATACTGGTACTGTCTGCTAGATATGCCTGAAGCACCCACCTGGGCGCCTGGTACTTGTGAGCCCCTATAGGCATTTCCCCAACCAGAGCCAATGTCGTGGTGGGACCAGGTGTTGTGGTTCTTTTTAGGACTGCATGATGGACCTCAGTAACAACCATCAGGGAACTTGGGAAAAAATAAGATTTATTACTCACCAGTCCTAGAGGATCCACAGCACACATAGGACCACACAGGGAGGTCGAAGGTAGAGAGAGGGAGTGTGCACCTGGGGCTCCACCTTTATTAGGGTCTTAGGTGAAGTGCCAAGAGTTTCACAGGTTCACTCTTTATTGGTGAATTAGAAACAGCAGTGGGAGTTAGGGTGGGAGAAGGGAAAAGTGGGGTCACTCGACACCTGGTTGTTTACCAGCTCACCAGAGCTTTCTAAAAGGGCACTTTCACAGATGGGGGCCGCCTCATTTCTCATCTAGTTGTTTTGTTGTAGCTGTGTCATACAGCTGGCGAGATTTTTATTTGAGAAGGATGTCTTTGATATGGATGTCTAGACAATCAAAAGCTTAATGTCAGGCACCTACATTTTAGTTACACTAGAAACTCTGAAGTAATTGGCAGTTCCTCTTCATCGTCCGTAAGAAGTGATTTTCTTAACTGAAAAAATAACAGAAAATAGCTTTAAAACTAGATAGATCTGATTTAAACCTTTACAGCTTACTGTAAAACAGGACAAGTTATTTAAATCCTCCCCTCCTCCGGCTTTGTTTTCTTCAATTTAGACTTTGCAATAAATAGCATACCTACTTCTGCAGGTTGTTTAAAAGGTACATGAAGTTTCGTTTATCAAAGTACCTGACACAGGAAGTTGAGGGAGAGCTTCAATGAGTTCTGTGTCGCTTTCACGGAGTAGTCACCACCAGACTGTAAAAATTTGTTTATGCTTGTAGTGTCCATTTCCTCATGTTCCATTTTATTTGCAACCCACTTTACTTAGCTGTTGGCTCCACTCAACTAACAGTACTGGTCACTGATGACTGTAAGTTGCTAAGGCAGATAGTTGCTCTTGGGCACTGATTCTCACTCAGCGTTTCTGCAGCATTTGATACAGATGATCAGTCATTTCATTTTCTTGTCACACTTTTCATTTGGTAAAGAAGACCCAGCCCTTTCCTAGTTGTCTTTCTGGTCAATGGCCAAGACCTTTCAGTGTCATAAATTGAATCTTGCTCTTCACAAACTAAATATTGGCCAAGGTCTCTACTTTTTTTTTTTTTTTAATCTGTCCATACCAATTCCTATTTGATTTCAGTCTGTGGTTTTAAATACCATCTACATGCCCATAATTTCAAAATTTGTATCTCTCAACCCTAACTTGTCCCTAGAACTCCAGACTTGCATTATTAAAGATGGGTTTCTCAAAATCTCTACTTGAATGTCTTTTAGGCATCTCAGATCTGACCTGTCCCAAAGCAAAGTCCAGCTTTTCTCCTAAAACTTGCTCCTCCCACACGATCTGTATTTCAGGCAGTGGCTTCACCACCTGTCCAGTTGTTCAGGTTGGAATTCCATCGTCATTTTCACGCTCTGTCCATCTCATCAGCAAATATATATTTTGCATCTGATAAATTTCAAGTCACCATTGTTTCAACTGTACACAGCCTCCCAGTTGGTCTCTGTGCTGCTGCTCTTTCCTTCTAAAGTCTGTTCACCATGTGGCTGGCAGATTAATTAACAGAATGTGGCCAAGGTCAAACATGTATTGGTGATTGATTCAGCCCAAAAACTCAGATCCAGTGTTGTTTCGAGTGTGCCACAGTGCTGCTTCTAGAGTCAGGGAGTGTGTCTGGTGAAGAAATCACGCTCTTGAACTAAGCCCTTTATACTTCTAAAACTTACTTTTCACATAGCATTACAGCAGTGCTTTGAAATTTTGTTTTGCTTTGGATGTTTTTGCTGTCTGTCACTTTTTGTATATGAGATAATAAACAAGGAAACTGTAAAGTGTTGTAATTTAAAGAACACTGCTGAATGGATATAAATTATTTTCTTTCCTAGAGATTCCAGACATTGTAAATGCTGGTAATCTGAAAACTTTTAGGTAAGTCTGTCTCTTTTTTATTTCTTGAAGCTGCATGTAAAACACACGAGACATAAACTTTCTTCCCTTATGGACCTAGAACTTTGAACTTAGCTCTAGTGAGCTGAAAAAACTCGACGGTTTCTTTTACCCTTTTCTTTTTTATCAAAGGCTTTTCCTAACTTGTGTTTCTTTGAAACACCTGATATACACTGAAATGATAGTGACATGCTGCTTTTATGTATAAAAAAAAATTTTTTTTAGATACCTTAATATAATACTTAAAAGAACTCGTTCTCACTATTCTTCCCCAATTTGTACTTTTTAAAAGATAACCTAACAGCAACAGACTTGATGGCTCAGAGTTCTTTCAGAAAAGATAGTTTCTGGGAAGTGATAATCAGAAAGGTTAAGGCATCAAGAACTAGTTAGTCTGGTGGTTGAAGGATTTTTTCTAGTCTAACAATAACATGTTTTTGGTTTCTGAAACTTACTGTGATTTACTACCATGTGTGAAAAGAAAAATATTTTCTGACTGGATTTTGGAGATTTGGCAGGTCTGATCTAGGTCCTACTTCTTATTTATTAAAATTTTTTTCTTTTTTATTTATTTTTGAGAGAGACAAAATGTGAGTGGGGGAGGGACAGAGAGAGATGGAGACACAGAATCCGAAGTGGGCTCCAGGCTCCAAGCTGTCAGCACAGAGCCCCATGTGGGGCTCGAACTCATGAACCATGAGATCATGACCTGAGCTGAAGTCAGACTCTTAACTGACTGAGCCACCCAAGTGTCTTAGTTCCTACTTTTTACATTCTTCATACCATCTGGGCAGATTGATTCAGGTTAGGGACAATAAAAGAATGGAACAGAGTCTCCTTGTAACTTCTGCCTAATATTTTCCTGAATTGCTTTTTGGAAGTTTTGGATATGTGGGAATCTTTGTGCAGTTATTGCTATTGTAGGTTAATGAGAAGATACAAGAAGTATGGACAAAGCAGACCTCAGTTCTTGGGACTTATTTTTCTGAATGCAGTTATATTGTTTGTTTCTAGTGCATTTGAATGTACTATAAATTTATAAGCTTTGTTCTGCTGCTTTTAGAGTTTTAAATATTGACTCTTTCCCCACCTCGCACCCCAGCAACCCTCTGTACTCTCCTTTGTTTAGGGAATGGGACTTTGATCTGA
The DNA here is from genome assembly GCA_030068075.1 of Paguma larvata. Lineage (NCBI taxonomy): Eukaryota > Metazoa > Chordata > Mammalia > Carnivora > Viverridae > Paguma > Paguma larvata. The sequence goes on along the minus strand of CM057823.1, from coordinate 61,902,318 downwards.
AGAAATTGCCAACCATTAAAATGAGAAAAATTTGTGCTAATGATGCAGTTCCCAAGAAGTGCAAGAGGAAGAAAACTATTATAACTGTAGACAAAGATTTAGGGGAATTGGAACTAAAAGATGAATCCAGTGACTCGGATGAGGAAATGACTGCAGTGGCCTGATTGTCCTTTATTTCAGTTGAAAGTAAATAATTTGAGAGCGTTAAGTTATATTTGAACTGATTATGGTAAATAACTGTTTAGATACAGGAATTTGCTATGTAGCTTATCTTCCTTCATGATGAAAATCCCAATTGCAGTTTCAAAGAGTGTTATGATTTTCACTTAAAAACAAGTGTTGCTTTTCATTTACATTAAGTTGCTAAAATATAGTGAAATAAAAGCACAATCTAAGATCCATTTAACCTGAATTTCCCGGGTGTAGGGAGTGATCTGAATAAGGAAAAAAAAATGTTTTATTTTTTTTCATGTTCACTTGGGTCACCTAATCTCACGTTGTGGGGTCTGTACCAGCAACGTGTTTTCCCAAAGCATCCCGTGCATACTTCCGGAGCAGTGGTGACAGCAGAATTGTCTTTCGGTGATGGTGTTTGACTAATCTTCCTCTTAAACTTATTTTCTTTCCTTGTAAGATAGGGAAAATGTGATAGGGAATAAACACTGATGGATTGTACGTTATTTTTATTATCTTTGAGCCAGGGTTCAGTGGTAAGAAAAAATTGGTGACTATTTTTGTGATGTTAGTCTCCACACTTAATTTGTTATGTTTTGATAAATGTTGCAGGTTAGCTCTTTTTGTTTGTATATACTCTACTTTCTCATGAAAAATGATAGGTTTTATCCGTGTAAACAAGTAAAGATCAAAGAATCAGTTATTGCGATTGTGTTACTTATTCTTCTAAGAGATACGGTAAATAACGTACAATATAACTGAGTTCTTTATAGAACTTGTTCAATGCAGTTATCTTTTAGGCTGTTTTCTAAAGGGTACAGTGCAAGTGTATTTGAACATTTTCAAGAAAATAAATGTAAAACGATGACATAAGAGGTTAACTAGATATCAACTAAGTCTTGTTAACAATTTATTTAAAATGTTACAGCTTTACTATTGAAAATTAAAAATAAAATTTATTTCCGTAGTTTCACTTCTTAAAGTTCCAAATTATTTCATTTTCAGTGTTTCAGCTGATGCTAGTTTGCTTTTCTTTAGTAATCTTTGTAAAAGTATGGTTTTATGGTTATAGAAGTTCCTGTCTCCTTTAGTCATTGGAAAATGTCTTTTTTTTTTTTTTTTTTGATTCATTTTTGTTTCAAAATGGCTTAAACACTGAATCTTTTTTTTTTTTTTTGGATGCAAAAAGGTGATTTTATTAAAGCACAGGGACAGGACCTGTGGGCAGAAAGAGCTTCCCAAACTGAATCTTAAATTATAACAAAGAGAAGAAAAACTGTTTGATCTGATATTAAAAATGTCATACTGTACTGTTAGAAAAATAACATGAAAACGACAGCTTGTACTTCCCCTTAAACATTTGTTCCTGGTTTTCCCTGTACCATCAAAGCAAAAGATAGAACAGGCACCTTGCTTGGAACTAGAATAGGTAGGTATTTGTTGAATGGATGAATTTGCTTTATCATTTAGGTAAATAGTTATAATTCATAATTTTATTATTTATTGTTATATATAATAATTGTATCATGACAGTAATAGTTATGTTACACCTGGCTGGACCAAAGTAGCCTAAGAGATAATTTGTTGTTAGAATATTCTTTTAAGTGATATTCTTAATGGTTGTCTATAGAACACGTTTTTTTCCTGCAGGGGTAACTTGTGCTGCCTTATGTAGGCTCCTTTCTTTCAGTCAGTAGACCGTCTTTGTAAGACGGCTGTGGAAGAGAGTAAAAGTAACTCACTTTGCTGACAGTTCTTTGTAAACCGGGGGCTGGTAAACTTTTTCTTGTAAAGAGCCAGATAGTAAATATTTTAGGTTTTGCAGCCCAAATGCAGTTTCTTTTTGCATATATGTGTGTGTATGTGTGTGTGTGTTTGTGTGCACACATGTATACATGTGTTTTACTACCCTTTAAAAATGTAAAATTCATTCTTAGTTTGTGGCCATACACAAAATAGGCTGCACTTTGCCTACTTGTCATAGTTTGTCAACAAGTGGAACTTCGATGAATATGAGCTAATGGTATATATCTCTAGGCTCAGAGCCGTTAACTGACAGTGAGTGGTCTCTTTCCAGATACTCTCATCACTTCTTTTCCTCTCCAACAGAGGTGTCTCCTTAGGACTCTGTCACCTCAAATAGAAGCTTTTTCTACTCTTGTATCCCTGTGTGTCAGGAGGAGGAGATTAGACAGGTGTCCTCTTTGCTCTATTGCCACTTCCACTTATCCCTTCTTTTAAGTCCTATCACTGTCTCCCTTTCCTTACTATCTTACCTCCCAGAAGAACTTTCTCCGCATTCATTGAAGACTTTAGCTCTTGGCTCAGTTTTCTTCTCCCCTGTTTTAATCATTTGATTCCAGTACCCTTGTGGATAACAAATCTAAAATTGTGACCTTTTTCTCTACTCCATCAGTGGCTTCTCAGTGGCCGCACCCAGATGCTTATCATTACCTGAAACTCGCATAAACTTTGACTATTCTGTTTTCCATTCACTATCTCCTGTCCCTCTCCACTGCTGACGTTCTACACCTTGACCTCACTCTTTCACTGTGCACCACCTATCTCCTGTGCTCATATTATTTCTTGTTTAGATTCAGGTTTTATAGTGCTCCTGTCACATACTCTCCATCTGTCTGCCCCTGACTGCATAGTATTCATCTTCCAAAACTCAAAGTGAGGAGCACTCTGTTATCTGTCCCCTTTATATACCTGTCGTTCCGAAGCAGCTCAGCATTTGTGGAGAATATCAGGTTTTTCCATTCATGTTTGCACATCTCATCTGGATTCTCAGTACTGCTTAGCAGTCTTACTGTGTACCTGTAATAAGTTCATTTTCCAACTTTGAGATAATTTTCACTACTTTTTCACATGTTCTAGCTCAGCTTTAATATCTGACTCCACTTTCTGTACATAATTGAGAAAATAGAAACTCCCCTCCCCTCCCCTCCATTTCCATTTTCTGGATGTCGCGGTTTTCGTCCTTTCGGAGGCAAGTACTCCTATTTGTGTTCAGGATCCCAATCCCTATTATCTCATCAGGAACCTTGACTCTCTTGAAGTTTTTCACCTAATTTCTCAAAACTGCTTCTAAATCATCTTTGCTTTTCACTTCCTCTCTTCCATACCGTCCCCAGTTAAATTTAATTAGTATTTCTGGTTCTATTTTCCAAAAAGAGAGTCAAATCTGTTCATGTCAGGCCATCTCCACCCTTTGCCCGTAGCCGAGTGAGGCACCGTGCCTCGCCTGTGCACTTCCTCACTGAGCTTCATGCCACCCACCATTCTTGTTCCTCATAATCCATTCTCTGGAGTTGCTGATGAATTTTTGAAAATGTACAGTAAAATAAGCTACTCTTTTGTTCATATTATAGTGTCATTCCATCATTTTTCAGTGGTATGTTTATTTATTTAAAATTTTTAACATTTATTCATTTTTGAGAGACAGAACAAAGTGTGAGTGGGAGAAGAGCAGAGAGAGAGGGAGACAGAATCTGAAGCAGGATCCAGGCTCTGAGCTGTCAACGTAGAACCGGACATGGAGCTCCAACTCACCGCAAGATCATGACCTGAGCCGAAGTTGGACATCAACTGACTGAGCCACCCAAGCGCCCCAATGGTATGTTTATTTGATGAGTATAATTTTGTTTCTAAACACTTTATTTTTTTTTAGAACAGTTTTAAGTTCACATCAAAATTGAGGGGACGGTAAAGAGATTATACTTGCTGTCTCCCATTATCGACACCCCCTACCAGAGTGGTGTATCTGTTACAACTGCTGAACCTACATTGACATCCATCACATTTTGGGTGAAATTCATATGATCTACCATGGCCAAAGTGGCCTGAAATGACTTGATTCCTGACTGCTTCTCCAACCTCTGCTTATGTCCACTGGCCTTTGGCTTATTGTACTTCTGATATACAGACCTTCTCTCCATTCCTAGAATGGCCAAGCTGTTTTCTACTGTGGAAAAGCTCTGCTGGCACCCTAAAGACCTTGTGTTTATCCACTTAGACCAGGCTTGGTTCAGGCTAACCTGAGCCTGGGAATGATGGCCCATGATCTTCCTCATGTTCCAGGACATGTGGACATTTGGGACATGTGAGGAACTACCATGGGCTACTCATGTATGCCTCCCTGTCTTCCAGAGAGGACATGTGAGACAGCTGTCTTTGCCTCTGGATTTTGATGAAGTATGAGACTTTCCATTTTGAGTCCCTTTAGGGCATAGCTGCAGGCCACAAAGGTGCTCGGCTACAACATGGAATTAGCATCTCAGCAACAAGGTGCCCCACCTCTGTTGCATTATGTCTTTCATCTCTCGTGCCGCCCTCTTTTTGTGTCTTTCCTTGGGACAACAGTCATGGGGCTACTGGCAGTTTGTCTTTGACAGTGATTTATGATCAGGAGTATTCGTTATAATTCAGGAGGTGGGAGAAGACTGTAAGTTTGGATTTCCAATTAGGCAGAATGAGCTCATACAGTTAGTCTACAGAACTACCTGGAGTGGCTTTGGGCTAGGCAGTCAGTTGGTAAACTGCTGAATTCAGGTTTGGAAGTTGGGGGTTTGGAGAGAGAGATTTTCTTATCAGCAGACATCATAGATTAGAAATCGATTCCCCAGTCTTTCTCCTATTTAGTATGTATGAACTTATCTAAATTTACTATTTCATTATCTCTGGGTAGAGAAATGCTGTTAAATTCTTTGGTATATCCAAGCCTTATTTATGAGAAAGTCATTCCTTTACATTGTGATTTTCTTCTAGATTTTTTTTTTAAACAAGTTTTGAAAGTCCGTTTAGATTATTTCCATTGGTTTTCCCTTGACAACACAGCTCTTTATTCCTTTCTATACTATCAGGGCGAGTCAGCCTGTGTCGGCTTTAAAGTAATTATGAATATGTTCAGAACCTGCTTAAACACCCAGACTGTTATAAAATCTTAAGAACTCAAGCTTTTTTGAATGTTGCAGATACAAACCTGCAGAAATCCTGGTAAAATAGGCAGAGTATAGAAACCACAACAAAAATTTAGGTCACTTGTTTAATATACCAAGTCTTTCTTTCACAGATAATTATTTTCTTTTCCTTAATTCGTCTGAGTACACATTATTCACAAAACAGTAAGTTGTTAATGCAAGAGAATTAGGTAAAACCAAAAAAGTACAAATGCTCAATCTCAAAAATTGCACACAGTTAAAATAATTTTTCCTCATTTGTTTTAAATATGATATCCAATTTCAAAATGGGCTTCAGATTTAGAGGAAACACTGCAGCCCAAAATAACAGTACTTCCTTTCAGCTGTATTGATATGTAAAATAGCACCTTTGGGCTGACTTAAGAAAAAAAAGGTTTTTATCTTTCTTAATTAAAGTGTAAGTCCTACACAATTATTATATAACAACTACAATAATGAACAGTAAGTTTAAAGAGCTCTACTTTTTTCCAAAGTATTCATTGGCAAGGTAAGGAAAGGTAAACTGTCAGACAAATGGAATAATCTTCCCCACCACACCCCCTTGACAATTACTCTCTCTTAATGATGTCATTGCTCTAATGAGCCAGTTTTCCAGCCACACAGTAGATGTTTTAAGGGTATCCAGGGATCTTTTGCAAAACAAAATAAATGAGGCTATCTCTGGGGCAGTAATCACATGTAATAGCAGCTCAGAGTGAGATTTAATCCAGGGGCATTTTGAAAGACTCCTTCAGTAGGTCATACCTGCCTTCAGTGTCCCCATTGCTGTATCCCAGGTTGATGGGATCATTTATGTTTTGATTTTTTTTTCCATCTTTGTTTTACTTGTGTTTGTTCTCAAGCTTAATTGCCTTTTGGACTTCACTCTTTAAAAAAATACTGGAATTTCATTCCTTTTACAATTCAATCTCTGATACAATGAAGGTGAGAGTTCTTTTGAAAATTACCAGCGTGAATGTCTGTGGTTTATGGTATTGATACCACCAGATGCAGGATTATAAAAAGCCAAGGTTTTTTCACAGAATTGCGTTGTCATTCTTCAACTTCAGTCCTTTGTTTCAATCTCATTTTCTTACATGAGTAGGTAAACATGCTTTGAAAACATTGTCATCCTGGAGAGTAGTTTTGAAGGGTATATGCTGTCCACAAGAGTATTGTCACAAAGCCAAATCCTTTCACTGAAACGGCAGTTGCCACACAGAATTTGAAAGGAAATCAACATTAGGTTTTAAATGCATGTAGTTACTTCAGGTTGTTTGAACCATAAACAGCCATTATAGGAAAATTCTGTAAGAGATTTAAATTCAGGAGTTCAGGGTTTATAAAGTTCAGAAGAATAATAGTAGAATAAAAAAGCCGACTGTTAACCTGTTAGGGAGCTATATATATTATATTCTCATTACAAGAAAGTCAAAGCCTGTGTAAATTAACTTTGAGAATTTAGATACGGTATTAAAACACTATGTCATATTTTCTTAAGACAGTAATGCTGATCTTTTCATTCTAGAAGTGTTTTCTTAGTGTTAGGTGTAACCCTTATTAAACGAGGCCTACTTGAGCCCATCCTCTCCCATTGAGAAATGAGCCATGCACTTACCAATCTTGCTTAGATTTGTACAGAATTTAAATAGTATTTTTGGTGGTAATTAAGGTAAATAATCATTTTCCTTCCAGAGCAGACAAAAGAGACCTCAACACTTCATTGCTTGCTGGTGACAGATTCCCTCCCACCCCCCCACTCCCCCACCCCCCACCCCCCCACCCCCCAAGGACTATGTGTAAACAACATGTTGCCATTGCTAAGCTCCAGGAGAAATGGATTAGTAAAAAACTTAGGGAAATTAACAGAAAACCTGAATCAAGGTTAATCTAGTGGGTGACGTGCCATGGTTAAATCACCCAAAGCTTCTATTCATGGGTATTTATCTTAAAACTTTAAAATAGAAATTTAAGAGGAAATTGATACAAATTTTAGTTTGTTGAAAGTTCATTAATTTTTTATTACAACACTTTTGCCCTTTTTGTGCAGAAATTTCGGTACACTTTAGTTACTTCATTTTCCCTGTGCCTTTATTCCATACCCTCTACAACAAGTTTTAAGAAAGATGAGTTTTAAACCTTTTGTTTCCTGACTGACCAAAAACCTTAACACTTTTCTCATGTACATACATGAAATCACACACACAAATACAGACACACACACACACACACCACACACACACGACATTGGTTACCTTTTCTTTATTTCTAGGAATTGGGACTATTTAGGCTCCGTGTCAGCCACTACTAATATTCATATCATCTCTCTCCTCATTAAAAGGTTATTTCCTTTTCCTTTTTTCTATGATAATCCGTGAAGAACAAGCACACTGATAATTACAAAGTGCATCGATGTGATACCCAAGTTTGTGCAATGCGATACCCATGCTTTGGTTCTTATGGCCATCACGGTTGCCTTTTCACAATAATAAATATGACAGCTAACAAAAATAAATCACTTTTTAAAATGCAAAACCTCTTTCTTTGACAGGTCACTAAATCTATAATCATTAATCTAGCTCACTGTAGAATCTATCATCCACGCTTCAGTTTTACATGAATATGCAAGGAGCACGATAATCAGCTGTACGTCAAACCTCAACGACTCAGTTTATTACTTGTCACAAAATCTGTTCAATATCTTTACTGCCCAGCTGAGCAGGGAAATGCTGTCAGCTTTTTCAAACAGAGTCTAAATGCTTAGTCATAACTACTCATGTGTCAAGTTGATACCACATGTGGATTAAAAAAAAAAAAACAAACCTTACACATTTGACCTAACAAAAATATTTAATTTTTGTTTGCCTATCATGTGTGCTTCATAGTAGCAAATAAGCTAATTTTATCCTTTTTTTTTTTACCCTTTAGAGAAATGGGAAGCTCACCTACCTCAAGATATTTAATTTGATGAACGTAAGTGCTTCATAAAACTATAACATTTGTGAGACTTTGAATAAAAGTTGAGCTGTTGTTTTGAACTATTCAATTATTCAGTGAAGCGGAGGCTCTGCCTCTAATTTTAGGGCTGTGCTATCCAGTATGGTTAATTCAAATTAAGATATGTTGTAAAGATAAAATACATACCGGATTTTGAAGACTTGGTTCATAAGAAAAAGATGTAAATATCTCAGTTTTTAATACTGATAACATCTTGAAATGATAATTTGATATATAGTGTTAAATAAAATATAAAAATTTCACTTATTTTTACTTTTTCCAATGGGGCTGGCTACTAGAGAGTTTAAACTGTACGCATATGATATGGCCCGCATTTTTTGCTCACGTTATTATATATCTGTTGGACAGCACTGTTTTAGAGGGACCAGATAAAATCTAGGACCCGATAGTTGATTTCAGCTTCTGTAGGTATTTAACAGTGCAAATTACACCCAAAAAACTCTGAGAATCTTTTGTTCATGATTTAAACATAATTCTAAGTATTGATTTCTTTAAATGTGTATTGCATCTATTTTAAAAACATGCATCTGGTAAAACAACGGACTCCACTATAGCCATAAAAACCTGTTAGCTGTCAAAGTATAAATATCAAAATATGCATCCTCCAAGTTTGCTTCTGATACGACTTAAGGATAATGCAGACAATTTCAAGCTCAAAACCAAATATGTTTCTTATTTCCAGATGAGAGAGTTAACATTACAAGGCCTTAGAAGAAATACACATTGCAATTCAAGTCTGTATTCTTAACCTTTCTCCTGCTACCGTGAAGACGCATGTGTCCATTTAGTCTTTCGACATTGCCTGAAAGCATCCCTCGGTCCATTGGTTCTTAATTGTCTCAGAAATCACCCTTTAGCAAAGTTTTCACATTTCTGTATCACACTCTGGACTGTTTCGTGGGATCCTGGTTATTGGTGCCTTTTGGTCCTTTCCTTTTTGAGCAAAGTAAGGAAGAATGAGTCCGTAGGAGAAAGGAGAAGATAAAGGGAGTGAATAATTCAGGATCACTTCTGTCATTTGTAGTGGCTAAGGGCTAGAAAGATATTCTTCAGTGAAGAAACTCCCAACTGGTTCTGTCACACCGGTATGACCTCAGGGGGGCCGCCGTCTGCAGATGGCAGTGAATTTGTACCCGTTTGTGATACAGGCACCACCACGGCATCCTTGATGTCCGTGTTTACATTACATGAGAAATTCTTCTCCTGCTTTTTGGCAGTGTCTGGGCAATTTTGCACAAAGATCACACGGTTGTAGGCCTTCAGCCGGCGCCATAACTGAACGTAGACTTTACACTGTACATACATGAAGACCAGACCTCCCGTGAAGCCAATGGCCACCACAACCAGTTTTGTCCAAAATGGCCATTCAAGAACACCTTCGAAATAAAAAAGAGAATGTTATCACCAACTTATTATCAATGGATTTGGTAATTTTTTTCTATGACTCCTTCAGAAGACCATGCCTGCCTACTAAATTTTGTGGGTAAGAATATATTGTTAACAAGCAGTAAAATTCTAACCAGAATTGCTTTCAACTTTTTTAAAAGTACTGTTGACAGTATACATGAAGGAACTCACCTACCACTATAATGGTCTTATTTCTCCTTGTAGCATCAAGTACCTACTATGATTATCAGATGACATTGGATTTTTGATACTTACTTTGACATTTATTCCTTATAGTTCAATCTTGAAGGAAAGATAGTGAACATACTAAGTAAAAGAATCAGTTTAAAATCTTTTTAAAGGATTTTACCTTACCTTAAAACCTTAAAAGGTTTACCTTATAACCTTTTAAAGGTAAAGTCATAGGAACTTTTATAGGATTGATATACACATCCCCCTCCCCACCCTCATTCCCTTTAAAATTAAAAAACGTGAAAGAAAGAAGCTGCCACATCTCACCAGAAACAGGCCTCCTGAGTAAAGACATGCATAAAATTTAGTATTTTAGTCATTTTTGTTTCATAAGTCTTTTTGTTGCCAAGAACCACCACTTTCTTAAATATCAATATTTTCTCTTAATTTCCACCATCATAACCAGAAATTGTCTTTCACAACTTTTTAAACTATTTCACAAGAGTTTCTATAGCTACAACAATATGAATGTTTAATACATGACGGTCCGGAGTCCATCTCTTACCACCATCAGAATGTGTGTAGTTATCTACATTCGTGTGAAAGGCTTCAGTATGTTGGGCCGGGAAGAGCTGGTTAGAAATCATAGTTTATCATAATCATAGTTACGAGAGTTTATGATTCTATTTTGGGCTTTTCCTTATAACAATGAATAGTTATAAGAAATGTCCTACTTACATTTGGTAATAGTGACATATGCTTTATGCTTCTGTAAGAAAATAGACACAAGGGCTTGTTCAGCTCTTTCCTTAGTTCTACGTATGCAAAGAGAACAGTCGTGTGACACACAGACCGAGGGTAGGCCAGTGGTTCTCAACAGGGGCAAGTTTTGTTTCCCAGGGGACACTGGGAATGTCTGCAGATACTGTATATTGTTATACCTGGTGCTGGGGTGGGGTGCTACTGACTTTTAGTAAACAGAGGCCACAGAAGCTGCATAAACATCCTCTGTGTGTGTGGTGTAGCACCCCCCAACAAAGAATTACCTAGTCCAAAATGTCAGTAGTGCTGAGGTTGAGAATTCCTGTAGAAGATAATCATTTAAGCTTCTTAATTGCAGGGAGGATTCAGTATACAGATCAGACATCTTGGAATTCTCCAAGTTTGGAAAGATTTTTGCTCTTGGCTACTATATTGATCAGTAGTTTCTATGTGTTTAGAACGTTTTAACCACAGACAAGCTGGAGAAGACATGTGCTTTATCTCCCATTTGCGGGGGGAAGTCCCCATGGGTTACATCTAACTTTCCCCTCTGTTTGCTAAATCGGACTACCAACTGTTCTTTCTAAGTGTCTGGAGGCTTTCCATTTCTGAGGCTTTGTCCATGATATTTCTTCTCTCTTGGTTTTCCTTCCCTCTTTGTGCATGTCTGCTGTTCCACAAAACCCAACTAAGAAGTAATTTCCAGCTGGAAATAAACTCACATTCTTCCAGTTCCATGTTCTTTCTTCCACTTGTGGCATGGATTAATTTTCTAACAAGTTATTTTTACTTTGGTACACCATAATCTTGACAAGCACAGAATTTATGTCTGGTTGGTCTGTATTTTCCACAGTGCCTTGCTCAGTAGATATTTCATTCAAGGATGAATGAAAGCTTTTGAAGTTCCAATGTGGATTGCTTTGCCACAGTCTTTTTAATATAACCAGAGGTGACAGCCATTCTTCACTTGTCCATTGAGCCCTGCTTTCATTGGTGGATGACCTGAAGAAGACTCCACTCTTGACCTACCTCTCCTTCCTGAAATGGTGGCCGGAACCCATAATATACTTGAGAATCTGGGCCATTTTCTCTGCTAATTCTGGGAGACAGTCTGATTCTCCCACTTTCTTTCACAAGGTTCTCTGAATCAATTTTGTCTCCTCCAGTCATTTTTCCTTCATATGTTTGGGAAGTCAGGGCTCCCACTACATCCCTCAACAGTTTAGAGTATGGAATATCTCCCTGCCCCATGTCCAGAAGCCATTTGGGTACAAACCCACTGTCCACATGACCATCTTCTCTCAGAGACAGCCTGATCGTTCTCTTTGTTTTAGCCTAAGTGGACAAGATTTTTGTTTTCTATAAAGATATTGAGCAGTTGTAAGATTTTACCTTGGAAAACTCACTAAAAGGACATTGTGAAGGAGATAATAAGATGGGGCTAAGTGGATTTCCAAGAATGTTTCCATTGGTAAGATGTATTTACGTCCTTTTATCAAACCTTAGCAGTTTGTCTTCATGCTGAACTTTGTTGGACTAGTCAGTTCTATGGTGTCTTCTGTAAAGAAGAAAATGTACACAATAAGGGTGGTAGAAAAGAGAAGGCACAAAATCTTGTTCCCAGTGGATCCTTTGTGTAAACAAGGACTTCTCGGTCCTCACTAATACATACTTGAAGCTTGAATCTGAACTTGGAAATGCCAAGAGCACAAAGTTGTTTTTACCTGACAGTTTGGGAGGGGAATTTGGAAAATTCAACTTGAGGCAATTTGACCATGTGTTCATTTCTCTGAAGCCCAAGGATCTATCTGTACTTCTGCCTTTGTGCTTGGAATCTTTCTTCAGGAGTTTCTGTAGGTTTAGGAATGTAACTAGGAGTTTCTGTATCCCTACCTTTTAAACATTAACAGGAAACTTGCTTGGAAATTCTCAGATGAAAATTAGAGGAGCAGATATTCTGTCCACAACCATGTTTCTAAGGAAATGAAAGTCTTCTCTTGTCCCTCATAATAGGTAAGTTTGACTCATTCACTGTCCATATTGTCATGCCAATTCTACATGAATGGGCAATGAATTCTCAAGCAATCTCAACATATGATATTAAATTCTTCCAGGACTCCTTTCTGTAAGTGCATATGTATGATGCGGTACTGGAGGGCGACACTATCTTCCGTGCTGTCCCCAAACAACCAACATGCTAGTAGGTCTGTGAAAGGTTCATCCTGGGTTATGATATTGAAGACTTCATATAGTAGATTAGATGAATGCATAGTGCTACCAGAGCCACAGAAATCAGCCCACAATCTGTAGGGAAATTTATATTTAAGGAGCAAATAAAAGCACTTTAAACAAAGAAAAGCAAATGGATCTTTCAGCTCATTAGAGACTCTTGGGAGTCCGTCTGTGCAAGACTTTTCTAGCAAGTCAGAGAGGAAAACTGGGGACTCTAGGTAAAAGTATTTATAGAAGTTGAATAAAAATAAACATGAATGAAAGAATAAAATTTATAAATTATTTTCTCACATAAAAAATATCTTCCAGATATTACTCTGTTCTCCATCGGGGTTGGGTAAAGAGACCTGGACTAGGACTACTTAAGGGCATTCCCCCTTCAGGAACCTGAGACTAGAGTTTATTGATAAACAGGACCACTGCCAAGAACCATCTCTTACCTCCTTTATAATCACTTCATCTTCACTTCCAGAACCCCCTCCTTCCTGGCTAAGAAATACCCGTATCCCAAACAAGTCAAACTTTTATCCAGTTTCTTTGCAGACCAGACAGACCCCAAATAGGATGTCCCTTATTATGCTTCTCAAAGGCTGTTTTCCTGTGTAAAATCCACACTCATTCTTGAGGATTATGGGTTTCCCCCCCCCCCCCAAGAATCAGCCACTTCAGTCTTTATATCTTCTTTCCTAATTCAGAGAGCTGTTTCATTTCCTTCAGGTATTGAGAGCCTGTTATCTGGTATTCTCTTTGGTCTCAGTTTCCTCATCTTTGGTAGCTTGTTCAAAAATACTCCCACTTGGCTCACGCCTCCCTGTAACTGTGTCCTTAGGTATCCATCCTCTCCTTTATTGACTCTGGCTGTGGCCACATGACTGGTTTGGGCCAACAGGACAGTGGCACGTAGGATACAACAGAAACTTCAAAAGTGGTCCCATTGTATGTGTGGTTTGCTCGCTTGCTACTTGTTTAAACATTGCAATTGCCATGGAAAGAAGACAGGGCCAGCAGGCTCTGTGTGATGAAAAACACAGCTCAGTTGTTTCTGTCATTCAGCCAATAGCATGCCCGTCGCCAGGCATGTGGAGGAGGCCAGTCTTGATTATATAGCAGCCAGCCAATGTGCCAGCTGTTTGCAGACACACGAGTGGACCCTGCAGAGAACAGCCAGTCAGGCCCCGGCCAGGAGGAATGCCCAACTGATCTGCGGTTTTAAGTCTGTATGTTTTGAGATAGTTTGTTATATAGCAAGAGATAACTGATCTATCAGTTAAAAATGGAGATATTAGTAGTATTTACCTCACAGGGTTGCTAATGTAGATTAAATGGATAGCTCTTGACACAGAAAGTGCTATGTAAATGTAAGTTATTGTTGCCATCTGAATGATTTAAATGCTACACATCTTTGCTGACAGAGTTGTAGACTAAGCACAAAGCTTTCACTGGTGCCTATCACTAACACCTTTCTAACTTCAATGGGCTTCAACTTTTGGATGTCCCATCTGGACTCCAGGGCAATGAAAACCTCCAGAACTAGGAGAGAGAGGAGAAAGTGCAGTTAGCTGCCAGCCAGGCCAATGGTATTAGTCAGAACCATACCTCCTCACCCTGGGCTTCTGTGCATCCTTCCCAATCGGTAATTCCCTTCTTGGAGAAAAGCTCAGAACTCTCACCAACTGTGTATTGTTTGCTAGGAAACATTTATGCCAGACTTTCAGACCACAGTGACAATGGTTTGTAAGCTGGAGGTATCCTCTTTCGGACTTCCAGACTCATCTATTTTCTAGCTATATTGTTTCTCTGAAAATAGATTTCTTTTCAATAGAATAGGGTCCCTAGCTCTCTCCACTGGAGAAACATTTGCAGGGTCACCTGTAACATCTCACCACTTTGGTCAAATTGGGTAAGCCACAGGCTCTCAGAGAGTGTTCATAATAAAGCTGAAAATGAGGCAAATTGCTTACCTCCCCATCTTTAAAACAGTGATCCTAGGGGCGCCTGGGTGGCTCGGTCTGTTAAGTGTCTGACTTCGGCTCAGGTCATGATCTCATGGTCTGTGGGTTCTAGCCCCCCACTGGGCTCTGTGCTGACAGCTCAGAGCCTGGAGCCTGCTTCGGATTCTGTGTCTCCCTCTCTCTCTCTGGCCCTCCCCTGCTTGTGCTCTCTTTCCCCTCAAAAAAAAAATAAGTAAACAAAAAATAAATAAAACAGTGATCCCTAAAATTTCTTCTGGTTTTTAAATTGGAATTCTCAGAGTATTCTGCATATCTTATGTAGCAGATCATGTAACCAAGACACCTGGAGTGTGTCTAAAAAGGCTTTTAAAATCTCCAAACAGCAGAAGAGAACCTGTCTCATTTAACAGCTGCAGGGACAATGTATATTTAGAAAAAGCATCTCATTGGTACGTTGAGATATTTTTGGCTGGGTGCTTAGGTTATGCAGAGTTACAAAATGTGTTTGTGTAAGGGTGTGTGTGAGTGATGGGACTAGGAAGACGGTTTTCTCCTTTACTTTTGTCCTAGTTGTTTCTATTTCATTGCTTAAATTATTAAAAAAAAAAAAGTTCACATATTTGTAACATATTCCTTAACTTGTTTTAATGGTAGTATTCACTTTGAGTAAAGATAAAATTATAAAAATATATAAAAATGCGAGTATATGTAAGAAATATATAAATATCAGGACGTTTGGGTGCCTCAGTCTGTTAATCGTTCGACTCTTGATTTCGGCTCAGGTCATGATCTCTTTTGGTGAGGCCGAGCGATGGGCTCTGCACTGACAGCGTGGAGCCTGCCTGCTTGGGATTTCACCTTCCTCCCACCTCCTCCCCTCTGGCACCCTCTCTCTCTGCCCATTTCCTACTCACGTTCTCTCCTCTCTCTGAAAATAAATAAACATTTAAAAAAGAACTATATAAATATACATAAATTATATGAATATGTATGTGCAGTATTTGTTATAAATACAATGTTTCCATGTATCTGATGCGAGGTCAAGTTTATGGTATCTTTGAAAAATGTATCAGAAAGAATCTTTGAAGGGTATTCAGTCCAACTTTGGTTTTCAAAAGAGGAATCTGAGCTTCAGAGTGACCATTTTATTCAGGGTAACCAGTCCACGGCCAAGGCGGAACTAGAAGCCTGGCCTTCTGACAAGTAGCTCAAGTCAGTGTTTATCATCTTTGAGTGGTTAACAACAACAGTGCACACACTCACTTTAAAAAGGAATGCTTAAACAACAGTGCTCAAATGGAAAATATATGGATAGCTGGGAAATGATATTTCACACCTACTCGAAGCAGCTGTTAACAGCTAATGAGTATGGCGCAGCCGTCGTGCCTATCTGCTGGGGTCAGCCACAGCTGGCAACAGCGTTTGAACCTCTACTAATACTAAGTCCTCTCTGAATAATGAAGCATGGCCCCTGCCCTGGAGATGCTTAGAGGCTCACGAGTGGGGCAGGCATGAAAAAAAATTAGATTTGTTATGCTAGCCCCTTGTCGTGTTTATATTTACATAGTTCTGGGGTGAGATTAAAACTTGCACCTGCCATATGATTTCACTTCTATGTGGAATCTAAAACAAAAAGCAAAACAAACTAAAAACAGAAAATAGACTCTAGACTCACAGAGACAGAGAACAAGCTGTGGTTGCCAGAGGGGAGGAGGTGGGAGGAAGGTGAAATAGGTGAATGGAGGTACAAATGTCCAGCTGTAAGTAAATCATGGGGATGAAAAGTACAGCACAGGGAACACAACCCTATTGTAATAGCTCAGTATGGTGACAGATGGTGACCACACTCAACTACGGTGAGCATTTTGTAATTAATGTATAGGATTGTCCAATCTCTGTGTCGTACACCTGAAACTAATACTGTGTATCAGCTATACTTCGTTAAAAAACAAAACAAAACATTCTGCACGTACCACCTCTCTAATAGTATAAATGGTTGTGTTTTCTTGGTCTGTATTTTGTGTTTTGTTTTCAACACACAAGCAGTATACTGGAACATCGTTCTAGAATATGCAAAGATAAGGCGGGAGGAGCATTGTTCCATTGTTCCCCCCAATTAGAGTTAGTTACGGGTGATTGAGGGTGTTAGAAGTTTTGAGTACCAAGTCTTTGATTTTTTTTTTTTTTTTTTTTTGTCATTACAGGCAACAGAGAGAGAAGAGAGAGCTATCTGGGGCACCAGCCTTATTTAATCTAAAAGAACAAGCATTAAAAACATGAAGGATTTTTTTTCCTTCTAGTATTGTTATTACAGTTCAAAGAATTTTGTTATTTTACATTCAACCTCAATCCGAATTGAAGAAGGACAATTTGTTCCTCTTCCAATATTTTTGAAGGTTTTCAAAATGGATTTAAAATATTTTGACTTTTAAATTATGCAGTTTTTTGCAGACTTCAAAAGTAAATTCAGGCTCAGCACTCAGTCCCAATGCCAAAGGAAGATTAAAATAATAACAACTCATACAGATGCCCACACTACCTGCAAATGTGTACTTTGGAAGTCAGGCTTTAAACACAACTTGAACATAAGGACAGATGCTACCCGTTGCCTAAGTCAACTATAGTTGACTTTGAAATTATAGTTTCCGTCTGAAATTGCCCAAGTTAGGTAGGAGTTATCGATCCCACTGGCAAGTGGCTCTGTAGGAAGTCATGGGCACTCTTCCCTGATGAATCTCTTGCTGCCTAATGCAGAAGCTCTGAACG
Organism: Paguma larvata; assembly: GCA_030068075.1. NCBI lineage: Eukaryota > Metazoa > Chordata > Mammalia > Carnivora > Viverridae > Paguma > Paguma larvata. The sequence goes on along the minus strand of CM057823.1, from coordinate 61,884,875 downwards.
TCATAGATAAAAGTTATCTCATTTCCACTTGCTTTTAAGAAACTGAAAGTAATTGTAACAAGTATACAGTAGAAAGGTGACCTATTGACCATATATATGTATACATACACACATGCGCACATACAGCTGGCCTCTGATTATCATTATTTTCTTTTGGGAAATGGACCTGAATGATACTCCATTTGGGAGACTCTGGCCTGAAGTCCTGCGTCCACCCAGAACCGAGGGGTTGGGGGAACATCTTGTAGAAGAAAAATTCTACAAGAAACATGAAAGGAAAGTCTAAGCTTGAGGTATGAGGCACTCACACTCCATCATTCCTTCTACAATGGTGACTGGGCCACTTGCCAGGTGCGTGACACAGTGCTCGGCCCCAGGGATTTGCTGGCGAGCGATCTGGCCTTCTCTGAGCTCAGAGTCTTGGTACCAGGAGATGTACAATTAAATGAGCAATTACAGTCGTGTGTGGTAAGTTTCCCGGTAGAGCACAGGTTCTCAGCATGTCTGCACATAGCATGACACAGAGGATAATTAAATCTAAACCTTTGGGGATAAAACTCAGGCTTATTAGGGTATGGAAACTCCACAGGTAATTCAAATATGCAATCAAAGTGGAGTAAGTGGGTTAAGTGCAGGATGCTAGTGAGCCTGTTATTCAGCTCTTAGAGGGCATCAGAATCTACCTGTTGGCTTCTTAAGCTGGGCTCTGTCCTCAGATTACTGATCCGTAGATTCTCAGTTACAGAGAGGCCAAGAATTTGCATTTCTAAAAAGTGCCCAGGTGATGTTAATGCTCTCAGGCCCAGGAACCATTTTGAGAACCACCACAGGAGTAAAAATTACTCTAGTTCAGGTTGCTGAACCAGGTGGCCCAGAGGAAGTGATATTTAAGGTAAACTGCAAAAGCTGAGTGGGGGTTAGGGAGGGGTGTGAGAACACAGGAACAGTGTTTGATGGTGGACAGAAGCTGGAGGAAAGTTTCATGCAGAGGGAAAAGCTGAGCAAAGGTCTGGAAGTAGATTTGTGGGGCTGAACCGATGTTCAGTATAACTGGCTACAATCAGGTCCTGGTGGGGGGCCGGAAGGGGGCAGTACAGTCACATTAAAGAGTGGGATATATTTTAAGAGTAGTGGCTAAGTAGGGACAGGATGTGATCAGATGTGTGTTTTGTAAATTTCCAGTGATTACATCATTGGGCATAGGTTAAAGGGCAGAACTGGAGAAGGTCTAGTTAAGAAGCTCTTGCAGTGTTCACGTAAAAGATAGGACAGTTTGTGCAAGGATGAGGGCAGTGAGGAAAGAGACATGGACAATTCCAGAGACCTGTGAGGCAGAATAATAGGATTTGGTGATTGATTGAAGGCACAAGTGGCGAGAGGGAGAGGAGAAATGACAGCCCGAATGGATTTGGTAACAGGTGTTAGTAATGCCTCTCCCACAGGTGTTAGGGTGGACAGTGGTGGTAGATTAAGAGTTTGAACACATTGAGTTTGGGGTGCTTGGAAGACCTTTAAATGGAGAAGTTTAGGAGGTAGATGCCGGAGATAAATTTGGAGCTTGGTTCTCAGCATAGAAATGACAACTGAAGACAAAAGGGTATCCAGGGGCCCTGGGAAGAATGAGCAGGCAGAGTGAGATAAATGGAAGGAAGCTTGGGGCCAACGGTTTCTTGGGTTCTGGAGATTTTGGTTGGCTGAAGTTGAGAAGGTCTTGTTTGTTGTAGGATAAATGATCTGTTCACTCACTTGTATCAGAAGTGGGATCGTGTAAACGGATGTAAGGGAGAGGTTCTAGACTGTCGGCATATGGAGGACACAAGATTGCTTCTCATTATGTCCAGGACAGGTGCTCATAATCTTCCTTCCCTCTCCTGTGGCCCGAGGAGACTGGGGGAGCCCTGCAGGCTGGTAGCATGGTGACCACTGGGAGAGGGCAGGGCCACACTGGGGCTGATCTGTGATTCTCAAACACTGAACTCTAAATCAGACATCTGCAACTATGAACCCCTGGCTGTCCAGGGCTGCCAGCTAGGAAAACACTTGAGTCCAAAGATCCTACACTGGGGTGTGCTAAGGTGAGGGTGATGGAGTGCCTCTTTGTTTCTCTATGCATACATGACTGCTGTGTTTATGGCACACTTTCTGTTACTTAGTTTGGGCCAGTACCTGCAAGTATAGGGGACGTAGGATGTAACAGACTAATGTTTTAATCCGGTATCTCAGGAATAATGCATCATGTAGTTGTAAACAGTCTAGTTTGGTATACATTGTAAAGGTCAGTGTAATATTGAACTAAAAAGCACCCTCACCCCCCACCCGTTTTTCTAGCCACCACATGCCCGCTCATCTGGCGGGTCCTCACAGTCCCTGGGCTGCTTCTCCTGCGCCCAGGAGAGCCCGCCCTGGTGCTCACTGCTGCCGCCGAGCGGGCAAGCGTGAGAATGGCACATTCCTTCTGCTTTATGAATCCAGACCAAAAAATGCAGAAAAAAAACCGAACTTTCCCTTTTAATACTTTTCTCCTTCTTTCTTTCCCTCTCTTCCTCTCCATTACTTCCTGGCACTTTTTTTTTTATTTCTTTCAGTTTCTTTTTTTGAGGGAAGCACACATTTTTTAGAATACTACAAACTTGGTGTTATCATCCGAACAATTTCCCTTTTTAAATTCACCAATGGCGTGCGTGCGTGCGTGCATGTGTGTGTGTGTGTTTCCAGGGTTGATGCTGGGGGTGGTGCGGGGAATATTTCTCGCTGTTTTACCAGCTATGATTTATGCCGTATGCGGAAGCTGGTAGAGCCTGATGAGAAATGGAGCTGCGTACATTCACAAGTGAAGATAAACAGTCTATTTTTCCTTCTGCTTTGAATGACCTATCCATTTCAGATGTTCGAGTCTGCCTTAACGATTTTTAAACAGCTTTCTCTGCAGGCTTGACACCATCCTTCACAATTAAACTCGGCATGGCTAAAATTTCAAACCATAGTGTTAATCTACTCTTATCAAATTATATGGTACTAATTAATAAGCTATTTAACACATTCTCTAATAGAGTATCATCTTATTTGTGTTTTAAAAGAAGCAATGACTGGGGAATTGAATGAAAAAAAAAACCTTCCACTTTCACCACTGTTTGCCTTTTCACGTCAGGCAGAACATGATGTTTTAAAAAAATTTTTTTTAACATTTATTCGTTTTTGAGAGACTGAGTGCAAGCAGGGGTGGGGCAGAGAGAGAGGGAGACACAGAATCCGAAGCCGATTCCAGGCTCTGTGCTTACAGCTCAGAGCTGTCGGCACAGAGCCTGATGGGCCTTGGACTCACAAACTGAGTTCATGACCTAAGCTGAAGTCAGATGTTTAACCTGGCGCCGCCTAGGGGCACTCGGCAGAACGCGATTCTTAATCAGCTCCCGAAAAGCCTGAAGTTATGTATAACATCTATATACTTCCCTCTACCAAGGTTTACACGGACTTGATACATTTCGCACCTCAGCTTGGGACCCTAGGTATTCAATCGGCGTATCTGTAACAGAGCCGGAGCGGACTTCATTGCCAGACTGGTTTCTGCTGGTGGATCGCACAGGAAGGCCTAACGGGGGAAAGAGCGGCCCTGCCCACCTCCGACGTCATCAGAGAAACCGAGAGGAGGAAAGAGAAACGAGGCGTGCTCTTACCGTTATCGTTGCCTTGCTTGATCTCCTCCGCCGTCCGATCTATTAATACGTACAAAGACCAAACCACACAGGTGATCGCGATGACGTGGAAGGTGACGGAGCAGAATATTTTCCTCCTTTCGCTGGTGGTCATCTGTAGTTTCTCCCACTGCAATCATAAACGGATCACTTACAACACTGGGTTTCTGACTAGGACACGCGGCCCCCCATGTATATCCCAGACATTGGCCGTGCGTGGCGGAGAAACATAAAATAGCTGCAATGTCAGATGACACGGAAACATTCAAGTAAGTCTTTGCGCTGGGGAAGATACGAGATCATAACCCCTGGAGTTATATGTAACATAAATATATATTAAAATGAAAACAAACATTTTCCTATTCTTCAAACAAATTAAATCAAGTAATTTCTGTTTTGCTAGCCTGTAGTTTTCTGGTCTATAACACGCATGGGATAGTTTTACTGTTGTACGATTTTTAGAAAACATTTCCTTTCAGGTTTCTGCATATCCTCCTTCTCTGTGGTACTAAATTGTAAATAGTAATACATAGTCTCTTCTTGGATTAATACATAACTGGATATTGTTGCATTCTTGAACGTATGTACCTTAACAGGTATTTGAATGGCTGAAAGATGTCTGTGAGAGAAAGTCAGTATCTGTTCAGAGCCCTTTTCCAAGAGAACACCTTTTATCATCTGGGCAATGGGAGAGAATCGGAGGAAGGCCCTTCAAGCACAGTCTTGATTTTCTGCTACCCTACGGTCAAGATCACCGGCCCTTAGTCACACTCCTCAGGAAGTTGAGGGCTGGTCCCTCTTGGGAGCAGAAGAAGACCACAATTTTTACTGTAGTAACTTAAGATTTATATGAGGGAATGTGTCCATAATTTACTTTGGGGAAGCAGACTCAAAATTTTAATGCCTTGACAGTGACAGTATGACTTCATTTTTGTGTTAGGAATTGTGTCTATAATGTGGCCCTATTTCTAAAGGGAAATCTAATCGCTGCGATCTTATTAGAGGTGAATCGATGTGCCAAACTTTCAAGAATCCATGATTTTTCTTCCATTCTTTACTTTCTATCCTCTTGCCAAAGCAAAATCTTTAGAACTGCAGAAGATCCCATTCTTTTCCCACCCATCCCCATATCCTCGGTTGAAAACAAGAGGGCATGTGTCTGTGTTTTGCAAGTCCTGGCTCTGCCACCAGCTTTGAGACATAGATAAAGTTGCTTAACCTCTCTGGGCCAATTGCCTCATCTCCATAAGATACAGATTATTGCAGAGATGGTGACAGAGACGATGGGAAGAGGATACCTCCTTCTCTTCTTCCTTTATTAACAGACTAATTTTGCGAGGGCTGGCATTGTGCACAGCTAAAAGCTGCCTTGCAACCTTCCCTGACAGAGGGGGACAAAGACTGGTTTCCACCAACGAACTGAGATGGCTGTCTACGGGGATATTGAGTTCTTGTCTTCCTGGCACAGGAACGGCCCCTTCTTCCTTTCCTTCAGTTTTTCCTCTTTGTTACCTGGAACTCATAATTAACGTAGGAGCCCCAACAGCCACCTTGCAACCTCTGGGAAAAGTCTGGAGGATTGGAGAGACCTCGGCCTGATGAGCAACAGCTCATCTCTGAATGCCCACTTTCTATGCAGGGGAACAAAGCCCTGTCTGATCAAGCCGCTGTTTCCCAGGACTCTGCTACTTGCTGTGAAATGCAGTTCCTGATAGAAGAATTAAACTGATACTTCCTGACTTTCCCTCCAGTCTGACGACCAAGATCCTATAATTTCATCTGTAAGAAAGCACAATACTTAGCGTCTGATCATGATGCGTCAGAAAGCTTTGTAAACACTTTAGAGAAACGTTTTACTTCCAAACACCATCCCTTCATCTCCTTGTGGCTAGTCATCGCAGAGTTTTCCTTGTATCGGTCTGTTAGAACCAATGAAAACTTCACACTTCATCTTGTACTTTCTTTTTGATTAAACTGTATTTAATATATTACACCAACTAAATAATGGAGAAATCTTGGTAATGAGGCTATGGGGCGCCATCTGTAATTAATCGACACTGAGCTGAGAAGGTTTTAGTATGTGTATCTTGGCTTTTAGCAGAACTTCATACCATATCTGCGAAAGATTGATTTTTAAAATCTGTTTTGTCATTGATTTATTGTCACGTTAATCTGAATAACCTGTATAATTATAAAACAGAATATTGTCCTTTGGCAATAGTTATTCGTGATTGAATAACTGTTGTGAATTATCTTTATATTCGGTACGACCAAACACCAAGTGCAGAACGGCGCGAAACGCAGCCTCCCACGCTCATGTTTCCTCAATGTTCCCGGCGGATGAAAACATGTTCGGTAACAAAACATCCATACCAAATCAACCGCCACTTGTAAAACTGGCTTAAAAAAGAACCTTAAGAACTGTGGCTTCTTAAATGTAAGGAGCATTTTGATGAGGTGGCTGAGAACACATACTTCAAATTTAATGAGCCTCAAATAAAAAATCATCAGTGGGGCTGACAGGACTGGGCCAAATCATTTGTAAAGATTCCTTCTGGTTCCAGACAATAGAAGCTCTGAAGTTGTCACTTCCTAATCTCGGTCGCATTTTAAGGAGAAGTGAAGTGTAAAGGGACCATCAAACTTCCAGTGCTCTCCCTTATCAATTCTTACAGGGACTATTCTGGAATTCATGAGACAGCGCCCACGGAAATGCAATACCACAGCGCCCTCTTCTGGATGATTACATTATTGCACACAACAGTCAGCACCCAGCGTCCACAGAAATCAGTGTATTTTGTAAAACGCTCACCCATATTCTTGTGTTTTCAGGTTTATATACAAAGTTTGAATACGTTTTGTAGGGCTTTACAATGAGGAATGGATTGAAAGGCAAGGATAGAAGTCTTCATTTAATAAAGCTGTCATGAGGGGTGCCGGGGTGGCTCAGTGGGTTGAGCGGTAGACTTTGGCTCAGGTCATGATCTCATGCTTTGTGGGTTCAAGCCCCACACGGGGCTCTCTGCTGTCAGTGCAGAGCCCACATCGGATCCTTTGTCGACAGCACCCCCCTCCTCCTCCCTGCACACGCTCTCTGTCTCTCTCTCTCTCAAAAATAAACATAAAAAAAACCCCACGAAGCTGTCATGAAAGGGCTCTAACTTAACATTTGGGATGGTGAAACTGAGTATCAGTTCACAAAAGATTTTGTTACACGGCATTTGTGTCCCCTCTGTCCGATTTTACAAAGTAATGTGTGCTGATGTTTACCATTGGACCTCTCTGAAGGGGGATATTCGAGAGGAGACCTGCCCTTAGTGTCAGTGTGGCCCCTGTTCAGCAGCGGTGTGGTGTCAGCATCACGTGGGTGTTTGCTCCGGATGCAAATTCTCATGCTCCACTTAAAAATTTTTTTTTTAATGTTTATTTAATTTTTGAGAGAGCATGAATATTTAATTTAAAAGTGATATAAAAAGTTTTTAAAATTTAATTTTGAAAGAGAGAGAGACAGATCATATGTGGGGGAGGGTCAGAGAGAGAGAGGGAGGGAGAAGCAGGCTGAAGCAGGCTCCAGGCTCTGAGCTGTCTGCAGAGCCCGACGTGGGGCTTGAACCCATGAACTGTGAGATCATGACCTGAGCCAAAGTCAGACGCTTAACCGACTGAGCCACCCAGATGCCCCTCACCCTCCACTTCTGAGGCGACTCTGCATTGGTCTTGCCCACAGGCACACTGAAACACTAACCTTTGCCCCGTCATTGATGACATGCAACTCTCTGCCAGGGGAAGAGCCTCACCTTTGCCTTGTTACCAGCGGGAACAGCAGGGCCACTGCCATTCCTCTCTAGATCACTCAGGCTCGAGCCACATATCCATCCATCCACAAGTCTCTCAGGTTTAAGAGGACACACATCTCTCCAAGGAGACTCAAGGAAGCTGGTAGAACTGATAATAAGTCAGCAGCTCCCTTTCCCTTCCTCGAGGGACAAGGGACAGCGATACACCACAGCACGCCATCCAGCTGTCTACGACTCTTTATACCGCCAACCCCCTCCCACCCCCCCACCCCGTCCACCCCCCATCAATCGCTCAGTCCTCTTTTACACTTTCAAAATGAGGGATTAGCTCATGTTGGCCAAACCAGTGTCACAAACGCTTCGCATCTCCTACACGGGTGGTCTTGGACCTCGCTGTAGGCTTTATGGTCTCTGGGTAGGTCTCTGGTACCTGCTTTATTGCTCTTGGCCTTTGGTCTCTTATAGAAACAACAATGGAGCGGAACTCTTACTCACTTAGAAATATACAACCAATTTTTTCTGAGGACTTCTGAATTGGAGTACAAATTGACGCAGACAGTGTTTCTGTGAAATGTTCCATTTGTGCTGCCTGAATCTAACTGTGCACGTTTTCTAGTTTAAATTCCTTGTGTTCTTATTCTGTCCTAACATATAAATTAAAAAGATACCATCTGTTAAGAATCCTTTTTAAAATTTTTGTATCAGAGAAGAATAAAGGCAGCTTATTTGCACACTATCAAAATACACGGGGTAGGGACTGCTTTGCTAAATCCATTTCTTTTTCTTCCTTGACACTACATTTCCTAACTTTCTTAACGGCCATAGAAATTATAATTATCAGCAAAGCTACAGAATGATGGAGCAAATAACTACCGCCAGGTGGCGCCAGGCCCCAACTGTACTTGTACCGAGAACAGTGCCCCCAGCCCGCCAGCCCTGCAGTAGAGCCGGACTCAGGAGCTCCCAGCCTGCCAGCAGGGCAAGGTCTTCCTGGACATTTCAACAACCCAGCATACATGCAAAAACACACTTAACTGTCACTCCCTGTCAGAACACTTCGAATTTTCCGAACCTACTTATATAGGAGAGTTTTACTTCATGTGAGTGAAAATAATATCCGGGACATCTAAAGTTTATTACATCATCTACATGCTTTAGTAAGATAGATTGTGCCAGAGGATAGTAAGTAAACCCTGCCAACGTCCTGAGGCTCATGATATTGGTGAAGTTTCTAGAGGGTCCACTGGTATGGGGCAGTGGTATTTTTTTTAATTGAAGAATACTTGACACACAATGTTATGTTAGTTTCAAGTGTACGACATAGTATTAACAAGTCTATATGGTACCCTACGCTCACCACAAGCGTAGCTACCATCTGTCACCATGCAACACTATTATGATGCCACTGACTATATTCCCTATGCCGTACTTTTTATTCTGGTGACTTATTCATTCCATAACTGAAAGCCGGTATATTCCAGTCCCCTTCGCCTATTTGCCTATCCCCTACTTCCTCCCTGGTGACCATCAGTCTCTTCTCTGTATTTACTAATCTGTTTCCTGGGGCAGTGGTTCTTCTCTTCTCTTTTCTTTTCATGTTTACTATTTATTTTGAAAGAGAGAGTGCAAGTGGAGAAGGGGTAGAGAGAGAGAGCTAACTCTGCACTGTCAACTCAGCGGAGCCCGACGTAGGGCTCTAACTCACCAACCATGAGATCGTGACCTGAGCCTAAATCAAGAGCCGGATGCTTAACCAACTTGAGCCACTTCTTCAGGCTTTTAGTGATAATGACCCCAAACCTGATGAAAGGTCGGACACAAGAAAGCCAGGTTGAGATGGAGAGGGTGGGTAGCCGGTTAAGCTCGCTGATTAGATGATGTGCTCATATTCTGACACGAGTCAGAAAGTGTACATGACTCAAGCTTGTCCTTCAACCGAATTACAAATAACTGTGTACACGGATCTCCTGGCTTTCCTGAGAGAGCCCAGACCTCAAACGTCAGATGCAGAAACGCTCTGTGCCACGACTGCGATCTGAAATCACCTTTCCCCCCAGTAGTTCTCTCTTCTGATTTTGTTTCACTGATACTAATCATTTAACATCTTTCGTGCTTGGTCCAATGTGAAGGGGCATTCTATACTTCGGGCTGAATGCAGCTCCTTTGTTTCTCTTGACAACAGGACAGGAGGAGATGGTCTCGTACCCTAACTAAGAGGGGTTAGGATCTAGAGCCAAAGAAATGGCAAGCGCGAGTAGTGAGGTTTGGGCCGCGTGTCCAGATGAACCTTCACAATCTCCATTCGAAATACAGACGCGGGATTAACAGCTACCACCCCGGGGTCATCTGAGCATGTGTTGATTTAAAGCTGGGGAAAACAGTCACGGATACCCGGGTTTGGTAAAGATAATACTGCAAGTAATCGACAGTCTTGTTGAGACACGGTTTATACATTTTCCCACAAAGAGGAGGAACGCGGGGGAACCTGGAATCAATGGCTTACCTCCTGCTACCGCTCAGCGGGTCTCCTTCGGCATTTCGAGTCACTGCCTAACGGGCACTACTTGAACATGGAGGGAAGTAACTATCAGCATTGTTAAGTTCCGGGAATCTTTTATAACTAGAGTAGTTTCCAGACTTGGCTGTGTGACAGAATCCCCTGGGGAGCTAGTTCCCAATAGGCACGCCCAGGCCTGGCCGATTCCAACACCGAGGAATGAGCTGTGCAGTTTCACGGTGGACTGTGTGTCTGCGGTGCAAGGTGTACTTGTTAAAAATGAGGGCTCTGGGTTCAAATCCTGACTCCACCACTCAGTGCTGTGGGATCGTGGGTGAGTTATTTCGGTTTTCTGTCTTTTCATTTCCTTACGTGTAAATGGTGATAAGAACAGTACCCACTTGACAGGGTCAAGTTGAAGTGAGTTGATGCACATAAGTGCAGAGCAGTATCATGTACTTAAAAAGAATTCAGTAAATGTTGGTGGCCACCCTAACTTGGAGCTTGCAGCTCCATATCCAATTAAACTGCGGTTGTCTTTACCTTCTGGATTGATGTGTCATGTTGATAACTGATCACCGAAGGATGAAGGAAGGATGAGCTGGGGTTTATTCGCACACAAGTAAGGCAGCCAAAGCCATGTGTCTCCATTTATTTTCCAAGTTCAAATAGATTTTTTTTCTGAAGATTGAATTTCATAGCAGGGGGATACAGTCTGTTTTTATTAACTATTTGTACAAAGAAGGGTAAGTGGATAATTTACTCTGCATAAACTAGGTAGAATCATATAAAAGGCTGCACAATGAGAGCTTCTTTTCTGTTAGGATTGAAAGAAATATATCACAGGTTGCAATATATGCGCCCGTAAGTTTTCATTCTTTTTGTTTGGAAATTCAATTCAAAATGTTATGTTAGGGCTTCCCAAGGAAATATTATTCTGGGTGACAGTTTTTATAAAAGGTTGAAGGGACTCAAACATCTCAAATAAAAAAGCATTAATGTGGGTGTGTGGATTATAATTATGTCTTTCTTGAGGAATGGAGAACATGAAAGCCAGCCTGATAGGAAACATCCAGAAACCCGCCCCAGGGCTGCCATTCTATCTTAGTGATTGCACTACCCAAAAAGTTACCTGAGGATGGATAAGTGAAAGAAATAGCTTATTCTCCTCCAGAGGTAATTAACTTGGATTTCTGTGCACAATGACTCTTACTCTTTGTTTTTCAAAAACAAAATTGTTTTGAGCCAACCGATACACAGTACTTTAGAGAAGAGTTCATATTACTTTACATTGATTTACAGTACTACTTGGAAATAGCCCCGTTGAGTAGAAACGTAGAGGTGTTATATCAGCGCAAATCCAACTTATAACAAAAATCTAAGCATCGCCGAAATACCATTTTAAAGCTCTAGGAAAAGGTGGGCTTATTTATAGCAATAGTAGTAAAAATAAATTGTATCAATATGCTTATCACATTAGCTTACGATGTGAATAATAAGTTAGTAAGAATCATGCGGATGCAGAGAAAGGTGTCAATTACCAGATAAAAAATGGTCAAAACGCAAAGACACTAGCAGAATCAGAGGCCAAGAGAACACGGAAGCAGTTGGGAAGAGCCAGGGGGAGCAGGGAGAAGTGGGGGTCACGTGGGGGCGTGGTGCCGAGGAGCACAAAGTGACAGGCCAAAGCGGCCAGAAGCCGCACGCTCAGAGATGCTTTGGAATGAAGTGACTGAGAACACAGACCCTGGGGTCAGGCCCGCCCGGATGAGAGTCCCGGGCAGGAAGTCTCGATTCTCTGATGTGGGGCAAGTAACCGACCTCCTCAAGCTCCAGTTTCCTTACTGGTAAAGTTGGGATGACCTCCTATTTCTTGTGTAGGGCATTTGTTCGAATTATCCAAGGGAACATCCGTAAATAGCATTTAGTTAACCCTCAAGGAAGCCAGGGGTCCTTAACTGGTTTACAAAACAAAGTTGCATATGGTCCTTAGGCCCATCTGTGAGCTCACAAATATTATTAGTTTTTGAATTGCTTGTAATGTAACAAACTCGGTTCACCTTAGTCCCCACCACTCTGTTTGGGTTACACCCTGCTTACTTTACTAATTCATATTACATGCTTAGTGCCTGTGGGCAACGGAATTTGTGATCCTTAAAGTTTTAGTATCAATAAGCAAGGTTTTTGAAGGAAGTCATGGGGGAAAAACATCCAATGCTTTCTGAAAAGACCTGTGGGTCTTAGGAGTGACTCGAGGGGTCTCAAGGGCCACTAGGTACTAAAAAATGCTCCTAAGGAGCAATCTGGAAGACCCGAGTTACTGTCCTGATGTGCTGGAAGGCGTTTATGAGAAAACTGGCGGGTGAGACTATCAATAATACAGGTATAGATGGGCTAAAAATCTGTGGTCAGTAAATCCAAAGTTACAAAATATTTGGGGGCACCTGGGCGGCTCAGTTGCTCAAGAGTCCGACTCTTGGCTTCTACCTCACGGTTCCTGGGACTGAGCCCCTCGTGCGGCTCTGCACTGATAGTATGGGAGCCGGCTGACAATTCTCGCTCTCCCTCTCTCTCTGCCCCTCCCCTGCTCGCACGCTCTCTCTTGCTCAAAATAAATAAATAAGAACTTAAAAGAAAATTGTAAAAGCCTCTTAGCTATCCTACATTCAGTCGAACTTACCAGGATTAAAATTTTCTCTTTTCCTAAAATGTATGTATATTACACATTAAATACAGCGACATGAATATGAATTTGATGTTCAGTAAACTTTTTTTCTTATAAACCCTTTCCTGATCGCCCATGGTTTCCTTCCAAGGAATTCATAAGCAGTGAGATTTCCTCAGTTTTGAGCAAGGTATTTTTAGGTAGGAGAAAAAAAAAAAATTACTGAGTAAAATAGTCCACTAGAGGGCGCAATGATATCACATATGAAGATGACTGGGGTGGCGGCGGGGCGGGGCGGGGTAGAAAGAAATGGACAACCAGGTCTGTCCAGAGGGGAGATGAACTAGGAGGCACTCTGGCAGACCCACATCGGAATTAATACGGTAACAGTTAAAATGGCAAATCCCGAGGCTCTGTCTCAGATCTGTATGAGGGACCTAGGAATCTGCATTCTTAATAAACCCTCCAACTGATTTTTCTGTATGCCGAAATTTGAGGATTACTTTTCTGAGGAAAGAAAATTTAGGGAAATATTTTAGAGAGCAAGTGTAATTTCTAATATTTTTTCACAGGAGTGAAAATATTTCTACCTCTCTACCAATGCCCTCTCCACCCCCCTGAGAAACTCACCCAAATCTGGGTTGATTAGTATTGTCAAACAGACTTAATAGAGGCACTTAAACAAAATTTATTTTAAAATATACAACCAATACTTGATTGTCTGTTTTTCCTTGAAGTTCATGGTGAAAAATACCGTATCATACATTCTGGAAGAGAGATCAGTGTATTGCCACTTCAGGCATGCCAAGCTGGCAGAAAATCTACGGTGCTGCATGCATGGGGATATTTCATTATGGGATGGGACTTCATAAAGAAAACAAAGAGAATAAGTGAGTCACATTCCATGAAATGGCATATTCCTTCCTCTCTACAGATTTAAGACCTTGCCTAGGACTCCTGGAATTGCCACTGCCCTCTATGACGTTCTTCCCCAGAAGAAATACACACGCCTCAGAAATATACATTCCTCATGTTTATTTCATTTGTAAGTATCTCCCTTTCTTCCTTCTCATTGAATATCCTTTGTGCATGTGGGTTTACACAGGCCATTGCTTGCTTGCTCTTTGTACCTAAAATGATCATAGCCTTGCAGTTTAGAAGAAAGTACCTATACACTAAGCAGAATCATAGAGACTGGGAATGTTAGAAGACTTTTAAAAAGACCCAAATTTAGGGGGCGCCTGGGTGGCTAGGTCAGTTAAGCCTCCAACTTCGGCTCACGTCATGATCTCATGGTTTGTGGGTTTGAGCCCCGAGTTGGGCTCTGTGCTAACAGCTCAGAGCCTGGAGCCTGCTTCGGATTCTGTGTCTCCCTCTCTCTCTGCCCCTCCCCTGCTTGTGCTGTGTGTGTGTGTGTGTCTCTCTCTCAAAAATAAATAAACATAATAAATAAATAATAAATAAATAAATAAATAAATAAATAAAAAAATGGCCCAAACTTAACCCTTCCTTTTCTACATGTTAAAACGGAGGCCCGGAGAACTGAAATGATTTGCCCAGAGCAATACAATAAGTTACATATAGATTTTTTTTAACTCTATTGAGTAGTGGATGTTTTCATTCAGGAGCTAACTACTGACGCATCACAATGTATCAGATATTTTTTAGGTGCCATAGAACATAACCAAAATTCCTGCTTTCTTAAAGTTTACATTAGCACCATAATTTGGAGCTTTGTGCATTAGAACAGGGAACTGTATTTGCCCATCGGACTTCGATTTCATAAATGCTTCTATCTTTCTCTCAACTGTCATGTTATGTACGTATGTGTGAATGTATATAGTTATCTTTCTAAAATATTCTTTTGGGTGGCAGCAAAGAAATAAGCAAGTTTTCTCTGTGGCGTCTCTATTGTACACAGTGTCAATTCTACTGACAGCTCATTGTCAATACTTATTTTTAGGAGTAAAAAAAAAATTCTTCATCCTATTTCCAGCCTACTTTAATAGAAGCATCACATCTGAGCACTGTATATAATGTGATTGGGTTGAGTTTTTTATCATTGTAGTTGGTGTTTTACTCTCATAAAAAATTTTGAAATAAATCTGAAAAATAAATATCTTTTCTACTCCAGCTTAAATGGCAGCCAATGAAGCTTTACTCTAACTACTGATTCATATTTTAGATATAATACCACAAAGATACTACAAATAAAAATCAGTTTTAGCAGCACTTTGACATCCAGTATAATTAGTTGACTCAATATATTACCTTTATATTTGTTTTGGCATTTTAGAGACTGAGCCTTTGCTAAGAGTGTTGTCCTAAAACTGATGCCTTTTTATTAAAGAGCCAAGTTCCTTGGAATTTCTAGGGGTACATGAATTCTCTAAATTGTATGTGAAATGTTGCATTTACTTTTTCTGGGGAGAGGTCCAAAGTGTCCGTTGAATCCTCAGAGAGGTCTGAGACACTTCGCAGTTGGAGGGCCCTTGCTTTAAACTGCTTTCTCTTTAATTGCTTGAATAGTAAGTAACATGTCGGCTTCTTACAAAATAAGGAAGCGCTAGACCGGGGAAGGGTGGGAGGTCCGTACAATCTCTACAGGCTGGAAATGAAACTTATGGTTCGGGGACGTGACATGTTCGGAAAACAACCACAACTGGCCAGTTTCCTCATTTGCGGTACTCAGGATGAATTCCAAATCTCGAATGCCGATTCTCAGCCTACTGGTAGCAGGAGAGAACGTGTAATGCTCATCCGAGCTTAAGTGGGAAGGTCCAACTGCATTCCTGCATCTTGCTGTACAGGAAAGCCAACTGTGTCCCATCCTACTGTCCTCAACTCTCATGTTCTCCTATGCAAGAAGAAGTTGCGTTGAACCAAGGAAAGTTTCTGGGTGGCCAAGAATTTTATGTCCTTTTAGAGGACACTGAAAACAGCTTGTTCCGGACCTCCACACGCCCTTTCCGAGAAGTCTGTTTTGTGCAGTGTGTCCCTCATGTCTGGTTGCTCTCTGTGTAAAATTTCTAGAGACACAATACATTGTTCACATTCTAGAATAGATTCCATTTTTCTTCCTAGATCTTAAGGCTCAGAGGTGAATATGAGAGGAATTCTTATTCAAAAGTTCTTATTTAATAGTCTGTCTTTCTCCACCCCCCAACCCCCCACCCCTTATCTCTTTAGAAATCAAATAAAAATCGGTTGGCCTCGCTTCTTTCTCCATGCCCTTCATTCCCAGTCATTAAAATTCTGATAATACATCTATTTTACAGCAGATTCGGTTGTCCATTTCTCTAGTGCCACCGAATCCCTGCAAAGGGATAGGAATCAAACGGTAAGCCAATCTAATATTATTCTAATAATTTGTTCTTATAAAAACCAAGGGGTGAAGCCCAGTTATCCACCTTGAAAATGGAGCAGGAATGTTAAATACTCCCATTCAAACATCCCCTTTGTATTAAAGATCATAAAACGCTTCCAATGCTTGAGTTGAGCATGATAAGAGGGAGGAAGAGGAGAAGGGGAACTATGTGAAAGTTTACGCGGTTCTCTGGGATGGAGATTTGCCTGAGGAAACTGCAAAGACTCAGCATGAGCAAGAGGTGGAAGGGCAAGAGGTGAGGTGGGAAGAGTGGGCAGGACCGCATGGTGAAGAGCCTTGAGTATCAACGCAAAGCCAGGGAATATGGGGCCTGAGATTGGCAGACATGCGCATGTGGGGAAAAGTCAATGTTCTTCCCAGATTTCCTTCATAGAATTTGTTCAAAAGAAATTTCTGTATGATTAGCTGGAGTGAAAATCAGGACCACAAGGGATGCGAACGTGGGTTGATCTCTTTGAGTGAGACAACAGAGGAAGTTTGTCTATCTGAGGAAAGGAGAAGATGGAGGGGTGGAGAGTGTTGCAGGGTAGCTGAGAGAAGGCAGAAGCCCCCGGCGTCACAATGGGATTGCTCTCCTGCTCCTGAGCTGACCAAATGGTGAGGTAAGTGAATTTGGGGACAAAATCTGCAGAGTGGCTGATCTGTGGGATCAGATTTATATGACCAGAAGTGGGACAGCCTATATGGACAGAGTGTGAAGAAACAGAAAACAGGCTGCAGGCACTTCTGGAAAGCGGGTACAAGACGTGGATGGTTTCAGGCCATGGATTTGAGGTGTGGGCCAAGTTTAAGCAATCTCCAAGGAGTAAGATAGAAAGGCATTTAGAGTTTAGGGCTAACGGTGTTTTAAAAGGCTGTTCTTATAGCTGTATGGAAGATGAAGTGGAGAGTGACTGACTAGTAATTTCTGCTACTAGTTTTTGCCTCCAGGAGAGGGAAAGAAGTGATGTCTTGACAGTGGGTCTTATTAAATATAACTTCTCCTTTGGAGAACATTGATACCCTCATGCACAAATTCTCAACTTCCTGTCTTTAGACTAAATCCTCATTTATAACTACATCACACCCTTCTTACTTCCTCTCCTCTTACCTAAGAGGACAAAGCGTCCCTCTGCAGTCCAAATTAGTCATTCCCCATGACCCTTGGTCATAGGTCTCATCTGCAAGCTGCTCTAGCAGGGGGACCTGGAGAATGGGTCTAACGGAGGACCACTTCGGGAGACGTCGTTAAAGAGATGGAAGTCATGCAGAGTCTGAGTCACCTCACAAAGACCATCCGTCCTTAACTTAAGAGACCCTGATTGACGGCGCTTGTGTTCTAGCCTATTATTCATTCTATCCGTGGAGCCCAGGAGGACAGGATTTTATCTCCATGCACTGATTCGCCCCTTGGCTACCAAAAAGGAATGTCCTCTCTCTGCCACAGCACTTTTCTCCTATCTGCATAGCAGGTACAGACACTCCCTTTTACAGTGTTCCAGAACATTTGCACGTAGAGGAAATGGTGCTCAACCTTGGATATCTAGTGGAGTGGTAATGGGGAGGCTTCTACCCTGTAATTAGTGGGCAGAAGCAAGAACTGAACAACTGTGAGCCACCGATCCCCAACGGTTTTCTGTTTACACAGTTTTGAAAAGCAACTTAATTGAGATATAATTGACATGTATACTACACCTAAAGTATAAATGCTGATAATTTCTGACAAGTATTACACATCTGTGAGACTATCACCACAGGTGAGGCGAATCTATCGTGGGTATGAATATAAATAAAAAATATGAACATATCTATCATTCCTCAAAGTTTCCTCTCACTCTTTTGTAATCCCTCCCACCCAGTCCTTCCCATGTACCTTCTCCAGACTAGTGATCTGCTTTTTGTCACCATAGATTAGCATGCATTTTCTACAGTTTTATATAAATGGAATTGTAACATTATATGCTCTTTTTTTTTTTTTGATGGACCTTTGTCACTCAGCTTAATTACTTTGAGATTCATGCATATTGTATTATGCATCAATATTCATTCCTTTTGTTGCTGATAGTATTCCATTGGATGGCTATACACAATTTGTTTATTTGTTCACTTGAGGAACATTTGTGCTGTATCCGGTTGGGGGACTAGTGAATGAACTTCCATGTACGAGTCTTTGTAAGAACATACGTTTTTATTTCTATTGGATAATACTGAGGGGTGAAATAGCTAGATGATGTGGTAGGCACGTGTTTATTTAAAACACTGCAGAACTTCTTTCCAAAGTGGTTATACCATTTTGCCTTTACTCCAGTTCCTCCATGTCCTTCCCAACTTTTGGTATGATCAAGTCTGTTTTAGCCTTTCTAATAGGTGAATAGCAGCGTCCTTGTGGGTTTTAATTTGCATTTCTCTAACATAGCTTATGTTCTCATTTGTCATCTGTATATATTCCTTGACAAAGTATTTACTGAAATCTCCATTTTTAATTTGTTGCGTTGTTTGATTTTTTACTGTTGAGATTTCAGAGTTCTTTATATAAGTGAAACACAAGTCCTTTATCAGATATGTGATTTGGAAATATTTTTTCCCACTATGTGGCTTGTCATTTCATTATTTTAACAATGACTTTTAAGTGGTAGGGGTTTTTAATTTTGACCAAGTCCCTGAGAGCAATTTGTTCATTTATGGATATTTTTAAGTGTCATATTTAAACATATTTGCCCAAACCCAAGGTTTTCTCCTAAGTTTTCTTCTAGAAGTGTTTTTGTTTGAAGTTTTCCATGTATAGGTTATATTTTGAGTTAATTTTAAATATAGAGGGAGAGGTGGATCATAATTTATTTTTTGCATTTATTAAAAAGAACTTCCTTTTCCCTACTGAACTGCTTTTGTACCTTTGTCAAAACAATTAAACTATATATATGTAGGTCGATGTCAGGACTCTTTTATAGTCCATTGATTTGTTGGTCTTGATAAATATTACCACATTGCCTTGGTTCCTGTAGCCTTATAATATGTCTTTAAATTAGGTAGTGTTATTCCTTCAAATTTGTCCACTTTAAAAATTGATTTTGGCTATTCTAGTTCCTTTGCATTTGTATGTTAATTTTATATTTAGTTTGACAACTTATTTTTTAAAATCCTGCAGGATTTTTTTTTCTTTATTGGATTGTGTTAAATCTACAGATCAATTTGGGGTGGGGGAGAATTGACCACTTCACAATACTGAGCCTTCCAACCTATGAATACACTAGATCTCTCCATTTTAATAGGTCTTTAATTTCTCCTGGCAATGTTTTGTTGGTTTCAATGTACAGATCTTGTGCTTCTTTTCTCAGATTTATCTGTAAGTATTTAATAATTGTAGTGCTATTGCAAATGGTATTGCTTTTAAAAAAAATCCAATTTAAAATAGTTGGTTATTAGTATATAGAAATAGATTTGGTTTTTATATATTGATTTTGTGCCCTGTAATCTTGCTAAATTCACATAGTAGTCTTAATAGCGTTTTGGAGATTCCATCTTATTTTCTACGTAAGCAATTATGTCATCTGCGAACAAACACAGTCTTACTTAATTGTTTCCAATTTGATTTTTTTCCCTTGCTTTATTATTCTGGCTAGAACCTTCAGTACAATGTTTAGTAAGAGTTTTATTTTTTTTAAAAAAATGAGAGATCAGGCTAACGTACTTCAATAAAAACCGTTTTTAAAATGTAACAATATATCATGAATGTCATTGCATTTCATTTTTAATGGCTGCATATATGCTATCAAATAGCAACTGAAGTCTCTATTAGCCTCTCACTATTAGACATTTTGGTTGTTTTTGGTGTACTATCTAAATATTTTTGCCCATCCCAAAGTCACACAGATTTTCTCCTATGTTTTCTCCCGGAAGTATTATCGTTTTAGGTTTTACATTGTTCGTTCACTGTTACAGCTAATACTGTGCCAAGAATTCATGTAGCAAAATATTGTGCACACCTATGATTACTTCATTACCTGTAAATCTTTAGAAATAAAATTTAATGGCGACATCGTATGGCATATTTAAGACTTCTGGTACGTGTCAAATTTGCTCTCTGGGAAAATTATCCCACCGTGAGCATGTTTGAAATGCCAATTTAACAGGATAAATTGATACTAGATTGCTGTTTAACTGTTAATAGTTTAGATTGCTTACAAGATGGAATAGTATGTTTGTGTGTATACTGACCATTTGCTTTTCCCCATATTTCTTTTCCTCTTGGTTGCTTATCTTTTTATTTTTACTTTTAAGAATCTTATATGTTTATCTCCATTTAAAAACCAATAACAACAACAAAATGCACTCTCTGGTTCTCTGCTCCACTGAAAGCCATTGACTTACTGCTTCATAGGCAACATTTTAGAATGTATATTCTACCTTTCTCTGAATGTCAGCCCTATCTCACTTCCTGTAGTTTCTTCAACCCTCTGAATCCAGCTGTCGCAAATGGTGCCCCCCTGAAATGGTTCCTGCTGAAATTACTGATGACCTCCTAATTTTATGTTTACGCGAAGTCTCGTCTGTAGCACCTGACACTGCTGGCTCTTCCCATTTCTTTTAAGCCTTAGGTTTCGAGAGTGTCACTCTCACTGGTCTTTTGCCCCTTTCTGGCTGGTGCTGCTGAGGATCTCTGCTGACTTCTCTTTTCCACTCGCCCCTCCATCTGGGTCCCCAGGGCTCCGTCTTCCTGCACGTTCTCATCATACCTCACTCCTCACTGATTCATCGGAGTCTCAGGCTTCCACGACCACAGATATCCTGAGGACTTCCGCCCGCATTTCTCTCTGAGTCCGGATTCAACCCCTCTCAGACTTCCCTCCTTTACTACGTGGGGTCACAGGCCTCTCAAACTCATGTGTCTGACTGGACTTCTTACATTATTTCCCCGGAGTTGTGCATCTGCACGTATATTCTTCCTTAGTTAATAATGAAACCCTTCACCTAATCACTGGCGGCAGGAAGCTGAGAGCCATCGCGGACTATTTCCTACACCTCATTTCTCATCTTCAGCTCTGGCAGTCGTTCAGTAACTAAACCCTATTAAGTTCCTTGCTCTCTGTCCCCTCAGCTCCTGCTTTAATTAAGTCCATATTGTTTTCTAGCTTGCATGTTGTGCCTGGCTCAACCACATGGGCAATTCATTCTCCACACATCGCTGCAGAGTGATCTTTCAAAAGTCCAAATATAGCAATTCATTATTTATACCCTTCCTGTCTTCCCAGGTCCTTCTGGATAAAGCTGAAATTCTTTGGCCAAGCATCGGATAGAATCTGGCACTTGCTTCTGCTTAACTTCGTCTATTATCTGTCTTAATAATATTAATAGCCTTATATCGTTAATTTTCAAAACCTCTCAGTGACGGGCATCGTCTTATTACTTCCATTGTAGATGAGGATGGGAGGTTGAGAAACTTGCCTATGGTTATTCTTCTTTCTGTCAAAGCCAGCTGTTTTCAATCTGTGAATTATTCATCCTGTGTGCATTTAAATGTACTATTTTCTTGCATAGAATGTCCTCAAATGTTTATATCTCATTGGGAGACATCTAGTTACTACTCATAACCAATTCCAACTCCCTCTCTACCTGGGAAGCATTTTCTAACCTTCCAGACAGATACAGTCACTCCCTACTCTGACCCATAGAGACAGTGTAAAATAGTGCTTAAAACCTGACTTGGGGATAACATTGATTTAATACTGAATCCCAGCTCCACTGGGTAAAAACAGACACCTTAGACAGTTTATTTAACTTCTCAAAGCATGAGTTTTCTCCCTTGTGACATTATGATACGAACACCTATTTCATGTTTCTAGAGAGAGTTAAATGAGGCAAGGTACACAACAAAGCACGCGGCACAGTGCCTGGCACCAGTAAGCAACCAGGAAATGCTGGCTGATTATTGTGGCCATTAACACAATACATCTTCCAGTATAACTACTGTAAATGATATACACCTTTACCAAATTTACTTAATGGTAGCACAAGAGGAAAATTTCCCTAGGACCTCAGTGATCTGATAATCTATGTATTTGCTAAAATATTTACATTTGTGTAAAATATTTATATTTGTGTAAATTATTTAATTCACCCCATTTTCTTCTTTGTTTTGGATGCTAATCCTTTCGGAAGCAAATAACTCTTCCTGCCTAACCAGCACACAGGGCTCGTGGTATGCATCCTCCTTACGTTTGTCTTATGATCTTATTTCACTCATTTCTTTTTCCTACAACCTCCTTAACCATTGGCTTTACTTTTGGGCATGTATTTCTGTAAGGAGGATCAAATCCTTTGTG
Organism: Paguma larvata; assembly: GCA_030068075.1. Classification (NCBI taxonomy): domain Eukaryota; kingdom Metazoa; phylum Chordata; class Mammalia; order Carnivora; family Viverridae; genus Paguma; species Paguma larvata. Next base: position 61,862,537 of record CM057823.1, on the reverse strand, counting down.
CATTGTGATGGAGTGCTAATAATTTTTGAAGGATATAACAGGAGAGGGCTGAGCTAAGTAACCTAAAAGGCTTTGTAGACTGACTGACGTTTGAATGCCTGACCTGTCAAATCACAATAATGGAAAGAAAATAATGCCAATTCTTCAATAGTGGATATGATAATTTGTACTATTTTATATGGATAACATTCTTTAGCTTATTGAAATAAGAATGGCAGCTGAAAGGTGCCAAAGTATGTTTTATCTAGTAAACGTGCAATGTGGAAATGCTCTGAGGCATTAAGACCCACATAGAAACTTCATTTAAAGCCACGTGTCTGTGTTCTCAAACCTTCGGGAATCACGAAATGAAACATGGCTACCTTTTGTGCCATCAACTTTTGAACAAAAATGTCACGGGCAGGAAGTCTTATAAATATTTGAAAAATTAACTAGAAAGCCAGACCAACAGTACTGGATGAGTCACTAAGAATTACTTCTGATCACTCTGTAAGTTAAATGTAGCCTGTGAGTTGTATTGCCAAGATTAGGTTAAAAATGAAGTCTTCAAATTTTTAAACCTCAGAAAGAATCTTAACATAACCCAATTTTTTTGTTAAAAAAAAGTGAGCTAGCAAAAGGGGTAAAAGGATTCTTACTATCCTTTCATTGGGATTTTTTTTTTTAGTGTTTATTCATTTTTGAGAGACAGAGAGACACAACATGAGCGGGGAGTGGGGGACAGGAGCGGTCAGAGAGAGAGGGAGACACAGAATTCGAAGCAGGTTCCAGGCTCTGAGCTGTCAGCACAGAGCTCTATGTGGGGCTTGAACCCACAAACTGTGAGATCATGACCTGAGCTGAAGCCAGACACTTAACCAACTGGGCCACCTGGGTGCTCCAATTGGGATTTTCATTCATTCATTCATTTGTTCGTTCGTTCGTTCGTTCATTTAGGGTTTTGTTTTAAGCCAACCACTCAAACAGCCCAGATCTCTGAGGGAACACTTTCCCGCATGACATCAGCCTCTGAGTTCGAGGGTCTCAGAGAATTGTGGAGTCCTATCAAGTACATGGAAGAACTCTCAAAACTGGTCCTTGGCTCTTAACACAGGGGAAAATATACAACAGGTGGGAGATGGTAACTCCAGAAAGTACTTTGTCTTTTAAGTGATTTAATTTCACAAACCATGAAAAAGCTGTTGATTGCAATCAATTTACATAGAAATTAGTCAAAATATGTCAACATCGTTACTAGAGCTTCAAAAATGTAACTGCTTGTAGCAAACAACCTCACGTCCCCTGGAAATGCGGGAAGGGACATAAATGCTATGGAATTAACTTCGAGGCTTTAATACACACATTATCTCTCAAGTCAAATTATTCTACTGTAATGACACGATATCTTATAAAAAAGTAATAGCTCTGTGCATACGGGGGATGTGTTTGACCCTGTGTATTATAAGAAATGATAGTGATTTAAGGTTTGCAACATGGAAATGGTTTTCTAGAGGGCGGAAAACATGAAGTGGGTTGCCTTGACAACATGGGTTAGTTGCATCAAGAAATCCATGGCCATGCAGGACCTTCTGGTATTTCAAGATTGCAAACTATCTACCAAATGATGTTAAAAGAAAACTAATCTCGCAGTAAGGCAGTGTCACCTGACCTATGAAATACTAGTTCTCACTTTTTATCATGAACCTTGTTAGAAAACAGATGAAAAAATTCAGGTGGCAAGACATTCAGTCAGGAAAGCAGGTAAGAAGCAGCAAGTGCAAGGGTTTTATTTAAGAGTTCGGCCCCCTCTCCCCTAGACCGCGTGCTAACAGGAGCCGGGAATTCCTGTGTATTCTCTGAAAGTCCATTCGGCTAAGACAAAGTCCATTCTGCTGATTTCCCCAGCAGTCTCCTGTGAAGCTCCTCCAGGAGGAAAATCAACTGCCATCTTGCATATTCTTAAGTAATGAACATAATAAGGATCACCACAACAAAGCGACTTAATTAGTTGAATAGAAAACAAAACCTGTTAACATGTGTGCCCTTTCGTCCAATTATCTTGGCAGGACTGAGGAGAGATTTATCTGTAAATCATCAAGCCTCCAAGACAAAGCGTGTTTTAAAAACCAATATTATTGAACAAGCTTGTTTCCTTCCCCCAGCAAACACCTGCTTTGTTGCATGGTTCTAAGTACACAATTTTGATACTCTGCTTCTAAAAAATCACCATAAAGCAATTTTGAATGAAGAGTTTGGATTTTTCCTTTCATAATGATTTTTTTTCTAAGGTAAGCAGAGCTATGCTTTTCTTTGGCTTAAACTCTAGTAAAATTTCGTTTTCAGCACAGTCTCATGCTGTGATTCCTCTGATAGTCCTAGAGATGGGCTGGGTGAAGAGACATACCGCGTAGCTGGGCTGACCTTCCCTTTTGCACTGCCTGGCTTTAAGATCGTGGAAGGGAAGCGGGGCCTGAGAGACAAGTATTAGGAGCAGAGGAACTGCCTCTGTAATAGCAAAGTGGAGAAGCACTGTGAGTTCCGATAGTATGAATGGATAGACAGGAACGCTTCCAATAATGCAAGGCCAAGGTAACCTAGGAAAGTACGCTACTGAATATGAAGGCTAAGAACAAAGAAAGGCTTTGTTCCAAGTTGCATTTATTTTCTTTCTCCAGGGTAAAGGGTAGCCTAATAGATAAGCCCATCACCTGCATTAAAGACCTGTGTTACTCATGAGGCTCCATGTCTCCTGGAGGCAAACGCAACACTCCAAACCTATGATTAATTAACAGGATGCCAAACGATGAATAGACACAATGCTTTTTATTAGCATCTTTAGAAGTGACAACACCACAGGCATAGCATTAACAGTGGCTCACTGACTAGCTACCAGGTAGAAAAATGGGTACATTATTTGGGAAGGGTGCCGAGAGAAGTAGTCATGGACAGCTTCTGATTCAATCCTAAACATTAGGCTTTCTCAATCAGGATAAGAATACTGGGGTGTCTGGGTGGCTGAGTTGGTTAAACCTCTGACTCTTGATTTTGGCTCAGGTCATAATCTCATGTCATGAGATCGAGCCCTGAGTTGGGCTCTGTGCTGACATCAGAGAGCCTGCTTGGGATTCTCTCTCACGCCCTCTGCCCCTCCCCAACTCACACGCTCTCTCAAAATAAACAAACAGTAAAAAAGATAAGAATATAAAAAATCCAAGCAAATACCAACCTATTACTTGCCTTCTTAGCCAAGTCTTTTAACCTCATCAACTGACAACCTAATCCATACACTTTCCATGCAAACCCTCATTAGACCACAGGAAAACAGAAATTTATCCAAGAAGACAGAACTCATCTTTCTCCTGTGACTTCATTTCTCACAATAAGTGACCCATCTGATCTTTGGTTTACTTATTGTGACCACACGTAAGTCAGTCTCACATGGGAGCTATTTGGGTGACATATGTGAGTCTATCTAATGTTCACATTGAAGAAAATCTGTTTTAGAGAAGAAAAGTAGATATATCTAAATAAAAGCTATAGTTGGTGAAAAGCAACAAGCCTGACACAGAAGGAAATCCTCCATTCTGGTCCTTACTTTACACAAATGTGTAATTTTGAATAGGATGGCTAATAATCTTTGGGTCTCGGGTTTTTTAACTTTTAAAATAAAATGTTAGGGGCATCTGCGTGGCTTAGTTGGCTGAGCGTCCAACTTCGCCTCAGGTCATGATCTCACAGTTTGTGAGTTTGAGCCCTGCATCAGGCTCACTGCTGTCAGCTCAGAGCCCACTTCAGATCCTCTGTCTCCCTCTCTCTGCCCCTCTTCCCACTGAACTCTCTCTCAAAAAAATAAACATTAAAAAATGTTAGGTCTGCTGGTTTCCAATCTTCTGTAGAGGCCAAAGGTTTTTCAATTTCAGGAGTTATCAGAGGTCAAAGGGGAATGAAGAATAAGAAGGATTGTGGGTCTCTCTCTTTTTACTTTTCTCACTGGTCTAATCAGAGTATTTCAGCTTTTACCTCTTTTGCTATTTACCCTTTTATTTAACATTTTAAACTAAGCTTTTAATTTTAGAATAGAGATTTATAATTTTCCCTAATGTTAACATCTTATATTATCACGATACATCTGTCAAACAAAGAAACCAACATTAGCTTCCTTAATTTTAACTGAACTCAAGACTTTATTAGGATTTCACCAATTTTCCCACTTTTTCCTTTTAGTTAGATACTGTTCCCTGATGTAAGTTCCAAGACTATCTTTCAGACAGTGTGGCAAATATGGGAGAGATATAAAAGACAAGCTGGTACCTGAGGCTTTTCCTTCTGATACCATCAGGATGATTCCAAGTTCTAAGTTAGGACTAATTTTCTCCTTATGTAAGTCAAACGCTCCAGAAAGCATGGTTCTGCATTGGCGTCACCCAGGGGCTTGTCAGGAATGACAATCCCTATGCCCTAACGCTATGAATGCCACAGTTCAATCAGCTGGGTCACTCCTGACTCACACTGCAGTGCCTCGGTTTACTCAGTATCCTCTTACCTCTTTTATAGTTATGAATTCTAAATAAGATTGCATTAAAAAAGAAGGATAATTCTACTGCTTTAAACAGCTTCAGAAACCAGTTGTAATCTCAAAAGATAATTCTAACTTGAAAATTCTGGGGCCACAAAAAATACTGAAAAGCTGAAATTAAAGTCATTTAGGGGCACCTGGGTGGCTCAGTAGGTTAAGCATCCGACTTGGCTCATGATATCGTGGTTCGTGAGTTCAAGTCCTGCATCGAGCTCTGTGCTGACAGCTCAGAGCCTAGAGCTTGCTTCAGATTCTGCCCCTCCCCTGCTCACACTCTGTCTCTCTCTCTTAAAAATAAATAAATATTAAAAATATAAGTCATTTAAAATTTACATATACTAATAGTTAACATTTATTCTCATCATATTCCAAATACACTGGTAAGTGCTTTACATGTATTATCTCATTCATATCTCCTACCAACCATAGAAGGGGGTACATATTTTTATTATCTCCATTTAGCACCTGAGGAAATACAGGCATGGAGAAATTAAGTAGCTTGCTACAGTGACCACTATCAAGGACCCAAACCCTGGCGGGCCGACTCTAAAGCTCAAGTTCTCGATCATCACATTAGTCAGGTGGAGTTAATAAAACTAACTGAACTATTGGATTACTTTATATAAGAAGTCTTTAAAAGAAATATTTCAATGAATCTATAAAAATGACTAATTACTATATCAGGTGTTCATATACAAATAACTTGTTACCTTAGTGCAACCCTTTAGAAAATAAACACAAAGTAAATTTTGTTCAAATATACCAGGCAAAAATAATTTTTTTAACATTTTGCATGAACTGAAAAGGTTTTAGTATGTTGATATTTTCCCTGTCTTAATTCTGTTTACTTTATTAATTTGCTCAGCAAATCCCCTATAGATAAACTTGCAAGGTTAAACTATCCAACCTTTGGATGACTATACATTCAGAATTGCTGGACTACAAATTAATCAGGCACGTACCCTGAAAGTAATCCAATGCTCAATAAACAGTTCTTTACAAATGTGCATGCTACTCTCTTGTTTGTCTTAGAGTGAATTCAATCCTAAAAATTGATTTTGTAAGACTGGAAAAGTGAACTTGTCACAGTGTTGATAATGGGAGAGCTGGGGAAGATATCACTGTTTACAAAGTACTTTTACTTACATCATTTGATTCCTCAGGATAATCCCGAAAAGTTGGCAAGTAAGATATTATTGCCATCCTTCCATCTTCCATTTTTCTGACAGATCTCATGTCAGGACGCGAGACTCAACTAAAGGCCCGGAGTAATTTCATTAAGTTTGACTCCAGCTGTTCTGCACGCCCCATCCAGGTTCTTCCCACTGCACCATGCTGTACTCCACTGGGCAATACTGGGAGAGACACCTGGGTGTTTCTACCCAGCGGAGATCATCGACTCTTGGTCTGCGGGCTGATTCTGGCCTTCAGATCTGTTTTGCTTTGCCTGAATAGTTTTTAAGTTTGAATCAGGTACAGTTATGTTTTAAAATTGGCAGAGATAAGTTAAATCTGGAATTTTAGGCTTCTCCTAACAAAGTAGTTGATTTGACAACAGCGAACTAGAGAGGAGTAGCTACTCTGTTTAGAGTAGACACTTCTATTCGGGAATGCCATTGTCACCACTGCTCCTTATCATATCCCCTGGACTGCAATATTTGCCATTTATCATCATAAAATGAGACTGCTTCATTCATTTAGATAACCTGTTTCCTGATATAAAGTAAATTATCGTGGGACTGAGCAGCACTCCACAGACACTTGGTAATTTTTCTCAGCCACCGTGGATGGGATTATCTTTGTGCATCTTCTGAGCACTGCTTCCACAGTCGTTCTGCAAACTTTTCATCTTAATTTTCTTTAGTAAGTGGTTCCCCCGATAGGACAGTGAGACAGTGGTGAAATTAAGGAATTTTTTTCACCTAGAAATCCCCATAAACTTTCAATTATAATTTAATAGTTGGAATTACATTAATCCTATCTAGAGTTACTAAATTGTTTCCCAAACCATTTTTAAGTCTATTTCAAAATATTAGAACTAACTCGTTTTCAAACTCCCTGCCTCCATCCCTACCCCACAAGAATGTATGTTCTCTAAGATCTGAAAATGTTGCTTGTTCATCACTATAATCTTATGACTGGTACATAGTAGGTACTCAGTAAATATCTGGTGACTGAGTGAATGAAATGGGAGTAGTGAGTCATAACTGGGCATTACTAGAAGCTCTCAGTGTGGTCCTTCAGATACAGCTGGCTGTAGGGGTGGTCTTATATAGGAGGAAGTCCATGAGGAGACTATCAATGCTTAAGAGATAAGTCACTTCCTAGATGTTGAAAAGAGATCCAGCTCAAAATTGTTAGTTTTGTTCACTGATAAAAATACTCCATTGAAATATCAACTTTTATATTAAGCTAGCTCTGTATTCGCAGAAACTCTAGCTTTCAAGAAAATATAATTATCTTTCATAGACTCAACTAAACTAATTTGCTTAGACCTTCAGTCTACTCTGGTTTTCTTTACTGTGCCAAGGAGAAAATGGCTTTCAGCCCAGCCTGCCTCTTTTCTTAGGGTCAGAAATCTTCCGTGTATGTCTCAGGGCTGCAGAACAGCTTGCTGTCAAGAACTACTTGAATTTAATTTATTTTAGCCTTTAACCACCTGCTTACAACTCGTAAGAAAAAATGACGTGTAGCCTGGGCCCTTACATCTAGCTTCTATTCACCTTTCAGGATGGCTCCTCATCCTCAACTGCCCTCAAACTCTCCTTTCTTTTCTTTGCTTCTTTCCTCTTCTTTCTCTTCCTTCTCCCTTTTTTTCCCCTTGTCTACCTTTGGTCATGTTTTTAATGTTTTTTTTTAATGTTTATTTGAGAGAGAGAGTGGGAGAGACAGAGATTGTGAGTGGGGAAGGGGCAGAGAAAGAGGGAGAGAGAAAATCCCAAGCAGGCTCCGTGTTGTCAGCATACAGCCCGATGTGGAGCTCCATCTCACAAACATCTCATGACCTGAGCTGAAATCAAGAGTCAGATGCTTAACTGACTGAGTCACCCCGGTGCCCCATATGGTTTTCTTTTCTTAAATATACAGTATTATCTTCTTTTTCTTACCATGACTTGCTTCAACGGGTAATAAGAAAGAGTAAGAAAGCACATATGTTACTTCTTTTAGGACTTGGACCTTGGACTTCTTTGTTACTCGGCACCGTGTCCTATGCAACTGTTAGAGTAGGCAGTTAGTTGCAACTATTAGGCTTTAAAGGGCATGGAGGCCGAGAAAAGGGGAGTCATGGCCAGCAATGGGGCCAGTTAGAGATCTGCCTTGGCAGCATTCCAAAAACAAAGCCTCAGGAAGCCAGATCAAACCAGACAGGCTCAAGACAAAGAAGGCCCTGTGGCCAAGTCCAAGTAAGGAAGAAGAGGCATGAAACCCTGCCCCCAAGATATCCCTTCCTCACGTAATATATATTCCACACCCTAGTTAACATCTGTTAATAAGAGACAAAGATGCTAACCCCAAGAGCAGCTCTCCTCGAGCTCGTCTACTCTCACATTTCAAGAGTATACGCTCACTTTAATAAACTTTCCTACTTGCACCACTCAACTGCCAATTCCGGTCTCTCCTTGGATTCTTTATGGCGATGAGATCAAGAACCTCTGACGATGTCACGAGATGGACTGGTGAAGGCCTCAGGGCCCAGAGTCTCCCCCGTCCACCCAGGAACACAACCTAAGCTACTGTGGAGGTGAAGAATTCTCTCATACCTGTTCTTACTTTCCTTCTGAACATTTAAAATTCATTTGAATACAAAATTTCTTTTTTTCTTTCCTTTTAAACGAGTGGATTCTTCACTTTGCTTTTCAAGAAATCACAGAATTTTAAGTTGGAGGGAAATTAAAAGATAATCTCATGCGGTCCTTGTTTTACAGATAAAGAAACTGAGGCACAGCTCAGAATGATTAAGTTTCAGAACCAGAATTAAACTCTGACATTCTGACTCAGCCCACCACGGTGTTTTGTTTGTTTGTTTGTTTACTGTTCTAATTATTTTTTCTTTTTAACTTAGTTACTTTTCTTATATGTCGGTGAAAAGAGAATTTAAAAATAGTTATCATTCTTGGATTTTAGGGTTCTCTGTGTTTTGGATTCTCTGTTAGGGTTCTCTCTCTCTTTTTCTTCCTGTCCTGTTTCCATGTGGAAGGGTCTCTGTTAGAGTAACACAGCTTGCCTCTATCTGTCCAGCACTCACTTCACTACCAGAGGAAATAGGGGGGGAAAACTGGGTATGGACTGCTTAACCTTTATGCCTCCTGTCCTGCTTTCCCTACCTTTTATAATATTCTATGCTATACATTTCACAAGGGCACAGGTTCTGCTGTGGATAGAGTGGGTAAATTCACCTAACTTGGGGCAAAACACTCATATGTAAGATAATAGCAATGGTATGGTGAGGCAGTGGGTGGTGTATCTCTGTGGAAAACAAAAGAAGAGGAGCTACATTTGGTAGAGAAAAATAGAAAATTGGAAGGAGCTGGTTTGTGAGAGATGAGTTCTCTTTGGAGTGAAATCTTTCAGGCATCTATATTATTAAAATGTTGATAATAGCATACAAACATTTTGATGCACAGATAACAGGGCTAGACACTATCATTCCAGATAGATGTCAAAGTCTTCCTCATTTCTCTCTTGTCAATGCAATAGAAAACCAACTTGATTTGGTCTAAAATAGTTGCTTTTGAAAAAGCAATGTTGACTTCCTCGAGCTTGAATTTAAAAAATTAACCCAAATATTTACGAGGAAATTTTTCTTAGATTTTATGCCAAGATTTGAGAAACTGGATAAATGAATTAAGAAATAATTCCAGCTGAGAGAGAACATTCTATATATATGAAATATCCAGAATAGGTCACTGCATAGATGCAGGATTTAGCTGGAGGAAAATTTAAATATGAAAGTAATTTGAAATTCAGTTGTTACAGCATCTTAAGAAAAATTAAAATGAAATACAATTATAACTTCTTTCTCATTAAAAACACCTAAATCGTAAGATGATGCTTTGGGGAAATCTTTATTTGTAACTCTGTGTGTGTGTGTGCATGTGTGTGCGTGTGTGTGCATGCGCGCATAGCCGTGCATATGCTTCTGCACATTCTAATATGATGCTTTTATGCTTTCCATATGGATCATTGTAATATTGGTTCCCTCGTTTTAACCATAGTTTATGTTTCAAAATATCAAAACACAAAGTATATAAAAGAAGTTCCATTTTGTGGGTCCCTTGTCCTGGTCAAAATAAATATGTATTTTCACAAAGATGGAACTGTATACTGTTAAAGACTGCAATAGCAAATCTAATGAAAGTTAAGTATTTCTTTTCATATCTAGAATAGTAATGCAAGGTGACATTCTTACCAAGGAAGCAAGATTATGTTCTTTAAGCAATAATTTTCAAAGAGAGAAAGAGAACTGAAGTAATATGTAATTGTATCTACTAATAAGGAAGTATGAAAGAGGGTTGTTCCAGACAACAATGATTATTCAGGAATTGGTTAAGTCTCCTTTGTGACACCCTCTTGTCAAATCCTGTGTCTATATCCCCATTCTCTTTTCCCAGTGTCCTGAATATCCAAATGCTAAGTTATATCTTCTGATTTGCCTATGTTATGTGAAGCATGGGTAACAAGAGGGAAGTCAATTTTTTTTATGTATTTATAGTTACTATAAAAAAAGAAGTCCTTTTATAGGGACAGTCTCACAAGTAAAGACCAAACATATGATAGCTTGCTCTCTTTGAATTACTTCACCATTCCCTCTGGAGTTACAGAAAATTCTTGATCCCCCACACCACCGTTCCATTGACTACCATGTCTTTCAAATTTATTACCAAATATTTTAAGTAATTCATCTTTTTCCATCCTTCGTGCAGTGGACTATACAGTCTTGGAGAGCAGGTCTTTTCTGTATCTGGTTCACTACTGAACACAACTGGCTTGTGGTACACGGTATAGTGAGTTGAGTGAATAAGTGAACTGGGCATGACTGGACCTTTCTCAGAACAATCATTCAGAAGACAGTCTTCTCCTGGCTGGAGCATCTGCCTAGAGGGAGGACTGTTTACGGATGGAAGCTTCACAAAAGAATACACTCTTCTGCTACCTACAGAAGAATATTTCTATTTTGAACAAACTGTTCTGTAATACTGACCCCAGTTGACTAGTCTTCTTGTTTTGGAAAGTGTAAAGACTAATCAATTGCTGGTATTCTCTCAAAAGACAAAAGGAGAGGCCATATAATAACTCCCAACCATCTAGTAGAAAAAAGCGTGAGACACTTATATTTTCCATCTCATAATTGTTTTGACATATGACATGCTGGCATTGCTATCTACTCACATTTAATGTTATTTTAATTAAAATGTCAGTTGTAGTTCTGAGGTGGCTCCTGGGTGGCTCAGTCAGTTAAGTGTCTGACTTCAGCTCAGGTCGTAATCTCATGGTCTGTGAGTTCGAGCCCCACGTCGGGCTCTGTGCTGACAGCTCAGAGCCTGGAGCCTGCTTCAGATTCCATGTCTCCCTCTCTCTCTGGTCCTCCCCCACTCACACAGTCTCTCTCTCTCCCAAAAATAAATAAATATTAAAAAAATTTTAAATATATATCAATTGTAGTTCTGAGGGCATTGTAGAGGCCGCTTGTTGGCAACAGTCTTGAGCAACAAAAACTTGAGCAAGGGAAAAGGGCCCACAGTGACTACCGAGGTGATGCAAACAGGCTCATTAAGCAACCCACCTTGAACAGTCATAGACTCTAACTGACCAGTTACAACCAAGCACAGTTCCTGAGATTTCCAGAAATAGAGAATTCCCTGTGTCTCCACACTCCCTTACTCCACCCTGTAACTGTGGCTCCTCCCCACTGCCTCCATGGAGACAGTCTCTCCTTTGTTGTCTTGCCCACTGCACCCTTGCAGTATATTCAATAAACTCCATGTCTTTTGTTCTGCCTCAGAGAATCCTTTCACCCCTCCTCCCCTGCATCACCAACCTCATTCAGTCCAGGAGCCCCACAGACAGGAACTTGTTAAGGCAATAAAACAAATATTAAAAAAATGAAAACCAAAGCAAACCAAAATGATTTTGGTAGAAAAGATAATGCTCCAATTGAGTTGAAATACTTCTCTCTTTTTTTTAATTTTTTTTTAAATGTTTATTATTTTTGAGACAGAGAGAGACAGAGCATGAGCAGGGGAGGGGCAGAGAGAGAGGGAGACACAGAATCTGAAGCAGGCTCCAGGCTCTGAGCTGTCGGCTTGAACTCACGGACTGCGAGATCATGACCTGAGCCGAAGTCGGACGCTCAACCGACTGAGCCACCCAGGCGCCCCGAAATACTTCTCTTTTAATGATTTTTTTTTTTTTTTGCTATTTTGTGGTTTACTTGTCCTTTCCCTTCCCACAGCTATCAGCCAAGGAGCCTGTTGGGATCCTTCTTCTCGTGGAGAGAAGCAATGAGAAGGGGACCTGTTGGTGGCAGAAACCACCACCACTGGATAGAGAAATCTGTATGAAAAGCTTACCTGGTTCATTTGGAAGGCGTGGTATTGAAAACAAAATAATTTTTTGAGTGTTCTAAATCACTGCACTTAGGGCTCATATAATAATGGAACTGAAACACAGCAAGATGACAGGGCCAGTATGCATTGCAAATGATGAGTACGGATATTTTTTGCTAGTATAAAGAAAGATTTATCTAGCCTCACACTAGGGCAGAGATTTTCATTGCTTCCAAGCTTATACATTTCTGAAGAAATGAAACAGCAAATCTACTTCCCAGAACTGGGCTCTGATTATAGGGAAACATCCTGGAGACATCAAAACCTAATTTGATGGGGGCCTAGGTCGTTCAGTCCCTTAAGCATCCGATTTCAGCTCACATCATGATCCCACAGTTCATGGGTTTGAGCCCCACGTTGGGCTCTGTGCTGACAGCTCAGAGCCTGGAGTCTGCTTTGGTTTCTGTCTCTGTCTCTCTGCCCCTCCCCTACTCATGCGCTGTCTTTCTCTCTCAAATACAAATGAACATTAAAAAAAATTTGTGGAGGGCTTGTTTTTAAAATTATGTAATTCTAAGTAAAACTGAGAATTAAGAAGGATGCCAAAGAGTGGTCCAGGAATCCTGGAGTAATGCCAAAATGTTCATACCCACTAAAACTCTTGCCAATGATCAAAAGAGAATCTTGCAGAAATTCATCTAGAACTGGGTCTTTATAGATGCAATTTTATAACTCTTGATTATTGTTGTTGTTTAAAGCAGAAAAGCAGTAGCTATGTAAAATTCTGACAAGGGCTACTGAAGGAATAGAGACACAACAGCGGGTTCTGAGGCCGGGAAGAATGAAAACAACAAAGCCAGACAGAAGGTGAAGAAGAGCAGATTTTGCCTACGATTTGCTTTTTTGGCATATTGATTATTTTGAATTAGTTATTTTTATTTATTTATTTATTTATTTATTTATTTATTTATTTATTTAATGTTTATTTTTGAGACAGAGAGAGACAGAGCATGAGTGGGGAAGGGGCAGAGAGAGAGGGAGACACAGAATCTGAAGGAAGCTCCAGGCTCTGAGCTGTCAGCACAGAGCCCGACGCGGGGCTCGAACTCACAGACCGTGAGATCATGACCTGAGCCGAAGTCAGACGCCCAGCCGACTGAGCCACCCAGGTGCCCCTGAATTAGTTATTTTTAAAACACAGCAGACAGAAAAGCTCTAAAAATCCAGCAGAAGTTACCCTTTTGTAAGAAGCATTTACATTTATGAGGAAAATCTCCATTCGTAAGTAGAGATCATTTGCTATATGGAAGAGGCAATTTCTAGAACTCTTACCAATGCAGAAGACAACAGCTTAAAGCTACTTAACAACCTTACCCTTGTTTACTGTGTTTCCCCTGGTAATCTCCCATAACTGGTCTCCTCTTTACTGCGAACATCTTCTTTTGTCTTTATCTGAAGATGGTGTTTCAGGTGATGGCTTTGGCCAACTCAGTGAGTTACTTGGTTTTCCTGCATCTCTCCCATGTAGACATGTTATTAAACTTCTGCTTGTTTTTCTACTATTAATCAGTCTTTTTTTTTTAAATGTTTGTTTAGTTTTGAGAGAGTACAAGCAGGCGGAGAGGGCAGAGAGAGAGAGAGAGAGAGAGAGAGAGAGAGAGAAAATCCAAACAAGCTCCGCAATGTCAGTAAAGAACCTGATGTGGGACTTGAACCCATGAACCATCAGATCAAGACCTGAGCTAAAACCAAGAGTGGGACACTTAACCGACCAAGCCACCCAAGTGGTGCCCCTGTTAATCAGTCTTATATTGATTTAATTACCAGACCAGTCAAAGGACCTAAAAAGGAAGAAGGTAAAACTTTTCTTCCTCTATAAAGGGCTTTCAAAACACAGCAGGTTGGCAAGTACAGAATAAAGATGTGAAAATTAATAAAAGACATCTTGTTTAAAATGAATTCAGGAGGGGCGCCTGCGTAACTCAGTCAGTTAAGCCTCTGACTTTGGCTCAGGTCATGATCTCCCAGAATTCAAGTCCTGCATCAGGCTCTGTGCTGACAGTTCAGAGCCTAGAGCCTACTTCAGATTCTGTGTCTCCCTTGCTCTCTGCCCCTACTCTGCTCACGCTCTCTCTCTTAAAGAAAAAAAAAAATGAATAAAACATTGAAAAAAATTAGAACAAAAATAAAATGAAGTCAAGAGATCAGAAAGGGGTGGTTCTCACACCCTATTAGAGGCATCGACAGGAAGAAAGGAACCTTGCAAGTGACACCACATTAGCTACACTTTACCACCTCAGCAGGAGGAAGAAAGATTTTCCTCTGCCCTCCTCCCTACCCCTAGCTCCGCCAGTGAGAGACCCACAAATCAGCTAATGAAAAGCCATTATACTTTGAACTCCCAAGTGTACTCCAATGGACTCTTTTGTTTCTAACAGCCCTCCTAACTTCCCTTGTTCTATAAAAGAGCATTCCTCTCCTTTCTTCTCCGCACTTGCCTATAGTTTTGCTGTAGCTTGCTTGACCTAAACTGTAATTCTCTGCCATTCCTGATTAAACTCATTTCTGCTGGTAAAATAACTGACAGTTTTATTTTTAAAATTAACCACGATAACAGCTTTCTATGTGTTTCAACCTAGTTGAGCCAGTTAATGATTTTCAACCTGTAAAATAAGTGATGTGTAGGTAATGACACCACTAATATTAGGAAAATACATAGGGTAAAAAATCCATGTTTAAGAAGAAATATTTTAGAGAAAAAATTATTTTAGAAAGGTTTATTTGGGAAGATTTCCCTTAAAACTGGTCTCAGTATAAACCGAAGTTTTGATTCTTCGGGAGAGAGACCATCGGCCACTTTTGGCAGTGTGGCATAGCACACCGAACACAGCTCTGGAATCGCGGAGCTCTGGCATGTGTGATAAGTAAGTTTGATGTTGTGGCTCATTTTCCTTATCTCTAAAATAGGCTTCATGTGCTTGTAGAAAATGGGGTTGTAATGACGATTAAGTTATTATCTATCTTCTATCAATTAGAAGTTGATATCTTCTAAAAATTTGGCACCCAGTAGAAATTCAGGATGTGGCAGTTATATTAATGACATCGCAAATTCTCCACGATGGTAAGTAAACGAAGCATTTTGAATTTTGGATACTAGAAATTCAGTAGGATACTAGAAGACCCTACCTAGGAATCTGACCACATTCTCGGCTGTATCCAATTTTAAGACTATGAACTGCGAGACCTCCAGATTAGTGGAGAATCAATAATAACCTCCGGGCAGTTGGCCTGTTATGGTAACTTGCATCGGCTCTTCTGAAAGCCAGATATCACATCAAATTAAGGAAAGCAAGAAATTAACAAAGCGTGTGTCAAATATAGTTCTTTCTTTTTTTTTAAAGTAGGTATTTCAACTAAAGCATTGGAAGTCATCATGGTGGAAATGTAGAAATATCAAAATGATCATTCCTTTTTATTTGGCATAATAAATTCACATAGATAATAAATTCACACAGAACTTATATTTTATGAACTTTCTAATATTCAACTGTTTTTGATCTACAAAAATGACAAGTGCATATGGTTCAATCTAATCATTACTAAATCAAAGGCAATTGATTCTCTGATTAATTTAAGTGAAAAAAATGAGACAAGGAAATAAGGATGCATAGAATTGAACATTTTGTATTATATATTTGTCAAATGGTATGCATATGAAAAACTACATAATGAAATAATTTAGGGGAGAATATAAAGCTGTCAGCGGCATTTTCTAGCCTCATAAGCTTAGCTTCATATCCAAGAACTGGTCTTTCCAATTCAGACTCAACTCTGAGCCTCATACAATTCTCCAGCTTCAGAGTAGGAGAAGATTTTAGGCTTCCTAACTGATACTGTACGCATTTCCAAATTGCACTGCTTTGTATATTTTTATCCTTTTGACTTTTCTGGGCTCTAAGAATTACTGCTGACCCTGGGTAACCAGTAGAATAATGGGACTTTCATTGAGTGTTATAAAAGTAGGTGAGCTACTGACTTAAAGATGATGAAAACTGCTTTTTCTCAAATAAGCCCTTGATTTTATTTAGATTTTAAAGATTTTCTTCTGGGGACATTAGGATACCTTGATGAATTTGCTAACTGAAGATTTTGGTGTAGCAATAGTAGCAGTTAATGAAGTAAGGTTTTGCTGATCTCTTTAGAGACTATTAAGCCCCAAGGGTCGTCAAGACTATGAAGATTTGCACCTTTCTAGTTTAAGGATCCATTTCATCTATACAGAATCGCCTGCCTGTACTGGCTGATGGTACAAATTCAGAATCATTAGCTAAATTAATTGTTTCATGTGGCTGGTCTTTAGAACATTATAAACTGTAAGGGAATTACTGAGTTGAGAGCAATTAATGGGATATACTCTGTATATATCCTAGCCAAATGCTATACCTGTCATTTGTAATGACTAATTAAAAACTATCAAAAGAAAACTGTTGATGAATCTTAGTGCCATCGAAATAAGCCATCTAGAACAGTTTACACATGCTTATATCTGTATGCTTCATGTCACCTCAGAATCTGAAGTCATTTTGGATACTGTTGTTTAAATATTATGCTAATACCCCATCCTTTTAAAGAAGAAAGTAACAGTTTGGAATACTTCTAGGTTTTTAAAACCTATAAATCATAGAGACTGGGACAGAATGTGCGTTCCTCACATCCAGGACTTGTGTTAGATCAGAAGTTGAAAATTCGGATCCTAACACTAGAGCCACAGAGGCATTCAGGTGAATGGGCATGGGGGTGGGGCCTGGGTGGCTCAGTCAGTTAAACGTGGTACTCTGGGCTCAGGTCAGGATCTCATGGTTCCTGGGTTCCAGCCAGGCATCAGGCTCTGTGCTGACAGCCTGGAGCCTGGAGCCTGCTTCAGATCTGTGTCTCCCTCTTTCTCTGCCCCTCCCTTGCTTGCATTCTGTCTCTCTCTCAATAAATAAATAAATAAACATGAAAAAAAATATGAGTGGGGATGCGACAAGGTGTCAGGATCAGAGAGGGAGGGACGGTGAGAAATGCGGAGAACTTGAAAGCAAATAGCCTTTTAAAGGCACTAAACACCAGTTAGCTCCACTTACTCCCCTTCAGATGTTGCCCTATGGAAACTGGTTCTGGTAAGCTGTAGATTTTCAAACAAATACAAATATGTGGAATTTTACATGAAATAATCACACATATAAATGTTGATAACGAATTCAAATTTTAAGGCCCATGGGTCAAATAAAACACATCTGTGGGCTGTCAGGAAGCAACTTCTGGATTAGATTCTAACATCCTCTGTAGATATACACATGCTATTAAAACTGACAGATGTTTAGATGCTGTCCCTCATTAATATTTATGACAAAGGAAATGTTTTTAAAAAGAAAGTAGGATATTCATTAATCAATAGCTAGTAGGTGCCCACTAGGTTGCTACAACATATTCATTATTAAGAAGATTAAACAAGACAGATGTATTCACTGCTATTCTCTGGTTTATAACTAGTTCAGTTGAGAAGAAAGGGATTCATGATAAGGTTGTAAATTATTGGGAATGGGATACTAAGAAAGGATCAAAGTTGTAAATAAGGGATGATTCCACAAAATCTAAAGGTAGAGGAAGACTTTTCAAGTCCGTATAGCATCACGTATTGTTTATTATACAAAAATGAGGGAGGGACAGATAGTATAAGAAGAGACATCTGAATTTTTTTAATCCTATATTGTTGCTCTTGCAATGAAATATTACATTTGACAAAGTTGAAATGAAGGTTTTATATGGATATAAGTTGAGAAAAGAAACCCAGGGAGAAATATACAGATGCTATGAAATAATTTGTAGTTCCCTGAGGGGCATGAAGAGAAATTTACAGAATCACAGAGGACAATGTGTTACTTAGCTACTCTGGACACCACACCGCATCTGTTCAATGGATGAGGCAAAGGGCAAAGAGTAAGGGTCTATGTCTATTTCTGGCACTGATTGCTCTGGGACCTGGAGGAACAGAGTGTCACCTTTTGTCACCCAAGCTACCCCATACATTAAAAAAAGACAATGCGTAGCCCAAAGACATTTTGAACATCAGTTCTGACATCTATAAACCATTTGTAAACTTTAAAAATCAAAGCTGTGCAAAGGCAAGAAATGCCTATTCTCCCTCTGCAGGATTTATAGAATTAATGAACAACTGCAATGGGCAGGAACCAATGAGATTCCTGTTGGAATATTCTTTTTTGCTTTACATCCCTCCTCATCCTGGAGCTCTTCATGTTTATTTCTAAGCAGTGTTCTTTTCATCCCCTTTTGTTTTACATTTAATTTAAATGGAAAAGCAGCTCTAGGCAGATTCATCATTTAAATTGCAGTCCCTAGACTCTCCTTTGGAAATTGAAACATCCATATATGTAAGGCTGAAGTTAGCTAAAAAGAGAAGTTACATGCTAAAATCCAGGGTCCCAACTATAAGGCATGACTTACATAAAGTTCATGGTCTTCATACGTATCCTTCCCAAGCTGTCCTTTGTTAGCTTTGAGTGAGATTCTAACTATATTTGACTCATATTCTTACCTTCATTCTTCAGAAAAATGTAAATGAGCAATTTGAAGATTAAGTTTATAGATAAAAATATACTTACCTCTCTCTTACAGCTTGATGCACAATATGGAGAATAATACTTTTTCTTTCTATCTACTCTTAATTATACATGAACTAAACAAAATCCCCAAATAAAGGCCAATCAAATAAAGGCATCTTATGGAAGCTAACATTCTATTCTATTACCCAATGTCTGATTATCAAGAAATTAGATGAGTTCATATTATTTAACGTAAGCTATTATCCTAACCTTCTAGAGAATTGACCTCAGTAAGTAAGTACCATGTACTCACGGCTTCCATCAATTCGATTACTCCGAATTACTAGTATATTTAGTGTGTGTGTGTGTGTACATATACATACACACACACAAATGTATACATCGAACATACACATGTCCTTTTTTTTTTAATTTGGAAGAGCTGACATAAATATCAGAGGCCCTAGTAGGTAAAATGGAGATGAAGGATTATTTGCAAACACTTGGCTGTGTTACATATTGAGTCCCTATAAGACATGTATCTTCGTGGATGTTAGCATATTACCAAACTCTATTAGGGAAAGAAACTGATTCTTGAAACAAACATGCCTGCTTGCAAGTGCTCTCTTTCCAGCCAACTCCCGCAGATACCATACCTTCCGGAGGGGTTTGAGCTTCGTCTCCATGATGAAGTCGTACTTGCAGAGCTCACAGCAGCGCGTGTCAGAGCTCTTGATCCACTGGTGGAGGCAGGACTGGTGCACGAAGCGCAGGGTGCCGGTGCAGCGGCAGGGTGTGATGAGGGGGCTCTCTTCATCCCCCTCACAGTGACAGATCCTGGGGAAGAACGAGACAGTCAGGATGCCATCTCCCAGAGGGCACTGCGTCCCAGTGGGTTACTTCCCTCGCTCCCACCAGACCATGTTAGAAACTGCAATCTCAGATTTAGAAAGCACAGACATCTGACTCCAACTCGATGCTCCAACCGAAGCTATGCCCGATATTAATTTCCTCTCACTTGCTCCTCATGCTCATGTTATCAAGCATTAGATACCAGTAACTCACAAATGCACTATCGTATCATTCCGATACTAATGCCAGTTTTTTGTTCTTTTTTATAGTTCTATTTTTTTAATAGTTTATTTTCAAATTGGTTTACATGTAACACCCAGTGTTCATCCCAACACGTGCCCTCTTTAATGCCTGTCACCCCCTCTCCCCACTCCCTTACTCCCCTCACCCTCAGTTTGTTCTTAGTCTTTGAGAGTCTCTTATGTTTTGTCTCCCTCTCTCTCTGTGGCTTTTTTTCTTTCCCCTCTTCCCCTCCCCCATGGTTTTTGCTTAGTCTCACAAAGTCCACCTATTCGTGGAAACATATGGTATCTGTCTTTTTCTGACAGACTTATTTCACTTAGCATAATACCCTCCAGTTCCATCCATGTTGCTACACATGGCCAGATTTCATTTTTTCTCATTGCCACGTAGTAGTCCATTGTATATATGTACCACATCTTCTTGATCCATTTGTCAGTTGATGGGCACTTGGTCTCTTTCCATGATTTGGCTATACTAATGCCGGTTTTAACAGCACAACTATTGAGGCATGCCCTCAACTTAATCTATTTAATATGTCAGTGTCTATGAGAACCAGCTTCATTTCATATATAAAAGTTATGACTTACAAGCATTGTAAGGAATGTTTTAATCTGATAATTTTGTTGTTTTATTTTGATGACAGATTTATAGAAGCATGGTATATAATTTAGTATCTACATGGAAGAATTCTGAAAAATTTTAACATGTTACCAAAGAATAAAGTTAATATTGAAAGTTTCAGATGGAAATTATGAAGATTTTCCTAGGAAGATGCACACATATTTGGTCACAATTGATGGCCTAAACTGTCAATAATCATCATTGTTTAACAATTACAAAGATACTGGTCGCATAAAGTTCAAGTAAGTAAAACTAATTGTTTTAAAATGTTACTTATTACATCTTCCAAGGAATTCAGAATTCAACTAGTTTACTGAATTACTATGAAATGTCATAGATTCACAGTCTATGAAATCTTCATTATGTTCATCTACAAATTAAAAAAATAATTTGTTTCCTCATTAGATGGGATAAGCTTTTCATACCTCAAGACTGTAATTCAAATCTCAGTACTTCAATAATTCTTGTGATTTAGAAGTTGTTAATAAATTTGATTAGAAATATTTTTTGAAAGCTTTAAAAATATGAATGCTGCATTTCAAAAAAAATATCCGTAGAGTTATTGAGCTGAGTCACAGCAGCAGGCTTGAAGAATGTTTGAATTGCTGCTCTTTCCTTTTAGGTCTATATGCTCTATTCTCCAGGAGCAAGAGTTTTAAAGAATGGATTTTTAAAACATATTTATCTATCTCAGCTCCCCTCCAGAGGAAATGAAATAGTTGCTCTAATTGTTATTGCAGTAAGATACAGGAATTGAAACCAAGCCCTTCCCTGACCTCAAAATAAAGAAGTATGACACAGTACACTAATGTTTTGAATCTCTTTTTCTTTTTCTTTTCTTTCTTTCTTTCTTTCTTTTTTTTTTTTCTTAAGTAGGCTTCATGCCTAGTGTGGAGCTTGAACTCACAACCCTGAGATCAAGACCTGAGCTGAGATCAAGAGTTGGGAGCTAAACCAACGGAGCCATCTAGGAACTCCTTGAATCTCTTTTTCTTAAGTAAAAAAAATATAATAAAAAAGGAACACTGATGTCTAAAGTCCTTAGGGTGGGAGTGATGAGATGAGAGCACAGGGAAGTTCAAAGTCAGAGCCCTCTTTCTCCTGAACTGAGGTAGGAAGTAGTAGTATTGGATGTAGCAGCATATATAAAAGACTAATGTCGTGGGGAAAAAATTAAAAATTATCTAAGAGTTCGGGTGCCTGAGGGGCTCAGTTGGTTAAATATTCTACTTCAGCTCAAGTCATGATTTCACGGTCCGTGAGTTCAAGCCCCGCGTTGGGCTCTGGGCTGGCAGCTCAGAGCCTGGAGCCTGCTTTGGATTCTGTGCCTCCCTCTCTCTCTCTCTGTCCCTCTCCTGCTTGCACTCTGTCTCAGAAATAAACATTAAAAAATTAAAAAAAAATATCCGAGAGTCTCTTCTTTAATATGAAAGTGTATACTTCATATCACACTTGTTGCTAACAGAGCATTGGTCTTATGATAGGGGTTCAGTAGATGTTTGTGGAGTAAAATGATTATTTCATCAACAAACTATGACTTCTAAGAGCAACCAGTGAAAGAAACTCTGGATTTCTATAGCACTTCATTTGGTTGCAATATTTATTTTTGGAGCCATTGAAACCTAATGAATTACATAGCATGAGAGGTTGATATTTCTTTTGTCCTTGAACCTCTCATCTCTCTGCATCCACACAAAGATACTCCTTTAGGTTAGGAGTGAGCAAACTAGGGCCCAATTCCTACTGCCACATGTTTTTGTAAATAAAGTTTTATTGAAAAACACCCACGATCATCTGTTTATGTACTGTTTAGAGCTGTGTTTGTACTATAACCACAGAACTGGGAGTTGCTGCAAAGACCTAATGTCCACAAAGACTAACATGTTTACTACCTGCCTTTTTACAGGAAACCTTTGCTTGCACTTGCCTTAAATATTATGGGGCGCCTGGGTGGCTCAGTTGGTTAAGCGGCCGACTTCGGCTCAGGTCATGATCTCACGGTCTGTCAGTTTGAGCCCCATGTCGGGCTCTGTGCTGACGGCTCAGAGCCTGGAGCCTGCTTCAGATTCTGTATCTCCCTCTCTCTCTGCCCTTCCTCTGCTCATACTCTGTCTCTATGTCTCTCAAAAACAAATAAACATTAAAAAAAATTAAAAAAATATGGTGATTATGGGTTAAAGACAATATATGAATATTACCAACAATAAAAAAAACAAAGTTTACAAAATAGATTACCCCAACAATTGCAAGTAACAAAAGTTGAAGTAAAGGTTACATAGAGAAGCAGACAATAAAAACTAACGTCCCTCCTGGCCTGGCATTGGAACCGGCTGATTCATGAATAGTCTGCAGGGAGAGGGGCAAAATCTCTCATTTGAAAAAGAAAAATTTGCAATTAATGCCATCGGATAATTCATTACTAAAAAAAGATCATGTCAACTGCTACACAGCTGCCAAGATGATTCTGAGGCTCTGATTTTTTTTTTTCTTACTGACATGAAAAAAGTAATTTATTCATAAGCAGATTTAAACAAAGACCTTGTTGATTACTGAGTTCAACCTGACCTGAACAGTTTTGTAGTTCAACTTCCTTCTTACATATTCCTTTCTAAAAATTTCTGCTGAAACTGTTACCTGAAGCATCACCAGTAATTTCATTTCTTCATAAAATTAAGGTTATCTCTCACAGGGAAAATCAAAAGCTAATTTCGTTTTCTTTCCTATTGCATGAGACTTATTTTTACATGACTTTAGCATTTTGAACTTTTGCTAAATTATAGAACTCAAGTTGGACCCCAAGAGTCTTTTTCAAATCATATTGAGATTGTTGTAAATAAACTTAAGAACTAAATATCAACTTCAAGTATCTACTAGAAATAAAAAATGTTTATTATGCTATTATGAAAAGAATTAAACAATTCTTAAGCTACTATCTTTTACACTAACCACAACTAACTGCTAACTTATAAATGAAAACATGGTAATAACACCACAGACATGCTTTTTCCAACAGAATAACTGTGGAGAGAAAATGATTTTAATAATAAAATTGCATTGTAAAATATTCATAATTTCAATGCATTTTTACCTTAGGGGATATCAAGGCTTGGGAAGTGAGTGATTCTATAAAATTATTGGTGACTGACATTGGTGTCTGTCACCTGGTGAGAAGAATAAGTTGATTTCACAAATTTTATTGGCATTTTTACTCTTTTAACGGGATGCTTACAGTCTAATCAGTATAGTTGAACCTTTTACCATTTATGACTTGAATAAACTTTTATTTCCATGTAACTTCTGGCTTTCTGTGAAAAGTAGACCACCAAATAGTATTTAGCAAATTAAATTCTGGAAATTGTGTGTGTGTGGGCATGCTTAGTCTCTTTCTTAATGGTTGAATTTTAAGAAAAGCAGGGTTTTTTTTTGTTTTTTTTTTGGGGGGGGCGTTTCATGTATCTTAAAATGACCTCCACTGTTTCCAACCCCCTCTCTTGCCAAGGCTTCTTGGCTCTGGTAGAATAGCATTTTTTCTGTACATAAATTTTTAAAAATAATTTATCACTAAAAAAAATCTTTGGTCGTAGTGATTATGGAATTTTGGGATTTTTTTCATTCATTCACTCATTCATTCATTCATTCATTCACATATTCTTAGTTCTTGCTATATGCAAAGAAAGTCAGATAATAGTATCAGCATATGGGGTGGATTAAGAAAGAGAGAACAGAATCTGGAGGCAGGGACCCCATTTGGGTGACTATGACAGTCACCGAGGTATTAAGAATCTGAAACGATGTTGTGCCACTGGGAAGGAGTCTGCAGAATGTGTAGAGATTCCTGGGACCTTACTTGGATTTGTGGCAACAAAGCCCATTTACAGTATGTAACTCCTAAAGGGAGTCATCCCTATAATTCTCAGATAGCTCCTTAACTTTCTCTTCCTATATTCCATGCCATTCCCCCCGCTTTCCTTTTGGCAAATCTGTTGGATCTATCTCTTCACTTCCCTGCCTACATTTTTCTCCATACTCCTCCCCAACTAAATAATCTTTAAGCACAGTCATTATGGATACAGCTATGTTTGTAATGACTTAATTTGGATGTTAATCTTTACTCAAAACTAATTATCATGCTTCGGAGTTTGGCATTCATTCTTAGAATCCACTTTACTAAGCTAAATATGATTGGAATACATGCAGGTGAAAGCCATGTTGAAACGTATGAGGTAGCGGAGGAGAAGTTAGTGCTCAAGTAAACAAGTGGGCAGATATAGTTTCTCTCTCTTTTTGAGAAATATGGCATAGCAGTGAAAGAATGGCAGAATAGAGAAAAAGTTATTTTTAATTTTCATTTCATTTCATTTTTAACAGGGAAAACCTGGACTTGTTCATAAGCAGACCTGAAAGTGCCATAGACAGGTGAAAGTTTAAAAAAAAGAAACAGGCAAGGGAATGCCCCATTGCTAAAGGAAGGTTTCTTGAGAAGTAAAGACAGTATGGCGAAAGGAACGAATGGAAGAATACACAGGAGGTAAACACATGCTTCTCCCTGTGAGCAGGAAGTAGAGGGAAAATGCTAACTGAAAGTGGTGGAGGCAGAGGGGATGGAGTAGCTGGGTCTGGGGAGGAGTCTTCTCTTTCCTGATACAGCAGACAATGTGTATGTTCAACAGAAGGCAGGAAGGCATGGGGTTAAGATATTAGAGAGGCTGTAATTAGAAAAAGCCACATGGAGAACATGATGGGAGGTTATCCAAGCATGACTATTAGAACTGTGGAGAGGCCGTGAGGTCCCTGGTGAGATTAGACAGCACAAATTTACACTGGACATCCTTAACACTGACCGCAGGCGACAGCATTCAGCAGTCAGCCAGCAACCCTACAGCTGTAGCACAATCTAACGCGTGATCTTGAGATCACAAAGTCAGAAATGGGAAGGACAAAGGGGAGAAGGATTCTAATGCTTCAGAGAACACAGTGTGAAAACAGTTGGTCATAAGGTCTAGACTCTGAGCCGGGAGGCAAGTGAAGCCACCTTGTGGTTAACATATCAGGGGAAAGGATGGGTTTGAGAGACTGGAGTTACAATACTGAAGAATTGATGTTGAAAGTGGGAGGAAATGGGACAAAGACTGTCTACATATAGTGTATTCATATCCCTCATGGATGAATTAATATCCTTTTTGTGCTACTTTTTACTCCCACTGTCACAGAAAAATTAAAAAAAAAAAAGAAAAGAAATTATTTGGGGTTTGAGATTCATGAGCAAACCAAATCCTAGCACACATGCTTGCTTTCTGCTCCAGTAAACTGGACAGGTTCTCGATTTACTCTCAAAACCTCTCAACTGGAGAGGTTTACTCAATTTACTCGTGTGTAAAAATACCTCTTAAGGTGTCCTGAGGATTAAAGAAGATAAAAGTGTGCAGTACCTGGCATGTTGTAGGCAATTAAATATTTGCTAATTTTATCATGGGATAATTGGATCCTACTGGTACTACTACTAATTTTGTTTACCTAAATTTTGTCATTGCTTTCACTGTACTGGGCCTAATTGTTGTTTTTAAATTTATTTATTTACTTGGAGAGAGAGAGAGAGTGAGAAAGAGACACCTCGAGTGCAAGCAGAGAGGCAGACAGAGAATCCCTAGCAGATTCTGCACTGTAAGCATGGAACCCAACTCGGGGCTCGATCCCACTGTGAGATCATCACCTGAGCTAAAACCAAGAGCTGGATGCTCTTGGTGAGCCACTCAGGTGCCCCCATGGTGTTAAGTGTTTTTAACAGCTAGTTCGGTAAGCTGGGTAGAGCCAATCCTTGTAAGGCCAAGTTCATGAATTCTGATTCCATATAGGTGAGTTAGCTTCTGCCACATTTGAATCCCTACATCAGTCAAGTCGCAGACATGTCTCAAGGAAAGGTAGGCAAAGCAGTATATTTAGAGATGTATATTGGGTGGACTCAGGTAAGTCTTTGGACAATTGGTCTTTTCATCTTTGAAATATTACATGGCTATAATAAGGCATATGAGAATATCTTACAAAATGTAAACATTATCCCCAAATAAGATATTATAGCCAATACATATGTGATCAATAAATAACAAAAATTGCTGCTAGGTAATACATGCAATGGATTTCATGCTTTTATAAAAGCAACTCATTTTTTTCATGTCTGCATCTCAATATTTGTAGGACTCTGTCATTCTTCACCTCAAAGATCTGTAGTGTAAGGGAGATCTATCTTACTACTGAGATTGGTTTTCTGCTAAGCTACCAACACCCTCCAAACAGTCAGGTCTGAAAACCTTTTCTAATTCTTTATTTTTCCTGACTTTTTTTTTTTTTTTTGTATTGTTAGCTAACCCCTCCGTTTTGAAACTTTCTTTCCCCTTTTTGGCTTCTGTAGCTAGTAGCCTTAAACTTGGGAAAACTGGAATTAGAAGGACATATAAGATGACCGTAGAGATCAAATAGTGATTACTTATGGGGAACAGACCAAAGATGTTAGGATTCTGGAGCCTCGGAAGGTGAGAAATGATAGGCGAGATGATGCCATGATATGAGTTTGTAGGTGAGATATCATGGTAAGAAATGACAGGGAAATAATACAGAATTCAATAGATCTAAATCCATGGCTAAGTCTTTTCCACAAAGTCAAAATTGTAGGTCAGGGGCATCTGGGTGGTTCAGTCGGTTAAGCATCCTGCTCTTGATTTTGGCTCAGGTCATGATCTCATGGTTCGTGAGTTTGAGCCCCATGTTGGGCTCTGCGTTGGCAGTGAAGAGCCTGCTTGGG
The DNA here is from genome assembly GCA_030068075.1 of Paguma larvata. Taxonomy (NCBI): domain Eukaryota; kingdom Metazoa; phylum Chordata; class Mammalia; order Carnivora; family Viverridae; genus Paguma; species Paguma larvata. Next base: position 61,835,318 of record CM057823.1, on the reverse strand, counting down.
ATTCTCTCTCTGTGTCTCTCTCTCTGCTCATCCCCTGCTCTATCTCTTAAAATAAATATATAAACTGTAAAAATTATAAAAAAAGAGTGTATTAGAAGTTAAAGGAAACAAATTTCCATGAACTATATGTATATATGTACATAACATACACACACACACACACACCCAGAGCTTTCCAAAGATGTAATGAGCTCCTCCCAGGAGAGTCCTAATTTCCCATCATTGAAAGTACGCAAATATAGGGGTGCCCGGGTGGCTCAGTTGGTTAAGCATCTGACTCTTGATTTCATCTCAAGTTATGATCTCACGGTTTGTAGGTTCCAGCCCTGCATGGGGCTCCTCACAGATGGTGCAGAGCCTGTTCGGGATTCTCTGTCTCCCTCCCTCTCTGCCTCTCCCCTGCTCATGCTCTCTATCAAAAATAAATAAAAAACATTAAAAAAAGAAAGTTCTCAAATATAAGTAGGGTATTGATATGGCAGGCATCGTGTCAAAGGAGCTCATGTAATGGTAATTAAGCAACATGAGCTCCTATGTATTTTCGAATGTTGCAATTCTGTTATTTTTTCTTTCCCATAGACTCATTTCTCCTCCCTCCCTTCTTGGTTAGCATTTCCCCTTTGCTTGTCCTGGGAGTTTTGTACTCAATCCTCCAGCATTACGCCTAGACTTGTGGTTTTAAAACCTCTACATCTAAAACCAGTCTCTGCCTCTCTAATAGCCAAGAACTTCAGCTAGTTCTCTAACCATTAATGCGGTATCCACAATAAGACACTTGATGCTTTCTATATCTCACCATGTCTTAAACTAGCTTTTCTTCCCACAAATGCCATTTCTTAAGTATCCCGTTCTCAGCTTGCCTTTATCTTGGAACCTCCCACATACTTCAGACTCTATAGTCAGATTGTCATCAACTTGCCAATATTTTTCTCCCTCAGTGTTTTCCACATCTTTTTTCTTTTCATCCTTACTGCTCTGTCCCTAGTAGTTTTGAATTGTCAACAGGTACATGAACTGTCTTTGAGACTTTGCTCTTCTCAAATCATGCTCAGACCATAGTTATTCAGATCTTAAATACTGTCACTCTTCAAGAACTCTATCATCATCAAATAAAATGCAAATGACTCACCTGGAGTCATTTTTATGACCTTCTGTAATTTGTATTTACTTTACTATTCCTACTGTATTTCCCACTAAATCTCAATATACAGGGTACGGTAGTATGGTACAAAATTTACCAGCTGATAAGCTGTGGGTTTTGCCACCAGTAAGTTCCTACTGTGGCAAGATCTTCATTCCTATCAGCCTGTAAGCTAGGTAAAGGGTATTGAGTGTACTTACTCTCCATCAACCCTCGTTGATTCTGAAGTGTTAAGTGTTACCATGCTCTATGTGTGTGTGGTGTGTCACAATATAAGAAATGTTGGGAAACATTGGTGTAGTTGTTAAAAGTACAATCAGCATTAGAATAACGGCTCTGCCTATCAATGTCTGTCATATTACTTAATCTCTTGTATTTTCAAGTTCCTAATCCATAAAATAGGAAAATAGCAGGGTCCACACTTTATAGGACTGTTTATAAGGATAAAATTAAGGGATAAAGATTAAAAATTATTTTTTCAATCAGTGCTTAGATGGTTATTGCATTCTGGGAATATGTGTCTCTGGAAATTTCCTCAACTATGATCTCATATCTGTGATACCCTCCCTCTCTTAATGATACCTCATCTAAGTTGAAGCTATTCTAACACTAACATTCTTAATGACACAGCCTCTAGATCTTTCCCTACAATGTTCCTTCCATTTCCTGGGGGGTTCATTGCTCTTAAATCCCACACTGCATAGATCTGGTGCTTGGTGTTTGTTAACTATCTCATCCATGCGAGTTCTGATATTACGAGCTAAATAAATTCCTGTTTATTCATTTTGGGGGGCAGGATTTTCTTTGTACAGAAAGAACAGCATAATACTAACAGTAATTTAAGTGAAGACAGTGTTAAAAATGCAGGTAAAGATGGTTGATTACCAGCCAGAAATGGACTGGAAACACTGTACTTGAAGCTATTATTTAAACATGTACAGAGCAGAAAAAAACAAAAACCAAAAGAACAAACATGTATAGAGCAGAGACCAAAAGAGATAGCTTAGTGAAATGAATTAGCAATTCTCAGAACTTGTTACCAACCACCAGCGTTTTGTTTATGTTTCGGGAAAAATCACTTATAATGAAAGTGAGGGATATATTATCCTTACATATACCATGCACTCTTAATTTGCGTATGAGGAACTAAACTGAGGTGAACCAATTTTATATCCTATCTGAACATCAGAGGAAGTCAAACAAACTGATCTGTAGTAGAAAGGAGAAGTAACTCTTACTTAACAAGCAGAGAAAATGGGCAGTATTTAATATTATTCTTACTAACAAGTGTTTCCACCAATTCATATTGATATGGAATCAGCATACATTTTTGGAATTTTGGAATTAAGAAAAACCTAAAATTTTCTTTACAGAGATGAAATATTATAAGCTACCATTCAGATTAAAAAATCCTGGAAACTCTGGGGCACCGGAATGGCTCAGTTGGTTAAGCGTCCCACTTCGGCAAAGGTCATGATCTCATGGTTCATGGGTTCAAACCCTGTGTAGGGTTCTGTGCTAATAGCTCAGAGCCTAGATCCTTCTTCAGTTTCTGTGTCTCCCTCTCTCTGTGACCATCCCCTGCTCATGCTCTATGTCTCTCTCAAAAATAATTAAACATTAAAAAAATTTTAAATCTTGAAAACTCCAATTAAAAATATAATTATGACAGAAGAATAAAAATACTTACAGATAGCTAATACAATTTTCATAATCATAAGATTGGTCATTCTGAATCTATTAGACAATTTTGACATCTACAGAAAAATGACAGTTCTTCACACACAAGTGATTTTTTTCAAGTATTTTGTTTTTCTGAAAGGGATATTTTCAACTCAGAAACACTTGGTACATAGCATGACTTCCTGAGTTTAATTTCATGCCCTAATTTGTCATCACTGACTTGTTCAAAACCTCAGACCATCTGCAGAGCTGTAGTCTGAGCAGTGACATAGCAATGTCCCTGGTTCCTAACTTGATCCCAGAGCTGATACAAAGTTGCAACTAATCAGCTGCATATTCTTCCCACCAGATATCACACTGATGGAAAACAGCGGAGAAGATAATGATCGCCTTGCTGTGCCAGTAATGGAAGCAGGGAGGCCAGTTCTTATTTGAATTTATAGATATTTTGGTTGTATGAGCTGCAATGCGTTGGGAAGATTCTATCTGAATTGCTCTTCCTGCAGCTGTCATCACCTCTGGTGACGGTTTGATCTTATTGATACTAAAAGTTCAAACTTTGACTGGGTCGGAGGATTCTCATAGGGACTCCTCTATCATGTATAGCTTAGTGATTTAGTCTCATAGTAGGCTAGGTCCTCTCTGAGGACTGTCTGGGAAGTTTCCATGGGTTTTTGGAGCACACTGGAGTTTTCAGCCATGCACAGACATGGATGGTCCCAAGAATCCCCAGTGTATCCAACAACAGAATAGAGTTTCTCAGTAGTTTTAGGATCAACGGAAACTGCCCAAATGCTCCAAGTCAGGAGGGACCCGAAGATGGATAGTGCCCTTTGGGATAATCTCTCTTTCATTAACTATCACTTTGTTGCCCTATCCTAAGTCTGTTGTTGAGCTCAGAGTACACTCTACTCCTGGGTAAAGCAAGTGATTTTTCCCCAGTAGTATGTATCTTTTCAGATCCTACCTTATAATTGTGGTGACGTACAGATGAATAAATAGATAATGAATGTTGAATGAGCCTACCGACATGATGATTTTTCTCTACATTCTCACACATGTCACAAACGTTCATTTTATAAGTCAGTTTTGAGATCTTTTTTGGGTTTGTTTGTAAGACCGATAAACTTAAACTAGAGATACTCCTAAGCAGATATTCTTCAAGTTATCAGCTGCACGCACTGATGTGACAGGAAAAGCAAAAGGACAGATAATACACACTTATTTGCCTTCCACGTAGATGTAACCAAAGAAATAACATTTGCTCAGATACAGAGTAAGGCTTTTGTACGTGCACAATAAGAGAACTACCAGAAAAAATTATCATTATAACTTTTTAGTCTTTTTATTTTCTGCATCTGCAGAGATTCTTAATTCAAATTGATTTTGGAAAAACAACAAACCCCCCTCCAAACAAATTGCCTTTGTGATAGCAATTTCTTTCTTTGTGATTGCTAAGTGTCTGAATACTCATAACCTCATTTTCAACCATAACTTCCTTCCATTTTTTTTTTGGTCCGCTCAGTAATCTTATTTGGTAGAGCATTACATCAAAGGAAGTCTCAAGTTGCCATGGATAATTGACAGAGCACGTAATTTATTTACAGAGAACCAAGAACGCATTGAATGAATTAGAAATATGCTTCTGTGTATGAAGCCTTCTAAACAGATAAGTAAGTGTCTTGGCAAAATACTGCTGTTTATAACGGCTCCAGCTGCTGTGAATGCAATGAATAAATCAGTCTTTATTCATTTATTCACTTATTCATTCATTTCTTCATTCATTCATCATTATCTCAACGAATAGTTTGTTGCATAGGCACTATGTGGGAGGTTATATAAGGTGCTGTGATAAACACACAGAAGAATAAGTCTCGGTCTTTTTCTTCAAGGACCTTATTCTTTGACAGTTTATACACTGGATAATGGCACAACTAGCTAGAATCCAAGTTCCAATGTGACGTATGCCATATCAAGTGCTGTCGTATGCAAGAGGGAAAGACGATGTACAGATTGCGAGTTGGGGAGGGTACTGAAGGTCCACTGGAAGACATAGTATACGAACTGGACTTGGAGCTTGGTAGAATTTTAGCAGATAAAGATGGTAGTTGGTGGGATATTCCAGATATAACAGATATTTTCAGTGAATGTTTTGAAGTAGAATTGGCCAGGTAATCAGGTAAAAACTGTGGACAAGTTTGACAGCAACATGAAAGGTCGGATAAGATTGTAGTGGGTTGTCACGCTGAAAAATAAAATAAGATTATGGAGAGCCTCAAATATATTTCCTTCATCCACTGCCAACACCTGCACACACACACACACACACACACACACACACACACAGAGGCATACACATAAAACACTTTAAGTGTCTTCAGTTGGAGTGGGAACTCACTAAAAAAATTGAGTGAGAAAATAATATCTTTAGGAAGCTGAACCTATGTTACCTCAGCGATCTGAAAGAAAAAGAAGGGAATATTATAGTTGAAATCAATAGTAGTAAGAACTAGAGTAATAGTTGTGAGAATGGAAAAGAAAGCATTAGATACTGTACAAGTTGGTAAAGGAGGTACCAATCTGGGTAAAGGAGGCGGGGTGGGCTGTGGGACAACGGGAGTGAAGGACAGACTGACATTAGGGTGTTAATGAAAGCTTCTCGGGACAGATGCTTTATCTACAGGACTTCTGAGCATTTGTTTGTCACCACAGGTACCGCTTAAAAACTATCACATTTGTGAGTTAATTTTTAACTTCGTTATATCGTATGGGACGTCCATTTTGAAAAACAGAAGGAAGAAGTTTCACACCTTCTCAGAGATTCTACTATCTCGGATTTGAGATATTTCAATGAAAAATCATATTTGAAAGATACTTTTCCATATAGCAGAACTAAGAATAGCAAATAATTAGTTCAAATAGTAATTTAAAACACGGTTTTCCAACTAGCAGTAGAATGACAAATATATAATTAATAATGCGGTTCTTACTCCTGCTTTCTAACTCAATTTTCCTAGTGTGTAGTATATCCAGAATTATTCTCATACCATTTCATGTCCCAACCATTTGTTTCTCAATCATAGGATGGAAAACACAATTTTGTGGATCCAAATTAAAATGCCTTAAAAAAATAAAATCATATAAAACTTTATTTATTCATAAGCTTGACAAAACAGAGTTTCCACGTATACCTAAATAAGGTTTTTTCAAAAGTTATGTGTGTGAACATTATACCTTGTCATTTAGAGAAATAACTGAAAACAGCATAATCCTATTAAAAATTATGTGCATAAAGGATTAGAAGGAAAAATATCAAATCTAAATATATCTAAACATATCAAAATCTAAATAGTGATATTTTCTAAATATCTAGTCAGGTAATTAAGATTATTTTTTTATTAAAAATATTTTTAATGTTTATTTTTGAGAGAGAGAGAGAAACAGAGTATGAGTGGGCACCTGGTAGAGGGAGAGTGAGATAGAGAATCTGAAGTAGGCTCCAGGGTCTGAGCTGTCAGCACAGAGCCCGACGCGGGGCTTGAACTCACAGACCGCGAGATTATGACCTGAGCTGAAGTCGGACGCTTAACCAACTGAGCCACCCAGGCACCCCCCTTTTGAACTTTTGAACAGCATTTTTCACTACGACATAATCTAACTGATACATTGATATCATTTTTCCTCCACACTCAATATCATCATAATGAATTTCATTAATTATGTATGCCAGATTCAATCATTTTGTAGATTTCTTCCCTATTTTCTTTGCCTTTTTAAATGTTTCTGAAGCAGCTGTCTATTTGAAGACAAAAACTATATAAAAAAAGTGAAACGTGTAACTTCAACAAGGAGTTTGACGAAAGGTATATTAGAACTTTTTTCATGCACAAACTACAAAAGTGAAAAAACATAAATGGAAACACAAATGCAGAAGTAAAACTTCAAGTATGGTGTTGCACAGTGGATCACTGTCACGACTAACTCCCGCTTTACTTTAGTTTTTGACGAGGTTTAGCTGATACGTAATATGAAACCAGTAAGATTCCTCTGCTTTCTTGGTGTTGATGGAGACTATATCCTTTTTATTTTATTCACACAGCAAGAAAAAAGGTAAAAATCTGGGCTTGATATTTAACCTCTTGACTGTCATTGTAATGAAAGCTGCTTTTTGTTTTCACATTATATTTTAATTTTAAATACCATCTTAGTGTGGCTTTTCTTTAAAGAAAGTACATCGTGAATACAAACTGATAATATCTCTAGTTGGACTTCATAAAATTACCATTTTACCTGAATGTAATTGTAATAGCTTTACTTCTTGTAGATTATATATCTACTACATACATATGTTATAAACATAAGTATATATATTTCATATTGTAATGAATATTCACATTATATTTGTGAATCACACTGTCTTAGTGAATCGGTTTGTTGATTTCTGCACTTGGTCCCTTAATGGCATTTGACAAAAAGTAGGGGAATGAAATCGTTGCATATGGAGCCGAAAAAGTCCATTCACATTACTCATCGTATCATTACGATAAATATTGAAAATTAACCTGCCTGCAAACTTACCACTGGCAAGGGCATGAAGAAGCTACAAAACTTATGCACATCTATGAGCCTTATTTTTGCAGAGTGGAATTTGGATGAAGATGTCTCCCAAGGGATGTTGAAGCATACGGTTGTGAGATCAGGTGAGAAATTGGCACGGATGCCCTTTTCACTGGGTGGGTGGCGTCAGCCTATGGTTGTCGTTGGTCACATTAGCTCAGTATTTGGGAAGTTGGGTGCAGGTGGTGTGGAAGAAGAAGCATATGCTGTTTTTTTTTTTCTATTCTTCTTAAGGTTCTTAAGCAAATTTCATATTTTTTTACCGCAAACTTTTCTCTTCTCCATTAATCACATACTATATGTAGTAGAGGATGCAAAATGATAAAAATATGTAAGTCATGACTTTTATGATACATCTTTGTATTTCTTATAAAGTCAATGGTCATGATATAATTTTGAAAATCATCCTTACAAGAATGTTCAAGTTATTATATGTCATGGGAAATTAAGTGGTTGAACAAGAGAGAATCGATCTTGAGCTATTTATCACGAAAAAGTGCAGGCTGCCAGTGGATAGAGATATTTGCTTCTATGACATTTCTTTTCCCACAAAAACTGAGTGTCTTAGAGTTTTGAAGCTGGAGAAGCCATCCTTTTAGGCACGTAACATAGCTCTCTAGTAGGATAAGACCTTAACCCTATTCTCTGCCAACCCTTGTTGTTAAAGAAAGTGGCCCAGTCGGGTAAGCGTCCGATTTTGGCTCAGGTCATGATTTTGCAGTTCGTGAGTTCAAGCCCCATGTCGGGCTCTGTGCTGACAGCTCAGAGCCTGGAGCCTGCTCCAGATTCTGTGTCTTTCTTTCTGTCCCTCTCCCTGCTCATGCTCTGCCTCTCTCTTTCAAAAAAAAAAAAAAAAAAAAGTGGATGTTCATTACATACAGGCAGTCAAGGATACTGTTCACTATATGAAATGTTCTCATTATAAGAGCTCATGAAAGAAATTTGGCTTCGTCATTCTTCATGACTAGCAAATGTTGCGTTTCATCTGAACACTGGGTGTGCTTTTCTGTGAAACCCGTTTCTTTGCTTAGGCCACTGTGCCTATCAAACTTAAGTTTGTAGTTCATCTTCATATATGCATTTTTGTAGATTTAGTATCTTATTTTCATGTGTTCTGATTTTCTCAACTTCCTAATTTATCCTTTTGGAGTATGTGTGTGTATATGCACACATATATGTATATACACACACACATATATGTATATACACATATACACACACACACATAGATCTACACACAGTATGTCAAGTCACTGAAAAAAAGAAAAAAATAATGAAATGCAAACATATATCTATGTCCTTGAAAAAAGAAAAAGAAAATAATCAAATGCAAACATACATCTATGTCCTTTATTTGCTCTGTGTTTTCCTGTCCCTCATATATATAATTGCATCAGGCTCCATTTCCTTAGACTCCAAAACTCCCCTTTTTTTACCCATCACAGAGTGAACACCTGTATTACAATTGTCCGGTTGCTCAACTGCAGTTGCTACTTCAGTGTTTCTCAAACTTTAGTGTGCATCAGAATCACACAGAAGTCCAGTTAAACTAGATAGCTGGGACTTCCTCCCAGAGTTTCTGATTCAGTAGGTCTGGGTGGGGAGCCAATAATTTGCATTTTAATAAGTTCCCACGTGATTCTGATGCTAGTGGTGCTGGGACAATATTTTGAGAGCCACGGATTTAGTTGTTTATTTGCTTTTTCTACAGTGTCATCTGAAAGTGAATTGCAACTTGATGCGAAATTTGAGGTCTGATCCCGGATGAACATTGTAAAAAGCAGCTGCATCTTCTATTTCTACCAATAAACTTCTCGAGTTTAAGAACCACTATCCCAAATGGTTTCAAGAGCTGAAGGGAAATAATCTCTACCAGTTGTTCACCCCCAGGCTCCATTCTAGTGTTTCCGGGTTATAGAGGTGTTGCCAAGTGAACCTGCTGCCCAAGTACGGTTCCTGCAATATATGTATCTTCTGGGCATCAGTTTGTTCACCTGACATCGGGTTAGAAAAATCAGTGATTCTCAGCTCTGGCTTCTCATTAAAGTAATCTGGGCTGCTTTTAAAAATCTACCCATGTTGAGACATCACTTCCAGGGGGATCTGGATGGGGTCTTGGCAGGAATTTTTTTTTTTTTAACTTCCCAGGTGAAACTAACACACAGTCTAGATTGAGAACCAATGGATAGAGTGATCTTTCTGATTCTTTCTAGCTTGAACTGGTAGAATTTTGAGGCTTTTCAAACAAGACTCCTCTCATTCATGGAACGTTCTCACAGTGTATGTGACTTCTATTTCATTCTAGTTATTTATTTTTCTTTCTATATTCTGCCTTTGTTTTCTCCATTGTTACTCCCTTATGTAGTGGCAAAACATTCTAATTTGGTTATACCCTATGAGAGTTGTGAGCTAGCTTGATTAAAACACCTTTAATATAAAGACATCAGAATTATTAAGGTGAGGCTCAGAGGGGCCAAATAGTGGTACAAGTTAGGCAATAACTTAAAATGGAGAGGTTTCCTGATCACTTGTTAGAGAACCACGAAGGAAAGAAGAAAGTTTGCAGTATTATGTCTAAAGTAAAATCCGTCTTCAAGAAGCTTTCCAAACACAGCAGCTCCTGTATTACGGGATCTTTAGTTTTGCATAAACCTGGAAGTGAGTGAAGGGGGACAAACTGACTCCTGGATTCCTCCTTATATCTGACTGAGGAGGCAAGGAGACCATCAGGCTGAGTTTACGGCTGTCGGAGTGCTACGAACCAAAGACAACTCGCCCAGGCTGTGCCAGGGGAATTTTAATTTCTGAACCCAATTAGACACTAGTGTTTAAATTTGCCTATGTCTGAGGATGGTTGCAGAAGATTTGAAATGAATGTGTAATGACTCTGCAATGGCTGTAAGGAAGATGAAAACCTAAACATGGTAATTAGAAATGGAGGAAATGTTCATGCTATAAATAAATTCTCAGATATAAATAATGAGGTGGTAGCAACAAGCACAGTATCCAGTATTCATCAGTTTTTTTATACAGTGTTCATTAAAGTGTTCATTTTCTGTTTGCACATATATATCCATATGTAGAAAAATGAATTTGTATAAGTGAGAGAAGACAGACGGTGCTGTTTTTTTCTTTTTCTTCCTTCCTTTCTTTCTTTCTCCTTCCCTCCCCTCCCTTCTATCCCTCTCTTCATCCATTCTTCCCTTCCTTCCTTCCTTCCTTCTTTCCTTCCTTCTTCTCTTCCACACTCTCTCTTTCCTTTCCTCCCCTTTCCTTTCCTTTCTCTCCCTTCCTCTCTCTCTCTCTCTTTCTTTCTTTCTTTCTTTCTTTCTTTCTGCAGAGAAGAAATTTCACCTTGGAAAACAAATACAAGTTCGTTAAAGAAAGCTCATAGTTCAAAACAACTGTAATCCTGAACACATATTGTTATTAAATTAAGAAGTAGATAGGGGCACCTGTTTGGCTCAGTCAGTGAAGCATCTACTGATTTTGGCTCAGGTCATGGTCTCACAGTCATGAGATAGAATCCTGTGTTGGGCTTTGCATTGGGCTTGGAGCCTACTTAAGATTCTTTCTCTTTCTCCCTCTCCCCCTCCCCTGCTCATGCTTTGTCTTTCTCTCTCTCTCTCAAAACAAAACAAGACAAACCCAAACCTAATTGATATTTTTTTTCTTATTCAGTATTTTGTACTTTGATATATTTGGGTATTTAACAAACTTAGAAATTAACAAAGAAAAGATAAATGTAGTACAGTTTAAACAGCTTTATAATATGTGAATCCTGACTTATATGTCTGAAGGACCGCTATACTTCTACTTTTGCCTGAAGTTTTCTGAGGTTGGAAAATTCCTGTTTAATATTCAAATTTACTTTTGGTTTTACAGGTAGAGAGATATCCATTTTTTCTTTTTTTCTTTTCTAAAAGCACAACTTGTTAAATAATTGGCCTACAGAATGCACGCTATATCCAAAAATCAGAATGACCTATTTAGCCAAATTAGAAGAATATTAACCAATCTACTTGGCTTTTGATAATCTACCAGTCAAGACAACCAATATTATTAGTGACACTATCATTCTGCTCACTCTTGGAAAGACTGTCTCCCAAAATGAGAACAATTAGGAAAACAAAACAAAACAACAAAAAACCCCCACAAAGCCTTGCTAAGAACAAAGTATGTCTTTGAAAGATATATTGTTTAAAAAAGATATAAGATGCCATTTCTGTATTTCATGTTTTTTTCTCATAAATTTCATGTGTGTGTATATATGTATAAATATCAATGTCTTAATCCATTGCTTTTGTTCATTCAAAATATAAATTACTTGGATAAATGCTGAAAGATTGTGAAATTGTGCTACGTATTCATAACGTTAGAATGTGGTCCTAATTAACATTTTCTTTGTTGGAGAACCCTTGAGTCTGTAGAATAGAGTAGATAGTCTATATCTGAATTTTTGCTGAGGACTGCGATAAACATAATTATTCATTTCAAAGAGAGAAATTAGTTCTACAACACTATCACACTAGTAATGCATACATTTGCAATACATATCCATTTTTCTCATTTTTTCTATTGGATATATATAGAGAGAGCCATTTTACCATTTCCAAGTTTGACCCCACCCAGTAGAAAGAAAGCAAGAATTGAAAGTGAGATCCTGTGACTCTATGTTGAGTAATTCCAATAATTCACCTATGACAGGTTACTGATGGTGTTCATTTCTGTACTTCCTACCAGCTCGGTTGTTATTAAAGTGAACAGGAGAAAGATTATTATTAGTTCTTATAAGACTCAGCAAAACAAGGCAAAGCCTAAGGAAGAGAACACATTTATGAACTTTCTGAAGAGTCTGTTAGCTCTTGGAAAAAACTGATTGTCATTAGGTCACTTAGGAGACCTTTCTCACCCAAATACTGAAAAGTCTGAACAGCTGATCTTTTACTCATGGGACAGACTAGACGATAGAATGCCAGTCTCATTTTGGTACAAAAAAGTAACAGAAAGAAGAAACGGAACACATAAACAAAATTTAAAAATCTATTACTGAGTGAATATAAATCTAGGACCAACAGGTAGAAAATACAAGGATGTAGATGGATTAAATACGAGAAAGAGTGTTTGCACAATTGGAGATTCTGAAAGGAAAGAGGCCGCCCCCAGGAAACAGTGTGTCTGAGGAAGACAGAGATGATAATGTGTGCTGATGCTCTAACGGTCTTCGAAGATCAGATGATCTGTGAGTCTATGAACCCGGTTTTCCCAATGCTCTAACAATTACCTAAAAGGGTGAGGTAAAAAGGAGTATTTTTTTTCTGTAAATAAATATGGAAAGCAAAACTACTAACTGAAATGTTAGTTTACTTTAAAATCCTTGTTTGTAAAGCACATTGGTCTCTGTTTTTAAATGTCCAGTTTATCTGGAGATACTTGGGGATACATATGTAAAACTGGGCTAGATGCGAAATGTAGAGGTTTCATGATGTCACTGCTTAGGTCCAAGTTCAATTGCCTTCTTTGATTGTGTCTGCATTTAACGATGTACTGCAGAGGTAAGTGACATTTCCTGCCATCTGTGGTCACATAGACTCCTAGTTCTGAACCTCAACAGGGCTTCCAACAATGGTTTTGCTCCTTTGCTATGCTGAGCACTGCCAGACTTAGCAAAACGACATGAGACCCTCAGTTAAATTGGAATTTCAGATAAACAGTGAGTACTCTTTTAGTACACGTATGTCCCAATGAGAAATTATTTGTTGTTATCAGAAATTCAAATTTCACCGGTGTATGACCCTGCAAGCAACCCCCTCGCTCTATGAGGCCATCAAAAGAAACGTTTGTAATCTGTAGATCTACATTTGTCCCTGTATCTGTCATTTCCCCTTTTACTTCTATTGCAAAGAAAATCATACCTATTTTCCTTGCCATGGCAATCCTTTTATTTTGGGCTCTGGGTCCCATCCTTTCCTATCTTCTCTGAGAGGCTTTAACAAATAAACAGTCTGATCTGTTTTCTTCATTGTCATCTTCTCTCTCTTCCTCTCTCTGAGCTCAAAGATTCTCTAAATTAAAAACAAAGAGAGGCCCCTGGAATCACCTCTCTCCCTGTTTATTACCTTCTCTCTTTCCTTTATACAGTCTGAGGTTTTCATCTGCCTCTTTGGTCATCCCCTTCCTTCTCTCTGTTGGCTTCTCTTTCTCTTTTGGGGCCATTAAATGTTACTCTCTCCCAGAGTCCTTCATGCCATCATCTCCTCAGTTTATAGGTTTTCCGTGGGAGATCTTGACAATCACTACCTACATGCTCCAGACTTCCTATTCTTCGTGTAAAGTTGCAAAGCCTCTTCTGAACTTTCCTGGATATCTCTCTTTGGATAGTTGTCCTGTGCCTCAAATTATTATGCATAAAAGGGAACTCCTCTTCTTTTAAATCTGACTCTCAAGCAGTGTGTTCTCTCAAGAGGAAAGGGTGCTATAATCTACCCAGTCTTCTAAATCAGAAACATGAGACAAGATATATATATATATATATATATATATATATATATATATATATATGTGCATGTTATCACCAAATCCTGTTTGATTTAGTTTCAAAATACCTTAAAAATCCATCTACTTCTTTTTATTCTCACAGCCACCGCCAGCTCTTCCCTGGGACACCGCTATGTCTCTCTAATTGGTTTTCTTTCCCTTCAGCCTTGACCTCTCCAGTCTATTTTCCAAAAGCAGTGTGAATGGTCTTCCAGAACACTAAAGTGACAGCGTTATCCTTTTCCTTAAAAGTCTACAGAAATTTGCCCTTGTCATTAAAACACAGTCCAAACTCCTATCTGTGGTGGATAAAGAACTCCACGGTTGGCTACCATTCCCCTCCTCCTCCTCCCTGCTAGGCCACACTGAAGTCCTTTTAGGCCCTTTCTCACTCATATCTGGGTGTTCATACATGCTATAACCTGCTCCTAGAAAAGCTTATCCCTTCTCTTTGCTTAACTTACTCTCCTTTGGATTTCTTAATTATTAGTTTCTCAGGGAAAACTGCTTTGTTCCATTAGATGTAATGTGTTCCTTTAGCTTCATTCATAGATTTTTTTTTCATATTGGCCTGTTTAATTATTTTCTTTACCAGCTGGAATGTAAGCTGACAGGGGATGAGACCATTACTATATTTTCCGCTGTATTTCCAGCTTCGAGAATGTTGCCTTGATACCAGCAAATTCCCAATAAACAGTTGTTTACTGTGGGAGGGAAGGAATAAATGAGTACACAGATATGATACCAGGGATAAGAAAGATCCATTTTAAGCACAATTCTTTTAGGAGCTCAGGCCTATTATTAGAAAATTATTTAAATCAATCTTATAAATGTTAGTGCTTTGTCAAAAAGCATGACTGTGTTGCTCTCAGAAAGTAGTTTTCTGCTATGAACATTCTGAGTTTTAAAAATGTTCTTTCCACTTCCTCACACCTGGTTTAAAGTTATTGAATATTGCAAGAATTAAACAAGTCAAAAATAGACTATTTTTTACCATTTTCTCATTTTCATCAAAATTTTTTCATAAAGATGGGGCACCTGGGTGGCTCAGTTGGTTAAGCGTCTAACTCCTGATTTTGGTTCGGGTCATGATCTCTGGTTCATGAGTTTGAGCCCTGCATCAGGCTCCATGCTGACAGTGCGGGGCCTGCTTGGGATTCATTCTCTCCCCTTGTCTCTGCCCCTCTCCTGCTCACTGTCTCTCAAAATTAATAAACTTCAAATTTTTTTTCTTAAAGAAAAAAGTGAGAATATGCATAATGAAGGCTATGGCAAAACAATATACAATATACCTTCCAACTCATCATCTAACCCACGCTAGACTAGAACATTACAAAAAGTTATTTACTTTGGGGCTCTTCCTTTTTTAAATAAACCATTGATGGAATTAAATATATCTTATTTGTTTTACTTTGTGCCACCCAATTTCCATTGTTTCCCATCGTTCTGAGTCTCCTCTTTTGGCATGCACTGATTTCGAAGTCATTCTGAGGATTTGGTTTGAGCAATTGCTAAATGCCAGAATTATTCTGAGTACTGTGGAGAGCACGAAATAGATATAAGCCATAATTCTTATTCAAGAAGCTTATTATATAAGAAAAAGAGAACTATTAGAAAATAAAGGAGTATTAGGGCACCTGGTGGCTCAGTTGGTTAAGTGTGCAACTCTTGATTTCGGCTCAGGTCATAATCTCACAGTTCATGAATTCAAGCCCCATGTGGGTTGGGCTCTGCACTGACTGCACGGAGCCTGCCTGGGATTCTCTCTCTCTTCTCTCTCTGTTCCCTGCAAGTATGCATTCTCTCTCTCTCTCTCTCTCTCTCTCAAAATAAATAAAAAAACATTAAAAAAAAAAAAAGAAGAAAAGAATGGACTACTAACTAAGTGCTACCGACTACGAAAGATTGTGGGAATTTGAAGAAAGAAAAGATCACTGTTGACCAGAATAGTTTGAGAAAGCCTCATGGAGTGGATAAAAATGAGATTTTTATTGAAGCACATCTAAATATGGGCACTTGGAGAGGAAGAGAAAGACACTGGGAAGGGTGAGAACTGCACTGGATGGTATTTGAATGCTGTCTTGTTTTTTCCTGCCTATAATTCTCTTTCACTTTTTCTGGTACTGATGGTGTTCTTTTTGGTACTGAAGTGTCTTTTCCCCAATTTATTAGAGTCTGTAGGGATTGCCAATAGTCACATTTAAATCCAAGCTTCCCACCCAAGGACTTGGTCCAAGCATAAGGTCCAATGCCCCTGGTGATTGTGATTAGCCCAAGGATGTGACCTAGAGCAGGCTAATTCTATTCTGTTCCTGGGATTTCACATGTAACTGCTTAAAGAGAACCTTTCTCTTTTCTGTTAAGTCAAGGCTGGTAAGATTTAAGCCAAAAGCTCTCTCAGCTCACACTGTTTCTTTCCTCTGCTATCTAGAGGAAGCTTGCCTGCAGTTGGAGAAAATGAGAACAACACACAGAGAAGAGAGAACCACACTGTTTGAGTCTCTGCAGTCCCTGAAGTCATATGTATATCTGGATTTCCTATATCTGTGACTAAGACATCCCCTTCTTGCTTAAGCTCATTTGACTTGGTTTCAGTTGATTTTAATCTGGCAGAAGAGTCCTGACCAAAGCAGGTAGTAGGCTGACGAATGAATGTGTAGAAAGAACGGAAGTATAGAGAAGAGTCAAAATGGGACATTAGTATTGTGAAAGAAGGCACGGATCAAAAGCAATCTTGGGAGAAACAATGGGTTTTGGTTAGAGACTGGATATAACCAAAGCAGAAGAAAAACAGTCAAAAACTGGAAATTCAGGGTATGTGTGAATGCACTGATATGACTGGGGGTAGTTGCAATGAGGAAGTGGGTTTGAAGAGCCACAATAGACAAACCATGACATCTGAGTTCCTGGTAAAGTTGGGACTCTGTCAGGCTATGGTTTTAGTAAGAGGACCAGCACTTACTGGTATGACAGTGTAAACCAAAAGAAAGTAATCTATTTTTGATTTGTGTCAGCATTCAATAGAATATGATAGAAAACTATAATTATGTTTCCCAAATTCATCCTTTCGATTTCTCTCCTCCCACTTAAGGCCCCAGAGAAATAGAGCATAGAGCAATGGTTCTCAAAATGTAGCCCTTTAGATCACCACATTCATATAGCTTCAGAACATTTTAGAAATACAAATTCATAGGTCTGACCCCAGAGAAGGAAATCAGAAACTCCTGACAGTGAGCCCAACAATTTCTATTTCAACAAGCCTTGTAGTCCGTGCTGATGTCTGCTAAGGTCTCAGCACTGCTGGTGTAGAGTACTCTCTGTATGTTGGTTCCATAGCAGGTGAGGTAAACTACCATTTAGTGCTATGATTTCACATTGTAAGAATAATTCCCTTAGAAAAAATCCATTTTCCCTAAATCTATTCATTCAGAAACTATGTGCAGAATATATTCTATCTGCCAGGCACTGTTCCAGGCACTGTGGACATTGGAACAAATCTGAAACAGTCAATCCCCAAAATACCTCCATGTTAGCAAATTAAAAATTATGCCACGGAAGCGACCCCCAGGGCACTAGAGTGTTGCTTAGGGAATCACAGAGGTGTCCCTAAAGAAATTACATTTCAACTAAAAAGGAATGGCTAGGATTTAGTCTGGCAAAGGGCAGAGGGGGTGCTGTGAAGACATTCTAAACCCTGAAAGGGACAGGCCTGGGTCCTTGTAGGGAACTGAAGACAGACCAGCAGGAACAGGTCTTCATTAATGATGGGTGTTGAAGCTGGAGAGGCAGACCTGATATAGATAGATCATGCAGGGACTTGTAAATCATATTAAAGATTTTGAACTTGCCACTGAGGGCAATTACGAGGCCACTGAAAAGCCTTAAATATGGCCTAACATGCTCTAATCCATGTTTTAAAAACATTTTTTTTTTGCATGAAAAAGGCATAGCCTTTCTCACCAGACAGCTGTGGGTATGATAGAATGATGACTTTAATTCCCTGTAAGTTGTAATTGGCTAATAGAGAAACTTTTTCTGAATAAGGCTTTGATGAGGGTGGGAAAGAGGGTAGGGCGTCTACGTGAGGACTAAATGCCAGGAACAGAAAAGGAGGAAGGGCTCAGGAGCTTCTTCTGCTTTGTGGTTGTGGCTGAGGCTGGTTCTGCCCATGCGTGTCTGAAGCAGCAACAGTGCAAGTTCACAGGCACTTGCTGCTTCTCTCCCTTGCACAGGAGACCCTGGTGCTCAGGCTGCGTCCGTCTGGAGGCCTTTTTCCTGCATATGAGCTCATTTAGAGATTTCATTCGCTTCCCAGGCATCACCATTACCTGCCTGAGAATGACACCCAAATCTGTATGTCCTCCCTGGCCTTGAGAAGATTTTCATTTTTAGTATCTTTGTGCTGTTGCCCTGTGCTAATACATCATGTTAATGACAGTTGCAAATATGCAATTGTTTAGTGTTGATCTGTGTATAGTTCCCTAATGCCTGAACAATTACACAGAAGCAGCTGTGACTGCTCTGCTGCCTTTTGCTGACATGTGTCATATTGTCTGCTGGACAGCTGACCCTGCAGTGTCATTGCAACCACAAACAGCCTGCCTATAATTGAACTCATCGTGTCTTTCCCAAGTCAGCTTGCCTCTGACCTCTTCTGCCTTTGTCAGGAATGTCAGTATTTACTGTCTCCCAAGTTCCGAGATTTGGAGTTATTGACTCCTTTATCTTATGCTCTCACCAAGTCCAAGCACCAAGATTTTCTCCATTCACCCAGGGGAATGCCAGTATGCCACCTGTTCTTCCCTCTCATTTTTCTTTATCATCCTATTCCTACTTCCCTCAAAGCAGAAAACTTCTACCTTACTACAACGTGTTCTCCTAAATCTAGGTTCCTTTCCCAACACACCCCCCAGGACACTGGGACACTGGGATGTTTTTCTTCATCAGGCCTGTTTTATTTAGCAAAGGTTTGTTCTGTACTATTTTTTGCAGTGAAATTGGTTTTTCTTCAAGGGATATTATGTTGAACTCTGTTACGTACAAGAGATAATCATGAAGCTTCTCTGATCTAAAGGCAGCACAACCTCCTCCATCTGTTCTCGGCTTTCGAGGCAGCCTCTTTGGTACCAAAAGGCTCATTGAGGCAGCCTCGAGAACAAAGATGTGCAGAACACAGTTAAACTCTTTGGAAACATATGCGTGTTTTCTTTACAAAGTCTTTGTTTGTTTGTTTGTTTTAGCTGCTACTATGTAAACTTTCCAACCCAGTCATGTAAATTCACACAAAATTCTTCGGTGCACAGTGTCATTCCCTCACCTCTGTCTGGGCTCGTGGTATTTCCCGAGCCCTGAGTCCCCAGAATGCCCATCCAGACATCTCTGCCAATCTAATTCTGCCTTTCGGGCTTTCCAGATTGTTCCAGCTCTCATCAATGTTTCTTTCTTCAAATTTCTGCAGGATTCCTTTTTATTTTTTTAATTCGCCCTGTACTATCTTGAATTTGCATCTTTTCACGTATGTGTTCGATTTCTCTCACTAGATAACAGGCTACTGAAGGAAAGAATCGAGTCTTTTGCTGCCTTTTGCCCTCAGCATCTAGTATAATATGCAGCCTTAGTATTTGCTTAGTGGGTATATTTTGATGATAACCCACAGCAAGAAATAATAACTGTAGGCCCATCAATCTCACTTTCGTTAATAGAAGTCTAAGTTAAATATCCTGTCTTTGAAAATGCTTCTCCAGAGCAGTGCTTTTAAGTTGAGAGAACCAGCCACTCTGACTTTAATTGCAAACATTACTTTTTTCTCCAATTACCATTAAGCCTACAACTAGCTTCTTTAACTGACTTTCATTAAATTATGTTAGAAGTAGATTCGGGGAATGACAACAGATGGTTGTAAGTGGGGAATTCTTAGTTTAGACTAGAAATAGCTGTTTTATTCCAACCTCCAACATTTTAGCAAAGTCTCACTTAAATAATATTCACAGGATTATAAGAAACTTATATCAATATATAAATCAAATGGTGTCCCTTCTTTTAAATCTCTGAGCGTGTCTGATATGGCACTCTCCACCTCTCCCCCCTCCTCTGAACCACCCATCCCCCCACTCACCACAAGCGGCCACAGGAGCCCACTTTCAGTTCCCTGGATTGCTAACCTCCTTCCCTCCTCCTGGCTTCGTGTAGTGCCACTTTCTGCCTGCGTGATCTTCCCCGTTTCTTTCCCTGATCAATTCCTGTCATCCTTGAGCTTCAGTCAGTTTGTCACCTCTTTAAGAGAGCTCTTCTCTGATCTTGCAGACTAGGTAAAGCTTCCTTGTTATGTGCTTTCATATTCTTATCACAACTGTAATTATGTATCAACTGTGAAACTGTTGTGTTCTGGGCTTCCCATTAGACAGTAAGCTCTAAGATGTCAGAGACTGTACAAGTACTATAACATTTTTAATGCCTAGAATTGATGCATCACAGACGCTCCGATGAATCCATGAATGAACATTTTATGAATATCTGATAAGACTTCCAGAGAAACAAACTATTATAAAATTATTTCTATCCAGAGCTTAATTCCCCTGGACCTGTCTTGAATGGACATGGGCAGCATTTTCTGGGTCATGTGATTCACGTGAAACACACACACATATCTTCTAAAGCAACTTTGACTTTCACAAAATGAGTCCAAACAACCAAGCATTATGCAACAAAACTTCATTTACTCCCAAACAGAATCTAACCAATTTAAATGGCTGGGTATAACATGAAAATGTAAAACTATCTGTTTTGTTTAAAATTATCTGATTTGTGCATATCGGCATGGATTGGCATGTAGTTCTTACTCACATGAAGTTATTCTGAAAATGTATATGGATGGATAAAAAGTGGGAGAAAGGAGTCTCGTAGCTATGAAACGCCTACATGCTGCAACCTTTTAGTACAGGATTATCACTAAAGTTAATGTGTTCTCCTTCCCTGAAGGCTCCAGCAACCCCACTGATACGTCTGTGACCTGTTTCTGTGTCCTTTCAGTCTTGAATTACCCTGCTGAGTCAGACAATTGGAGAACAAATTAGCACCAACTGCAGAGGAGATTTTTCTGGTACAAAAATCTGACCTTAAAAAACCCGAGCCTTAAATATCTTTCTGTCAGGATGCTAACAGTTCACCAAATTTGCATTAAAGGACCTAACGTTTCATACATTCTCATTCATATTTACTCCACTCGTCTCGTCTTATAGAGATGGGTACCAGACCTAACTGTTTGTCAGTCCATTTCACAGGATCCATCATCATCTAACTAAGGGAAGGGTAAAGGGGAAAACTAATTCTATTCTAGAACAGCTTTCAAACCCCTGGATACTTCCACACTCTTCTTCTCTCACACATCTTTTCTTGTTTTATTACCTTATATCCAATCAGACAGATAACAGTATAAATAAATGTTATGTTTTGAGGGTAGGTGTCAAACACACACCTAACTCACAGTGGGCAGAAATGCTTGTGGATGGCATCAAGTCTTCTCTACAGTGACTGACCTGCATATTTTTAAATCATCAGACCCGTCATGGTAGGTGGCAGGAGGCGTCTGCACAGAGTTATTCACCTGGAACCCAGCAGCATCCACCAACTTGCTGCCTTCTGCCACTGCCAACATTTCAGGGCTAGAATCTGCTTCTGAAAGTCCTTTCTTGATGGTTTCATACTGCCCAAGACTATGCAAAAGCTGCAGATCCCTGTGGTGGTATCTGCCTTTGGTTTCCTCGTGCTTCCTTGAAGATCTCTTAATCTCAAAGGATCCTTGTGGCAGGGAAAGACTGCATTCTTGGTACCTTGTGCCTTTTCCTCTGCAGAGATGTAAAGAGCAACTCTCACATTCAATCGGCTCTTGTTGCTTTTTACCTTTGGATTCCAAATCTACCAGATGCATTCCACTAGGAGCAGAAGACCCGTCCAAGTTGCCACATGGTTTATTACTATTTTTCCTTCTTCTCCGTGACAGCCGGAATTTAACCTGGGCCCTTCTTTTTGCCTGAATCCAGCGAGTCTCGTCTGTGGAAGAGGAATCTGAAGAATCTGCGTAAAGCTCACTCCATCTGGGGCTTGTGATCTGGAGGTGAAAATCGCTTCTTCTCCCTTTTATTTGTTCTTCTGCATGCTCATATCTCTCAGAGGCCCTCCTCCTCCTCCTAGGTCTCTGTTTTACTGATTTCTTACCAGACTCCTTCCTAGCGGGGCTGAGCACCATGACAGGGGTGCATTGCTCAAATGCATCTTCTGACATGTCATGCAAGATGGCAGATCTAGACAAAGCAGCAGGCAAAGGATGGGAAGATGGGAATGGAGAGGAAAGCCGTGGGAAAACAGAGAGAGAGAGAGAATGATGAAAATGATAGCATGGACCAGAAGTTGGTAAATAAAGATCAAATGCAGAAAATGCACTGAAGGAGGAAAATTAAACCAAATAAATTGTCCAAGGACAATGCAAGGCAGAAGCAAGAGCCACACAGTATCAGAACATAAGAGAAAAATACAAAACTTTGGTTTAAAAAATATTTAAATAGGATCATTTGCTGAGCACTTACCGACAGATGTCCTGAGTGGATGGACAGACAGACAATCTTGACTGGCTTCTGGGAGCTGTCCCTGTTGTTGGACTGCTTGCCTGGAGAAACAAGTTAGATAATTTGGCATCTTGGTTAAGATAATACATGGTCGATATCTTGCTTTTTTTCCACATATTTAAAAAATTACAGCAAACGTGGCTGCCGGTCATGTTGCTCATAACACGGCTCACGACATATAGGAAGTTAGAGGGTTCGTTTTGCAAAAGTAAAACTTATTTGAGGAACTTGGAACAGCTGAGATGCTGTGCCACTTTGCTGTTGCTTCATTTATAAGAGAGGAAGACGATTCCACAAGTTTCTGTTCTATTTACTGTAAACATTTGAATGGAATGGCTCAATTTGCCTTGGAAGCAACGGGTAACACTTGAATATCCTATAATACAAAGGACATACAGACTATTGTGTGACAAAGATGATACCATTCTGGGAAGCCTAAATAATCAAATAGCCATTAGACTGCTAGACACTGTCTGGAATTAACATTAAGTCACATCAAGTCCCCATGACATAATATATTTGAAAACAGTTTATAATATTTAAAAGCCTATGGTTCTTACAATTATTTCATCACTGAAACTAATAAAATCTACCCATCACACCATAACTGACCTTTCGTATCCTTTAACCCTGTGACCGTATTGAACCTGAGGATAATAGAGCCTGAAAAAATTCAGATTGTTAGCCCAAAGTTGAGCACATTTTGCCAAACGCTTACCTTTGAAACATAGCGTTTTCTTCACTAAATTTGACCTCTTTAACTTGGTGTATTTAATAAGATGCTGGTGTTCAATCAAAAGGCAGAAAGTATTGAAAATTTGCTGTGTGCCAGGCAGTGTGCTGTGGCTTTATCAACTGTCTCCTAAACCTTTATTATAATCTCACAGGTGGGAGATAATAACAACTAACTGTTTTGAGTGAATACTATGTTCTAAGTAATTTTCATGTACCAATTCATTAATGCTCATGAGAAGTGAATGTGTTAAATGTTGTAATCATTTTCATGTTATAGATAAGGAAACTGAAAAATTGGTGCTGCTTCATACGATTAGGTGCTAGGGCAGCGGTCTGGGATGAGGAATCTTGCTCTCACATTTGTTTTCTTACCCACCTTGTAATACACTTCTCCTTTACACAGGAGGAAACTAAGGGAGGAGGCACAGGTCCGAATTTAGACCAGTATGACTGCACAGATGAAGTACACAGTTTTTACACCAAGAAATAACAGTTAAGGTCGAACGATTACTGCTAAATTTCAAAGTAGCTCTAAAAATTCCCATATTAGAGATGGATGGTTGTGGGGTCCAAAGGAAGAGAAACTAATTCTAAAACTCAAAATTGAACTCAGTAGCTTTCAAGAGGAGGCATGGTAGGCTGAACGATACTGCCCTCTGCTCCCCCTGCCCCTGCACCTGCCCCAAGGTGTCAACACCCCAATCCCCGGGATTTGTGATTATATTTCCTTGCATGACAAGAGGGACTCTGCAGATATGATTAACTTAAGAGTAGTGAGCTGGGGAGATCATCTTGGATTACCTTGATGGGCCCCATGTAGACATGAGGATAATATGAGAAGGAGCCAACAGAGTTATGGTTAGAGAGAGAAGATGGAAGGATAGGAGCAGAGGTCAGAGAGGAAGTAAGATGCTACACTTTTGACCTTTGAAGATGGAGAGAGGGGGCCCTGACCAAGGATGTAAGTGGCTCCTGGAACTGGAAAAGGCTGAAAAATAGGCTCTTCCCAAGACCCTCCAGAAGACGAAGCCCACTGACACCTCAGTTTTAGCTCAAAGAGACCCACATTTGACTTCTGACCTCCAAAACCATAAGACAATAGAATTGTGCTGTTTTAATTCAACAACTTTGTGCTAATTTGTCACAGTAGTCATAGGAAACTATGGAGAAACAATAGGAGATGAGACTTGAGCTAGTCTTAAAGGCAAGCAGGAGTCATTAAAGAAGAGATCAAAAATATTCTAGGTAGAGGAAACAAGATGTCCAGAGGGGAGGCTGGTGTTCTCAGCGTGCTCCCACAGACTAACATCTGCACACTTCTGCCTTATAATTTTCAGAGGCTCTCCTATCAATCCATGAACATGGTATTTTTTAAAATATTTGAATATCATCTTTGAACACCAGTCCACGTTTGATTATGTTCTTCTGGATTTCTATCAAAACTCATTTATTTCAAAATTTTAATTCAGAGTAACTTCACTTCTGCATCCACAGAACAGATATATAGTCCATTTTCAAAAAAAAAAAGCATTCCTTTACTCTATGCGGTAAAGGATAAGTTTTGTTAGATTGTTCACCACTTGTCCTACACACATTCACTGAGATTAGTGGGGAGTGGGGAGTTCTGCATAAGCAGCCACTGAATAAAGTCAAGTTCACTACTCATTCTTTAAAAAAAAACAACAATTCAGCCCAAAAGTAACCTCAAATTGCTGATGATATTATAAAAGTGAACTAAAATATGTTGAGCATCATAATGGATATTCATGGCTACTTAATGGTGTTGAAGCTGACTCTACGAATCTGTATATGGAAAAGATCTTGAAATAGATATAATCACAATAAACAAATTTTATAATCTCACATGTCTGAGCAAATGTATGTTCTACAATGGGAATGTGATTTGTCAATGAATAATAACAATAGAAACTAAAAAACATGCAGCTTCGCTTTGGAGAGTTTTTGGTCCACCACAACACTGAATCAAATAGCACTTATGTCTATAAGTCTTACGTATTATAAAGGAAATACAAATCATCCTTATTGTCCATCAAGAATCTTCAAATAACTCATATCCAATATTAGATTATACATGTTCAGTTTGCTGGTGGGGCCAATGATCTAGTATCAGCTGGTGTAGCTGATGCTGTTAATGCCCACTGTGTCCCTTTGGCCTTCCTCTGAGTTCACCTGTCCACTGATTCCCACTTGAGTTCCTGTGCCTCTTGGGCTCTATCTCTGGGTCTTTGGTACCAGGTGCATTTGCTTGACTGCACACAGGCATAACCTGGAAGTCTAGGAAAAGCTAAAACCTCTGGGGATATCTCTTGGACTAAAGTCAGTGGATAAATGTCAGAGATTTCCCATTCTCCCAAAAGGGCAATCCTAAAGCAACTTTCAGTTTCTCAAAAGATCCCAAGCGGGATTAAGGCCCATGGATCCTAGCTCACCATACACCCATTTACTGGCATTTCCCCCTTTTCTGTCTTTCATCTCCCAAACCTAGGGTGCTTCCTGGAATCACTTTCTAGAAAAACTACCTGCTAATTTCTCTAGTACTTGTGGATTTTTTTTACAAATTTAAGAAAAAAAAACAAAAGAAAATTGGTAGATCTTAGAAAACACTGAGTAAAACACACAGAGAGGTAGTTCACAAGGGAGGACCTGCACGGGCTTTTTGGACTCCTGTAAAAAGAGGCTCAATCTCCATAAGCAAACAGATGCAAATTCAGTTAACAATGGCACTTACTTACACTCACCAGATCAGCATGTTCAAAAAAAGAGTGTAGCCAAGGTGAGGGAAACTAAGCATTGCCATATATCATTGACATGATTATAAATCGGCACAACTTATTTGGAGGGCAATTGGGTAAACTTTATTAAAATAGAAAATGTCTATGGTATTCACATCAGAAAATCTACTCAGGAATCAATTTTATTAAAACACTTGCAAAATTGCCCCAAAATATGTTCATTATAACAAGAATGTTCATTACAGTATCGTTGGTAATAGCAAGAAATTGGCAATCACCCAAATGTTTTGTTACTAACATGGAAATACATAAGCCATATTAAGAAATGAGATATATCACGCACCCACCCAAAGTGACACACACATATGTGTAGGGCTATATTTTTAAGTGAAAAGTCAAACTTCAAAACTGCATGTGGTATGGTCTTATTTGGGTAAATACTGCTTTCATGATATGTGCTATCATATGAATAGACACATTTGGAGGAGTGTACATCCAACCATAGCAGTGATTATCTTCGTGAGATAGGATTATGAGAAATCTTTAGTTTTCAGGCTATGTATTTTATACTACGTAAAATTTTGTTTTTAATAAAAGGAAAAATACATCATACTAATGATGATGTCATGATGACAACTCTTAATATCGAAGATCAGTAATGATATTCCCCCGTAATATTTATCTATAATTATTTATTTGTTTAAAAGTTTATTTATTTATTTTGAGAGAGAGAGAGAGAGAGAGTAAAGGAGAGGCAGAGAGAGAATCCCAAGCAGGCTCTGTGTTGTCAGCTTAGAACCTGATGTGGGCTCAAACCAATGACTGTGAGATCATGACCTAAGCTGAAATCAAGAGTCAGAAGAAGCTTAACTGACTGAACCACCCAGGCGACCCTCCTCAAATATGAAAAAAAATATGTTTATTATTTATTTTTGAGACAGAGAGAGACAAAGTACAAGTAGGGGAGGGATAGAGAGAGAGAGACACATACACGCTGAATCTAAAGCAGGCTCCAGGCTCTGAGCTGTCAGCACAGAGCCCAACGTGGGGCCCGAAATCATGAACTATGAGATCACGACCTGAGCCGAAGTCAGATGCTAAACTGACTGAGCCACCCAGGTGCCCTTCCCTCCTATAATATTTAAGTGATGCGGTCTTAGCCCCTTTGAATTCCACTTTCATTCTTCAGTTACATGTACTCAACATGATATCTACATAAAAGAATTGTTACAAGTATAACAGGAAATCATTGATCAGATAACTGTGGAATATGCAAGAATTGTAATCAGATGCTAATCATGAAAATATCAAATTCTTTTTATTCACTCCCAGCAAATCATGTTTTCTCCCCACAAGGGGACTCAATGGCATCCTCTCATTCAGAGAGAAGATGCATACAGTCTTAGGTCAGTGATTCTCAATCCTGGCTCAAAATTAGGATCACTGGGGAAGTCTAAAAAAAAAAAAAAAAAGATGCCTTCAACTGGGCCTAATTCCAGAATCTTTAAGGAGTGGGACCCAGGGGACAGGACCTGACCATCACTATTTTTAAAAGTTGCCCTAGTGACTCAAAGTGCATCCGAAGTTAAGAACCACCGACTTTGGTCAAAGGGGACATGATTTGACTTTTAATTTCATATTTTCAGATTTTTTTCTGAGACTCCAGTGATATTATTTTTGAAAGCTTGATTTTTTTTTTTTGAGAGACAAAAGTGTTTTCTAGATTCTCAAATCTCACTTGGACTTCTGGGTTTAATTTTACTACAACCTATAGTGTATAAAAATAAAGGGTATGACTCATATTTACAGTTTATAGGAAAAATAATTACTCTCTGCTCAGTACTACCTGCTGCTGAAGAACAGGAGAGAGAGAGAAGAATGAAGGATGAAATTCCAGTGTCCTCCCTCTCCATTTATCCACCCTGGTCAAACAAGGTTTGGGGAGAGGGTTGTGGGGGGCAGGGCAGGGAATATGCTTGTAGGAAAACCAAGAGCATGATGCCTGTCCTTCCTTTCCCTGGAAAGACTGTAATGTCTTTCAGAGCAGCTTTTCAGTGGGGAAGGGAGGTGCCTAATACGGTGCCTGCGTGGCAGGGTAAAAGTGACAGAGACTGATGGACCTGTGCCAGCTTTCCCATTCCTCCAGACTAGGGTAGACTGAGGAAATCCAGGTGTCGTCTTGTGCTTTTCCGAGTGTGTGAAAGAGAAGTGAGATTGCTAGCCTGTAGAAGTTAGCAAGGGCCATGAGAGTTAAAGTCAATGCAACTTTGTAACAGAGGGCCACAGAGAAGACTATCAGACAAACACCTCGCAATGACAGTGAAATCCCAAATGGGTTGGGAGGTCAGCCCCGCTTGTTTGTAACAAAGAGCCAGTCACCACATCTTGGTGCCTTAGCAATAAGTCTGGTAAAAACCTGCAGAACAGAACTTTAAAGAGAGGTCCCTGTCCTAGTATATACTGAAAATTGAAGGGGTAATGGGATGAAACCTTGAAAGACTGGATGTGATTAAATTTTGAACTGGTGGAGACAGATCTTTTTTTGAAAAAGGAAAAAAAAAAATAAGAGATTTCCCATACCAGCAGTAAAGAGAACTCAAGAAGAACATAAAGGGAAGAAGCTTACTTTGAGGATGTCACACATTTTTTTCCCCCTGTATTGTGCAAAATACACCATACTTCATCCTAGGGGCCATGTGGGATCCCTAAGAAATTGTGTAGCAAATATCTGCACCATTGGCTGATTACAAAATTTAGATGTAGAAGAGAATTATCTTGAAGTTGAGTCCATACAGTCTTGTGGGTTAGAAACAGTGCGTTAAGAAAGATGCAGGCCAGACAAAAAGAAAAAAGTGGGATGACAAGTTGTCTTAAAACGTTCCTTTCAGCACACCAAGTTTTGGGAGGAACTGAATATCCTTTCAAAAAAGGAAAGTCAAATCTACCTTTGGCAATTCACACCATTAGGGGTGAGGCATAGAGCAAGACTAGATTCTTTGAGAGGTACGAAAGAGAAGTTGCAGCTAATGGTACAGAATCCAGCATGCCTGGAAAGGCCTTGGAAGGCCAATAAGCAGAGCCCCACTGGTCTGCAGAGGCCAAGCCATGCCAGTCGACATGTCCTATCGGAAAGACAGCTGAAAACAGAGATGAAACAGATTATCAGCAGGGAGGGCATAGCAGGGGATTTGGTTTGAAGTACCAGCTTCATGGTACTTCAGGACCCATCATGGTATCCAGGCTACCTGGTAAAATTTATGCATTCTTAGAGATAAAGGAACAGATTTGCCCAGTTGCCTTTGGTACCCCATGTCACATCTCCTCAGTCCACTTCTGATAGTTGCAGCCCTAGTGAGTAATTCCTTTGTGAGTGCCAATGGACCTCATGGTGAGAATGTCCCCCTCAAGTGAGTGCAACTCAGTTTCTACCATCTACTCCTAAAACCAGGAGAACCCATTTGGCTCTACAGAAGCCTGAATGCAAGGGAAATAATCCCTCTAGCGACAAACTTTAAAAAAATAGTGGTCAAAAGCTTGTGTATAAATGATCTATCCTGTTCCTCAGGTAGAAAATTCTGAAAGACCCTTTAGATATCTTTCAGGAGTCCTATTAAAATCATAACTGACTTTGGGGCATCTGGGTGGCTCAGTCAGTTATGCGTCCGACTCTTGGTTTCGGCTCACGTCACGATCTCATGGTTCGTGAGTTTGAGCCCCACATCAGGCTCTGCTGTCAGTGCAGAGCTTGCTTAGGATTCTCTCTCCTCTCTCTCTGGTCCTCCCTCACTTGTACACTCTCTCTCTCTCTCTCTCTCTCTTTCAAAATTAATAAATAAGCTTAAAAAAATCATAACCAACTTCAAAATGCACGCTTACATTGACTTTTTACCCATCCTGCCTCATGTTCCCTAACCCCTTATTTGTGATTCTTGGGACGACTTCTGAAGTATACCACCTTCATCAAAAGTCTAATCACCAGTATTGTTTTGAAGGGAACAAAGACTGAGAGATAGTTGGTAGCAGACATTGTACCAGAAAGCAGAAACACAAGATAGAGTGTAGAAGCTGGGTCACTCATGGTCAAACTTCACAAGGAACTCTTTGCTGGTAGTTAGTCGGGTGGTGATAACGCCTTGTGAGCTGTAGCATCAAAGTTGCTGTATTGGCTGAGCTACAGGTGGTGGGGAAGCATTCAGTAGCTCTGGAATTTGTGTTGTAAGGGCCAATGGTCATTATAAAGGATGTGGGCTTGCCTGGCTTTGTTAACTGCCTTGGAGGTTTCAATGAAACAGAATGGCAGGTTCAGTTTGGCCAACTACCAAGCAAGGGTACTTTATAAAAGCTTGTGTGTAAGTACAGTCCGAAGTACAGAGATGTTACCTCTAGGTAGCTCTCAGACAAAAGGGAGCAGAAGCTGGAGGATAAGTCATCAGCCTCTGGTCCTTCAGGTGGTTAATCCTTGGGGACATTCTTTACATTTCATAAGGAGAGCCTGGCAGAATCAAGCCCTGTTGTCACCTCAGTGACCTCTTTACTATCACCCTTTTATTGGCTTCTCCTTTTTACCTGTCTAAGTTTTCTTCTCCCTCACTCCTGATGCCTAGAGAATATCCCAAACCAGCAACAACTCCTTGTCCCAACCAGGTCCTGCTTCCATGAGAACTTCAGACACTGAAGGTTTAGGGTGGGCTCTATCATCAGAAAAATTCTCTGGCTGTTGCCATTGCACCTGCTGGCCTGGACTATCTCCCATGTTCCTGGAGTTGTACATATTGCCATCACCTGAGTCCCCTACATGCAGGTCTGGTGTCCAATCTGAGTCCCACTGGAAGAAGATAAAATTTCAATCCTGGCCCTTTCCTCAACCCCAAGCAGGTGATTATCTAGAGAGAAGAAAATATTCTCATGCTTCTTATTGCCTCTCATTTTTCTACATTTTTAAATGTTTATTTATTTATTTTGAGAGGGAGGGAGGAGGAAGAGGTGGAGAGAGAGGGAGATGGAGAATCCTAAGCAGGCTCTGGGCTTTCAATGCAGAGCCTGATGTGCGACTTGAACCCACAAACTGTGAGATCATGACCTGAGCCAAGATCAAGAGTCAAATGCTTTACTGACTGAGCCACCCAGGTGCTCCTCATTTTTCTACATTTTGGTCTGTATACCTACAGAAATTTGAGATCTATCTCCTGAAGGTATAATTCCAGCCATTTCCTTTGCCTTACCAAAAGGCTTCAATGGTTCCTGTCCACTTAATAAATACAAAGAGACCAGTTTGAGATTTGGGGCCTTTTTTTTTTTTTTGGACTCCTGTCTACGTTTCTGGTATTTACCTGAATCACTCCTATTAATCCCTAGGTTCCAACAAAACCAACCATATTTGTCAATATAATCATATAAAATTGATCATATGACCAAATATGCCTCATACATTTATTTCTATGCTCTTCTCTACAGAGAAAAGAACAAAAGCAAAGCTGTGGAATTTTCCTTAAGGCCTATCTTATTTTCTCAGCTTTACACACAGCCATTTTCCTTTGAACTCCAAGGCCTTTTTAACTTCTCTTAACAGTATCACCCTTGGTCCAGCATTTATCATCTGTGTTCCTGTCTAACCATTTCCAAACTGCCACAATGTCCCATGATTAATCTTTTTTGCTTCTTTTCCAGATTGAGAAGAGAGGCCACGTCTTATTCATTTTAGAAATCTTCATAGTGTCTTGTACGTAGCAGGTAGCTAATAACAGATTGTGGGGTCGAATTCAGCTTGGCGACAGTTGAATTGAGTTGAACTGAGCTTGGTAATAGTTGGACCGAGTTGAATTGACCTTGGTAAATCCTGTCCTGATTGCAGTAGAGATAGAGATGACAATCATATCACAGTGAACCGAGAGAAAGGGCTCCATTCTTCTCTGTAAAAGAGGCAATTCTTCTCTCTAACAAAATAAATGAACTGAGGCCGACTGTTTTATATAATTTTTGAGACCCTTTCCTTGGACTTTGAAGTTAAAAAGCATATCAAATGAAAGATGTATCTTCTGTTTCCTTTTAAAGAGAGGGGTTTCTAATTAGGAAGTAACAAACTATATTGCATAGAGAAGAGTATGTCTTTCAACAAGTTTTAAGCTGGCAGGGTCTGTTTAAAAAGAAAACATAGTAATTGAGGATAAAAATGAATTAAAATCTTTTAAATGCATGGCCCCATTCAGCAGCAATGAATTGTTTTAATTCACTAGTTGGTACATTATGAGAGCTTGATAATTTGTTCATCCCTTTAATAGGTGCAAGATTGAAATGCGGCTGGGGAGGAAAAAATAACAATTGGCTGGATGAGCAGAATAATATGTTCTTTGAAATGAAGCATTCTTTGTAATGGATGTTTATTTCAGATGATTACATTGTACAGTGCATTTAAGTGGGAAAAACAAACAAGAGGCCAGCTGCACTAATTTTATCAAAGTTATTTATATCAGCAGTATAATTAAAGGCAGTAATTTCAAATTAGGTTTCCTGAGAATCCATTTATAGGCAACACAAGACAACTTGTCTCTATGGCATCTAGGCAATGATTATGCTCCGGGGGCAATGTTAACTACTGCCAATTGGCCTTGGCATTTTGAAAATTAATTATTGTTTTGAAAGATGCTAAAGCTGTTGCCTCCTGCTGCCCTGACCAGTTTAGATCCACTCCACTAGGAGAGCCCGATACGTAATTTATGGACGTGACAAAGAATCATCACGCGTAATCATTTACAAATGGCTTCTCTTATTTAGTAATACATTAGCAATACCTTATGAAGAATGATTCTGGATCTTCAGATGGGAGATGCTGCTGCAGTTTTTTTTTTTTTAAAGCCTCCACTAATTTCAGCAGTTCATGAGTAACATGTTGAAGAATTTAGTATAAAATGAAATATTAAACTGGCTCTAGGGAACAGAAATGGGCCAGAAGCTGAAAGATTCTTTTTGGCTGTGAAAATATGTAATGACTAAATAAAGTAATAAATTTAGAGGATGTATTTACACAATCTCAGGGCCAGGGGAACTTCATAAAGGAGATCTGGTGTAGCCCCCACCCGAAACGATTATTCCATTGATAACTCTCGATAGGCGATCACCCAGCCCGTTTGGCCAGTAACAGAATTCACGGTCTCCTGAGAACATTCCTACCTCTCTGACCATACCATCTAACTGTATCGTTGCGGTATCACATCGAAGTAAATTTCTCTGGGGCTTCCAGCACCAATTCTAGTTTCACTCTCCAAAACCACACAGACTTGGCTTCCTCTCTGTGTCTTTCTTCTTTATTTTTGTTTTTGTTTTTTAAATGTATTTATTTTTGAGAGAGAGAGTGAGAGCCAGTGCGAGGTGGGAATGGGCAGAGAGAGAGGGAGAGAGAATCCCAAGCAGGCTCCACACTGTCAGCATGGAGTCTGATGTGGGGCTCAAACTCACAAACTGTGAGGTCATGATCTGAGCTGAAGTCTAGAGTCAGACTCTAAACCAATTTAGCCACCCAGACACCCCTCTGAGTCTTTATTCTCTATCAGGGTCCTTTATTTACTTATCGATCCTCATATCTACTGTATTCTTACACCCCAATCTTAATCACATTCCTGTGCAAGTTTGGAGTATATTTTTATAGCAGTGAGTAATTAACTTCCCTGGAAACACAGGATGCCAATGATAAATCTGTAAAGGAAGATTTTAGACAACGATAGGACTTCATTGTTAGGTTGAATAGTGTTCCACATTATTTGATATGGAATTGGTGAAGGTTCTGATTAGGAGATAAAGATGATGACAAGTGTTCTTACAAAAGATTAGTCTACTTAAAAATAAAATTAAAAAAATCCATTTACAATAGCACCCAAACTATAAAATACATACAAATTCATCAATGGGCAGAATTCAGAGAGTCCAGAAATAGATTTACAAAAATGATCATCTGATTTATGACAATGGTGTCAAGGTAAGTCAATGAGGAAAGAAACATCTTTCAAAGAAATGGTGCTGGAACCAATGAATATCCATAGGGGGGGAAAATCTCAATCCTTACCCTACAGCATATTAAAATCACTTAAAATGCTTCATTCAAAACAAAAAGCTAAAACTGTACAACAATGAGAATAGAAAATAAGACCTTTAAGACCTCAAACTAGGACAAGATTTTCTACATAAGACACAAAAAGCATAGATCATATAATAAATTGCTGGTAAGTTTGCCTTTATATAAATTAAAAACTTCTGCTTTTAGAAAGCAAGAATATACAAGGTACATATTGAATAAAAAATTTGTATAAAAAGAATCCTTAAACTTTTGTAACTCAATAATAGACACTCAATAAAAATAAGCCAACAATTTGATAGCCACTTAAAAAGATATTAATTTCAAATATACATTTGAAAAGATATTCCAAATCATTAATCATCGGTGAAATGTAAATGAAGTCGCAATAACATATTACCATACACCCATTAGAATAGTTACAATTAAAAATACTGACAATATTAAATACTGGCAAAGATGCAAAATAACCGGAACTTTTGTACATTCCTGGAGGAAATGTAAAAAGGAAAATCATTTGGCAGTTTCCCATAAAGTTAAATACACCTACAATTCTACTTCTACGTATTTACCCAAGAGAAATGAAATCATACGTCCAGCCACACCCAGATTTGCACACAAATGTTTGTAGCAGTTTTATCGACAATGGGCCCAAACTGTAAACAGTTCAAATCTCCATCACCAGGTGAATGGATAAACAAAATGTGGAATACTTATGCCTTAGAATAAATACTACCCAGCATTAAAAAGGAACAAACTATTAATATATGCAACAACATGAGTGAATCTCAAAATAATTATGCTAAGTGAAAGAAGCCAAGTACAAGACTATATATAGCAAATCTCATTTATAAAATGCAAAATAATCTATAGTAACATAAAGCAGATTAGTGGTTGCTGAGAGCATCGATGGAAGAATTACGTAGGAGTCTAAAGAATCTTTGGGGGGTTGATGACGATGTTCTGTATTTTGGCAAAGTTTTATGTCAAAACTCAGTGAACCGAATGATTTAAAGGATGCGTCTATTGTTCGGCCTGTTTGAGTTAGAGAGAGAGAAGGAAGGGGAAGAAAGTAAAAAGATACTTATATTCATATATACCATATGCTGTGGAAAGGAGTCTGAGTGTCTATGGTTTTGAAAACTTTATGCACTGTAGCCATGATTCCATAGTTCTGCAGAAAATCAAATTTTTTAACTTTGATATTTTGTTTAGTTATTGTTCTAAACTGGATCTTTTGAAATATGAAGCATTTAGGCATACAGTAAATAGAATAAATAGATATGCTTCAAGATTCAAAAAGATTCAAACACACAGTATAAAATCAACTGTAGGACTTAAATATGCAGCAGGGCTTCTTACTGTTGGGAGAGCATTTAACGAATTGTGTCAAAAAGTGTTGGAGAAAAACACAACAAAACAAAACCACCACAAAACTTGTCTGTAGATCTCCTGATCTTGCTTAAGAATGAATTTAAGCTAACTTATACAACATATATAAATGCAAAAATACCAAAAAAACCCCATATAATACAAGACAAAGCATGATTAAAATGAATGTGAGAAACTTTTAGGGAAAAAACAGAGGGAAAGGTTCATGACATTGGTTTTGGTCATGACTTCTTGGCTATGATATGAAGAACACAGACAACAAAAATAAACACAGATAACTTGGACTACATCAAAATTTAAAATTTCTGGGCATCAAAGGATGCAATCGACAGAGTAAGCAGGAAACCTACAGAATGGGACACAATATTTGCAAATCGTTATTTCACATGGTGGTTAATATTCTATAAAGAACTTCTACAACTTAACACTATGAAAACAAACAAACAAAAAACAAAACAAACCCAAATTTAAAAAATGGGCAAAACATGTGAATAGACATTTCTCCAAAGAAGATATACAAATGACTGATAAACCCATGAAAAGATGCTAACAACACTAATCATTGGGGAAATGTAACTCAAAACCACAATGAGATAATCATACCCATTAGGCTGACTGCAATAAAAAAAAGAAAACACACAAAGTAACAAGTGTTCGCAAGGATATGGAGTAATTAGAATCCTTGTGTGCTGTTGGTGGTGAGAATGTAAAATAGTATGGAAAATATTATGGGAGTTCTTCAATAAGCTCAATATAGAATTATCATAGGATCCAGCAATTCCACTTCTAGGTATATATACAAAATAATTGAAAGTAGGGTTTCAAAGATATATTTGTATACCCATGTCCATAGCTCTGTTATTCACAAAAGCAAAAGGTGGTAACAACGCATATGCCCATTGATGACGAATAGATATACAAAATGTGGTATATACATGAAATGGAATAATTATTCAGCTTTAAGGAAGAAGGAAATTTTGACACATTCTTCAACATGAAAACCCAGAGGATATTAAGCTAGTGAAATAAGTCAGTCACAAAAAGACAAATACTTTATGATTCCACCTATTTGAGATACCTAACGTAGTCAAATTCATAGAGACAAAAAGTAGGAACGTGGTTTTCAGGGGCTGTAGAGAGGGGGGCAATGGGGCGTTGTTTGCTAAGTATCCATTTTCAGTCCGGTAAGATGAAAAGAGTTCTGGCGATTGTGCAATGATGAGAACATAGTTTATGCTACTGAACTTATATACTTAAAAACTGGTTGATAGCACATTTTATGTTATGTGTATTTTAACCACAATTAATTTTTTTTTTAAAACATAAGAAGAAAATGGGATAAGAAAGAAATGAGATCAAGGAAGATGAGATATGTAGGTTCTGGCACGATGGCCAGAACAATAAACCAAATGTGGGTCTAAAGTTTTTAGTTCTTGATACGAAGAATCATATGATTTGTACTCTCCATAAGACAAAAACAAACTGAATCATTAGAAGCACAATTGCTGGTGCTGAGACCAAAAAGAACTTTCATCTCTGGGTGGTCATTTATGCTCAACACAATTTTTATAATGAATGCAGTCAGGAGTTTCAAACGAACATGTCGATGATTTTTTCCCAATGGTATGATGTCAAAGTAAAATTCAGTAGTGTGACAGAAAAATTTTTACTTTGACATTATGCCACTATGAAAATAATAATGAACATGTATTAGAAATTTGTTGCTGTGTTCATTATGGAATATTCTTAGCTCCTTCCCTGCCCCCTCCCTTTTCAAATCTTCACTGCTTGTCTGCCATGTCTTTCTCATGCCCTCTGGATTGACAGATAGTGATACTTAAGGGAGAAAGAGAGGTGCGAGAGATTTCTTGACAAAGGAAAAAATTGAAAAGGAAAGAAATAAGATCTATGAAGAAGACGGAGTGAAGGCAGAAGGATAAGGGGCTGAAAACAGCTCTAAGAGTTTTGTGGATGAGACAGACATGAACGGCTGTTTTAATGAACGAGCACTTAGGGGATGGAGATAAGGAAAGGATCTTGAGGAATTCTTACTGTGTGTTCTTTGCCCTGATTCCAATTTCATTTCCACCTCAGCCTCCTATCCACACATCAGTCCAAGAAAACCTTTACTTATGAAAGAGTTTGTCAGTAATTTCGGAATTGGGATTTCGCTTCTTTTGCATAACATTTTGTGTTGATACAGAACTTAAATTCAGAGCAAAATGGGCTGGATTTATTCGGTCTGTGTACATGAAGAGCGGCCCACAGAAGAGTAAAATAGGGGATCTAAAAGACGATTTGTTATCTGGCTTAATTCAGGAATCAACTTTAGAGCAGCTGGAGGAAAAGCTAGAGACCAGGTAATACTTTATTAACACTGTGTCTCTTAACAGGGTTGCCGATAAAGAGTTGAAATGAGTTCGGAGTTATATATTCCCTGTCCTATGCTTCCATGAAGCTATTTCCTGTGGCTACAGTGTGGGGTCGGAGGAGGTCAGGGAAATGTAAGCATCTTCTTGTATATATTAAGAAGCCTATCAAAATACGTGCTTGAACAAAAGCTGGCACGAAGGAAGCTAGTCGAAGGAAATTGGTCGAAGATGAACATATAGGCAGGGCCAAGAGCTATCAGAAGAAACTTCTGAGGTGCACTTAAGTGCGTAGATAAAAGGATAATGAAGATGTTAAATTTCAATATCATGAGCCATAACTATAGATAATTTTAGCCTGGACAATTGTAAAAAACAGTCCAAACATGTTTATACCAAAAAATTTAGCAAATTGCCTATAGTATATTTAGCAGCCACCCTCTTTATACCCATCAAGTTAAACAGCTTGCAAACACATGCTTAACTAACTGTAAGCTGGATCTTTATGCATGACTATTGACATTTTACATAAGCAAAAGCACGTTTGATTTTAGGATAGTTGATTTATAGATCTTTAGACTAATAATTTAATAATTGGGCTAATTGTTAAGGCCACCCTTTGCTCATTAAAATATCATCTACATCAAAGAGAATGTTTGCTTTTCTATTTCTAATGCCAAGGGTATACAAATGGGCAATGAGACAAGACTGTAAAAAAAGGTTTTACAATATTAGTCTCAGTTTTCAAGCTTCCTTCATTTATAATTTGTGTTTTTATGGTTTTAACACAAAAATCTTATTATCATATCAACCTATAAGTGCAGTCTCTCTGTTGTTCCTAAAATAACTTTTCGCATCTGGCAAATACAATACACTTGTTTAATGTTATAATATGTCATTCTTGCATTCCCTATACATGTTAATTTCAAAGTAGTGTCTGCTGTAAGAAGCTAAAGAATATTTCTGAACATCTGAGTTGTTATTTCATCAAACCTGTCACCTTTCAAGAATAACATGATAGTTTAACTGTGATTGAGAGAGCGTAGGGAAATCAAGTAATAACACTGTTTGGAAGAAGAAAGGGAAGAACTTAAGTTACTACGATTCCTGTAATTTAGTTATTATGACTAACAATACTTTAAGAAAATGATGACTGTTTGCAGGGAATAAAAGGTTTCTAAAGGAAATTAGTTGACACATAATGTTACCTAGTTTCAGGTGTACAACTTAGTGATTTGACAAGTTTATATACATTATGCTGTTTTCACTACAAGTGTAGCTACCATCTGTCCCAATACATCACTAGTACCATATCATTGACTGTATTCCTTATGCTGTGCCTTTCATTACTGTGACATTATTCATTCCATAACTGGAAGCCTGTATCTTACTCTCTCCTTTACACATTTTGCCCACCCTTCACCCCCGCTTCTGTCTGGAAACCATCAGTTTGGTCTCTGTGTTTATAGATCCTGATTGTGCTTTCTGTTTGTTAATTCATTTTCTAGATTCCACTTATGTGGAATCATATGGTTTTCATCTTTCTCAATCTGATGTATTTCACTTGGCATAATACCCTCTAGGACCCTGTAGGTCCATCTATGTTGTCTTAAATTCTCACATTGCATGACTTCACCCTTTTCTATGGCTATGTAATATTCGCGCGCGTGTGTGTACCACATCTTCTTTAATCATTCATCCATTGATGGATACTTCAGTTGCTTCCATATTTTGGCTATTATAAATAATACCGCAATAAACATAGGGGTGCATATACATTTTTGAGTTTGTATTTTCTTTGGGTAAATACCCAGTAGTGGAATTATTAGACCATATGGTATTTTTACATTTAGTGTTTTGAGAGGCTTCCAAACTTGTTTCCACACTGGTTGTACCAATTTACATTTCCACCAATAG
The DNA here is from genome assembly GCA_030068075.1 of Paguma larvata. Classification (NCBI taxonomy): domain Eukaryota; kingdom Metazoa; phylum Chordata; class Mammalia; order Carnivora; family Viverridae; genus Paguma; species Paguma larvata. The sequence continues at coordinate 61,795,488 of CM057823.1, read as the reverse complement.
TTCATGAAAGTTCCTTTTCTTCCATATCCTTGTTATTTCTTATCATTTTCATTTTAGCCATTCTGACTGGTGTAAGGTGATATCTCATTGTAGTTTTGATTTGCATTTCCCTGGTCCTCTGCTCATTTTTTAATTGGATTGTTCATCTTTTTGGCGTGGAGTAGTATATATTGTTTATATATTTTGGACATTAGCCTGTTATTCGATCTATTGTTTTCAAATATATTCTCCCATTCAGTAGGTTACCTTTTTGTTTTGTTGATGGTTTCCTTTGCTGTGTAAAAGCTTTTTATTTTGATGTAGTCCAAATAGTTTATTTTTGCTTTTCTTTTTTTCCGAAAGGAAATTAACTCTGTAACATGCATAAATCTGGGGTTGACTAAAGGTCTTGGGATGCATACCTTCTGAAAACCCAGGATTTATTATATGTAGTTATTACATATTACACCAGGAATGGAAAACTGTAAGGAAGGTATTAGTTCCTGAGCTAGCACAGAAGTTAATAAATATCTCTAAGTTTACTTCAGTGGAGAGCAAATATTTATGTTAGTGAAGGAGTCAAGGACACGTCACCTCAAATTATGCCGTTTGGCATATTGATTATTTTGAGTGAAGGCATTTGAAAAACAGCAGGTGCAAGAAGGGCACTCTGGCCTCCCTTTTCTTTCTGAAAGCAAGATGCAATTTCCACATGAAAGATGTCTTCCATATACCAGGAAAAAAGAAACGTTCTTATTACCAGTAACAAGGAGTTGAGGTTGAAAGAAATTTGTACAAATAGGCCTTGCTAACATAATTCTTATCTTCCCTTAGTCTCCCCATGCATTTTACTTACTTTTCCACAATTTCTACTCTTTGCTCAATCCAGTATATAAGCACTCAGGCCTAGACACTTCTTTGGGTCTTCATTTTCCTGTAAGACTCTCATGTACATATAAAATCATATAAATAAAATTTGTACTCTTTTCTCTTGTTAATCTGTCTTCTGTCATTCCCAGCTGGAAACCCTAAGAGGTTAGAGGAGAGATTTTACTTCCCTTACACCAGGAGCAAGTGTTCTCTTTTTGGAGCACAAGAGGAGTGGAACTTTGTTGAGAAACATAAATCTGATGGATATATTTAGAAACTCTAAAGAATTCTAAAAGGCAACCTTCTGTGCTAGTCTTTCTCTCTCTCTCTTTGAGTTCTATTTATTTTCTTCTTTTTTTCTTATTGTTAGGTTCTTCTATCCAGACTAATGCTAGAGATTTTTAGGACCAGGAATACAGTTGGTTTATCCAAGTTGAATTAAATATTGTACAAATTTTCCTGATTTCTTTGACTTGATTTGCCTTGTGTACAACTGTTCAGAAGCCGTCAAATTGAAGGTCAGCATAAAACTTACATCTTGGGTCTACTAATGGAGACATTGTGTTTCTCTTATGGAAGTCTTCCTACCTTTCCCACAATGCTAACATGATCTCATTTCCACTGGCTGTACTATCATGCTGAATCTCTGATTTGTTAGATCATCACAAAGTATTAGTAATTTGACTTTATCTTTGGACCAATTACTCAACATATTTAACTGAGCTTAGGTATACAGGTTCTCATAAATGAGTATGCGGCAGTGCTAGCGATTCCACTAATTTTTTGCCTTTCTCTGGATGGTGATTTTGAGAGTTGGCTTTAAGTTTCCATTGTCCTCCAGGAAAAAAAAAAATAGATGACTTCATTTGTTCCTTTTTTGCAAAAAACACAATAAAAAGTTGGTTCTTTTTTACTAACATTTAACTGTAAGAAGTCTCTCTTGCCTTTTAATGGCCGAGCAGTGTTGAGATCTCCTATAGTGTACTGGATCACCTGGACTTACTTTCCCACCAAAGTGGACAGTTGTTATGGTTTGTCACTTCAGTTCTGGATGAACCATTCTCACTGGGTTTATAAATCATTGCCCTGCATTTTGTTGGCTTCACTGCATGTTTATCTTTTGACTTAAGGAGACAAGTGTGCTAGATCTCTTTGTAGAGTTCTTTCCATAGCTAGTGTTACAATTACATTTTTTCATATGCTCTAAAACAAATGGATGGGAATGGTTAGTGGAAGCTTGCTGGATATACAATATATCCCTCTGGTTTGCTCCTCTGGAACTCCAGATGTGCTAAACTTATTTTGGAGAGCTAGAGTCTTATGTTCTGCTGGCCTGTCAAAATGATCCTCCTAAAATACTTCTATCTATGGAGTGCTACAATAAGTATTATTTGATTTCAGTGAATTGAATTGTTTAATATTATTAGGCAATCAACTGAAAGACTGTAGATTAAGAAAAAAATTTCTTTAATTTTTTTAGGCTAAGCACTTATTGAAATACCACATTTCTATATTTTGTTTTCATAAAATACAATTTATTGCTAACAATAGGGGTATAACAGGCAAGAAATGAATTCATACATTCATTTGTATGAATAAAGGATACCCAAATTCTGATTTTGAAATAGTTAATGAAAAGCGAAAATTACTACAGTTCCTCTTCTTGTAATTCCCTAGATACAATGGTTATTTAATGTGTTAACTTGATTGGGTGAAAGGGTACCCAGATTGAACATTATTTCTAGGTATATTTGTGAGGCTACTTCTTAAGATTAGCATGTGAATCGATAAAGCAGATTGTTCTCCTCAATGTGGGTGGGCATCATCCAATTTGTTAGGGCCTGAATAGAACACAAAAGGGGAGGAAGGAGGAATTTGTCTGTTTTTGCTTTCTTTCTGTCTGCCTGACCAGGGACATTCTTCTTTTTCTGTGCTTGGACTGGATTTTACTTGCTTGGATTTTAATACTTGTACCATTAGCTCCCCTGGTTCTCAGAAACCCAGACTGGATTATACCACTGGCTTTCCTGGGTCTCTAGCTTGCAGGTGGCAGATGGTGGGATTTTTCAGCCTCTCTAATCTCCTGAGCCAATTTCTCATAGTAAATCTCTTTCTATCAGTTCTGTTTCTCTGGAGAACTAACACTAATAATTTAGGATTCATTCTGAATAATTAGCAATCATTTCAATGATTTACATTTCTTTAAACAATCCTTTCTTTTGGAAGCAGGTGAAGAGGGGTAAGCAGTGTTTTTGGTTTTTATTTATTTTTGTTTGTTTGGTTTATGTTTTGTTACTGTTTTGTTGTAACAGAAAAAAATGCCTGGAGGGAAATTGTGTGGAAGAAAATTATCTATTTTTTTTTTAATAAAGATGGGATGGAGATGGTACCAAGGAGGAGAAGAATGCAAGGGTAAACATAGCAATGTTATTGCACAGCATTTCTCCTATGACCTCAAAGTTAAAATCTGGTTTTCTTATAGTATATATTCAATAGTGCTTTTATACGTGATACTGCCCATGTTTCTTTTTAAATGTTTTTAATTACAAAATGAATAACATTTAGGCAAAGCCAATATTTCTATATGCTCATTCAGATCATGTCTTCTTAAACGTGGTAAAATAGTTTTTCCAGAAATGTCCTTCAAACTTAAGTTCTCAACAAAAACGGAAGTGCATTCCATAGCTTATTTGATAAGTTTTGATCTATAAGGAAGAATATCATCGAACAAAGTTTTTCTATTAACATGAAATAAAACTTAGGATTTCCTTCTTTACATTAGGGACACTTTTCCTTCCTCTCTACCTCCGTCCTCCTTCCTCCCTTCCTTCCTTCCTTCCTTCCTTTCTCTCTTCCTTCCATCAGTTATTTAGTTAATAAAAATGTTTCCAACTATGCTTGGAAAAAATTATTTTTCTGAGTCAAAACACACTAAATTGAGGCTTAGTAAATATTTACCTTGATATAAATCTTAGTTTCTAGATATTAGGTGTGATTGTTAGCAATTAGTGAGAGAAACTTTAGATACTGAATGCAATATGCAGAATGGTGTCCAAGAATTAAGAATACTGTGTTCAGCTTATTTATATTAAGAAGCTTGGTGATCAGCAGTCTTAATGCAAATCTCCTATATTCAAACATTCGAAGTTTGGTGCATGAAATTAGGCAGGTTAGACATTTTAGTTATTTGTGAAGATTTCACTTATTTTCTCATCCTGTCATCCATAGTAGGTATCATGAAACTATGGCCCATGAGCTAAATCCATCTTGTTGCCTGTTTTTGTAAATAACATTTTATTGGAATAAAGCCATGTTCATTAATATGCACATTGTCTATGACTGTTTTCACATGACAATGACAGAGTTAAATAGTTGTGATAAATTGTGTGGCCCACAAAGTTGAAAATATTTACTATCTGGTCCTTCACAGAAAAAGTTTTCTGAACCTTTTCTATAGTAAAGGTAAAAAATCATTGGGAAATTTTGGCCACTTTCAATGCCAGGTACTAAAAAAAAAGTTGGGAGAGAAAAGAAAATATGTAATCTTGTAGGGAAAATAAAAATAACAAGAGCTGAAAATTTTTATGAAGAAAGAAAGGAAACACATAAAATAAATATATATTAAAATTGCAATGTAGGGCGCCCAGGTGACTCCATCGAACACCCCACTCTTGATTCTGGCTCTGGTCATGATCTCCTGGTAGTGAGCAGGGCATGGAGTCCATGAGCTGGGCACGAAGCCTGCTTAAGATCCTCTCTCTCTCTCCTTCTGCCCTTCTCCAGCTTACATGTGCATGCTCATGCTCTCTCTCTTGCACCGAGCTCTCTCCTTCTCTCTCTCTCCAAAAAATGTAAGTAAATAAGTAAGTAAATAAAAAGGCACCAAAAAACTGTGCAACTCTATTATTAAATAACAGCTCAAAGAGAAATGGATGTGAGAGGAAAAAAGAATAAAGGAATTCAGATGTCTGGACAAAGTAAAAGAAAACATACAAACACAATTCTAACTGAACCTTTATCTCTGCCCTTTCCTGTTATGCTCTGAGGTACTGTTACAGAAACCATCTTTGGGCAAGAACATGTAAAAGCGGAGGGAGTCCACTGCAGCCTCTGTTCCCAGTGTGACTATATTTTTGGTTTTCCTCACATCATCACGGTTGTAGAAGGCAAACAGTGCTATTTAAGTTGAATGCACAGCACAAGATCCAAGCCTCGTGTGATTCATTTTTCTAGAATATGCTGAACTTAACTTCATTTCTGGTAAATTATGTACCTGGTTCAGCACATTCCTGAGAATGAGTTTTTCTTTGAGCCCAATATGCTCCATTAGATTGGATATTCCATTAAAACGAATGGATTCTCTGCACTGAAATAGGCTACCGGGGCCCTCCTACTGACTTACATCATACACAAAGAACATTTTCCTGGAGTATTTTTGGAATTTAACTACTCTCTGCTTTATTTCCCTTAAACTCACAGGACTACCTAATTCGACAATAGAAGAGAAATTTATAGGCAGAGAGTTATAAATCAAGACATATTGCATGAAAGAAAAGATATTGGGGAAAGTAATCAGTGATAATCCATGTTTTTTGTTTCCAAATCTTTCAGAGAGACTGACCTGGTAAAATTTTAAATAGATTTTTTTAGGACATAAATAGCATCTGCAACACTGAAGCTTAGCCTTGCTGGTCCTCAGTAACTAGGTGACAGAGTCCATCCACAAAAGAGTCTCAGAAGTAAATCATCACCTCTTCGCCTGATGTCAGTTTTAAAATGCATGATGATAAAACAACAACAAAAGAAAAAACCTCAGCATTTTCCCTCAAAATGACTAACTGAAAGTCCTTTTATGATACACTGCGGAATCTCTCTTGTTTATACCTAGTTCTGTCATTGTGTCCTTGAAACAAATGCTTAATGGCTCTCCTCATTTCCACCTCAAGAAAACAGAGGATATCTCTGAAAATTAGAGGCAAAATGAAGAAAGAGCCGAATAAGTACAACCCACTTGCTGATTATTTGGGACAAATACTGCACACCGATTCACCTGTATGAGGAGGTTGGGACAAGGACTCAATACAAGCCAGGAGGCTTTCTAAAAGAAGAGAGAGAAACAATCCTCAGTAGATCTTTAGGTGGAAGGCCTGATGATGGATTAGAGATTAAAGTTAGCATGTAGAGGAAAAAGAATGAGTAAGCATAGAAGATGTTATAAAAGGTCACAGGATATGATTTTTACAAAAATACTGGGTATCATATATTTTTTTTAATGTTTATTTATTTTTGAGAGACAGAGAGACAGAGTATGAGCAGAGGAAGGGCAAAGAGAGAGGGAGATACAGAATCTGAAGCAGGATCCAGGCTCTGAGCCAGTCAGCACAGAGCCCGACGTGGGGCTCGAACTCACAGACCGTGAGATCATAACCTGAGCCGAAGTCGGCCGCTTAACCAACTGAGCCACCCAGGCGCCCCTGGGTATCATATTTTTGAGGTCACTGAGAAGGATGAAGTTGGAATAAAAAATGGTGCTGGCATCTCTATGACAATTAACACAACCAAGCATTGAAACGTTTTAAGAGTAGCTATTAATTAATAAAATATAAGAAAGGGAAAACAAAGCCATTTTCTAAGTTTCACATTAGAAAAAATACAGATTTATACACTGGAAAAGATTAAAATATCCAGATAATATAAGACTATGTGGCATGAGCTTTGAAGTCTGACAGACTTGTGTTTGAATCTTGGCTCTGTCACTCACGAATGTTATGGCTCCTGACCCCCCTGAAAGTTAGTGAATTTCATCAAGTCTTAGTTTCTTTGTCTTAAATTACGGATTACAATGCCTGCATTGTATGTGGTGATAAGGCTTACATTAAATCAGGTGTGAAGTATCACTTCCTTCTTTCTTAAAGATGATGATGGAAGTTACATTCCACAGAGAAACAATATAATGCCAGTTAAAATCTTTTCACTTAGTTACTCATTTATTTAATTTGGAAAGCAGATAATTCCACTATGGATAATCCATTTTCTTCATAGCATTCACCACTCTCTTGAGATACTTGGTGCCTTTATTAGTTTTGGGGTGACCTGCTTACTTTCCACCCTAAAGTGTCATGAGACTGTCTTTTGTCTTTTCCTTGACTATAATCCTAAAGTCTGGAACAGTTGGACATGTGTGGTAATAGAAGCAGCAGCAAATACCTATTTTGTACTCATATGCCAGGGTTTAAAAATATGAATGTGAACTTTATATCAACCACATGAAATGAACACTTCTATGATCCTATTTTACAAAAGAGAAACTGAAGCAAAAAGAAGTGACACATCCTATTTAAGGTCACACAGGTAACAAGTGTCCGAAGTGGGATTTGAACCCAGGAAGTCTAGTTCCAGAACCAATGATCTAATCATCATATTATATTGTGTCAGTCCGTAGTTCTGGAGTAAACTGATAAAAGAACAAGTGGTTTGTTTCGGGTGCCACTTGGAACCAGCTGGGAGCAGTTTCTTATAGTTAATTGCTATGTTCTCAGATTTTTATTGGCTAGGATGTATACTTAGGAAATGTCCTCTTGGTATATTTTCTGTATTTCTTGGATTTTCTCTCAGTACATTCAAATACAATATGATCTAAAGGTTCGTTTAACCACTTTCAAAACAGACTTTTAACCAGTACCAGTACTTTCACTTCCACCTTCATCCCCACCTCATTTATCAGTTGTCAAGTTATCGAAAGGTGGTCAGCTGACCTGTAGATGAGGCTTGCCAGACCATCTTCAACGGAAAGTCGAGGTTTCATCTCTAGCTCCTTTCTCTTTATACTAGCCGCCACTTCCAAGTCATCATTGAGTTCTACTTTTTCCTCCTCAGTCTTTCTAATCTGGTCATTCTCCATTCACAATTTTAAAAAAAAATGAGCTCAAGGCATTAATTCTTGATTAAATGATATCAGCAGCTTCCTAATTGCATCTTCTTTCAATGATACTCCATTTTCCTGAAAACAAGGTCATGGCTTTTGTTGGTAGCTAATGAGGCTTTATGATTTGCCCCCAGGTTATCTTTACAAGCTCTTCCCTCCCCCGCCCCCACACATGTTGGGCTTCACTTTACGGAACTATTTGTAATCTCATGATTAATACCTAGGAAGCTTTCTCTGATTCCACTGGACTTTTAAAGATGCCTCTCAAGGTGCTCCCATAATAGTCTGTACTTACTCCCTAATATAGTACTTATCATACCAAAATGGCATTGTCTCCCCTAATTAAGACATATATGTGGCTTTCTATTGCATTTAGAATAATATTCTAAACTCTTTACCATGGCTGAAGAGGTCCCATGTGAAGTATATCTCTGTGATATGGTCTCCTACAACCTTCCCGTTATTCTCTATGTGCCAGTCACACACTCTTTCTGTTTCTTCGACAGAGTTTTTTTTTTTTTTTTTTTCTGGAAGAGTGACTTTGCATTATCTCTTCCTTCTGACTATGATGTCTCTCTTCCAACTTTTGGTGGAACTGACTACTGACTAGGCAGTTTCATCTCAAGTCCCTCCTTAATTGCTGTATCTAAAATAGTCCCCTTCTCCAGCTACTCTGGGGCACGTAAGTTTGTTTATTTACAAACTATAGACTTTATCATAATTTTCATCTATGAGGTCAGTAACCTTGCCTATATCATTCAACATATCTTTTATTTCTTCTAAATGTTCCAAAAGTGACTAGAAATGTTTTACTCCCCAATTAAGAGAAAAGAACTAGGTAACTCCGCATTTTTACACATATTTCCAAACAGTGTTTTCATATTCAACTTTTAATTTAGGCCAGTAGCTCAACTAAAGTCCAAATTTGTTACTTCATCAAACATTAAACAAATACTTATTGAGTCCCAATTATGTTCCTGGTACTGCTTGAGGTACCAGTGATAAAACAGGAAAACCAAGTCCTTTCACTTATGGAGTTCATGTGTTTTGGAGAGAAGGGAGGTTGGAGACAGAACATTAAAATAATGAAAACAAGGAAATGCATTATATGATCATCCGGTAAGGATAAATACTATCAAGGTAGGTTAAGCAGGTCAACAGGATGGAGCGTGCTGGTGAGGGGGTTACAATTAAATAGAGTGGTCAGGGGAGGCCTCTCTGAAGAGGTGACTGAAGTAAGAGAATAGGTCATACATGTGGAAGAGCAGTCTAGACACAGGGAACAGGAGACTCTGTTACAAATGAACATGAACCAGACAAGAGGGCAGTGATTACATCAGAGCAAGAGAGAAGCAGATTGATTAGAAAAATGGTGAGAGAAATAGCTAGGGACCAGATTATATATGTATCTTGTAGGCTGTAGTAAAAACAATGGAATTTTTTTCCTGAGTTTGGCAGGAACTCACTGGAGGGTTCTGAGCATGGTAGTGACACAATCAGATTTATATTTGAAAGCTGAACACTGTGTGTTGTGTGGAGAGAGTAGCTTAGGGAAGTAGAAGTGGAAGTGAGGGGATGAATTATGAGATGATTGGAACAGTTGCAAGAGATATAGAAGCTGCGTCCAGGATGGTAGTGTAGTGACAGAGGAAGCAAAAAGAGGATGATTTAGGATATATGCTAAAGGTGAAGCTTATTCCCATAATTTAATAACAAATTCTGGATCTGCCTTGGCTTCCTCTCAGCCACAGGTGGGGAATGATGGGATAGCTTGTTGGGTAGGAGAAAAAGGAAAGAAGTAGACATCAAGACTTTGGCCCTGAGGATACAATGAATGGAGTAGATTTTTGTGTTTTTGTTTTTCGGAGATGAGAAGCACTCTGAGAGGTACATCACAGTTTTCTTTGGACAGGTGAGAGTGTATTTTAAAGTTTGGTCTTAGGAATATTAAGCTTCAGGTGTCTGTTAGCTATCCAAGTAAAGATGGTGAGTAAACAGTTGGGTATAGAAGATTGGAGTTATAAAATTTGGAATCCCCTGCTCATATACCCCCTCAGCAACAATAATTTGGCCATCATCCACAGACAGAGGTGCCTTTGTGGGAGCTGCAGATCCAGGTAAGAGATTACGAAACCCTGGTGGAACCCGATTGTGGAGGAACATTTTGAGAGAGATGCCCAGGTGGCAGGCTTGCTAATTACAGACATGGAAACAGCTCTGCCCCCTGTAGACTCAGCTACAGAGTCATTTGTCCTTGTCCTACCACCAGCACCAAAGAACCCAGCAAGAGTCACATCTGCCTGTGCTCCTTCTGGCCTCAGTCCTGGCTGTTGACCCTTAAGTGAACCTATGACCCAGTTTGAGACCCTCACTTTCTAGGTGTGAACACGTCTATCCACTCAAAGACCTACTAAAAGACATGCCCGTTCATGCTCCCAAAGGTAGGACTAATCTCTGAATATGGATCTTGAAGTGGCTCTGTAACCAGGCTCCAGCCCCTCTTAGCCTGGACCTACGAGTAGTCCTGCCTGCCCAGGGACCTGCTGGGAGGCACAGCTGTCTGTGCCTTGAGGCACGCCCTCCAACCTTGTTCCTACTGTAGATCTAGAAATGGCCCTGTAATTTGGCATTAGTCTCCTCTCGGCTATAGGCAGGGAATATTCCCACCTGCTCATGGACCATCCAAGAGGCACGCCATTCCATGCCCCCCGGAGGCATGGCTATAGGTATTGAAATAGTCCTGTAGCACATCTTCAACCCCTCTTAGCCATTATTTTGGAGTGGTCCTGGTCACCCCGGGACCTAGAAGGAGATGTGCCCATCTGTGGTGAGTAAATGACTTTAGAGTGTATCCTTATGGGTATCAGATTCTATGCATTGTCTTTGAGGCTTTGTTGTTGACTTATAACTGGACTGGACCCTGAATTCTTCTAGTCTCTTCCAGTATCTGGCTATAATTCTCCAAACTAATGTTTCCAATTTCCCCGCACTTTTCTGACTTGGAATCACTAAAAACAAAAACTGTGCTTTTCCAGAAGTCCTGAAAGGTGAAGCTGGACAACTTGATATATGCTTCAGGGAAATCACCACAATAGCTCATATACTGACAATCACTGTGCCTACTGCTGTATGGCAGAGAGTTCACTGGAACACTCAATGACACCACGAGAGACATTCAGACAGCAAAAGATACTTCAAGCCCAACATCTAGAAACTTGACAGGCTGCCCTCCAAGCTCAGAAACTGGTTTACAGTCTGTTACAATCATTAACTTTTATTTTCTCTTGTTTCCATAGAAATGCTCTTTATTAAACACCTGCTTTCTACCATGTAGGCCTATGAGAGAAGCCTGCCTTTAACTCCATCTCCTGAAATGAGACAAAATTGTTAAACTGAACTGATCTATTCTCGGGACTAAGGGACTGGTTCAGTGAGATACAGAGCATTCTATAGCTTCCGGACTATGAACTTCTTGGGAAAGTTTCAGAGGTAGAAAATGAAAGGCAGCACAACATGCCTTCCCAAATTATGCCACTTTGGTATACGGATTATTTTGAGCTGAAGGTAACTGAGTAGAAGCAGATACAAGAAAAGCTCTTTACCTTCCTCTCCCCATTTCCCCAAAACAGGACAGAGATTTACAAAGGTGTCTTCTTCCCCCCCTTCCACTTCCCTACCATGTAGGACAAAGGCTAGTACTCAGAGACAACTTTCTACACTTATCAGTTAAGAAGATACTCACTTAAATCTGCATAAAAAATCTTACTCTTGTTTACTGTGCTTTACTGGGTAACTGCCTTGCAACTGCCCTCCTGAACAGCTTTTTTTTTTTTTTTTCTTTTGTCTTTAGCTAAAATTGGTATTTAAGTTCTAGGACACTGACTTGAGTTACTCATTTTCCCTGAGTATCTCCCATGTACATGTGAGGTATACATGTTAATGAACTCGTTTGCTTTGCCCTAAAAATGAATAAATTGAGATGAGAGATGAGAGATATATCGAGATGCGAGGTAAGGATACAAGCCTGGAGCACTTAGATCTTTGAACTCAGACAAATGAAGAGGAACTACTAAAGGAGATTTAGATAAAGTGACCATTTGGGTGAGGGAAATGAGACCTTGTAAATCAAATGATAAAGAAAAAGAACTTTGAGAAGGACAGAGAGAAACACTGTGTTAAATGTCCTGAGAAGTCTGATAACATAAACACTGAGAATTGACTATTTGCCACTGTGGAAGTCACCGGTGCCCTTGACAGCAGCAAAGCTCTGTCAGCTAACAAGAATATGTTCAAGAAAGAGTTGAAATGTAAGGAATGGAATTATTAGGTATATGAAATGCTGTCAAACAAAACAAAACAAAACAAAACAGAACAAAACAAAATGGGGTGGAAAAATGAAAGAGAGAAGAAAAATTTGAGGAAGATGAAGTTTGTGTGAGATGCTAAGTTTCTGCGTTTTGAAGTAGACCGAGATTATAAAACCTACCTCCACCCACTTAGCCCCTCCTATTCCCTTAATATAATTGTATAATAATTTTGGCTACGTAAATATTGAGTGATGTGTTTCACTTTTTTGCTACTAGTATGCATGATTCCTCTCATGTCTCTGCCATTTTGGAAGCCCTCTTCCTAGATCCAATATCTTCATTTTTTTTTTTTTTTTGGTATCTCTTTGTTTGTAAAGAATACAGATTTCAGTAGGTACCAGAGAACGGGCTGTAAATTCTTGAGACTTTTATTTTGGAAAATATTTTTATCCTACCTTGCCATTCAATTCATTGCTTAACTGAATACAAAAATTTCAAGCAATTGCTCGTCCCCCTCCTTTGATCCCAGGTTTACAATTGAGGGGCTAGAGGCCATTCTGGTTATTGGTTCTTTGAACAAAATAATTTATTTTCCTCTTTGGAATGTGTAAGATGTCTTTGTCTTCAGTGTTCTAAATGTTTTAAAATCCAGTTTGCTGGGCACTCAGTTGGTCCACTTAATTTGGAAATCCGTGTCTTTCAGCTTGGGAATATTTTCTTGAATTATTTCCTTGATCTTTTCTACTCACTTGTTTTCTTTGTACTCTCACACTAGAACTCTCTAATATCTGGATATGGAAGCCTCTGAATTAATTCTCAAGTTTTCTAATCTTTTCCATTTTCTTTGTCATTTTGTTATACTTTCTGGAAATTTTCGTCAACATTTTCTTTCAAACCTTTAAATTATTTTTTATTTTTCTTTCATCTTTGTAATATCCACCCTTTATTTTCTATTCACAACATTTTCTTTTTTAAAGTTACTTGTCTTGTTTTAAAGACGTTGCATCTTGCCTGTCTATGGAGTATTATATTTTGTAAAAAAAATCCTTCTGCTTCTTTCATTGTCTCTGTTTTCTTTGATCTTTGGATATTGGTTCATATTTAAGAACAAATCACCAAAATGTTGACTAGAAATTCTATGTGTATGTTTCAGGCAAGTTAACAGATGACACTCCCTCTTAGGGTACTTAGGTTAGACTGTTTTGGGCGGAAATTTTCTCAAATTAGTTTCTTCACCTATTTTCTCTGCTCTCTCAGTTAAAAATAAATCCTGTCAACTCTTGCCTTGGAGCATATAGCTGATGCCAGCATATTGGGACCAAGTTTGGAAAGAAGAGTCATCACCACTCATGATGCAGACTTCCACTGAAAGCATTCTTACAACACTAACCCCATCCTTAGCTGAGCCTGATATTCCTAAATGCAGAATGCATGTGAGTCACTTTGTGATCTGCCAAGGTTGGGAAAGGACAGTCATCCAGAAATTTGGGGCCCAGAAAGAATCTACAGGACTTTCTGTCTCTTACATGTACTTTCAATCTAGTTTCTTTTTATTCAGCCCAACCTGAGTCCCATTTTTAGAATATAGTTGCCTCCGATTCCTGGAATACTGTAGCATGAAACAGCTTTCTTCTTGCTTCTTAGCAGCTAGCTTAGTTTTAGCTTTTTCTGTTATACTATTACTCTCCCATTTGCTGAATTACCCTTCAATTTTCCAACTTCCCATATTTTATCACTTTTGTCTCTTTTCCACTTTTTTTTTTTTTTTGGTCTGTTTGTGTTCCACTTAAAAAAAATCTTTTGACCATAATTTTAGTGAAATTTCAAAAGAGAACATGTGTAAATGTATGCAATCAACCTTCCTGATTTTACCAGAATACCAGTTCTCTCTTCAGCTCTGTCTGATCTTTTGTTTAATTGCTTACTGAGTTTTGAAAAATGCATTTACTATATTCTTCATGCGTAGCATTTCTAATATTTTTTTAAGAACTCTGTGCATTTTTTCATGATATTTTCTTATCGTTGGATCCTTCTTTTATATCTTTAATCATTTTAAACATACTATTTAAAAAACCTCTATTTGATTTGTTCAGAGATTTGAAGTCCTTGGGGATTTAATTCTGCTGTTTACATTGGTGCTGGTTAATTCTTCCTCAGGTAGACTTTTCCTTGTGTCTTTTAAAAGTTCGAGCTGGAAGCTCACCTTCTCAGACTGTAGTGTGTGAAAAATCTGTTCCTCCGTCAGAGGGAGAATATTCCTTCAGAGGCGGCTATGTGTATTTGCTAGGAGTTGTCACTGGCCTGTAACAAAGTGTTTCTTATTTGGGGGACCCTAGATCATGCAGATAACACAAACTAAAGCCCCTAACTGGAGCATATTACAGAGCTGTGATTAAATTTCTCAGAGGAGTTTTAATTTTTTCTTGTACACGTGGCATTCAGGCTAAAAAAAGGACAAGCGTCTTCCTTTTTATCTGTCTATGTGGGTGGTTGGATTTCTATTTTTTTCCCTAGTAGATATTTTTACTGAAACAGTAGCATTTTAAAGGGCCTTTATTTTTCCTTTTTTTTTTCCCCCAAGGTTGAGGGTGGAGAGTGTTTAACTGTACATCCCATGCAGGCCTATGGCCTTGGCTTCTGCTCATGAGTGGCACTGACGCTGACCACATGATCACAACTGACCAGCTCCCAGCTCCCCAGGCTGCCACACTGTCAACTCTTAGGCTAGTTTCTCTGGTTTATGGCTTCCTCTTCCTTTCTGGTTCCTGAAGACTTCTCTTCCCTTCTTACTCACCCAGCTAAGCATTGGTCAGGATATGTGTTATATTTTCATCCAGTATTTCTAAGTTTTAATATTAGGAGTGATTTCACATCATCTTGTCTGCAACATTACTAGTTTCTAACCATCTTATTTTCATCTTTGAAAATAATGGATGTTGCAGGCAAGGAAGTGGAAGTTTGTGAAGCTACGTGACTAAGCTGGTGGTAAGTGGCAGAGCTAGGGGCACCTCTTTCCTTGTCCAGTGTTCTCTCCAGCATGCTGTGTCCCCAGATTTCTTCTACTTCTAGAACCTTTTGATTTTAATGCACACTAATATATACAAGCTTAGGGATCTATACCCAATTCCAGTGTGGCATGTGTGTGTATTGAGGAAAAGGGGTTTCCCTCACATCAAGAAGCAACTCTCTGAACACCAACGGGGCATCCTATAATTCTACTTAGTTTTGAGACTATCTACCTGGAAATGGTATCGGATTTCAGAGATCAAGTGTTTAGTCCTGTAAGACTGCCTGAGCTTCAGACGCCAATTGCAAGTACAGGTTGTCACCTGCGTTTCTGATCCACTGGATATAAATCAGAGGTTCCCACAACCTCTCTCCTTGGGTTTGCATAATTTGCTGGGGTGGGTCATACAACTCAGAAAACCCATTTACTCATTAGATTTCTGATTTATTACAAAAGATAGAAATAAACATCATGTTGAAGAGATACATGGGGCGAGGTCCCGAACAAAGGAGCTTCTGTCCTCAGAGAGTCTAGGGGCCCAGCATGGTGGCACATAGGAGCTTCCTGGTTCACGAACGCGGAAGCTCTCTGAACCCCCTTCCCTCCTTTTGGGTTTTTATGGCATCTTCATTACACAGACATCACTGATGTCTCCAGCCCCTCTCCCCTCTGTGGAAATAAGCAGAAGGGACTGAGAGTTCTAACCCTCTAATTCATGATTTGTGGTCGGTTCACCTGGCAACCAGCCCCCATTCTTAGGCGTTACAAAAGTCATCTCATTAACGAACTCAGATGTGGTTGAAAGGGGTTCGTTACGAATATCAAGACACCTTTATCAAGACATTTCAAGTGTTTTAGGAGCTGTGTGCCAGAACTGGGGCTCAAGACCAAATATATACTTATTATAAATCACAATGTAACACAGGCTCATGCTGACATCTGTTACCATATATTCAGAAATAAGTATCAAGTACATAAAAATTAAAAGGAGCCAAAAATCCATAGGTTTTCATATTTATCAATCTGTCTTCCACTCTGCATCTTGTATTTCCTTTAATAATCTCTTGCTACTAGACTACTCAAAACTTTTAGCCATCAACACAACTAAGTCAAGGCTTCAATGTACTTGCTAAAATAAGATAGTTAAAAAAAAAAAAAACTGACAAAAACACCAAACAGCTGACAGATGCAATCAGCCATGATGTACGAATTTGCATTGTTTAACTGGGGATTGGACACTGAAAAATAAGTCAACAGAGTATTCTCACTACCTTATTTTTCATAGACAATGAAATTCAAAGTCGCTTACAAGCTCCACAAGTTTGATAGTGTTTTGTTTTATAAACAAAAATAAGGAGTTTAAAGCAATGAACTTGTGTAATGCCATTTCTATTTGTCTCTTCCTCATAAGAGATTAATGTGTTCCTATATTTAATGTTCACAGCATGTGTGGAGACTTTACTGAGTACATATTGTTCAGTAAATTTCAAGGTATATACAAAAGATCAGTTAATTGAAAGATTATTTTAAAATACAGTCTAGTATAATATATATATATATAATCTAGTATATAATATATATATAATCTAGTATAATATAAATATAATTTATTTATAAATATAACTAAAATATAATCTAGTAATACAGTAATTGACCTATATTTGTTAATGCATAGATTCCATACCAATGATTTTCAAGTATTTATAGAGGCAGTAAGGCTCCCTTTCCCCAAATTAATTACAAAGGACCTCCAACTATAAAGCAGATTAAGGTAAAACTATTCTCTTTGAAGAAGGGGAGAAGGCTTTCTCACTGGCCTGTGTCATCTGTGCGGGACCTCCACAGAACTCAGAAGTCCTCAGAAATAGTTATAAAACGGACAAAATTCTGTATGGAGGTGGTTTGTACCTGAAAATCAGGTTTGAAATTCCTAACAAGATGGAATAAAGACATTCTATCTGCAGGGGCTGATCGATCCAGCAGGCACCATAGGGAGAGGTAGTAGGGCCTGCAATACTTTTAGGACCTTTGAAAATATTTGACTTCAATTTCTTTTAGAATCAGAAAAAAAGACTACAATAAAAATGAACTTATAATAATGAATCCAGACTAGATTATATTTGTTTTTATACTAATATGGTCATAAAATATAATTTTATTTTACTTTATTATTTCCATCAAGGCAAAAGTGCCTTAGGCCCAGGAAAGTCACAATGCATCTTTGGTTATCTGTCTGATCGGTTACTGGGCAGGATGGTGGGGCCCTGATCCCAACAACCTTCTGCAGAAATAAAGAACTGACTCTACTGTAAGTTTTGCTGTACAGGAAAATTCCCATGTCACTCTTGATGTCATAATATTTAGCAATACAGACTAAAGTAACTGCACCGATACAAATTACAATGTGTTTAAATTGCTTAAAAGGTTCTGTCGAGGATATAATTGGAGATGCTACAAAACGCTGCCAGAAATAGAACACTCCGTGAGAACGGTTAGCTGCAGCCTCTTCCTAAGAGGTTCAGATGTTCATGGACAGAGTGACTTAAGGAATTGTCCCCTCTTTCTATCTCCAAGAAATCCTCTCCAAAGTGCATTTTCAGGCAGTAAAAATGACTAATGATGCTCTTCTACTTGCACCATAATTTACTTCCATTGCAACAATTTTTATATATGTGATAGAAATACACAGTTGCCTTGCAGTTACTGCTTGAGAGCGTGTAACACTGAAAGAAAAAGCCCTGTTAGATAAGTCAGTTTGGGGCCTGAAGATTATTAAGGTGAAATGTGAATTCATTCCTTTTTCCCTCCTTTTTCCCTCTGTTGTGATGTGACGTTTTCTTTCTTCCGTGAAAAAGATTGCAACCATAACTAAAAAACTCTTACTATTGTTACCCCCTGCTGGAAACAGAATAAATCTGTTATAGAGTAAGCTTGCAAAGATACTTAGTATTTTATTATAAATTGTTCTAAAAACTTATTAAATTACTTTTTTTATAACTAAAAGTTACCAGTTTTACTACTCCATTGGGCATACTGAGACATTCTCTCAGCAGTGAGCATTTTAAAAAAAATGCCTATTTATTTATTTAGAGAGAGAGTGCCTGTGCACAAGTGGGGGAGGGGCAAAGAGGGAGGGAGAGAGAGAGAATACCAAGCAGGCTCTGAGCTGTCAGTGCCAGAGCCCAACACAGGATTCGATCTCACAAACCTCTCATGAACCCTGAGATCATGCCCTGAGCTGAAATCAAGAGTCAGATGCTTAACTGACTGAGACACCCACGTGCCCCAAGGTGAGTATTTCTGAGCAATGCTGAGAGGGTACTGTGCCCAATGGGTTTGACATTGGGCAACACTCCCAGCCCCTAAGACAAACGTTCATGTTTATGCTGCACGCAAACATGCTTGCTAACAGCTCATATTGTTAAGTTAAAATGTATTATTTTACTTAATTTACTGTTGAGCACTTTATACACATCATGGTTCCAAATATTGAGAACAAATATCAATAAATGACCCTACAATCATTAGTATTTTTGTCTCTCTAGTTGTACAGTAAAGCACAGAGCCCAAAGGGGTGAAGCAGAGCATCTGAACCCATTGTCTTTTGTAAACCATAAAACGTATCATTTGGTGGTGGTGTCATTTTTGTTGCTAAAGCTTTGGCCATTATAACACACGGCTTTATGATATTTTGTCTGTATCATGCGCTTCATCCTGTCAGTGATTTTGAAGAAATATTTGAACATTAAAACAAGTGGTTTTCATTTTATTGCTCCTAGCCAATTCTTCCTCTTTTTAATTGCGACACACATACACACCTCCTCCCCCCACCCCCAAATAAGAGTCTCACGATTTGAGTCAGTGCTATATAAATGTTGCAGTGAGAGAGCCTATTTTGTGAATTTATTATCAGGAATTTGCCAAACTAGTACATGTTCAGATTTAGACCATTTGCATCTCCATCCATATGAAAAGTCGATACTAAAAGTGACAGTCTGCTCTTGAGTGGACTGCTGTCCTTACTCTCAATGCATGGACTGAGTACCTAGGGTGGTCTTCACTGTCAACTTGTATTTTTAGGAAGCAGTAGAATCAGATGAGAATTGTCTTGTCACAAGATAGAGTTTTCAGAATTTTCTTTTTTGGCTTGTTTTCATAGACTTCAAGGTTCTGCTTTATACTTCCTGTTTCTAACCACCATTATTTGTTCCCATTTTTAAAAGCATAATTTAAAAACAGTTGAAAATTCTGCTTTTAAATCCCTAAACATAATGACATTAAAATCACAAAATCCTGAGTTTTTGGCATTCTTGTGTTACACCCGAACTCCAAGGACTCTACATTTCCTGAAAGAAAGGGACCACTTTTACCTTGTATCTGTACCCTGTCTTGTTGTGTATAGATAGGATAATATCTGGTGGTTACAATAAACAAACAAAAATTCAAAAAAATTTTTTCAACTCCATATTTTTAAAAGCCAGTAGTTGGTTAGGTGCGGAATACTTAAAACAAAACAAAACAAAACAAAACAGCCTGGCAGTGTGAATACCCACAGATGTTCTGACGAAGCATGCAGTGAAGCTCCTGAACTCTAGAGGGCAAACTGAAGCTATGTCGTGGGGTCACATGATCATGAACTACTCACACGTACTTGTCGGGAGCTGCAGGGCTGCTATCACAGGATTTACCAACAAGGGAAAAGCATTACACTTTTCAGTCATTAACTACATATGATTTTCCTCCTAAGAGTGCACGCTTGAACGACAACAACAATACTCCATAAACAGGAGGATGTTGAAAATAGTGTTCTACTGATTCGGTTATGAAATCTTTTATTGACATCAAAATATACACACTTGTCTTTCTTAATCTTCAAGTAAGATTGGAATTATGTGAGTAGCCCCAAGAATAATAGAGAATTCCTGAGAATTTCTCTGTCAGTTTTCAGATATTTTATACGATTATATAGCTGCATGATGTCCATTATTATAAAAACCTTAAAATTTGATGGAGAAGTCATTTTTTATGGCCCTGCTTTTTAAAAGCTTATTTTGGAAAGGTTTATGTTAGAATGAATGTATACACAATCCCTGGCACAATCTGTCAAAGATTTCTAGTTAGAAACATTGGTGGCCCTTTAGTGATTAAACTATACTATTTATTTGACATAAAAGTATGACCAACTGATAATGATATTGTCATATCCCTCAGTGTGGCTACACAACCATACTTTGAAGAAACTTTACTGTAGCTGTTTGAGTATATTCCAAACAGATCCAGATTTCACAACGTTGGCAATGAATTAGTGAATTAAAATCAACAAAAATGTGGAAGTCCTATCTCAGTGAAAGATTAGGCAGTGAGCTAAATTCTGGTGATAGACATAGTAAGTACCTGCTCTCAGGAATGACCATTGTCTCACAAGTGAAGTAGATATGCAAACAATTCATATATGTTGTTCGATAATACATCAATGGGATCATGTATATTACAGAGAACAGCACAGAGGGATGACTCACTCTAAGGAGGAAAAGGAGGAAGTGGTGGTAGAATGGACAAGAAAAGTTAGAGCATATAACAAGTGAGGTGGTCTTTAGGGAGACCAAGACCTCACCGGATACATACGGAAGGAAGCCAAACCGGATGTGGGTAAATAGAGGAACACCTTGGTTACCACTGAAACCCTGGGCCAGCAAAGGGCCAAGTCAGGGGGCCAGAGGAGGCTGTCACAAAATAGGGTGGGTGGAAGCCTAACTATGGCTTGAGATAACATCTCTGAAAGGCAAAACCAAATATATCAAAAGTAAGATTTCTTTATGTTACTTCTCTCTGATCATTTCCCTCCAGTCAATGGTATACTGAATGAATTACAAATGGTAGTTTGAGAACCCTATAGGTGACTTCCTTTTAGTGGTATAATATGCAGGAAAGTTCACAAAATTAACTAGAAAACTCCATGAATTCATCATAAGATGAATCGATTCAAGAGACAGAATATTACTCCTGTTTTAGACACAGCCTTCGGGCTCTTCTTGGTCACATACACCCTTTACCCCACAAAGAGAATCATTCTTTTCTTTTGTGGCACCTCCCTTCTTTTTAAAAATTTTTCAGCATCCATATATGTGGTCCTAAAAACTATGATATAGGTTTAAAGTAGCCTTATACAAACAGCAGCATACAGTTATGCATTATTTTCTGAAGGTTTCTGTCAACATGTTTGAGATTAATTAAAATTTTTGCATGTATAAGTAACTCATTCATTTTCACGGTCGCATGCTGCTCCATTTTATAAAGATGCCATAGTTTATGTCTTCTGTTTTTTACATAAATTTGGATCATTTAATTTTTGCACTATTAAAATTAAAGGTCCTATAAAGCTTATTGTATGGATCTTGATTCAAATGTGCACACATTTATACTGAATGTATAAGTGAGTGGAAATGCTAGGTCATGGCAGTATGTATCTGTGATTTTAGAAAACAATCCCCAAAGTGGTTGTTTCAGTTAACCTTCCCACCCATTCCCCTCGTTCCACATCCTTTCCAACACTTAGTATTTTCGGTGTTTTAAATTGTAGCAATTCTAATATCTGTGTAATAATATCTCATTATGCTTTATATTTGCACATCTCTGATTACTCAGAAGCCTGAATATCTTTCATATGTTTATTAACTAGTTGAATATTCTCATATGTGACATGACTTTAGTTGCCATTTTTCTGTTGAGCTGACAGGTTGACTCCCTCTCACCCTTGTTGAATAAGAGTCCATTATACATATTCTGGATGTAATCTTTGTCTGCTATGGATGTTTAAAATATCTTTTCATACACTGTAGTCAGCCTTTTACTCCACTAGTGATGACTTTTGATGAGTGGAATCTCTTCCTTTAATGCAGTTTAATCAGTTAATTTTTTCTTTCATGGCTAGTGCTCTCTGTACCATAGCTTAAAAGTCCCGGGGTACCTGGGTGGCTCAGTTGGTTAAGTGGCCAACTTCGGCTCAGGTCATGATCTCACGGTCTGTGAGTTTGAGCCCCACATAAGGCTCTGTGCTGATGGCTTACCAGAGGCTAGAGCCTGCTTTCCGATTCTGTATCTCCCTCTCTCTCAGCCCTTCTCCTGCTCACGCACTGTCTCTATGTTTCTTAAGAATAAATAAATGTTAAAAAAAAAAAAAAGTCTTCTGCTGTTCTGAGTAAATTAAGAAATTCTCTCAAGATTCTTGGGATGTCTGGTTGACTTACTCTGAAGGGGATGAGACTCTTGCCCTCAGGGTCATTAGTTTGAGCCCTACGTTGGGTATAGAGATTACTTAAATAAAACTTAAAAAAACACAGAAATTCATTTCTACATATCTTCTAGAAACGAAGAAAATTAGTCAAAGGACACAGTTCTCAAAATCTCCTTCCCCAAATACTTCTGGGTGAGAGATTTTTGGAAGTGGTTTGGAAGGCAGAAGAGGAAAAGAAGTCATTCTTTAGAAGCTTTTGCAGCTAAAGTGTGGGCAGACTTGAGATTTACAGTGGCTTTCTGATGAGCCCTTGAGCTTCACCCATTTCACTTCTGCAGACTGTGGTAGTTGTAGAAGCTTCTGAGAGCTTCCAGAGAACTGCAGCAGCTTTTGTAAAGCTTTTGAGAAGTCCTTCTTCAGTGTGTTCAGCTAAGCGCAATAATTTTCAGTGGTAGCTTCTCAGATCTTCAGATCCTCAGATCTTCCAGGGTTGGTATAAGCCCCCAGCACTCATATTAAATGTTCTAGCGATCTTTCATTGGACAGTGTATTTATCACAGTCCTTAGAACTAATCTGAGGCAAAGTGAGAATTTTCATTCAGGCATCTAGGATCACTAATAATCCAGAATCTCATTAACTTTGTTCCAGGCATTAAACGGATTTTAAGTGAGCTGCAGGTATGAGGCATAGTTACTTCCTCCTTATGTTTAATCCTTAGGTTGAGTCTTGAAGGACTACCAAACCACGGGACATTTCTCAGGGCCATGACTGTGCCAGTTTGGGACTCCTGCTTTGGCTTCTCAGATTCTCAGCTGCCTGGCCACTTCAGAAATTGGTAAATATCTCTTGGGAAAAGTCACCCCAAATGCCAAGCTCATCTCTCGAGATTTTTATCCTCTGTGGGTCTTTGCTTGTTATTTTGTCCTTGTTGCATAATTGTCCAAAGTCTTCAAGGAGAAGAGTTTCTAGAATTTTTCGGCTTTTCTAATTGTCTTTGGTGGCAGTAATGACCCAAATTAATTTGTTCTTGTGAGATTTAAAGTATATTTCTTTAAATACCATGCATTAAACACAAATCAATTATCATGCATAGTAATAAATTTCAGTTGAATCAAAGAGACTTACATAAAAAATTATAAAAGAAATGTAAAAAAATTATGTTAGTATGATAAGAGCTTTTCTGAGTCAGACATAAAAACTAGAAGCCAGTAAGAACAAAGAGAGATCTTACCATGTAAAATTTAGTATTTCTGGACAGTAAAAAATGTTAAAAGACAAGTCATAGACTAAGTGTTAGATACACACCAAAGAGAAAATTATTTCTATCTATCGCCTCTTACTCTCTTAATGCACTTGTTATTTTGTACATTCGCTTACATTTTTTTGGTTCAGTTTATTTTCTCTATAGCTTTACTTTCATGCTTTATGGATTTAAAGACTTCTTCTTACTCATTGAAGATGTAGAATACTTTTATAAAAAAGATTATTTATTAAGTCTGTGAATATGTATTGAATATCCAGTATCAGTCACACAAGTGTTATAGGAACTGGGGAGACAATGGTTAACAGGAAAGATAAGTGTGTTCTTATTCTGGTAAGTCAGCCATTGTAAGGGTTTTCTTTTTCTTCTCAATCTTCATTCTGTTGTCCTGTGGAAACTGGCAATTATAACTTTTATTTCTGTTTATTAATCTTCGAACAAGAGGAGAGCTAAGCAGACCTAGTACATGACAATGGGAAGACCAGGAAATTATCTTTGACTTAATCCCTTCTGGTTCACCTGTTGGCTGGTTAAATCCTTCCCCTACCATTTAACTGGATAGGTGATGGAGGATATAACTCCCTGCTCAGTTCCCTGGTCTAGCAGGGGAATGCACATGGGAATGCTCCTGGACCTACTACCTAGTCTTATAAACGGATGACATAGATGGAAAAACAAAATCACCACCCACTGTTACAAAGATTCTTGTGTCTTATCTTTTCCTATAGCTATAGCCATTTCTCTGTAAATCTCGCTTTCTGTGTTTTGGGAAATACAATTTCCAACAAGATGTACAAAGGCTGAGAGTGATTGAGGGCACGGGAATCAGCACTTCAGCTACTTCAAAAGGCACAGGACTCATGGTAGAGGCATAGCTGCAAAGATTTTGCTTTAGTAGAGACTTCACATTTCGAATTAGGTCTCCAGCGGGGCAGAGTCTAAGAGTTGTCTTACATTCAACAAAAACATGGAAGTCTTTCCCCAATTGCATTTTTTTGTGTGTGACCCTATTCTGGTAGTTTTTTGTATGTCTTTGTACTCCACTTGTAAGTGGTGTTGGGTGATCCACATTAGAGGCTAGCCAGATGTCATTTTCCCCCTAGGGTTAATTTTTCAGGTCAGTTTCTAATGCTACATTTTTCTCATATGTATATTTAGTGGTATTTATAAGCAAATGCATTTGTATTTAAATATGACCATGTTAGGCTTGCAAAACTTTGAATGGTATATAATCAAGTAGGTCATGACATAATTTCATTCTTTAGACAATTACATATTTATATAATATCCTTGTGGCAATTTAATTTGAAATAAGAAAGGTGTGAATTTTTCTAAAAATAAAAAATGATAATAGGAAGTATTTTTCTAAAGATCATCAACATAGTTTTTAAACTTTTATTATTTCCTATCTTTTTAAAACTTATCTTTTCTGTTTTTCAAAAGGAATTAAAGTTTATTTTTCAGATAAAGAAAAGAAAAAAATGAAATTTGCCTGTTTTCCATCACACAGCATTACCAGGGTTGTATATACATTTGCTTTGCTTACTGTCCAGTGTTATTTATACAAAGAGGACTAAGTGCAGGTTCAGGGGTCTCATAGTCTACTTTCAAATCTCTCACTAACTGTATGTTCTTGGACAAGTATCTTATCCTCTCAGTGCCTTAACTGCCTCATCTGTAAAAGTGGGGATAATAATATCCAATTCATAGAAGCAGTAATGGAGATAAAACATGCAAAGCTCTTTAAAGATTCCTGAAACACAAAATAAGGACTTTAAAAATGAAGCTACTGCTATTTGTCATTTCTTTGTTAAAAATGAGTTAAAGATTTTGTTTATAAGACACTTTTTACTTAATAACAAAATATAAGCATATAAAATATTGTCCTGCAACATAATTTCAATGGCTGCATAATACATATTTCTTGATGCGTTTTTAATATTTTACTATTGTATATTTTATTAGTTTTCTATGGCTGCTTTAACAAATCGCCATCAACTTAGTGGCTTAAAGTAACCACATCTAATATCTTACAGCTCTGGAGGTCAGAAGTCTAAATCAAGATGTTGACAGGGTTTTGTGTCTCCTTGAAACCTCCAGGGCAGAATTCATTTCCTTGTCTTTCCCAGCTTCTAGAGGTCACCTGCATTTCTTGGTTCATGGCCCTTCTTCCATCATCAAAGTACATCATTTCAACTTTTGGTTCTGTTGTTACATGTCCTTTTGCTGACTGACTCGGACCTCTCTCTTACAGGGGCCTTTGTGATTACACTGGACTCACCCAGATAATCCAGCAAAATCTTCCCAACTCAAGATCCTTAACTAAACCACATCTCCCAAATCCCCTGCCATGGAAGGCAATGTGTTTATGGGTTCCAGAGATTAGGACATAGATATTTCTGGAAGGCCATTATTCAGCCTACCACACACATTGAGCTAAAATAAACATCTTTAGCTGTTTAACCTAATGTGTGCGTGTTCTTTCATTACTTCTTAGAATACATTTCTAGACATAACTTTATTGTTAAATGACATGTCCATTTAAAGATTTTTGGTCAATACTGCCCTATTTAACATTTAGCAAAAGCCTAATTGAATGAGTATTACTAAATCCAAAAATGTTGCATTAATTTATATCCTGAGTAGGGATTTTATGACAGCTGCATTTTATTTAATGTTCAGCATTGGAATTTCCAAATCTTTTAATCATCTTAGCACTTAGCTCTTAATTGTTTTTTTTCTTATTTGTTTAGTCAGTATTCAATAACAAAAACAGGAATTTCCTTAGTTTTCAACATTTAAACAAAATTCTAACAGAATAAAAATATCCTATTAAATAAGATTTGCTTACTTAAGGCACCTGGGTGGCTCAGTCAGCTAAGCCTCTGACTCTTGATTTTGGCTCAGGTCATGATCTCACAGTTTGTGGGTTTGAGCCCTGTATCAGGCTTTGTGCTGACAGCTCAGAGCCTGCTTGGGATTCTCTCCTTCCCTCCCTCTCTCCTACCACTGCTCCTCTCACTCGCCCTGTCTCTCAAAATAAATGTATAAAAAAACTTTTTAAAAAATAAATAAGATTTGTTCTCTTATCAACTGTAAAACAGGTATTCGATGAAATGCAGGTGGCAAAAATAAGTGAGCTATTGCAACATATTAAAAATAATAAGAAATAAAGCTATGATTTCCTAAGAATCCATAACCAACATATAATAGGCACATTTTTTGTTGTTATTTTAAGTGTTTGGCATAAGCTACAGACTTTGATATGTTATGTATTCCTTTTGGAATCTTTCACGAGTATAAGTCAGGAATGGGATTTGGAGAATGATGACACTATTGATTACATCAAAGAAATGTGAGGAAGAAACCCAAAACGAAACTTCTACTCCTGTTGTTATAGTAAGCTAATATGGGCTCCTAGCCACTTTTCAAAATTAAACTTGAAAAACCCAAGGATGAGAGAAGAAAACATGAATTATAGGAGTTGCCTAACTAACAATCTGACTTGATTCACCCCAAGGAGGCTGCCCAAGGCTTTGAACTGTGAGTGTGGGATGTTGGTAAGGGTAAGTCCTGGGGACTCACCTATTGCCTTCAGACAATCATTGTTTCACCTTTCATTATCCAACTCATTGTCAATACCCAGAGAATAATGATTTAAGGTACAATCAGGGTCCTAAAAACTTAACAGAGTAAAACACAAACATAGGAATAAGAATGATGAGCTGAAGGGTTGGTGAAAACAAGGGGAGCTGGTGAAGTGCCCTCACAGATTAGAGCTTCTCCAGTCTTTCCTTTTCTAAATAACCAGGGCAGCTAGATTACAGAACTTCCACAATGTACAAGGGGATTACATCACCATAAATGCATTTTAAGTTGAAAATAATCATAGGTTAAAATGGATTTAATATGCCTAACCTGGGGACCATCATAGCTTAGCCTAGTTTGCCTTAAATGTGCTCATGACACTTACCTTAGCCTACAGCTGGGCAAAATCATCTAATACAAAGCCTATTTGATAATAAAGTATTGACTATCTCATGTAATTTATTGAATACATAACGAAAATAAAGATAGAATGGTTGTATAGGTACAGAACAGTTGAGAGTGTATTGGTTGTTCACTGTCGTGATCGTGGGGCTGACTGGGAGCTGCAGCTGCCACTGGCCAGCATCATGAGAGAGAATCCTACCACAAAGCGCTAGCCTGGGGAAAGATCCAAATTCAAGTATTATTTCTACTGAACGTGCACAGCTTGGCACCATTGTAAAGCTGAAAAATCATGTCAAACCATCCTAAACTGGGGACTGTCTGTACTAAGAATAAGAATTCTTCTTATGTACCACATTTTATCGCAAAGGCTGAGGTGAAAACCTGACCAATGAGTTCATCCAGAAGAGTGAGAGCAAATACGGGTTATTAACAGTAGTTTGGGTGTTTGGATCTTTCTGCTTAGTAGCAGCTCATCCCCATCCCTGGCTTTCAACTCTTCCCCTTTGTCCCTGACCAGACAGAGCAACTAATATCTCCAGAGAAACAAGTGCTCACAAATCAAATACTAGACACCTGGGTAATGCAACTAATATAAAGAAAGTTTTAAATTGAACAGTATATACAATATGAAGCACAATAATTTGAGCCATAATTTAAAACAAGTATGATACTTATGCTTAAGGAGAAAAAGTAAGATAAGCAATATGAAACCAGAAAAACGGGTCATAAAATTGGAAACATGAGATATTAAAATCTAATGGTTGAAATAAAGAACATTATAGAGGGGATAAATATCAAGCTGCATATAGCTGAAAAATGAATTAGTGACTTGGAAGATAATATTGAAGAGCTTTTCTAGAAGACAACTCTAGAGAATAAATGTATAGAAAAATATGCAAAAAATATAATAAAGATAAACTTCACAATATTAAAGAAAGATAGAAGAAAGAGTTGAGAATTAAAAGGCTGAATTTATAATGTGCTAATCAAAGGAGAGAAGGGAAAATCATTATCTAATATATTTTGTGAAAGTCAAAGCTGTGAAAATATTCCAAAAATGTTCAGGCAGAAACAGCATATCTCCTTTAGGAACAAGAATCAGGTTGTCAAACATTTTGAATTTAATGTGTGATACAAAACAATGGAATAATAATTTTGAAGAATTGAAAAATGTTCAGCATAATACTGGAAGTCCTAGCCATAGCAATCAGAGAAGAAATAAAAAGCTTCCAAATGGTTAGGAAGAAGTAAAACTTTCATTATTTTCAGATGACATGATAATACTTACAGAAATCTTGAAGATTCCACCAAAGAACTAACAGAACTAATAAATAAATTCAGTAAGGTCGCAAATACAAAATCAATACATAGAAATCTGTTGTATTTCTATACACTAATAATGAAGCAGCAGAAAGAGAAATTAAGAAAACAATCCCATTAACAATTGCACTAAAAAGAATAAAAGACTTAGGAATAAACTTAACCAACAAGGTGAAAAATCTACTCCAAAAACTATAAAATGAAAGAAATTGAAGACAATCCAAAGAGATAGAAAGATATTTCATGCTCATGGATTTAACAAGCATTGTTAAAATGTCCATACCCCACAAACCCATCAACCGATTTAATGCAATCCCTATAAAAATACTGACAGTAATTTTCATAAAAATAGAACAAAAAATCGTAAAAATTTGTATGGGACCCCAAAGGACCCACATCACCAAAGCAAACTTGAAAAAGAGAACAAAACTGGAAGTATCACAAACCCAGATTTCAAATTGTACTACAAAGCTGTAGTCATAAAACAGTATCGTGCTGTCACAAAAACAGATACATAGATCAATGGAACAGAATAAAGAGTCCAGAAGCAAACCCATGATTACATGGTCAATTAATCTATCACAAAGGAGGAAAGAATAGACAATAGAGAAAAGTCTTTTCAATAAATGGTACCAGGAAAATTGGACAACTATATGCAAAAGAATGAAACTGGACCATTTCTTGAACCATATCCGAAAAAATGAACCCAAAATGGATTAATGACTTAAATGTGAGACCTGAAGTCATAAAAATCCTGGAGGAGAGCACAGTCAGTAATTCCTCTGACATTGGCTGTAATAATAACGTCTTTCTAGATATGAGTCTCCTGAGGCAATGGAAACAAAAGCAAAAACAAACTACTGGGACTACATCAAAATAAAAAGCCTCTGCATAGTAAAGGAAACAACTAACAAAACTAAAAGACAACCTACTGAGTGGGAGAAGGTATTTTCAAATGACATATCCAATAAAGAGTTAGTATCCAAAATATATGAAGAACTTACACAACTCAACACCTAAAAAAAATAATCCAGTTATAAATAGGTAAAAGATATGAACAGACATTTCTCCCAAGAAGACGTACAGATGGCCAACAGACACATGAAAAGATGCTCAACATCACTGATCATCAGGGAACTACAAACCAAAACTACAATGAGATATTATCGCACACCTATCAGAATGGCTAACATCAACAACACAAGAAACAATAGATGTTGGCGAGGATGTGGGGGAAAACTGTAGTGCACTATTGGTGGGAATACAAACTGGTACAGCCACTGTGGAAAACAGTATGGAGGGTTCCTCAAAAGGTGAAAAATAGAACTACCCTATGGTCTGGCAGTTGCACTACTAAGTATTTACCCAAAGAATACAAAAATACTTATTCGAAGGGGTACATGCACTCCAAAGTTTCTAGCAGCATTATCTACAATAGCCAAGTTATGGAAACAGCCCAAATGTCTATCGACTGATGAATGGATAAACAAGTGTATAAAAAATAGCCATAAAAAAGAACGAAATCTTGCCATTTGCAATGACATGGATGGAGTTAGAGAGTATTATGTTAAGTGATATAAGTCAGGCAGAGAAAGACAAATACCATATGGTTTTACTCATAGGTGGCATTTAAGAAATAAGAAAAAAATGAGCCAAGAGAAAAAGAGAGAGAGGCTCTTAACTAAAGAGAATAAACTGATGGTTACCAGAAGTGAGGTGGGTGTGGGATGGGTGAAATAGGTGAGCTGGATTAAGAGTACACTTATGTTGATGAGCATTGAGTAATATACAGAATTGCTGAATCACTTTACACCTGAAACTAATAAAAACACTCTATGTTAACTACAGTGGATTTAAAATGAAATAAATATATATTTTTAAATGTCGTTTGATATTTTACATTTCCCTCTCAGAAGATACAATCAAGTAGACAAAAAAAAAAAAAAAGCGATCTATTATCCATACTGAATGTAGAACAGTATTTTAAAGATGTAAAGTAGGTTATGTTGTTTTCCTACCATAATTTTTCTACAGCTTGCCATTATTCTTAGGATAAAGTCCAGAAGGTTCTACAACTCTTTGACTGATTTGGTTCATGATTTGCTATCTTATTTCATTCTGTTTTCTATAATACATTTTTGCCAAACTAGTCTCTTCTAGTACTTGGAAGATGCCAAGCTCCCTCTTGCCCCAGAGTTTGGAGTTTATTGTTCCCTGCTACAGTAATCTTTCACTTGTCTCCTGGCTTTGTATCATTCAGGTCTCTCCTTACATTAGCTCTTCCTCAGAAAGGCCTGTCTATTCACATTACATTGGAAACAAACAGAGAAAATCCCCCCTCTTCTAATTCTCCATGCCAACTCTATTTCTTCGGCAGGTACCACCACCTGATAATTCCATCACGTTTACTTCTTTACTCGTTTACTGCTGGTCTATCCCTTTAGTGTGAAAGCTCCTATCAGGATTATGACTGTGACTTTTTATTTACTGTATATTCCCACCCTTCGGTGCAGTGCCTGCCACACATTGTGTGCTGATGTGTTACTGAGTAGGGGAGCTAGATGGAGAGGAGAAAACATGGCCTTTGGGATAACAGATTTCCAACTCTTGCCAGTTATGTAACTTTCAAACTCTTCTGGCTTCAGTCTTCTCATCTATAGAATTTGCGGTTTTTAACAGGCAGGCTCGGTTGTAAGGATCAACTCACTTATGAGTTAATTCATGTGAAAAGTGCCTAAAATGGTGCCTACTGTTTAACAGATCAATTGGTGATGGTAATGAGGAAGAATGGGTTTTCAAACCTTCATCCTTAGCTCAGTCGCCCTTGATGCAGAATTATTAGTATGATTACAAGCTAAAACTGCCACAGTGGAATTTCTTGGTTCTGTGCCCTTCCTTATTTCTACAGTAAAACATGAGTGTTACATTCAGGTCAGAAAACCACTTGAACTTCGTTTTGATTATTATGACAATGTTATCGGGCCTGCCAGATTAAAGCCATCGCCATCTCTGTATTGTTTCTACACTCAGGCAAAGTGGAGGGTATGCATTATGATTAAATAACACAGAACCTGCTCTGCCACTTGCATAGAATTAATTTTGGTATAGCTTCCATTTCATTAAAGAAACACTTTAAAACAGGTCAAGTGTAACCAAGACTAAATTGAAAATGCATTATTCTATTTTGGTAGGCCCTCCAAGCTGATACATATTTAATGCAATTTTATAAGGAAGTTCAAATGTCATGCAGACTCCTTTAAGGAAACAAATGTCTTAAGTCTCACACTAGGTAATTTTAGAATAAACACTCAGTATATCTCTTCCACTATCCTGGAGCATTTCCTGCACAGAAAATAAGCTGTTTGTGTGAGTTATGTGGAAGACAGCTGACAGTAGTACATCGAATGTGGTTCTCTTTATTGTCTGTGTCTCTTTGGAGCTTACTTTATGCTTTTGGGAATACCTTACATTTTTCTACATTTTCTTTCATGGTATTGGATTCTTGGAATTATGGAAGTTTAATGAAATTTAAGTCCATGCCTTGCTGCTTATCCACGTATGACCAGTTTTATTCATCAGGTTGTTTAATTAGTAAGATTAACCACAGTGACTTTTAACTTCTCCCTAAATGTAAAAGCAGCTCCTTTTTAGATAGAACCACTGTCTGCAGTAAATACCACTTAAAAAGACGAACATTTTATTTCTATAACTGTGCCAATTTTCCGAAAATGATTGCGTGAACTAATGACTCATGTACACTGGGCATTAGCGTTTGGCATGGCCGTGTGGGATCTGGGCGGAGGGGTCAAGTTGTACAGTGGAGTTGTGAGTTGTGGATATAAATCATTAGGTGTAGTGTTTGGTTCTCAAAACATTCAAATGAATGGAAAAGGAAGAGAGTTGAAATTCCTTCTCATCCTGCCAGACTGCTTCGGGAGAATGCAAGATGAGAATTTCTGTGCTTTATTTTTCAACTTGTGTCATGAGTTTCAAAGATCATTGGATTTTCTAGGAATACTTTCCCAGATCTAAAGATACCCCAACTTGATCATTTTCCAGAAAAAAAGTCTCTGAGTGTATATACTGTTACGTCTATTTTTTTCCTACAGCCAGATCACTCCACCAAGAGCTGACTGCCATTTAGGAAATCTGACTACCTCAACCGCAAATTCTTCTGCTCCTGTGCCCTGTTTGTAAACTGTAGTATGTGCCCCACGCAGTCTTCCTGGTAATAAAGACAAAAACCTAGGCTCATTCTAGGCTTCTTCCTCATCTATACCTCAAACTCCAGAGTCCTCAAGTCCTATGTATTTGGCTTAAAATTTTTTTTAGCCTTTATCCATTTTTGAGACACAGAGCATGAGCCAGGGAAGGGCAGAGAGAGAGGGAGACATGGAATCTGAAGCAGTTTCCAGGCTCTGAGCTGTCAGCATAGAGCCCGATGCAGGGCTAGAACCCACAAACTGTGAGATCATGACCCAAACTAAAGTTGGACACTTAACCAACTGAGCCACCCAGGTGCCCCCTTAAGTATTTGGCCTTTTAAAGCATTACCTTGTATTTATCTCCACTTCTTAAACTCCCATGTTTCACTTGGGTCAATTGCGATTCCCTTTTACTGATCTCTTGTTTTTGTCTTGTCTTTTCCTAAATCCCTCAACATTATTTCTACAGCGCTCTTCCTAAAACTCATTCTCCCATTATTTTCTTGTTTCAAATCCTTCACTGTTTCCCGTAACGTCATTGTAAAGCTCTATACTTCTTAAGGTAGTCCAAGGTAGTCTTACTCATCTTATTAGTTCTGTCTCGGTCATACCTTTAAATGTAACTGTTTGCTCCAGTTCCAGAACATGCCCTGCGCACTCTTTTGTTTCTCTATGGCTTTGCACAAGAAGCTCCTGTCTTCCTTTTTAATTTAACTATTACTTTACCTTTCGAAACTCAACCTAGGCTCAACCTACCCGGAAAGCCTTGTTGGATCCATATCCTAATTGGAGTTCCTCTTCCCTGTGGAGCTGTAAGATCTCCCTGGTGCCTTTATCATAAAACTCAGGACCGTGTTCCTGACGTTGAAGATAACAGGTGCTTGCATGTTTGTCAAACTGAGTAATCTTTCCTTGGTATCAATCCTCCCTAAACTCTCTGAGGCACTGTTCTCTCTAGAATACCACCTCTTAAATAAACATCCTCCTTCCTGGTATTTCATGGCTCAGCACTCAGGGTTGCTCCTATCTCTTTTTCCACTTCTTCCATTTTTCCAGGGCTCCCTGCCATCCTTCCTCTGTGGAACTAGGAGTGTTTCTTGCAACTCTATCTTTAGACTTCTCATCTTTCTTTTCATACATTTACTCCCCATGAATATGGTTTCTTATATTTAGAAACGATATCTCTGTGGGATAAATCTTGAATCTCTATTCTCAATGCAGACCATACTCCAAGATACTCCACCGAGTATTTCCACGCGAGATCATAACCTGAGGCAATACTTCATAATACTTACCAAGGTTACCGTTATGTATTTGTATGATTTTATGATTGACTGAATGACTCATTACACTGTAAATTTCATGGCCCACCATTACTTTCCTAGTGCTTGGTGCTATGCCTCACACACACACATACATATATGTATGTATATATATGTGTGCATGTATATACATATGTACACACATAAAATATATATATATAAAATCCTTAGCAGTTAAAGCACATCTTATTCCAACCAATATATGTATTTAATTGTATATATATGTATATATATATACTTATATATATACACACACACATGTGTATATATATAAAATCAACAATTACTTGTGGAATAGATGAATAATAACCAGATGTTATTGGGGCTATGCTAAGTGGTACTATTTTATTTCTATATAGCATTTTATTTTTTTATCATTTTTAAAATTTTTATTTTTGAGAGAGAGTGTGAGTGGGGGAGGGGCAGAGAGAAGGAGACACAGAATCTGAAGCAGGCTCCAGGCTGTCAGCACGGAGCCTGACTTGGGGCTTGAACTCATGAACCGCGAGATCATAACCTGAGGCAAAGTCAGACGCTCAATGGACTGAGCCACCCAGGTGCCCCAGAGCTGCATTTTAGAAATGTAAACAGTATCCCCATATTCTATTTTATTTTTAAATTTTAATTCCTGTATAGTTAACATACAGTTTTTTTTTAATTTCTTATTTTTTTTAACAGTATCCCCAGATTTTAAAAGGCTATGTGTCTATGTAGGGCCTGCTAAGAGATGGCTCCTGAACACTAGTTTTGTGACATTTCTGACCATTAACCATCTTCAGGCTATGTAAAGAAGGAAAGACTGCTAGGAGAGAAGTGCTATTTGGTGTGGTTGAAAGGATGCTTCCATCCATCTCAAGCCCAGTCAAAGCAGATGTAGGAAGACGCGGGGAAGGATTCTCAGACCGGCATGTGCAGGGCCGTGCAGATCTTACGCTGCCCTCTAGGGGTGCCGTTCGCATTATAGACATTCAGTATAGAAAACTAATCTTCAGTCAAGTGGCAGTAAAATATTTTGATCTAATAAAATCAGCATATATTGTGATTATTTTACGATAGATGGAAATATAATATTGTGGGTAAGCGGTTCCTTTTTCTACTTTGCACAAAGGTGACATGTCAGGGCTCTCAATGAGTGTGTCATGAGAGAGAGATGACAAAGTAGAAGCTTACGACTTGGCCTTAAGAGACATACAGTATCACTTCTGGCATGTTAAATTGGTTGAAGACATTATGAAGTTCTACCTCGTGTCAAGACAAGGGAACACAGGTCCTTCTTGATGGAAGAATGAGAATGTCACTTTATAGGATGAGCATGTGATATATATCAGAGCATGGGATTTATATTGGTGTAGCAAGTAAAATGAACTTTAGAGTTAAAATGATAATTTTATGTTATCAGTTACAAAGTATGCTGCCAGGGTCGGGAGAATTCCAGTTTGTTCAGCTCCAAAAATTTCTGCTAGAGAAGTGCCTCAAAGGAAAGCCAGCGTGTGTGCACCTGTCACTTCTAAGGACCTTAATGCTAGATTATGAAAGCACCCTCATTTGTTCTTTATACCAGGCTGGAATTTCTCAATAAGATTCATCTCTCCTTTTCGCATCCGTTATTTCTAATTGTTAACCATAACTCATTCTTTACGTTAAATATTAACCATGATCAAGGCTTCTTTCCCATTGTCACTAACTTCCGCAGGTACTCAGCTCATATCCAGTTTGCTGGAATGTCTCTGAGCATTGCTCTCTGCTCCTCTATTCCATCCTATGTACTGTTACCAAAGTTTCTATTTTTTCTAGCATCCAATGAAAATTTTCAAATATACATAAAAGCTGAAAGAATTATGCACTAATACCAGTAGAGCAATACCCAAATTTCTAACATTTTGCTAATTTTACATTATCATATATTTATCAATTCATCCATCCCTCTATCCATTCACAAATCCGTCTTATTTTTATAATTCATGGCAAAGCAAGTTGCACACAAAAGTACACTTCATTCCTAAAGTCATTCAGAATGCATATCATCAACCGGCATTCAATATTTGTGCTCAATAGACTTTTAGGTAAGATTATGCAGGTGTTTTAAGTACACCATGTGACAGGTTTACTATGCATTTTTTAAATGCCATTTTTATTATGCCATCTCTCTTTCTAAGAAACCCAAATGTCTTCCCTAGTGTATATCAAAATAAGCCACCCTAAATCTTTTCTTAATACAATACACATTAATTATCCAATTAGTTTGGAAATCACTTCCCTTTCCTTCTATAGTGTGAGTCCTACATAATGTGTGACAGCCATTCATACCTCTGTGTGTGTCGCATTGAAGACAGGTCAGAGCGGCCTTTGAAGGTGGTCTGGCATGTTAGACTGCGGATGAAAATATGTCTTTGAGAACAATACCTAGGTTAAAAATCCAGGAACTGCACTAACTTGTTTTGTGAATTAGGGTAAATTACCTAATCTAAGACTTAGTTTCTAATCTTTAAATTGGAAACCTATCTAAAAAGGTTCCTGTGAGGGTTAGTGATAATATGTGTACAGCACTAGCTAAGATGCTTGACAGATAGTAGGTGCTCAATAAATGACATATAACAAGTGCTCATTAATATGGCTTTATATTAATAAGACATAGTAAAGTTCCACCTCAAGAAACTTAAAGGCTATCCTGTATTTTACTAATAAAATAATTCTCAATATAAAACAATGTTTTGCCTTAGATATAACATTTTTTAAAAAATATAATTTTACTATGTATTAGGCAGTAAGCAAAGTTTCTCTTCATACCTGAGCAGAAAGACCTGTATATAAATTAAATGTTGTTCTATGTCCTCATTTGGGTGCATATCTGAGTGAATGAACACATAGTGGATTAAATATGTGGAAAGATGGATGGATATGCCGCATTTAATATTTTTCTTCATATCTCTTCTAGTACTCCGAATATATACTCCCTGAACTATTTCTATCATAAGGCCTGATTTTCTAAATACGTACATTGAAAATCCTTTATCTCCTGGATTAGATGCTGAGCTCAGTGCTTTACACACAGGTTTTTAATAAATGTGAACTATTATTTTTGTTGTTGCATTTGTCCACTTAGGAGAAAAAGCAAGTCAAAGGTCCAGCTGACATAAGAAAAATGCTCTTTTATAGAGTGTACGGTCATGTACAAAATGAGTCCGCCATTAAAGCTCACTGTGAAAAACCTGTAAGGGTTTTTTCCTGAAATGAAATATTTGCAGACCCATTAAAGAGTTACTGTTTTTACTATTTTAGCCATCTTGTTCTGTTCTCAGAATAAAGTCATTTTCACAAAACCAAACTCTTCCATTAGAGCTCTTTCCACACAATGTAAAATTTATTCTGCGGCACATGGATAGAGACCTGCAAACGTGTCAGCTTCTTGGTGTATGTGTTTCGTCTAGGTTTTAGATGGGCGGGCACACCTAATAGTAATACTAATACTGACGTTAATATTCCCTTTTTTCTTATTTTAAACAAAATCATCTTGAAATAGCAAAAATGCCCAAGTTGGAGAATCAAGAAAGCACTTTGTATGGAACTGTAATCATTAGGTTCCCTAACGGCCTCTCAAGAGCAACACACGTGCCAAGAGGTAAGAAGCTATGTTGCCCTCACTTACCACAGACAACAAAAGATAAGTCTGCTGACGAAATAAGTAAAATACTAGTTTAGTATAGTCTGGTCAGCAAAATCTTTCCTTCTGGTTGACCGGAGACCTATCGTGAGCCGAAAAGTAATTAATTCTTCTACTTTCATCTTTAAAGGGTAAAAATAAAACTTTACTAAGTCTGAGATGTTCAGTATGTTGTGAGAGGAAGTACAGTGTATACGGGTTTTAGGTCTAGTGGATGTACTGTTCCCATCATTCATTTTTTGCTTGGAGGTAGCAAGAAAAACATATTCTTATAATTTTTCCCTTTCCTCACTTCGGTACAAAGAGAGAGGAAAATCATGCAAGTGGTTGTTGAATTTCATCTTCAATTGGCACTATTTATATGTCACTCTTCCTTCATAAAGCTTTGATTGTAAATTTCAATGAAATGAGAATCAAATGAGGGAATACACGATGTATCTCGGCAGTAATTAGTGAGATAGAGATTTGACAATTACCCAGTTAATCTGATCAACAAAGACAGCCAAATTGGGTAGTTTAAGTCTCAAAGTGGATTTATTTGGCCTAGTCAATCCAAATTGACTATGCACATTAATTACATTAACAACACAGCTGCCAACATTCTCCTCGCTGTAGGATACATGGAAAGAGCTCAAAAATAGGAGATGATGAAGGACACTGAAAGGAAACAAATGATAGCAAGTCACTGAATAAAATGTAGCTGAGAGAAGCAAAAAAACTCACAAAAAAACAAAAACAAAAACAAAAACAACCAACCCCCTGCCTGCCCAGGATTTAATTATAACCTGAAAAAAAGAGAAAAAGAGCCACGACCATAAAAAAAATTTAAAAAGACAACTAATATCTAATAATATAAAAAATAACAGAGAGGGAAAGAAGCGGTAGGAGGAGATGCTGGTCTAATCCTGTGTGGAAAATGTATCAACATGTCATCTTTTGTGTAAACAGGTTAAAGATGATCAAAAGCTCTGACTTCCTTGGCTTTCAATGATTTAAACAATACTCTTTTATTTCCTTGTAGTATTTGATCTAGAGTATGTCCAAGCCCTTCACTGATCAATCTTTATAGTTGCTGGTACTAAATGCACTATTGTTAGGAGCAGGGAAATCTGCAAAATTAAATTATTTCCTAAAATAAAATCATAGGTGATAAATTCAAGGGTGCTACCATCGAACTACCATGTTAGATACTACAAATTTAAAGAATTTTTGTATGGTTTGTTGATATAAAGATATTCAAAGAAAAGAGATGCCAATTTGGCTTGAGATAAATTTTTCTTGCATTAAATTTTTAGTTGAGGAAATTTAGCAGGAGAAAGTTATGATTGCTTACTGTATCAACGGATAGCATCCATTTTTCTTGCTTATACTATCTTCTATCCCCAGCCCCCACCATTCCACAAAACTATTATTTCATGGCTAGAGTTTAAATACATGCTTTTATTTCATCAGAGATTCATTAAGATGAAATATATGAGTATCTGCAAAATTAGAATTAAATTGAATGCAATCATCATTTAAAGTAAATCCTTTCCATTGGAAAAGAAAGTACAGCTGTAAGGTTGCTGTTTTGTTTCTGCTCCGTATAACACATGATCAGTGGCGAGAGAGGATTCCTACCTCTGGCACCACAAAACCACATGCTATTCATTCCCTTTCCGGGTTATTATGGGAACCAAATACTAGCCCACATTTGTTTCATGATCTGGCCTGGAAAAACAACTTCCAACATTACTACAGTATCTCGGTCACAGCAATTACTGCTGTGTCATTAATTCCTGGGGCTCATTCATGATCAATAGTTCTTGATCTTCAATATTTCTTGTTACGTGAATATTTCCTTAAGTCAAGCAAAGCTGAGCGGCAGGTATCAGGATTTAA
Source organism: Paguma larvata (assembly GCA_030068075.1). Taxonomy (NCBI): domain Eukaryota; kingdom Metazoa; phylum Chordata; class Mammalia; order Carnivora; family Viverridae; genus Paguma; species Paguma larvata. Next base: position 61,755,522 of record CM057823.1, on the reverse strand, counting down.
GAAGGTGCAAATTGACATTTTAAATAGTATCATATATTTTCCAGATTGGAATTATTTTTCTAGCAGTTTTGCAAACATCTAGGTACCATTTACTTATTTCTTTCCATAGAGGAGTTTAACATATTTTTGAGAGCAGCAACATCTGTCTGGTAGAACTTTCTGTGATGATGAAAGCATTCTGCACCAATTTTATTCAATGCAGCAAGCACTAACCACATGCAAGTATTGAACATTTGAATGTGGCCAGTGCAACTGAAGAAATTGTTTTTAAATTTTACATAATTGCAACTCATTTAAATTTAGAGAGAGAGAGCTGGGAAGAGAGTGAAAGAGTGAGGCACTTGCCTCAGGCACATAAAAGAGCATGAAAAAAATTCAGTAACCACTAGAAAAAAAAAGTTTTAAAGCAACATTTTTCCAAAACCAAAATTAATGCAAAACACCCATGATGAACAAATATCAACACTTTAAATAAATGAAAAATCAGTATTATAGATTTTCTCCTTTGTTTAGGGCTGCATATAGCCTAACAGCACTGATCTTCTTTTTATTTAAAATGTTGTTATTATATTTATCATGGAGGTTTTGTAGGACATTGATTCTTAAAGTACTGTCCTTGATTACTCAATTTTTTGGTACTCCCTTAAAGTTTGGTCTGACGCTAGTGCCTCACTTACTTCACCCTAGTCTTAACCTTATATGAGAGGCAAACCCAAACTGGAAGGTACCTAAGGCAATCATGTTGTTATCAAGTAGCTGAATGGCCTTCTTGATAAATGCTACTAAATTGGTGGGGGCTGAGCATCAGTCTCTGCTTCTGACAGGTTAAGTATTCATTCAGTGGTGGAATGTTCATTCACCCTTGGTGAGGAAGAGACCACGGCATTGTTGTCCATGTATAGTCTCCTTCTCTGATAACATGACTATTCCACTTATGGGCCCTGGGACAGGAACAACGGAGGAGCTTGGGACACAGGCTGGCTGAAATCCACTTCGTATGATATCCTTTTTACCTTATTATTCAGTGCCTCTTCTGCAATAGATGCTTCTTGGTCTGTATTATTAAAGTGTGGTTTTAAAAAATGCTCGGGCACCTGGGCGTCTCAGTAGGTTAAGCATCTGACTCTTAGTTTTGGCTCAGGTCATGATCTCACGGTTGGTGAGTTCAAGCCCGTGTCAGACTCTGAGTTGCCAGCATGGAGCCTGCTTGGGATTTTCTCTCTCTCCCTCTCTCTCTGCCCCTCCCCTGCTTGTCCTCTCTCTCTCTTTCAAATAAATAAATTTAATAAAAAATAAAAAATGCTGATGTATTATGTATACAGGGTGAGAGACCACTACTTGACTTAGAATAAAATTTATGAAGAGGGAGGTGGCTAGTGAATGATTTGAAAACATTCAAAGAAGCTGGGAGAGGGTGGCTGGTATTGAATATTAGGTTGGGGTCAATTGTATCTACTCTAAACACTTATACATTCTGTTCTATCTTGTGTGTACTGGTAACAAGTTCAAGTACTGGTCTGATCCATAGATCACTGATCTATATGTCTACACATTCCAAGTTAAGAGCATATGTTTTACAGCTAAAAAAAGCATAACAGGTTGTATTCATTCATTTGACACAAATTTACTAAGTGTATACTACTTATTAGTCACTTTTCTAGGTGCTGAGAAAGCAATAATGAGCAAAGAAATAAAGTTCTTGTTCTCTTAGAGCTTAAATTAGACAAATAAGAGAATACATAAAATTATAGATCATAATAAAAACCTTAAAAATAGATGGAGGCAAACCATAAGAGACTCTTAAATACAGAGAACAAACTGCAGGTTGCTGGAGAGGTGTTGGGTGGAGGGATGGGCTAAATGGATAATGGGTGTTAAGGAGGGCGCTTGTTGGGATGAGCTAAGGGTGTTGTATCAATCACTGGGTTCTACTCCTGAAACCATTATCACATTACATATTAACTAACTTGGATTTAAATAAAATAAAAAAAACAACAACAGCAGGAAAAGAGATAGGTGCTCACTGATAAGATGGTATCTAAGTAGAAATTTAAAAAATGAAGGAAGCCGGTCTTGCAGATATCTGAGGAATGAGCATTCTGAGCAGCACAGCAGGAGGGCAAATGCCCTGCAGCGAAAGCTTTTGTTTGAGGAACAGCAAAGAGGTCAGTGAGTCTGGAGCTGAGTGACTAGGAGGGAGACCGATAAGAAATACAATTAGAGAGATAGTGCAGGACCGGATTTGGGCTTCTTGGCCAATGCAAGGATTTATGGCTGAGTGATACAGGAAACCATTGGAAGGTTTAAACAGGAGCAAGACACTATCAGATTTATATTTGAAAGGAATCATTTTGGCTGTGGTGGGACAAATAGACTTGAAAGGATAAAAGGGTGATTGTTTCCATCATGTCACCATTTAATTTCTCAGGGTACTCCTTGAAATGGAAACCTAGTGGGTCAGGCAAATGAGAGTAGACAATGGGAAATGGAGGCAGGCAGTGACTATCATTGCAACTATGGTGCTTTATGCAGTATCATTATTAGAGCAGATCAGCAGGATGTGGCATGAAGGTTGGGCATGTAGCATGAATCTACTGGCCTAATGATACGTTCTTTTTAATGTTCATCATAAATGAATCAAAGCTGGATCAAAGGCAGCTTTCATTCACCTGGCATGGACATCAGTACACATTCCTGGTCCCGCCCCAGGGATTTGTTACAATGTAGATTGGAGGTGACCTTGACTGACAATATTCAAACATGAGATTAATTTATTGTATGATGATATCATGTTAATCAGATATAAGGAGCAGGAAAGGCCAGTAATCTGAATGCCTCATTATGATATGTGTGTTCTAGAGTGCAGGAGAAAAATCCTACATTCAGGAGCTGGCTTGATCCCTCAAAATTTTAGGGGTTCCAGTGTGTTGTGCATCTCAACACAGTCCCCTTCAGAGTGAAGGACAAATTTTGCATCTTACCATACTGCTAAGAATGCTTACCTAGTGTGTTTGATAGGATTCTGGGTTTTGGAGGTGGCAAGAACCACACTTTGGAATAATGCTTAAATCCTTTGTCAGATGACTCAGAAGGCTACCAGTTTTGGCTACCAGTAGGGTCAAATATAAGAGAAGCTTTTGGAGTAGTTTTGGCTTTAGTACAAGTCATCTTCATGCCAGCGTTGTACAAAGTGGCAAATCCCATACTATTAGAACTACCATGGTAAATAAGAATGCAGTTCATATTCTCTGTCAAACCCTGAATGGAGAATTGCTGTGAAAACCCTAGTGTTCTAGATCAAGGCCATACAGGTGCAGTGGAGCTCTCTTCATAGAAAGCAGTTCCTGGCATGCTACTTGTCTTTAGAAAGACCAAAGAAAGGTCTGGTCTTTAGAAAGACCAGAGAAAGGTCTGATGAACATCAGTTGACCACATGACTGGTACTCTCCCTCATGAACTTGATAACACAAATTACATTGTCTGGTAGGCAGAGCAACAATTCACTGGACAATTGGATTTGTTCATTATGAGGAGGCAGGGTTGCTGCTATATAATGAGGAAGCAAGACATATTTTAACACTTAGAGGGGTCCACTACAGCATTTTTTATTTGTGTGTTTGTTTAACCATACCCAGGATTAACTTTAAATGAATGATTACAGAAAACAGAGCCTGTTAAGGGCATGGTAATCAAGACTGGAGGTTAAGAGACACTTCACCAGCAAGCCACCTAGCCTAACAAAACTGATCATCAAGAATGAGGAATATTCAGAATGAGGGGTAGGAGAAGATGATGAATCATTTATGGCTTTGGAAACTGTAATAGCAGGAGCTCGTTCTACTAATCCATGTGTTTTAATTTTTTCCTCAGAAATTATGACCAATCATCATTTCTTAGTATCCATGACAGGATAGAATGAGTTCATATGGATCTGAGTGGTTCAGCTGATGGGCCATAGCAGATGCTGCCAGTGTTCCACCAAAATTCAACCTAGCTTCTTTCATCGTTTCAGTACATGGATCCTTCAGCTTCTGGGAAGTTTTGTGTCTAAAATCCTGTAACTGGGATTCTCTTTGGAGAACTGCCCTTGACTTCCTAGACAGCTTTACCTGCATGTGAAGAGAGTCAAAGTACCTAGAAGTTTTCCACTTTCTGGGAGACCTTGAGCTCATGAATGGTTGGTAGGCAAGGATGAAAGCCCTGTTTTCATGCCTCAAGGGGGAACAACTTCCAGTTCATTTTATACTGCAGGGCCTCCTTGCAGGATCAGGGGAACTTTTCTTGACTTTTTACTCTTTCTTGCCCTGCGTCTCCCACTCTGTTGATGGCTTCTCCTGAGCTCTTATGGCTCCTCCATAGATTATTGTAAAAAATTTCATTTTAGGACCTATTTCTGGGCAATCCGACCTAAAACATATTTCTATTATACACTGATATAGCAAATTTAAGTAGGATATTTGAGTCTGGAATTCACAGCAAAAATCTGGGCTAGAAGTATCTATTTGAGAGTTGTTGGCACACTGTATATAGTCATGAGGCTAGACGAGATCACCTAAGGAGTGAGTGTATATAAAGAAAAAGCCTCAGGATATAAGGTTTCAGGCTTTCTTAATATTTCACCACTACTTTTACCAACTCAACTAAATTTACACTCATTTCCTCAGCTTTGGTCTCAAAACAGACCCTGACTCAGCCTCTACAACAGTTCTCAAATTAGTCTACCTCATTACGAGTTATTTCCTAATTATACACGCCATTTTACCTATCAAACCTACTCTTTAAAGGTATATGGTCCAAGGGTATGACTGATTTATAGGTCCCCTGTATAAGCAAACCAAGATAGATCTCTCAATAAATCAGAACATTAAACACCTGTTCAGAGATGCAAATGCTTGGCTCAGGTTCAGCTGAAAGAATTCCCAACACATTATCCATTTAGGGAACACTTCCACCTTGACCTTGCTGGAAAATAAGTCACAATAAAAGGCATATCTGGCCAAAAATGGAGAGATAAAGATTTACACAATAATATCAAAGTATGTGTTTGCTCAAAAGAAAACATCTATGTAAAATTCTATCGCTTCTATAATCCCTTGGACACAGTATATCCTTAAAAAATGTTTGTTGAGGGGCACCTGGGTGGCTCAGTCGGTTGAGTGTCTGACTTCAGCTCAGGTCATGATCTCATGGTCTGTGAGTTCGAGCCCTGTGTCGGGCTCTGTGCTGACGGCTCAGAGCCTGGAGCCTGCTTCAGATTCTGTGTCTCCCTCTCTCTCTGCCCTTCCCTGCTCATGCTCTGTCTCTATGTCTCTCAAAAATAAAATAAAAACGTTAAAAAAATTAATAAAAAATGTTTGTTGAATAAATTGCATTGACTATACCACATATCTTCATTCACTGCAGACTAAGCTAGGTATGTGAATAAGAAAAGAGAAGTCTTTAGAAATATTATTTTATATACCATATACCATCTTTCCTTAACATTATATATGATACTTCTAGGTAAAGACCAACGGAACAATTGTGATTGTCAAGTAAATGAAGTCTATGGAGTATAATAGGAAATAATGGAAACACTGAAATATTTTGTTAAGGTGGTGGCTTTTGAGTTTCTTTTCATAAGTAGATTAGATTTTGTGAGCTGCTTCCCACATAGACCAAAAAGCCTGAAGTATTTTATTTAAAAGAAAATTCTAGATGTTGATTTGAATTGAAAGTACAAGGCTTTCTTTCCTTTTGACAGTTTTCTTTAGAAAGGTTTTTCTGGTGAAATACATAATATGCTGCTGCTAGTTGAATATAATGATTCCTCACCCTAGAAGAAATAAAAGAAAGGCCAAATTTGGCTAATTTTACATCTTGAGGAACCTATTCATGAGCCATATGTGTGTTAAAAAGCAGCAACTAGCATTAATATCAAAAGCAGTTTTTCAAAAAAAACAAAACAACGAAAAATAAGTGATGGGTAAATAAATGCTGTTGTGTTCACACTGAAGATATTCTGACAATCTCACACACATTGTTTAAACCTATATGGCTTCTCTGTAGCTTTTAGATCAATTTTAACATATTCAACACATACAAATCATATTAGAATAGGGAAAAAAAAAAAGAGAGAGAATCACAGGTCTGTCTTGTATGTCCTAAAACAAACTAGAAATATAAACTAAGAAAAAATTAAAAGGTAGAATGGCCAGAAAACTCAAAGTATAACACTCAAAGTACAACTGCAATTAAATAATATAGGGTAAACAGATTCACAGATAAAACTAGGAGAAAATTTTTAATATTTATTAACAGTTCAACATTTGTTATTTATCCCACGCTTATATATTTCATATTCACAACTGCGAGATCATGTTTATACAATCCTGAACATCAAAAATAATAATGTTCGGTTTCAGACATATTTACTGGAAACAGTCTCAAGGACCTTGATGGGTTCCAACTCCATCCCTATGTTTCCAAGAAAGATGACACTTGTCTGTTCTGACTAAAGAGAACATATCCTATTATTCAAAGTTCCACCTCAAAGGCTTGTATATTTCATATTCGCAACTGTGAGATCATGTTTATACAATCCTGAACATCGAAAATAATAAAGTTCAGTTTCAGACATATTTACTGAAAAAAGTCTCAAGGACCTTGATGGGTTTCAAATCCATCCCTATGTTTCCAAGACAGATGATGCTTGTCTGTTCTACTAAAGAGAACATATCCTATTATTCAAAGTTCCATCTCAAAGGCCCTTAAAGCCATTTATGTATCTTTCTCCTTATAATTTACATTTTCTAGCTTCCGTGCCTCATACTCAGATCCCTTTAAACATACCTCCCTGGCAGTTGATCGAGTCACACCCATCTTTTGAGGCCCTGTTTATTATATGCCATTCTTCCAAGAAACCATCTATGATGCTATCCTGTCCTCATCACATGGAAGTGATCGTTCTCTCAACTCCCATAGCCTTCTGTCTATACGTCCCCCCGCCCCCATGGCTAGCAAAGCGGGGGTTCCCATGACCACACCCAGTTCCGTGATTTTTGAGGCAGTTCGCAGGACTAACTTATGATCATAATCGTGGCTATGTTTATTACAGTGAAAGGATACAACGCACAATCAGCAAAAGGAAAAGACATAGGGGGCGAAGTTCAGAGGAAATCAGGAGGAAACTTCCAAAATTACTGCCAGGGGAGTCAAACAGGATACACTTAAATCCTGCAGTAACAAGTTGTGACAACAGATGTGAAGAGCTATCCAGCAGGAGAATTCATAGAAACTCAGGGCCCGAAGTTTTCACTGGGGCTGGTCACGAGGGTACATATTGCTTAGCATGTACCCAAATTCCAGATTCCATATAGGAAGGTAAATATTTTGGATAAACCATATATATGTATATTTTTTCCGCAGTTCAGGCACTATGAACTATTTTTATCATTTAGGGTGGTATGGGATTCCTGAAATCCAAGTTCCCAGATGCCGGCCAAGGGCCAATCTTACCAGCAGACCTTTTGGAGCTAAGAGTCTCAGGCCTGCTCTGTTATCTTTTTTTTGCACAGGGAGTTGTCGGTTCTACTTAATTACCACTCCAAGAGGTAGATACTATAATATATTCTCCATTCACAGGTAAAGTTGTTAAGAAAGTTAAATAATCCTCCTAAGCAGTTTCTTTGGAATCCATGCTCTTAATTACTCTGTAATTAATCACACCCTTGAAAAGCTTATAGTCTTTTTTTTTTTTTGACATAAAAATCATTCTGACAAAATGAGAGAAAAAGGACCCTTGTTCTACTTAAGGTTTTTTTTTCCCACCACTTTAAAAGTTAAAGGACTTGGGGTGCCCAGTGGCTCAGTCTGTTAAGCATTTGACTCTTGATCTCTGCTCAGTTCATGATCTTACAGTTCATGAGACTGAGCCCTGGATTGGGTTCTCTGCTCAAGGTATGGAGCCTGATTAGGATTCTCTGTCTTGCTCTCTCTGACCCTCTCCTGCTTGCACTCTCTCTCTCTCTCTCTCAAAAGTAAAGTAAAGAAACATTTTTAAAAAGTGTTAAAGGACTCAAATATTGATAGCTTTTGCCTCTTCACACTTGGGAAGTTATATGGTCCTAGTGAAAAGTTTATCACTTAGTAATTCATGAAAAAGTAGGGAGAACTCAACAATGCGACCGCCATTCTTAATGTGAATAAAAGGAAAGTCATTTTGGCTTAAATAAAATAAACATGCACACAGAAATCTTTTTATCTCTGCGGGTGTCTGATAGCTGAGTTTCTGCTATTGCACAATTAGACTATTTAAGAAGAGAGCTTTTCATTTCCCTCTGCATATTATGCATTTTTGTCATTAACTGTCTCCCACACAGGGATGCAATTAATCTATATCAGAACCTGGAAGAACTCACGGAAGGGAAACTACACTCCTGACTTTTTTATTTCTCAAAGAATAAGTTAAAAGGTTAAAAGTTATAAACAACCTGCATTATGTCAAACTCAAACAGCAGCTTGGAAATGCAATATAATTTTACCCCTGGATCATGAAACAATATCTGGGGTGACAAAGGAGTTGTCGGTATGTTTTCAAGTTTCCAGGTCAACATGAACATTCAAGTTCAGAAAGATGACAATGTTCTGCAGTTGCAGGCAAGGCCCTTCGTGATGTGACTAAGATGAAAGCCGCTCGAAAGGTATTGTTCTTAATTTCCAGCTACTTAAGGAACCCTTCAAGTGACTGATACCTATCACCCCCATGTCACAGAGGAGGCAACCGTATCTCAGGGAGGTTAAGTGAATGTCTCACAGTCACATAAGAAGTGACAGCACAGCGACTTACACTCTTATCCTCTTTCTCCAGAATTAGCACTAGACCACATTGCCGCTCAAATATCTATGAAGGCTCCCAGATTTGGATATAAGTATAAATGTTCAGTCCCATGTATTGAGATACACCTTTCTACGGGTCTCTTGGTAGCTCTCGTGCTGGACTATCTTTGTAAGGATGTCTGTACAATGGCTAAGATCGGAACATAGAGATATTGTTTCACAGAGCAATGGGCAGACATACTTACTATTAAATATATGAGAGTTTCCTAAGTGTAGGGTGGCATTCCTATAACCAACGCAACGTGTGCGTGCAAGTATCACTGGACCATCTTGGCATTGTCACCTAAGAACGCAGGAAACCAGCTTAACCAAGTGCTGATAGTCCAGCTACTGCTATTTTTTCAATGAGTAATAAAGTTCTTTGTTTCTGAAAACAAAATACGTCCCTAAATCAGAAGTGGATCCATGTTCTATAGTGCCTATAGTTGACAACTATTTGGGGGGCTCCCCTGAAGGAAAAGAATATAAAATTACATATACAAAATTAAGGTCAGGGCCATGGAGGGTGCTGGCAAGTGAGTGGCCCTGTAGACCAAATTCTACTCATGGCAAATCCATCTTTGTCTGAATTACGTTTTTGGAGGACATAATTTTCCAGTTTGATAAATGGCTCTAAATGACTTCTCATTCCCCCAAACATAGAGTCTCTATACATTGCGTTGTGTCTCATTTTAGAGAATAGCCCTTAATTTTTGTTTTCTAGTCAAAATAAAAATCTAGAATATCTCTGCCATGCCATAATTTTGTGTGACACTCTGGTGTTTTGCTTAGAATTAAGACAGTCTAGGGAGTATTTTGTTTTTTCATCCGTTGACTCTGTAAAATAAATATGACCAAACTGATGTCTCAAATTATTTCTAAAACCTGTCCTGTTAAATACCAGTTGAGCTGAGCCTAAACCTGTGGAAAAACTGAATTCATGGAAGTTGTACCATGAATGTTGACACGATTTCAAGTAGGGCATGTGACAGCTCTGTGATGCTTGAAATGACAGAAAAAAAAATACTTCGCATGACACTCTGAAAATATCAGTTATCTTTTGCATATAGTGGCTGAAAAGGAAAAAATAACTCATTTTGTTGTGTGAAATCGTGCCCTTTATCACAGCAAAAGCTTAAAAGAGTCAAAACCATTAACAAGTCATATTCGTGTACTGCTCACAGATAACAATTATAGGTTAAACATTATTAAATATTTACTCAGACTCATAAAACATGAAAGTCAATAAACAATTAAAGAAATAAATACAGTTTACCTACTTTTGAAATATTACTTGATCGACTTGCAGATCGCCCTGGTGACTTGTCAGTCTGAAAAATAAAATTACAGACACTGATTAAGAATACAGCAATAGTCTTTACTGCAGAAAAAAGAAAGCCCAGGACAAGCCAACGTCTAAATCCTCTCTATACTGTCTTAACTGATAAATATACAAATTGCTTACACACGATGGCTTTTGTCTTACCAAATTTTATTTCTTCAGTACAGATCAGTGTTCTTGTGAAAATACGTCAATTAGCATCAGGATATAAACCAGACTAGGAGTATTTATGTCCAGGAAATGCTTATTTCTATAGAAAAATGTGTGTAGTTCCTTTGAAATAAATTAGAAAATAGATATATAGTCCATTATTTCCTCTTTCATATTTGCTACCAGGACATTCTGAGTAAATTCTGTTTCTAATCTGTAAATATTGCCTAACGGGTACATGGTGCATACCTGTTATTTTAAAATAAATTTTTATTCATCTTTTCTGTTATTTTAATTTTGTTCTATTTTTTTAAGTTTATTTATTTTTGAGAGAGAGAGCACGCATGTGAGCAGGGGAGGAACACAGAGAGAAGGGGACAGAGGATTGAAGCAGGCTCTGTGCTGAGAGCAGAGAGAAAATGTGGGGCTCAAATCCATGAACCATGAGATCATGACCTGTGCCGAAGTCAGAAGTTTAACTGAATGAGCCATCCAGATACCCCTGTTATTTTCCTGAGCCTGGTGGCTCAGTCCGTTAAGCGTCCGAGTTCAGCTCAGGTCATGATCTCGCGGGTTCGCAAGTTTGAGCCCTGCGTCGGGCTCTGTGCTGACAGCTTGGAACCTGGAGCCTGCTTTGGATTCTCTGTCTCCCTCTCTCTCTGCTCCTCCCCGGCTCACACTGGCTCTGTCTCTCAAAAATGAATAAATGTTAAAAACATAAAATGTAAAAATTTAGAAGATACTTTTAAATTTAAAACACCTAATTGTTGAAGTTAAAAACCTTTAACAATTATTTTAAAATATGAAACTTAAATACGCTAAAAAAATGGCACCATTAGTTCTTGCCTCTTAAAGGATTTCCAGTTGAGTAGAAAAGCATGAGAAAAGCTTTTGAATACTTTTAAAAAGCTCCACAATTTTAAGGTAGAGGGAGACCCTAAAAAGTGGAGCTCCTTATTGTGAAACCCAGAAGCATTCTTTTCCCGGCAATGGCGGTGCTCATGCCCAGCTGGGGCCAGCCAGAGGCCTTCTGTCCAGTCCAGTCTGGTTGGTCTTCCCACTCTGCCAATTATAGGCTAGTGGGATATTGACTGACAAATAAAAATGCTTGGGTATTGTGAATTTTACATGTACCAAGAGATCACAGTACACTTTTCCTTCTGTAGAGAAAATGTTGGAAGAAGCTGTCTGGAAACCAAAAGTGCATGAAGAATCTGAATTAACACTGTAGGATGCTTTTAAAAATTTTTCTGAGCAACTGGACCCGGTGCCAAGTGGACCTGCGTAGACAACTACAGTGCATCTTGACAGAGGTCGTTTCTGAGGACTAAGCTGTTCTAACAAGCCGCAGGTCTGAAATTGCCCCACGATGACTGCTGGAGACAGTTTCCGCAATGTAGCAACGACAGGAGGAGGCAAATGTTATTGTGGAGAAACATAGTTGCATTTACTGCAAATTGTCACTGTGTCATGTGCAGGCTTGCACATATCCCAGCTGAATAGTATTTTTTCCTTTACATGCAACATCCATCTCAGAGGAGCACTGATGTCACTGTGGAGCGTGTTATTACAGACCAAGATGAGTCACAACGATACGATTAGTTACACCTCATAACAGCCCCGTGATCCAGCTGGAGATTAATGTATATGCTGCCAACAGACATTTTTCCTTGATTAGCTTCCCCTGGTGATGGAGAGGGGTACTTTTCTCCTGACATCTCAACTCTTCTTCTCGATACCAGAAAACAAAACCAATCCATCTTCCCTTCTGAGTGAAATTCAGGATTTTGACACACTATTGTATGGAACAGATGGAAATAAGTCACATAATAGAATAGACGGGGAAGAATTTTTGTTGTAGTGGTTGTTTTGTTATGCTTTCCACATTTCCGTGGTATGTGAAAACATAATGAAGGAACTAGAACTGAAAGGTGCTTCAACAAGAACCCAGAGGTACTACAGAAATTTAGCATGACATCAGATAACTTAATTTTCCAAACCAAATAGGACTGTGGCATTCTCAGATAAAAACAAGGAGAGTCAGATTCCCTCCACAGTTGTGAATGAGTTCAGTGCACAGTTATAATAAGCAGAGAATTCCCATCCTTGTCACCAGCATCCCCACATCTAATAGGGAAGAAGCATCGTCTTGACTATTTAGTACTTCAAGAGATTTTTTAACTTGAGATCCATTGGTTCTATTTTCTCCTAATACAACATAAGCTTTTGTAAGAAATAAAGGAGTTTAGGTTACATTTTTTGCCATGGCTAAGCTCCCCGTTGTTTTCATTCCAGTTAGCACAGGGGACAGAGGGTGTACACAGGTGCTGTGCTGGCAGTGTCAGACAGGGAGAGCCTGGATTACAATTTGCCCTGTGGCAATGCCCTGGTTCTAGTGAGAGCACACCGTTTGACAAGTCAGGACTTTCCCCACTGTAACATGTGTCCTCACTGTAACGTGGAGGACATAATACCTGGGGGTTGTTGTAAGAAGCAAAAGAGGTCTACACGAAAACATTTTATAGTTTGCAAGCTTATATTTCAATTACTATTCATGGATAGAGGAAATACCCAAAGAGCTCCCCCAAAAACCATGATGATCATCACAGTTTACTACATTCGTAATTCAAACACAAACATCCTCGTTTCTCTGTCCTGCAATTCTGCCTCTATTGTGGATTAGATTCTGGTATACAAAATTTAAGATTGAAAAGTCAAATTTTTCTCTACCCAAGTAAGGAGGTTGGGTTTGCCCTGCTTCTGAAGTTAAGCACCAGAAGCACTTTTGCTCTTGGAAAACTTCCAAAGCTATCTGTCTCATTTGCTAGTAATTAATTGGGCGGCTTGTCCCATTACCATTGCAATGACATATTCTTCTTCGTAGATTAGTCAAATACGGTTGTCATACCTCATTACGATCAGTTTAAAGTCTTTACCTTACATTAAATAGAAGTTGTCTTAGAATCTAACATAATTTCCTGGTACTCAGATTATAGTGACATTTTAGGAGACTAAAAGTTGGAACAAGAGCTTCAGACAGGTCTGCAAGAAAAGTATGGGATTATCAAGCAGTAATGTTGAGTGGTCATCTAGGCAGATCGATCTTAGCAGATCACTCCGTATACAGAGAGACCGACTTCTCAGTTCAGAAGTGCTTTTTTAATATTTTCAAAAAGTTTCAACGTTTATGTTTGATACAAATGTATCTGACATTTTCAGTTTTGTTTTGTGATTATTAGTAGTATAACGATTGTTTTCCAAATTTGATCTTACTAAACATGGTTGGATTTTTATTACCAGAAAGGAAAAATGATTACCAAATGAGAAAATCATTACTAAATTGTTTTAACATATTTTTAAAGTTATAATTTGAGGAAAATGACATAGTTCCTTTAAAAGGCAAGACTCTGTGTTAAAGATTATACAGTATGGCTGGATATGTAAGTATCTGCACATGGATAGTCTGTATTTTATACCGTTGATCAGAAGAGGGCAGTAAGGAAACTTGAAGGAGGTTTTTTTATGTGAAATGAAGGAAAAAAAAAATAACTATTCCTGCCTGAGTGAAGAAACCAGAATAAGATTCACACATTTCACCGATACAATGTTATTCTCTAGTTTTTTTCCCCATGGTCCCCCTCACCTCCACCCCCTACCCATATCCAGGCTACAAATCAGGAATCTTTGAATGAATAAAAAGAAATGAGGTGATTTTGAAGGTCATCTGAAGAATTCTAAGTATACTTAGACCTACTTTACTAAGGGAATTAAAACTTGTAATAAAAGAACTCTTTGAAAGCCATATGGTTAATAAACAAACAAACAAAAAACAACACAGAGAAATTGAATGCAATAAAAACTTGATTAATAGATGCATTTAAAAATTTCATGTCCACTATATGAAAAATATTGTTTTTTAATTTCTACGAAACATTTAAAATTCGTTTGCCTCAAATAGTACCTTAGCAAAAAAACTTCAAATATAGCTTTTATAGGGCCCTTCTTTTGATATTGAACCAATAAAATTAGAAATGAAAACTTGAAATGTGACTAATAAATCTTAATCACCACTAATTAACACATTTTTAGATAATACTTGATTCAAGAAAATAATAACCCTCTGGAAAATTGTAGCCAGAAACTCTTGAAAATAATATGCTAAGACTTCTAGAGAACACAGCAAAAGCCAAATCTAGATAAAAATTTATAACTATAAATGCTTTCAGTATTAAATAGTAATGAAACAAAATAAAACAAGGTAGAAAAATGAAAGTAATCAATTATAAAAGCTAAAACTCATTAAATTGATATAAATAAGAATAATACAGACATATTTTCTTACAGCAGATCCCTGAGAATAATTACAAAGTAGATGAATTTCTAGTAAGGCTTATTAAGGGAAAGACAAAGCAGAAATAGATGAGAAAGGATAAATGACCAAAGACACAGAGAAGATTAGAAAAGTTGTAAAAGAAAGCTACACGTAATGCTATTGCAACAAATCTGAAAACCTAGAAAAAAATCAACCATATTCTAGCAAAGTAAAAGTTGTCAGAATTTACTTAGAAAGAGAAAAACTTGAACAGATACAGTAATTAACATAGAAGTGATTGGATAAGTAAATAGAAGTCTATATGCCCTTAAAAGAATAAGGGCATGATGATTTCCAAGTAAGTTGTGTCTCACTTTTAAAGAACATGTAATTTCAATTTTATTTACATTGCTCTTGATGACAGATACATAAAGTTCCCAAATTCATGTTATTAACCTTGCATAACGTGTTAAGACGGTACCCAAAAAGAAATAAAGACGGAAAAGAAAACTATGCTTTAGTCTTAATTGGGACCACAGATGCAAAACTTCTTTAAAAATATTAGCATATATCTAAATAGTAGCATGCATCTTTGATATGCAGCAGTGTATCCAAAAAAATGCAAGGGATAGAATAAATAGGATTTATTCCAGACATTTCCTTTTCAGGAAATCAGTCAACATTTCATTAGATTAATACATTGAAAGAGACAAACATAATGATCTTATATGCTGAAAAGATATTTGACAAAACTCTGCAGTCTTACTACCATATAAGCTCTAAGTACAATAAGAATTGGAGGAAACCTTTTTAAAAGGATATAAACAAGATTTTAAAATCAATGCCAAAGTTATTCTAAATGATAAAATACAAGAACTATGAACTATGTTGAAGAAATTCTGTTATGGATGTTTGGTCATGCTATTATTATTCGACTCATCTTAGAGTTTCTAACACATGTAACAACAATAAAATAAAATATTTGGTAGGAAAAAATATTTAAAAGGAGAAAAACAATCTCTTATGTATATTATAGAAATTCCAAGTGTACCTAAAGGAGAAAACTATTAGAATTAATGAGACTTTAGTATAATGGCTAGATATAGGATAATTATACCATGGCAGAGTCTACTAAATTTCCTAAAATGCATTGTCCCTTCTTCTGCATGAACAGAATGGCAACTGGGTATGGGCATATGTCTCTCCAGTCACATTGTGTCTCCCAGCGTTCCTTTCAATTACAGGTTTCCTATAACTAAATTCCCTCCAGTGAGATGTGAACAGAGCTCACAATTGTCAGTTTCCTGTCTGTCCCATCAATCCACAATTTCTTTTTCTATTGCTTGGTGCCGAGATGGTGACTATCAGAGCAAGCCAGGAAGTCACGTATTAAGTATAGTAGAACTGAATTCTCCTGAGTCCTTGAATGACCATATGGTGAAGATCCTTCTACCAGTTTAGAACATACACTCTAAACTGTCATGAAAAAGAAATAAACTTGTATTTCTTTGGAGCCATCATATTTTTTGGATTTATTTCTTATGAAGGCTTAGTGTATCTTAATGGAAATACTGTAAGATAACAGCCTTTTCCTTCCGAGCAATAAATATCCAGAAATGTAATAATAAAAACAATAACCATAAAATACTTAAAAATAAATTTAACGAAGAAATTATAAAATCTTATTAAAATATAAATTATAGAATCTTACTGAGGAGATCATGAACTGAACAAATGGAAGCACTACTTTTTGATGGGAAGATAATTTCATAAAATATGCATCCTCTACAAAATGACATATAAATAGAATGTAGTTCCAGTTAATCTCCAATGGGCTTTACTTCTTCCTTTCGTTTATCAGAAACGAGATAGATAAAATTATCTTGAAGAATATATATAGAAAGAGAAATGCTTGAGAACAGCCAAGAAAATAATGAATAAAAAGATCTCCCTATGCTAGGCATTGCCCATATTAAGCCTCTGTGATGAAGTCAATATGACATTGGCATAAGAATTGACCAAAAGTTCAGTGAAATCCACAATAGAAAATCCAGAAGCAGGTCAAAAAGTTTCACATATAGGGGCACCTGGGTGGCTCAGTCGGTTGAGCGTCCGACTTCGGCTCAGGTCATGATCTCGTGGTCTGTGAGTCCACAGAGAGTCCCTCTCTCTCTGCCCCTCCCCCACTCATGCTCTGTCTCTCTCTGTCTCAAAAACAAATAAACATCAAAAAAAAAAGTTTCACATATAACAAAATTGGTATTTCAAGTCAATATTAAGGGAAAGTTGACTTAATAATTGCTTTTGGACAACTGACTATCCACATGGAAGAAAAAAAATCGAACCCATACTAAATAGCCTATACAGAGGTCTCTGGGTGGCTCAGTCAGTGAAGCATCTGACTCCTGAATTTGGCTCAGGTCATGATCTAACAATTTGTGAGTTCAAGCCCCGTGTCGGACTCTATACTGACAGTGTGGAGCTTGCTTGGGATTCCTCTCTTCCTGTCTCTCTACCCCTTCCCTGTTCTCTCTCTCTCAAAATAAGTAAACCTAAAAAAAAAATAAATGGTATATACAATCATAGACTCCAGATGGAAGAAAGTCTTGAATATAAAAAAATTTAAAAAAATATTTGAAATAAGCTTAAATTATAAATGCAATCTTGGGGTAGGGAAGGTCTATATACCTAATATGAGAACCGGAAGCTATAAGTGATATTTGACTATATTATGTCTGGAAAGAATACAAAAATGAAAGTGAATAGACAAACAATAACATTATAAAAAACACAACACAGAAGACTGATAATGTTCAATTTCTGTAATATGCAGAGAGATATTTGTCTATTCACGAAAAAGGCAACAGAAGAAATCCAAGAGAAAAAAAAACTAAGTGAAAGATAGGAATAGAAATTTACAAAAAAAAGGATTGCAGATTGTTAACAAACATATGATAAGATGCTTAAAATCACAAGCTGTCAGAAAAATGCTAATTACAGTAAAAACAAGGCATTGCTTTACACTCATGATGTTAGAAAGATCGAGTAGAGTGATAGCCTCCATTGCTGGTGGGGAGAAGAAAGAGAACTCCCCAAAATTGCTAGAAGTGTGAATTTTTGCAGGATCGTTTGAAAAAAACATCTGGCAACATCTGTTACAATTAAAAATATCATTATGTGCAGTAATCTCACTCCTGGGAATCTGTCCCAGAGAAATAAAAGCACCGGTTCATAAGAATATGTGAATAAGGCCACTTAAGTACAGTTCTGTTCTTAATTAGAAAAAAAAAAAAAATCTTGGCAATAAAAACGTGCCAGTTGTTAAGTTAATGTTTTTGAAGCCTTATTTAAAAAAATTTTTTAAATGAAGTTAACAGTAATTTTCTAATGTCTATTAATACTTAGTCCAATTTCATGTTTTCCTGATTGACAAGCTCTGTTCCACAAGAGACTTCTGGAAGGCGGAATCGGAGGCTCACAGATGTGGTATGCCTTGCCAGAGGTCATAGAGGCAGTCGATGAAAGAGCTGCGACCAGAACCCAGGTCCCTTGACCCACTGTTCAGTGCTCTTTGTGCTTTGTTTTGTTTTTAATGTTTATTTGTTCTCGAAGCTTTAAGCCCACCCTCCTAAGTTCTACTCTGGAGCTGGGGCTCTGCAAACCACATTTCTGTTTCGTCACCCAACCCTCTCTGATGCTCTGCTGAGGAGCGCACTACAGGGGAACCTGGAAGGCTGGAAAAGGAAAGCGTTATTTGCTCCATCCTATTTGCTTTCCGTTGACTTCTCTGCTTGTTGTGTGAGTATCATCCTAGAAACGCTCCTTCACCCTGGCAGCCGCGGTGGCCTCCTGGAGCAGTAGCCGAGGACAGCGTGCAGTTTTTCTAACAGTCTCAGAAACAGATGCTACGCTGTTTAGATCCCAGCACCAGCCTGCTGGCTCCTTCTTCAGAAGTTTGAGTTTCAATTCCACTGAGCCCCTTTTCCAAGCTATAAATAATTCCAATTTCTTTCCTTTGTTCACTCAGACTGGGCAATAAATCTTTACATTATGTTCTCTATATTAAAACAGAAGCCTGGTTTCTCTCTCCTGACTGGATCCTGACTATTGGAGTAAACAATGCTCACCAACAGAGAAATGATTAAATAAGTTATAGCAGAGCCACGCTTCGGAATATTATGCAATTATGAAATAGAACCAATCAGCTCCCTGCCATTTGTTCAAAAGGAATTTTCCACAAGATAAGATCGAGTTGGAAAAGTAAAATGAGAAGCGGTATAATATGATTGGCTGGAAAACATGTAAGGACAGAACTTCTACATGTGTCTCAGTGCATATATTCATGTGTAGACATGTATTTGTGTAAGACTATATGAGCATAGAAAAAAATCATGGCGGGGGGTCCTGGGGGACTCATTCGGTTAAGTCTGACTCTTGATTTTGGCTCAGGTCATGATTTCACTGTTTGTGCAAAGGAGCCCCATATCAGGCTCTGTGCGGACAGCATGGAGCCTGCTTGGGATTCTGTCTCTAAAGAATAATGTATAGAGGGTAAGTTCATTTCTTTAAAATCAAGTATATAGAACCTCTAGAAATATTATGTGTTTACACACATATTTTTGACTGAGCAAAAATATGCCCATCCAATATCAGTTATCACACCACCTACTCATAATGATTACCCTCAGTCCCACAGCACGGTAGTACTGCAGGGAGCAGAGAGGCTTATGGAGAGATTTATTTAAAAAAAAAATAAATCTTTGGATGGTAGAGTTTTACTTGTTTTTCATAATTTTTTTTGTAAAATATCAAATTAAGAAAATTAAAGAAACAAAAATGGTAAAGTTAATCAAACTCCTCAAAGATTAGATATCATAAAGGGATAAAGGTGGGTGTGTGTATGCGTGTGTGTGTGTGTGTGTGTATGATTAAAAGAGCTGCAGGAAACATTTGATGTTTGTATTCCCCAAGACAGTACAGTATATGGAACATAAAGGCATCCAGCTAATTACTGGGTCAAGTAGGATTGGTAGGAAAAAACCAGGGTTTGTAGTTATGACACTTGGATTAGAGTTCCATTACTAACCACGTGACCATAGGAAGATTGTCTACCTTCTCTGGCCTTGGCTTGCTGAATTTGCAAAATGGGGATAAGAACACATAGTTACCTTCTTAAAATACCTGTAGAAGCAAATATGATATACTTTGAAAAAGCATGTTCCAAATACAGTGTAGGACACTATATAAGGAGGACCGAGGATTAAGCTTGGACTTGTTCGAGCTAAAGGAAGACTAGTGAAAAGGACATTTACTTGTAAGTGGTCACATTTATTATTAAATTTTGTACTACACAGAATTTACTTAAAATACTCTTAATTTTTTAAAAAACGTATTCCCAAATATCAAATTTAATTGAAAAACTTGCTAATACTGTTCATTATGATGATGAATAAAAGCCTCCTTATCTATTCAGATAGCCAAACAATTGTTATTAACTAGGAAATAAAGAATATAAAAATCATGTCATGGAAATCTCCGTTCCCTCCCGAAAAAAGTCATGCAAAAATACCTTTCAATGGTACACACTTCCAAAAGAAAGACTCTACAGATGAATAACTTGTCATTCTGAACAAGTTGGCAATTGTAATTCCTAACAGGAGGACGGAAGGAAACATTTTTTTAAAAAGTTTGTACACCCCAATACTGAAAATGTTTCAAACTGAATCTTATTTGGATGGAAAGAAAAATAATATAGTACAGCGATCACTGGCTAAATTGCCAGAGCACCAGAGGAAAGGTCCCGAGGGTTTAATTTATACATCTTTACAGTTATGAAAAGTCAGAAAATAAGGGGCATCGAATGGCTGCTAAAATTTAGAAAGTGATGGCTTTAGTTCAGTGGCTTGTTTGAAAAGGTGATTACTGCTATGTTTGTTTGCTTTTACAGTCTATAGAGTAAGGTCGGCATAAGCTTTTAGTGTACAACAGTTGAACACTATAAGAGTGAAATATAAGCAGTTTTATTTGCTCCCCAATTTTGTTCTATAATGACAATGCTTGCATTAAAAACAGGAAGCTCGCCACACCTCTAGCATGCTAAGAATATACACATAATTTATAAAACTTCTTGCTTTTTTTATTGATCTATGTATAAAATTCTTTTTGGTCATATACTTTCTATCACAATAATCTTTATTAATATTGTCAAAAGAAAAATCCACAGTTTCCTTTTCATATTTTTTTGCCAAAAATTACATAAAGTCACATTTCTTATTAATTAACTCTTTTTCTTATAAATGCTAAAAATTTCCCTCAATTTTTGGCCTTTTTTACTGTCTTGGAATTTCAGAGTGTAAGTAATAAAAACTTCATGCATTCATTTGAGTTCCAGATGTTATATTCACAGGTGTGCTGGACTTCTATATGTGATTTGAGATCTATGTCCCCCTCTTCACAGCTCTGGGCCCAAGAGGTACACCTGCATGGATCTCATCACAGACTCTTTGCTCGCTGACTTCCAATTTCATTCCACCAATGTGGACACCCAGTTGGAAATTACAGGAATGGAGGATAATGAGACAGTATAAATTATTCCCTCTTTGAGATATCACCAGAGGCTGGCTCTGACCCTTAACTGAAGGTCTCAGCAGTTGTCAAGTGGCCCTTTCTACGTTACCTGCTGTGTCTCTGGGTTCTGAAAAAATGGTCCCTTTTCTTGCTGTTTCAAGACTGTGGTTGGTAATACTTCCTGCCGTTTCTAGCCAGGGTAGCAAACTATCCTTGTATCTTCTATATACTCCGCTCACACCCCTTGTAAATCGACTATTAATTCCCCTCAAATTATCCAATTTGTAAGTGCCATCTGCTTCTTTCTGTTCCTTGATGGATACAGGTTATCTTTAGTATTCTTTGTGTAGTCTTATCATTGTTCTTATCAGTATTAATTTTTGCTTAATTAAAAAAATTTTTTTTGATGTTTATTTACTTTTGACAGAGAGACAGAGTGTGAGCAGAGGAGGGAAAGAGGAAGAGGGACACACAGAATCTGAAGCAGGCTCCAGGCCCCGAGCTGTCAGGGGCTCGAACTCACAAACCATGAGATCATGACCTGAGCCAAAGTTGGTGCTTAACCGATTGAGCCACTCAGGGGCCCCTACTTAATTTTTATTAAATTAAGATCTTAGAAGGTTCCTCTAGAGATACAGTGCTCATATTTGATCTACCACAGTCTGCAGCTACTAGAAAGTCTATCAAGTTTTCGAACCACTTTTTGTGTTAGAATGATGTTATTTCCTTCTATGGACTTATTTAAAACCGGGGACATGTTTGTAGGACAGTCTGCATATTAGAGACCAGCCATTTAAAATGTGTTGCATGGTGGGTTGTTTTCATTAGCATTTTCATTTTCCATTCTGTTAAAGGCACCTTAACGACCATACATTTCTCAAGACACCATCAGGGAAAATTCAGGCTAGGTATTCTATTAAATTTTGAAATAAAATTTACTAAATTTTAAAATCTCTAAAGCCTTCAGGGCACACACACAAACGCATACACACACGTTTATGCAAATGTATGTTTGGGCAAGTTTATGGTCCACACAAAGACTGGTAGTTCTTCCTTCTGCACCTCGGCAGGGCCTTCCCTGCATGTGATGTGCTACTTCCAGCCTGTTCCGTTCGGTGCCAGACGTCTATTCTCGTCCCCACTCCATTATTCAACTCCTTCTCCCTCCTTCCTTCTGTCAGTACCAGAAAGAAATGATATACAATTTTATCTTTGGGTATGTGAATTCTGGTTCTATAAAATAGCTGAAGACGCATGAGCGTTTCCTAGTTGGATAAATAGGCACGATGAGCTATAGTACCAGGTGGGCCGCCAGGTGGCTCAGACTCCTGATTTTGGCTCAGGGGTGATCTCACGGTTGTGAGATTGAGCCCCGGGTAGGGCTCCATGCTGAGCGTGGAACCTGCTTGGGATTCTCTCCCTCCCTCTCGCTCTCTGCCCCTCCCCTGCTCATGTGTGCTCTCTCTCTCTCAAAATAAATAAATCAACATTAAAAAAAAAAAAAAAAACAAGAAAAAGAAGAACCCCATAATACCAGAAAAGGTGATATTGTCCAAGTTTCAGACCTTTCCCTCACTGTCATTTATTTATGGCCTACTTTTGACAATTTCTCATTATATGGTAATGTTGGCCTGCAGAGAGTCTGAAGTTACAAATTAAAAAAAATTTTTTTAATCTTTTTGAGAGAGAGAGAGAGAAACAGAGAGAGAGAGAGAGAGAGAGAGAGAGAGAGAGAGAGAGAAAGAGAGAGAATGCAAGCAGGGGAGGAACAGAGAGGGAGACACAGAATCTGAAGTAGACTCCTGACTCCGAGCTGTCAGCACAAACTCAGCCCCAGAGCCTGACGTGGGGTGCAAACTCACGAGGTGTGAGATCATGACCTGAGCTGAAGTTGGACACTTAACCGACAGCCACCCAGGCACCCCTGAAGTTACAATTTTTTACAGCAACTTCTCTTGGAGTTCTTTTAAGAAGAAAGCCTGCAAGTCATCTTAGTGAACATAAAGGCTAATCCCAGGCATGTGTGAAAAACATCTCTGATGGATTGTTTCTAAATCATTATAACAGCTTTAACGTAACCTTTCTCCTTTCTCTTTCTCTCTCCATTGCTATAGAGTAATCCTTCCTGAAGCTATTTTTTAAAACAATAATAAAAAAAAAAAAAAAGCTGAACTCACACTTTAGACAAGAAATTCAGGATTCTTGTCCATTATTATTAGTAGGGTAATTATTAGACAAACAATAGAGGGCAGGAAAACAGGTGACCTCACAAAAGGCTATAGTAGGGGCACCTGGGTGGCTCAGTCGGTTGAGTGTCCGACTTCAGCTCAGGTCATGATCTCGTGGTTCATGAGTTTGAGCCCCACATCGGGCTCTGTGCTGGATGCTCAGAGCCTGGAGCCTGCTTCAGATTCTGTGTCTCCCTCTCTCTCTGCCACTCCCCTGCTCACCCTCTGTCTCTCTCTCCCTCAAAATAAAAATGAACGTTAAAAAAAAAAGGCCATAGTAAAATCAAATTCCATTTTTCCACATATGCACTCTGTTGGATCCATGAGGAAATGATGAGGAATGGCCCTGGAGAGTTATTACTTAATATGGTATTATAACAGATAAATAATACATTTTCCAGGATGCCCGGGCTCAAATGAGAACTACACCACTTATGGCACACCTTGGGCAAGACAGTTATCCACTTGCAACTTCTATTGATGCACTTGTAGAATGTTGATAATAATACAGTCTTCTATAGATTGTTGTGAGACTCACATTAGAAAGTGGAATCTACACAGTTCAGCATGGAATATAATAGGTTAAACCCATCTTCCATTTTATATAAACTTTAAATCTTATCCATATATACCCTGTATTTCATTAGCTTAGAGGTGTAATCTGTTAGAAATAGAAGTTCTGAATCCATTTCTTGAGAATGTGGCAAAATTAGTGTCAGAAATGGGTTAGGAAGCATTTTTTCATAAAATTAAAACTGCTCCTCCAAATCTCACCTATGGATATTGGTAGAGGTATGAGACTCTTAACTGGTCTGAAAGGGTAAGGCTAATATGGAATAAGATGTCTGCCTCTGGCTCTCATCTGCATAACACTTAAAACGAAGCCTCAGTGGGTCACTTTTAGAAAAGTCACTTCTAGAAAAGTCTTGGTCACTTGGTCACTTCTAGAAAAATCTTAACAAGTTGGCATATTATTATACGGGACAACTATAAGCAAATACATATACCATAAAGGGATGGGAAGAAATGATTTCTGACTACCAAAAAGACATCAAATAGTACATACATAATAAGCATAATAATATAATAAGTAAGCATAAGAATGAATTTGCAGTCAGATGTACTTGGTTCAAATTCTGGATCAGTTCATACTCACTAGTTCTGTGACTGTGGGTAGGTCACTGTACTTCTCAGTGACTCATGTTATTCTTTCCCTGGGTTTTTAATGATTAAAAATATTATAACTACCAAACTGAGGAGGATTTCTGGCACATGTTTCAATAAAGGGTGATAGTAGTGACTTGAAAATGAAAGGTTTTAGACATTGGACTTTCATGAACTCCCTGATTCTCCATGACACACACAGAAGTCATCCTCAATAAAAATATAGTTTAAGTAAAATTTTGTTTGCTATACAAACTCAACTTTTATAAAACTATCCTAGCCCCCATTTCTAATTACATTACTATCTTCAAACTTCCTTCGCATAAAAGGTCTACAGACTCATTGTGTACAATAGCAATTACTAATGAAATTGATCTGGGAGTAAATTATATATATATATATATATATATATTATATACTATATTTTCAAGGGAAGGGACTATATTTCAGTTACATTTTTATTTTCTTTAAATCCAATCCATTACCTGGCTGGCACATTACAGATATTTAATAAATTAAGGAGAACTACTAACAGTTCTGTCTGTTTTAGAGGTATATTGGCATTGGTGTTCTCGAGAATAATAGACAATAAGTATATGATGGCAATTGATATGACATTTCATTCTTGAATAATAAAATATGCCTTTATTTTACACATTTATAATTGAAAAATTAAAATCTGTACCTGTTCTTAAAACGTGGCCAAATTATAAAGTCACAAATACAAAGCAACATTGGCTCGATCTTGGTCATAGTATATTATATTTTGGATTTCATATATAATATTATCAACTCCTCCCTATGATAATGCTATTTATGAATGTTTGGTCCTAGATTAATCAGAAGCGATTACACTTTGATGTAAGGCAATGGGCTGAAATTTTTAAGAGATAGAAAGAACAGTGGCCTGATACCTATTGAGAGTGCTACCTGGAATTCTAGTATTATAAGCTAATACTGCATTTACTTTAGCTTACTCTCCCCCAGCGAAGGTATTAGCTTTTATATATTTAAGCTTCTTCAGGTTTATAAAGTGTTTACATGATTTCGACCACCCAGATGCAAAAATCTGAAGGGGCTAAACATTAATTCTTGGCAGAAATCACTGAGATCCAAGACACGCGCATATGTGCACACAAGGAACATGAATTAATGACTGCTTATTAAAGACACTGAATTTCTCATAATAGAAATAATCTCTAGGGATAAAACATAATAAAATAAGGGCTGGCATATGTGCTGAAAATTCTCTACTTCAATATCAGAAGTTCAAAAGGCATTAAGACCTTTGACCACCAGCAGATTCAAGCCAATTAATGAATTTTCAGCCACACGCTGTGGAATGAATAAAAATCAACACTTCCTAGATCTTCACGCATTATAAGAGAGTCCAGGGAACAACTGAGTTTCTAAAATTTTTGAAAGACATAAAAAACGTAAAGTACAGACATTTTATAAAGGACACAAGAGGCTGTTATCAGGACACTGGTGGCTCGAAATAAAACAGTGTTAGCAAATTATTATTTATCGCCAGAAAGACTGTGTGCTTATGTATAAGGATTTTATAGAAGAATAAAATTGAAATTTTATGATGGCCCTTCACCTGGTGTCAGGTTCAAGGAGGCCTATCAAAATCTAGTAGATGTGATTCAGTTTATGTAAAACCAAACAAAAAGAAGCATTAAATGGATATAATTATTTGCTTTATTCCTAGTTTAATATGCATTTCAGAGTATAAGATGTACAATTTATTTGCACAGAGTAACTTGCCAATTGCCTTTATACTAATAGGAAATAATGATTTCACAGACTTCTAGATGATAATATTGATTGTTCTGAGATAGTAGACAGAATTAAAGTCAGCTTAAAATCAGACAATCTATAAAACCATAAAAATCCGTTATTTCTATATAAAAGCAAGCAGAAGCTTAACTTATAAACATATATTTAGAATGTGTCATTTTCAAGGATTATGAATACATTCCTTTTGTATAAAGAGTCCAAAGGACGGACTGTTCTATTTGTTTTGCAGTGGTGTTAGCGTGCTTGTACTAGGTCAGCTCCATGTCCAAGATGGGGCCCTTGAGGACCACTGGGTAAATTATCTACGGCAGCTGGCAGGGTAGGAGTGTAGCTGTGTGCAAAAAGGCATCACCTAAAAACCAAACAGTGCTCAGAAACTGCCAAAGTTTGAGTTGGTTGCCAAGCAGCAACCTAGGGCTAGAAACTATTAGAAATCTAGGAAGTTCGATCTATAGTAATTTTAAATAGTCAAATTAGCAAATCTTTTCTTAGAGGTTTAATGGCTACATAAGAATACATGTTTTAAGTTAATAAGAAGTGTTAATTGATAATGCCTCTGGAGGGAAAAAAATGTCCTAAGTGGCATAACATTATAATTAGTGATTACTTGTTTTAGGGAGAAGTTTAAATTTCAAGTATTAAAAAGTGGGTGATAAAAACAGTAGCACACACACACAGAAAGAAAACATAAAGTACAGTAACATAAACCATGAGAATTTAAGTGATAGTCAATAATGCATTTTCCATTCAATGAGTGGTTTAGAAAATTACAAATAAATCCTCTAAGTTTTCATAGTCTGTGATTATGAGGCATATAGAACAACATGTAAGGATATCAAATCCCAAGTCAGAAATACCGAAACTGGAGTCCTAGTTCTATCATTTACTGATTGATTAGCCGTGCAATTTTGGGAAACTTTGCTTCTCTGTGCCTGTCTCTGAAATTGTAAAATGTAAGTGACAGTGATACTTATCATTAAGTACCTTTACTATAGAATTAAATGAGATACTTTATGTACATATTTTAGCCTATATGCAGCTAACATCTGCTTTAATTTTTATTAAACTATCATGCTTAGTGTGACATTTGATTTTTCATGGCTTCCAATGATCTTTTAATGTGAACTTAAAAAAGTGATGAGAAATATGAGCAATCACTTGTCTTTAATTTTTAAGATTTCACTGCATTTTACTGCGTAAAACTACTCATTTTATCAAATTGGTATTTTAAAAGTAATGTTGTATGGAGAAATACATCAGCATGAGTCATCAGAGTATTATTAAACACCAGATCTAAGAGGTATCTTTTGAACATTTATTTTTGGAGAAGACCTAGATATGAACGGGTGAAGTTATATGAACGGGTGAAGTGATTCACTCAGCGCTCTAGTTAACTTGTGGCAGTTTGGTTTCTGCCAGATGTCCAGCATTTATTCTGCTGAATTTATTCAATATTCATTATTCCATTCCTTTATTCATTCACTCAGCAGATACTTATTGACACTAATAATATTTGTGACACTCAGCCTTATCTCTCTGCTGCTTGTTGACAATGCAGTCAATAAAATGCAAATTTAAAGGACATAAAATTATTAAAATTTATTGATGTTAAAGAATATTTAATAAGTGATCAGTGGGGTTATCAACCTAAACTTCACAGAGGAAGCAGATGATGATGAGTTGAGAGACCAAGAAGGACTATGTGCCATGTAACCTCCACCTGGAAAATAGAGTACCCAGTAAAATCATATCCATGTTTCAACTAGTTGCAACCAACTTATTGCTTTACCACAGTAAAGGCTCTATTTTTGGACCTCAGCACATGATTTCTCTTTACAAGAACCTCCACTAGGCAAGCCATGGGGAATCCAATATAGGTCATTACCTCCTCTTCATTTGGACGGTTCACTCACATGAAGTTGTACAACGGAACCGATATATGTTTATAAACCTACTTACTTCATAAGCTTTTGTCACCACCATGCCCCCCAAAATTAGTACATCGGTTCTCATTTCGGGTACAGACGTTAAGAAAACTGATTGCTATAAAGTTTTTGCACCCATATCAGTGTAGAGAAGCCGAGTATCAACCATAAAGTAACCAACCTTGTCACTTCTGCCATTAGAGACAGTGTGCCTTTTTAATCATTTCAATGCTATCGTAACCACTCTGTTTTCTTTCTTCCACATCCAAAGAGAAAACTTGTGCCTGTTAACTCTGGTTCAATGAGTTCTCACATGGGGAGCCTGGGTAGCTCAGTTGGTGAAGCAGCCGACTTTAGCTCAGGTCTTGATCTCACAGGTTTGTGAGTTCTTGTGAGTTCGAGCCCCATGTTGGGCTCTGTGCTGATGGCTCAGAGCCTGGAGCCTGCTTCAGATTCTGTGACTCCCTCTCTCTCTGCCCCTCTCCAGCTCACACTCTGTCTCTGTCTCTCAAAACTAAATAAACATTTTTAAAATGAGTTCTTGCATCACAATCGATGTAAATAATTATTTCTTATTGTGTCTCCTTCTCTGAATGCTACCCCCATCTCCATTAACCACTGTAAGGCTTTTTGCTGAATTTTTCTCTTTCAGACCTCTAAAAGTTGGGTGTCCCAGGAATCACCTCTTAATTTTTGTTTATTTTCTCTATCTGTACTTATTGAGTGAGATCCTCCAGTTCTGTGGGTTTAAATATAACTGACAGGATGAAGGCTTCCGAATTTGTGACTCCTTGTCTGAACCTTCTAATTTCCAGACTTCCTTCTCATCATCTCCAGCTGCCTACTTAGGGTCTCTACATAGATATATAAAAGGCAACTCAAATTTACTTGTCTAAATCTAAGTCACCTCTAGAATGAGCGACTCAGTCTAGGGCCTGCCCTAAATAACTGCGTTGAAAGGCGATATCACGGTCTTGATCTGTCATAGAGCCCTTGGTATTGAATTAAATGAATACATTTAAAAACAGAATTTTAATTACATTCAGAAAAAAGAGTAAGGTAAATCTTGCTATGGCCCAGTACACCCCTCCACATACATGACCCGTTCTTCTTACCACAACTAAAATTAGTCATTAAAAAGTAAATCAAGCCAGTCAATAAGAATACTCTGAGTATTACTTACTGCAAGTCCTTATTTCAATACTCAAAAATAAGAGAACAAACAACTCAAAAAATGTGCAACGATTTGAACACTCCTCACCAAAGAAGACATAGAGATAAAAAGGAAGAATATAAAAGATGTTCAGCATTGTTAGTTCATCATTAGGAAAATGAAAATTAAAACCACAATGAGATACCGCTACCTACGAATTAGAATGGCTAAAATTTAAAACCAAAACACAAAACAACTGACCATTACAAATGTTGACAGGATATGGAGAAGGGGGAGCCCTCAGGCACCGTTGGTGGGAATACATAAAGGTATAACTACTTTGGAAAATAATGTGGCAGTTTCTTAAAAAGTTTGGGGTACACACAACATATGTCTTAGTCATTCTGCTCTTTGATATTTTACCCGAGAAATGAAAGTATATGTTTATAACACTTGCACATAAATTTCCAGAGGAGTCTTATTTATAATAGCAAAACACCCTGGAGACCACCCAAATGCCCTTTAACAAGTGAGTAAATAAGCAGGTAAAGGAATACACCAACAGCTGTGGAATTTTTATGCAATGGAATGTTACTCAGCAATAAAAAGTACTGTTGAACTGACGCACACAGCAACGTGAATGATCCTTCAACTAATTGAGCTGAGTCAAGAAGCTGGACCACAAGAGAATACACACACTTTCTAATATTCCAGTTCTAGAATGAAATGTAGACATCTAGAACAGTCAAACCAACCTAGAATGATAGAAAGCAGATCAGTAGTTGACTGGGCATGAAGGTGGTGGGGAGGGGCAGGATGGAGGAATTACACAGGCATACAAGGAAATTTTGGGGGAAAAGTTATGTTCATTATATTAATTGCAGTAATTATTTTGACATGTTTATATGGAAATCACAACTTATCAAACTATATATTTTAAACATTTGCAACTTAGAGTATGTCACTTATACCTCAATACAATTGTAAAATCATATTAAATCATATCATACCACTCTTCTGTTCAAAGCCTTCTATTGCCTTCCCAGAATTTTCAGACCAGAATTTAAAGTTCAGATAAAAACTTCTACATAATCTGGCCCCTGGCTAGTGTTTCATCTGCTTTTTATAGTCATTCTTTGATTGTTTCACCCATCTAATCTCCATAATGGTCCTGAATAAGTCAAATATATTCCTCATCAGGAGCAACTGCTAGTCCCCCAACTGCACACACCTTCCTTATTCACTCCCAAATTTTGCTTCCTCACTTTTCAAAATTCTCTAATCAAATGCCACCTCCTCAGAGAAGGCTTCCCTGACCACATGATTTACAGCAGCCCCCACACACTCATCATGTTTCACTCTTGATTCCATTACCCCAACTCATTTACCACCCAGCATATGAAAACTACCTGGTGTTACACTAAATTAGTTATTTATTGCTCATTTTCCCCATTAGAATGTGACGACTATGGCAATGAAGAGCCCTCTGCTTTGCTCAGTATTACATATTACGCACTCAATAAAGATCCACAGATGCAATGATAAAATGTTAAACCCTTCTCTGTATGCTATTGCACTGGAATAGCCCTTGTCTCTCCTTTAAAATTTTCCTTTCATGTTTTTTATTCTTCCGATATGCTGCAGTGCTATATGTGCTAGGACACCACTTAAAAAACTGTAGATACTGCTCCCCACCTAGCTTTCCCCAGAGTGCAAGGGATCATGCTGAAATGAGTAGTGAGGTCTACCACATATAGGGTGTTATGACGGCTAAAGACACAGGGTAAAAAACACAGGGTATTTTTTGATGTTTATTTTTCTTATTTATTTTTTAATTTTTTTAATGTTTATTTATTTTTGAGAGAGCGACAGAGACAGAGTGTGAGCAGGGGAGGGGAAGAGAAAGGGAGACACAGAATCCGAAGCAGGCTCCAGGCTCTGAGCTGTCAGCACAGAGCCCAATGCAGGGCTTGAACTCATGAACTGTGAGATCACGACCTGAGCCAAAGTCAACACCTGACTGAGCCACCCAGGTGCCCCGTATTATTTATTTTGAGGGAGAGAACACAAGCATGGGAGGGGCAGAGAGAGAAGTAGGGGGAGATTTCCAAGCAGGCTCCCTGTGGTCAGTGCAGGGCCTGACACGGGGCTCGATCCCAAGAACTGTAATCATGACCTGAGCTGAAATCAAGTTGGATGCTCAACCAACTGAGCCACGCAGGTGCCCCAAACATAGGATATTTTAAAGAAGCTAAGAGTTGGAAAAAAAAAATCAATAGTAAATGACACTAAGTTATATCACATCTAAGAAATAGAATACAAAATTCCAAAGTATTCAACTAGGATGATTTCATTCTATTACAGTCAATAGTTTTTGCACACATATGCATAGGAAATTGTTTTCCATTACAAATCAAGGCTTGCATGAAAAACAATTTACTTCGTTCATACGTTTTTAACCCTACTTTTTTAGTTTTCTTTATTAGTACACAAAATTGAAAGGCCTAATAAAGTTAAGATGGCCCTAACACATTCAGTTTCATTTGACATATTAAAAAAAAAAGTATCTAGTATATATGAAAGTGGAGACATGAGTCTGGGTCTGTGTCTAAACTGCTTTGAACCATATCGTTGTAGCTTAGGCACAAAGGCAGAGACATTTGTGTTCCTGGAGAGAAAGCTGGGATGTGCGAGGGAGCGTTTATTCATTCGTTAATGGATGACTCCTGCGCCCATTCTTTCAAGTCACCTCCCAGCACTCACAGCTTTCTTCAGTTGCCTCTAGAAAGCAGTTCAGGCTTCCTGGTGGACTGGACGTGCACGTGCTGAAGGAGACGGAGTAGGGTTGCAGGCTTATCTGAACTCCGCAAGGTGGTCAGCCCTATAGACCTGGTGTTAACAAAGTGGTTCAGTTCTGACTCGTGTCGCTTCATAAAAGGCTGGAGGCGATCCGCATCTGTTTTCGTATTGGCTTTAATTGGCAGATTCAACAGAAAAATGCTAAAGACATGTTTTAATCTGATTCTAGGCCCTTGAAACAAACAGGAGTCTTTCTCAGTTTCTCAGGTAGAAGTTTCCACCAGAGAACCAATGTCTTCTTTAGGGCCATTTAAAGTACTTGACAGAACGAAGCTCGGTTCTGATTCACTCGTGCCTTGGTCAGATCCCAAAATATATTTAGCCTCAGAGAGCTTCCGCATATTTGTGTAAGAATATTTTCATCATCTGTTATTACCTCTTAGGTAATATGACACACGAGAGTTTACATTTTATGTAACAAAAGCCACTTCAAATTGAGAAGTAATGCATTATCAGCCACCTGGTACATTCATATTAGATACCAAAACATGCCCCAGATGTCTTTATGTACCTAATAAGGGGCTATTTTTCTTATTGAAAATGGTGTTTTAAAGAGTGCTTTATGCCAGGCGATTAGCACTTTCCCAACCTGCAGTTCTCACAAATGCAAAGCAGAACAGAATTCATTCCTTTGTTCAGGATTTAGCCTCAGAAAAATATTTCACTGCCATAAAGACAAAAACCACAGCTGGGTGGATGGCAAAAAAAGCATTTGTGAAATTTTAAAACCTGAAATGTATTTTAAATTACAAATTACTTCAAACATCATAAATATTCCTAATTCTCAGGCCCATTAACTAACCCCTTACGTCCTTCCTCACTCTTTCTAACTGAAGTGTCCGTTGCTTCTGATGGAAGTGTGGATGAGAAAAAAGAGAAAAAAATCAAGTTCGTGGTTGTAATTTCAGAAGACTTGTTTCTTTTTCTCAAATTCTTTTCAGGCATTTTGATACGTGCTTTGTGCAAGAAACTATGAGTCTGTTATATAAATTGAATGCTCAATACTATATCTACAACATAGAATTTCATAGCATTTTTGATTTTCGTCTCTTTAAAAATGTTTACATGTAGAATATTTGTTTCTATCAAACTGATATCAAACATATCAACTACCTCAAACCCTTCACAGCAGACTGAATGATAAATAGATTTCACCCCCTCGCTCCGTGTAATATATCACGGAGATTCCTTGTAGACTGGCCACTGAATTAGACTCTGTCTGCTGAATATGAGGACTACTAGATAAAAGGACACCATAGTCTAGTTCGTTGGACAAGTTCATTATTCACACATTATGGAGGCTGATGTTATATAAATAAAATTCGGTATGAATGAAAAGGACATTCCTAGCCTTGACACTTCTACCAGGCAGAATGGTAAAACTGTATATGTGATAAGAGTGATAGAACAGTAATTTCAAAATGTACCGCATGGTTAGTAAAAATGCTAAACTGAAAATTCACGAACTCATAAATCCCCCCTCCTTTTAAGAACCTTAAAGAACATCATTCAGTATTTAACAACTGAAATAGTGTAAGGAAGAATCACGTAAAATTCTCTAACATGACATTGAGAATAAATTCTCAAGAGGAAATAATTTTCTCTTAGAAAAAGTTTTGAGTTATATATAATCATTTAAACTTCTTTTATGTGGTAATTTTCAGAGATAATTTTCACTTCACACTTCCCTGTTAAGATTAAAGTACATTTTCTTTAAAATGTGCCAACAATCATTATTTTAGGACTCCATGAAATCTTGCCTTGTGGTAAAAAGCCTATTGTTCTCGTTATGCATTCTGCACAGAGGTCAGTCACGATACTTGAATAATGGCAAAATACAGTAAATTGTGATTCTTTGTTTGGCTGCAATCACGTTTTGCCATTTACTTACCGTTATATAAATTAACGGATCATTACAGGCAGTCTGCATGATTGAACTAACCTTGATTCACAATCAGTTAAAATGAGACACTTGTTCATTACACACCAGCTAAGAGAATGCAACCATTGTAGCCCTTGATTAAGACAGACAGCACTGTAGAAACTACCTGTGTCCATCCCTGCCTGCTTTCACCGCGTTACTCTGCTCTCACCTAACTCCTTCAGTGCACAGCACACGTGTTATCCATCCATATATGGTTTGGTCCCAGTACAGGGCCTGTTTCACGGATGCAGGCAGAAGATCTAAGAGTTGTGGATCAGAGACAAGGACGGTTTATTACTTGTAGCAACTGCAGTAGAGTATCAACATCTGTGCTGGTTCTCTATGGCCCAGTTCCCACTGGGAAATAGGGACAGAGCCAGAGCCAGGTGACGTACCTATACTCAGTGGACTGTGTCACAGGAGAGAAACCTTGAGCTTAGGGAACGCAAATCAATTGTCATGTCCAGTGGGGATGCCTGCTCTGTGCTGTAGAGGAAGACACTACCTTTCTCTTCCAAAGCTTTTCACTATATAACATTCTTGGAAGTTGGTATGGAGCACAGTGTGACTCTGCCAGCAAGATACGTGGGAATGCAAGAGATTCATAGAGAATTGTATTCCACAATTAATTCCACTTAATGTAATGGATTTACTTGTCCTAATCGAACAGGTAAACAGTAGAATGAAGAAGCTCTAAAGCACACAAACTCACAAAGAGTTATGCATCTTGCCACACAAGAACTACCGGAGGACACATAGTGGCAATCGGAGAAAAAGAGATTTCCATGTCATTGACGGTAAAAACAAGCCATTGCCATTTCTAAGAAATAACATCCGTCAGTATAGACATTTCTTATCTTCTTCTTAGAACCTTCAGGCTGAAGGTTGTCCTTTTGTGAACTATCTTCTCCTTTGTTTCTCTCTTGCCCATGTTACTCTTTTATCTACTACTCTTTATACTACAGAGGCTATGATGCAGAACACACTGTGCAGGACTCAGAAGACCGGGCTCTATATTCAGTTCTTCTACATACTAGTTATACCACCTTGGGTAAGTCATTCAGAATCACTAAGTTACAGTTTCCTTCTATATAAAATGAGGAGGTCAAATTTCTAGCACTGTTCTGCTACCCAATTATTCTTTTACTTGTGGTTTCATGGCTTAATTGCTCAGGATTGTTACTGACATGTGTGTGTCTGTATGCGTGCATGAGGAGTAGAGAATAAAAAAAGAGGGAAAGGGGAGACTGATAGGTTAATTTGCCTTTAATATTGGCCTTAATTTGCTCCCTAAAGGAAACCCAAGTCCTCATTTTTTATCGCCTAATTAGTATGCCACATATTATAAAGAAATTGTCCAGGAGAAAGTTTCCAAGAAAAGGTCTATTCTGGCTAGTAATTGGGTATACTACCTTAGCTTGACCATGTTGTTTATAATCTTCACAAAAACTCCTGCAGGTGGGTATACTTCTTGTTACCTCTAGGGGGCAGAATGAGTATTTGCACTGAAGGCAAAAACATCAACTCAGATCCTGAATCTGTCCCTTGTTTACAGAGTGATCTTAGATAAGTTACTATTTTTTATGTTTATTTTCTCATTTAAAAATCTGAATAATAATCTATGTTGTGAAGCAATTCTGAAAATTATGAAAAGTTTAATGTAATCTAGTGCATATATGATATAAATAAATGTAAATTTTTTTTCTCACCTCTCTTTAAAAAAATTAGGAAACCTACCATCAGGGTGTTGAAGTGATTTGCCCAAGATCTCAGAGCTGGTAATTTGTGTTGGTTTCCCTCCAAATTGTAGATGTTTCCTGATAGATGTCTCATAGCAAAGCTGGCCTTTAATAGTGTGGATGAAGAGTGTGGTAAATGTACCCTGCCTTTAAGCTTTCCTCGCCTCTCCAGCCAAGCACCATAGGGCTCACCAGGCATGGTAGGCTGATATGTTAGGATATTATTTTTACTTATATTAAAATGTTTTTTGGGGCACCTGGGTGGGTCAGTTGGTTAAGTGTCTAACTCTTAATTTTGATTTGATTTTGGCTCAGGTCATGATCTAGTGGTTTGCGAGTTCGAGTCCTGCATAGGGCTCAGTACTGACAGTCCGGAGCCTGCTTGGGATTCTGTCTCCCTCTTTCTCTGCTCCTCCGCTGCTTGCTCTCTATCTCTCTCTCAAAATAAATAAAAATAAACTTAAAAAATGTTTTTATTTTTTTATTATGGTAAAATTCACATAACATAAAGTTTATCATTCTAAACACTTTCAAGTGCACAACTCAGTGGCACCTTCATAATGTTATATAACTCTACTTATTTTCTTTTTTCATTTATATTTGTGTCTGTGTATGTGTGTTAGTGTGTGTGTGTGTGTGTGTGTGTGTGTGTGTGTGTGTGTGTGTTTTAGAGAGAGAGAGAGGGGGGAGGCAGAGATGTGGGGTAGAGGGAGAGAGAGAGAATCTTAAGCAGGCTCCACACTCAGTACAGAGCCTGACATGGGGCTTGTCCCCACAACCCTGGGATCATGACCTGAATTGAAATCAAGAGTCAGATGTTCAACTGACTGAGCCACCCCCCAGACACCCCTACTTATTTTCTAGTCATCCTTTCAAGTTTCTATTATTGTTTATGTTTATAATCTATATAATAAGTTAATATAGTCGTATAAACATTTTTGCATTACTTCTTAAAGTATAGGCACATTGAGGATGTGTTTCTGATCTTTTATGAAGAGTGCATGACTGAAAACCATGGAGACCACTGGTGCCTTCTGATCCTCTACCAAGTCCATCAACTGAGCTGGGCTCTGCAACTGTACTCGCTCCCTTCTCATTCCTCTTCCTTGGGTTTGCAATGAACACTGTAAGTCAAACAAACGTGACAGTCCATTAACCAGTCCCAAGAGGGACTAACTCCCTATATCTGAAGGATTAGGAACTGTCACATTACACAGGAAGGGCTGAGACACAGAAAACAAGTGCTGTAGTTCAGCTGCACCAATTCCTGCCTTCTGTGGAAACTATTCTTCTTTCAGAGGGGATGAGAAGAGAAGGGAAAATCAATGAATTATAGAAAGGAGAATCTGTGTGCTAAGTACAGCCGTTCTATTTGTAGGTACTGATTTACTAAATAGTTCACTTACATTATCCCATTCTATCCTCAAAAATTATATTTTAAAAATGATGTAATTGAAATCAAGGACAATAAATAATTTGCTGATATCTCTACAATAAATGAGGACCAGAGGAAGCACTGAAATTGCAGTGTTGCATAACTAGACTACTAGATTACTCGATTACTAGTAACTAGATTATTAGAACCTAGTAACGATGGCATCTAAGGGGGGGCAGATGCTTGACAGAGTTGTGGGGGATCAAGGTGGCTGATGAGAGCCTGATTCGCTCTGTGGCAAGAAGGCAAGTACTGTAGTGATTTTTAAACTTCACTCGGAATTAGAATGAACTGGAGATGTTCATTAAAAAATACAAATTCCCAGGACTGTAATGCTAAAGATTATGAATCCACAGATCAAAGGTGGTACCTGGAAATCTGCATTTTTAACACATTTCCCAAATGATTTTGTTGGTAGTCAGCTGTGGACTGCCTTTTAGATGAAGAGTAAAGGATGGGACAAAATGCTATTTTAAAGCTGGTAATAGTTTCTACTACATAAGGCTGGAATTAGATTCTTCAGATGATTTAAATTAGAAAATTGGCATTTGAGGAATCAAAATATTTTCTGAATTTTAATGTGGAACTTGATTAGCTTTTTATTTTTTTTTAATTTTTCATTCTATTTTAGAGAGAGACAGAGAGAAAGAGCATGAGCAGAGGGGAGGGGCAGATGGGAAAAGAGAGAGAATCTTGATGTGGGGCTCAATCCTGCGACGCTGAATCATGATCTGAACTGAAATCAAGAGTCAGATGCTCAATGGACTGAGACAACCAGGTGCCCCAATGAGCTTTTTAAATGAAGTTAATGCAAGAAAAATACTCATTGTAATTGAACAATCTCTGGATTTGTGAAGT
Organism: Paguma larvata; assembly: GCA_030068075.1. Taxonomy (NCBI): domain Eukaryota; kingdom Metazoa; phylum Chordata; class Mammalia; order Carnivora; family Viverridae; genus Paguma; species Paguma larvata. The sequence continues at coordinate 61,717,207 of CM057823.1, read as the reverse complement.
AAGAGAAATTCACGTCTTCTATGTTTTTGTTATTCTGTTTATTAATATAAATTAAATATGTCTGTAGTTCAGAATTATTCTTCAAATGATTAAAATTATGTTTAGTCTAAATATGGATCCTTACAGGACTCTAATGCCCCAATTTTTTTTAGATTGAATAATTTAGAGTTTAAGGCGTGTATTATTTTTTTCTAATCACTGCCTTTCTGACCTTTACTGAAAATCACAGAATTCCATGAATGGAATGAGAGGGAGTATAGGGGCTGGGAGTAGAAGTTTCCTCTGGGGGAAATGGATGCCCACTCCTTCCGTTAGGCTGGAGCAAGAAGGACTGGGCATTATCCTGGGTTTGAGAAGAACCCTCTTTACAGCTGGTGTTAAGGAGAGAGGTGGGCTTTGGGTCCTGAGAACAGAGAACGGGGTCCACGAGGATTCTAATTCATGGGGCAGATGTCGCCCTTGAAACATGATAGTAGGTTATGAGCAATGCAGAGAGATCGCCTCATCTCTGAGACCATCTTTGACTAATGTGTTTTAAGAAAAACAGATAAGCTTCAGTTTAAAGCTATCTTTTTCTTTTCTTCCTTGATAGCACCTATTGCTGAGCTCTGAGTAATAAATATGATAGGCTGGTATTTTCTCTGCCTTGTGAAAATAGGAGAAGGACACATTTCTTCCTTTGTGTTGAAGCCGACCAATGAGAACTTCAGTCTGATCGTGAGCCAACAAGTAATCTTCACTCTAATGTCTTTCTAGTCACCATGCTCCACTACCTCATTCATTACCCTACTGACATTTCCAGTAACATCTTTGGGACTGTTAATGTGGGCATTAGCTCCATGGGGATCCGTTATGAGAAATTCTCATTTACTCCATTATCCTGGAGAGCAATTGCACTGTACTGAGAGAAACAGATGGGAATAGTTTGGATTGGATAGCTCAGCTAGTAAAAATTCAGGACTAATAAAGTCAAGGTCAGAAGATTGTTCTCTATGGTAATCAGGGAGCAATTAACTTAGAAAGAGAAATAATTTTCCAAAAGCGGTGATTAAAACCACATCTTGGCCAATGACCGCTGTCATCGTGAAGCCCAGGTGAGGGAATAAGGATGCTTAATCTGTCCATCAACAGACTCATTAGTCTAAAATGACATATTAATGCCTGTGGGTGCCTCTGACAAGTCTAGACAGGGAAGCACAATTAAAGGGAAGGAAAGGAAAAGGATATATAACAGAAGGGGATAAAAGAATCACATGTGCGCTTGTGGGAGTGCAAGACTACAATTTGCAAGACGTACAGGATGATGGCCACCCGAATACATTTTACGCTTGAAGTGAGAAGACTTTTGGAATTCCTCGATGCTAATATTTGTTATGAGGACCCATCTTTAGTCAGAGTGGAGCAGAGGAACCACTGAAAGGTCATACCCAGCTGATGGTTTGTTGGTGTTGACCTCTTCACTCATAAACCAGCTAGCTTGGCTATCATTTCAATTCCAGTAACAAGCAATTTCTGAAGGATGTGGGCTGTGGAGCAGTATTCAGAAGAGATAATGTAAATATAGGAACCAAAAATAAAATTATCTCTTGGTGCAAGTGCGTAATTACATACAAGTTTTCAATGAAGAAGTAAAGTGAAAGAAAACAATTATTTGAACCAGTGTTTAGATTAGATTAGCATAGAGTCAGAAGGACGGGATCAACCACCTGACCTGCTTGGAACAGCATGAGCTATTCCTGGAAGACAAATCAGAAAGGTGAGACCTCTTCTGCACTTAAAAAATGTCTTATTTACATATCTCTAGCTCATCTATTTTTAGTAGTCCTTCTTTTGATAAGATTTCAGTATAAAGAGTATGGTGATAAACAGTATTTTCATTTTCATTTGGTTTTGTCCGGTTGCTCTTTTGGTTTTACAAAACTGTTTGCACTCATGACGCACACATACCTGGTCAGTTAAACATACATCACTTAAGCAGACATTACATCAAAGTTATTCTGGTACTTTAATCCAAAGAAAGGTATTCTATAGGAAATAATTATCTTCTTATATTTATCTATTGCTATTTTAAGTGTAGTTTTAAACCAGTTTATGTAGAGCTTATCTGCTCCTAATTGGGGAAAAATAATGCAATACCCTTTAAACAGTATCTTTGACTCTCATCCTAGAAGGACTAGTGGGAGAAGAGAACAGAGGTAGGGGAAAATCTTGAATCTGGAAGGAAGCCATATAACAAATGGACTCTGGAATGCTGCCTAATACCGTGTATTCAGTAGAGATTCAAAACAAAGATTATAAAATTATCTGATGTGGCTTCAAAGTAACCAGAACTGTTGCACTGCTCTTATTCCCCTGGCTCGTGCATGCTGGCCACAGATAAGTAGATGAGGAGAGGTATGTTGAGCAAATTTCTAAGCACCTAAAGACTGTTTTCAGGCTGTCAAATGAACAGCGACAGGCAAATAAGAGAAAGGTAATATTGAGGCTCTTATCACAGTGGCTTACTATGGTAAAGTTAGTGTATAAAGAAACTGGACACGAATTATCATACTTAAATTGCTTCTCTGTTCAAATAGATTCAATCCCAGTAACAACAAAAAGATGACATACCATTTTTCATAGAGTAATGCTAATTTGCTGAAATTTGCTGAAACCTTTAATTTCCGACTTTAAAAAACTATACAAAGTAAATACCCAGAAGCTGGTGCTGAAATATGCATTTCAGATCACCACTTAGACTCTCAGTTGTGTAACACACATGTGACTCTAGCTGCAGCTTTGGTTGAATCTATGCAATAAATCATCTTAGTTTTAGTGAGAAGTATGCCAAGTAGAACTGCCTCATAAAATATCAGGTTAAATTTAGACACTGACTTCTATTTTCAAATAAATTTCTACTTCGCGAGGAAGTGTTGGAACAGTTTTCAAAGTGGCTGTACTTTACTCATTCTTAGGGAACAATGATTGATTTATTACTCTGTGCATTTTTGTTGTAGGGGTTGTTAGGACAAGAAGATGACAAAGATACACTGGGTAACTCTTCGCAGCATCTTCTTTGCATTATCATACCAAAGTCTTTTTTACCTAGAGAACAACAGTAAATAGACTGCATCTTATTTTGTTCAGGGTGATGCTTTTCATATTTCAGGTGCACAGTTATAATAGAACTTCACATACTCCATGAATGACATAGGAAAAAAAAATAGTTTGTTGGCAAATGTGAGAGGGTCAAATGAGTAAGATATAAAAGTGCCTAGAATAGTACATGACAAATAAGGAAGTAATATTTACAGAACATTTCCTCACTTGATTGTTCATTGTTTACATTACAATTGAAAGAAAGCCAAGCAATAAATTTGGTCCATTATACTTTTTTCCTCTAAAGTAAGAAATAATTATTCTTCTATGTTTGTGTCTATATACTGCCTCATTTCACTAAGAATTACGACAACATATAAAAATATATGAAAGATAATAAAATTGAAAATAAAATTGAAGCAGAAAATATATTTATAGACTAAATAAAACTACAAAGAGAATACAATGCATTATGAAAAATAGATATTAAGTTCATATACTTTTTTCCCCCACTAAATACAGCAGACAATTTGGCTCTGAGCTCCCAAGTGACCAAAGCAAAAAGAAAAACAAAGCCAGTTCCAAATTTTGACTACCAATTTAAAAAAATAATAGCAATTGTAGAATCTCAAAAGTGACTTTTTTTGGTAATACTCAGTTCTCAAAAGTATTGCACGGCCTATTTTTCAAGGGGCATAATATACTGTAGTGGGTAATGTGCCTATTCACACATGCAAAACACAGTGGAGAGTGGGATTCTGGGAACATGTTAGAGTAGGAACCACCAGGAATCTGTCTCGCCACCTAGACAACAATTACACTGGCAGAATCTGTCAGATGTAACTATTTTGGAACTCTGGAGTCTATTGAAGGCTTACAATTTCCAGGGAAGGGCTTGATGGTAAATTGTGGTAAATTATGGTCAATTTCAGCTCTTCATGCAGCTATGTGACAGTCAGGCTGTGCATGTGTTCTGGGGAACAGTCTGCAGGAGCCAGGGTAATCAAAAAGAATCCTGTCCTCCAAATATTGGGGATCTGTGCACTCATTGCTAATTGTTGCTTTTCACCTTGGATGTACAGCAAAGAAGTAGGTGGTCATTTTTGTTGCATACACATCCCTCTCCCAGTGTTATGAGTACTTTCCCCTCCATCTGAAGTGAAGGGCTAGAATCCCTTTTACTTCATTTATTTTTCTCTTTTTCCTGTTTTCTGGAAGCCAGAAAGTAGAGTGTATGACATTCAAAAGCAACTGACTGTATTCAGAAATTAGAAAGTCACTTGTATATGCCTAGGGAAAAAGTGCAGGCTCAAAAATGACCTGAGAAGACTTAGTTTGTACCACAGACTAATCTTCAGCACAGAAGATTGTATTGCTCTTTTGTTTAATATCACGAGAGTTAAAAAATAAAAGCAAAATATCCCAATAAACAGTGGGAAAAGGATAGAATCTTATTTTCAGAGTTACCACCTTATTAGATTAAAAAGTCCAGTTTTCAACAAAATATCACAAAGCATACAAAGAAACAAGAACGTATGGCCCATTAAAAGGGAAAAAAATCAATCAACAGAAACTGTCCCTGAAAAAGACTAGACGGCAGATCTAGTAGACAAAGACTTAAAACAAACAAACAAACAAACAAACAAAAACTCCAAAAACTTTGTAAAGGTGATAAAACAACTAAAGGGAGATCTGGAGAAAGTCAAGACAATTATGCACAAATAAAGAGACAGAAAACCTTAAAATAATCCAAAAAGATATTGTGGAGCTGGAAAGAACAATAGCTGATATGGAAAATTCAACAGAGAGATTCAAAGGCAAAGATGGACGGGGAGATGAAAAAAATCAGCAAATTGGAAGTTAGGACCATGGAAATTATCAAGTCTGAGGACCAGAAAGAAATATTGGAAAAAAATAGAACAGACCCTAAAGACCCTTCACCTATGGGGCTCCATCAAGTGGACCAACATAAGCATATGAAATTCCCAGAAGGATAAGGTGGGGAGAGAGAATATATGAAGGAATAATGGCTGAGAACTTCTTAAATTTGATGAATGCAAACATTTAAGAACCTCAACAAACTCTAAGTAAGATGAACTCAAAGAGACCTATGCTGGACACCCAACAATCAAATTTTTGAAAGCCAACGACAAAAATGAATCTTGAGAGAAGTGGTTCATTACATACAAGACATCTTCAATAAAATCAACAGACTTTTCACCAGAAACTTTGGAGTCCAGAAGGTGATGGACCAATATATTCAAAGCATAAACAAGAAAAACACCATCAACCAAAAATTCTGTATTTGACAAAACTATCCTTCAAAGGTGAGGGAGATATTAAAATATTACCAGATAAACAAAAGCTGAGGAGTTCATTACTATTAGACCTGGCCTGGAAGAAATGCTCAAGGGAGTTCTGTAGGTCAAAACAAAAGGATACCAGGGAGCAAACTGAAACCATATAAGAAATAAAGATCTTGGTAAAAGTAAATACATGGGCAAATATAAAATCTAGTATTATTGTAACAATGGTTTGTAACTGTAATATTTATTTTTTAGATGATTTAAAAGACTAAAATAATTATTAGTCTAAAAGTTAGCACTATTATAACTTTGATTCATAAATCTACATTTTGTTCTCTAAATAATTTTAAAGATGAGTGAATTTAAAACAATCAGTTTTTAAGTTTTTGGACACCTAGTGTATAAATATATCTAGATATAAAGAAGTAGAGTTTTTATATGTTATTGAAGTAAAGCTGGTATAAATTGAAATTATGTTATAACTTTAAAATGTTAAATGTAATTCTACAAAAAATTGTTAAAACTATTCAATACAATATTAAGATAAAAGTCAGTATACAAAAATCAGTTACATTTTTATACACGAGCAATGAATAATCCAAGAAGGAAATAAAACAAAATTTTATTTATGATAGCATCACAAAGAATAAAGTACTTAAATAATTAATTTATCCGAAGAGGTGAAAGGCTTGTGCAATGAAAACCATGAAAACCTCCTGAAAGAAAATTAAAAAAGACATAAGCAAATGGAAACATATCCCATGTCCATGGATTGTAAGTCCATGGATGTTAAAAGGTCAATAACTTGGTATTTATTTTTAAGATGTCAATAGAAAATGATCTTTAGATCCAATGCAATTCTATCAAAATTACAAAGATGTTTTTGCAGAAATAAAAAAAAATCTCATCTTGAAATTCATATGGAACCTATGGCATCCTGAATCGCTAAAAACATCCTAAAAAATATGAACGAAGCTAGAGGATTCGTACGTCATTTTTATAGCTTCAAACTATAAGCTACGACAACTGAAATAATGGGGTACTGGTGAAAAGATAGCCATAAAGTCTGATGGAATAAACAGACAGCCCAGAAATACACCTTGCACATATCATCAAATGACTTTTGAAAAGTGCGCCAACACAATTCAATGAGGAAAGGAGACTATCATGTTTTCAACAAATGGTGCTGGGATAGCTGGATATCCATAAACAAAAGAATAAAGTCTGAACCTTACCTAACACCGTGAACAGAAATGGACTCAAAATAGATCAAAGACTTATATGTAAGATCTCAAACTATAAAACTCTTAGAAGAAAACAGAGACAAAACTTCACAACATGGGATTTTGCAATGATTTCTTGGATATGACACGAAAGGCACTGGTGACAAAAGAAAAAGTAGACAAATTGGACTTTATGAAAACCTTATGTTATTTTTTTAAGTTTATTTATTTATTTATTTTGAGAAGAGTGAGAGAGAGCAGGGGAGGGGCAGAAAGAGCAGGAGAGGGGCAGGCTCTGTGCCTGCCTGATGCTGGGCCTTGAAATCACAAACCATGAGATTATGACCTGGGCTGAAATCAACTGTCAGACAGTCAACCTACTGAACCACCCAGGCACCCCTTGATGACAGTTTTAAAATTTTGTATGTCAAAGCCATTATCAATGCAGTAAAAAGGCAACTCATAGAAAGGGGGAAAATATTTGTAAATCAGAAATCTGATAAAGGCTTAATATCCAGAATTTAGAGAGAAGTCCTAAACTCAAGAACAACAAAAGACCTGATTAAAAAATGGGCAAAGGACTTGAATAAACATTTCTCCAAAGAAGTTATACACATGACCAATAAGCACGTTAAAGGATCTTTAACATTACTAACCTTTAGATAAATGAAAATCAAAACTACCATGAGATATCAACTCAACCATGAGATAGCCAGCAGTCAGGATGGTTACTATCAAAAAACAAAACAAAACAAAACAAAAGAACAAAAAAACAAAACAAAACCAGAAAATAATAAATGTTGACAAGGATACGGAAAATTAGGAATGCTTGTGCATAACTAGTAGAAATATAAAATGATACAGCCTCTGTGGAGAACAGTATTAAAAATTAAAAACAGAATTACTATATGGTCCAATAATTTAGCCTATGGGTAAACACTCCAAATAATAGAAAGCAGGGTCTTGAACATATATATGTATACTCATGTTCATAACAGCATTATTCACAATAGTTAAAATGTAAAAGCAATCCTAGTATCTACTGATGGATGAATGGATAAGCAAAACATGTTATGTACCATAACAGAATACCATTCAGCCTTAAAAAGGGAGGAAATTCTGACATATGCTACAACATGGATGAACCCTAAGGTCAATATGATAACTGATATAAGCCAGAGACAAAAAGACAAGTGCCATGTGATTCCATTCAGATGAAGTGTTTAAAATCACAGAGACAGAAAGTAGAGGGTAGTTCTCAGGGGCTGGAAACTTGAGGAATGGGGGGTTGTTATTTAATGGGTATAATAGAGTTTTAGTTTTTCACAAGATGAAAAATGTTCTGGAGATGGATGGTGGTGATGGTAGCACAACATATGAGTCTAATTAGGTACTACTGAACTGTACACTTAAAATAGTTAAGTTGGTAAATTTTATGCTATGTGTTTCCTAAAATTAGATGAAAAAAATCACAAGTAACCTATCTCCAGGAGGCCATAATGCCAGACAAATAACATGAACACATTCAGGTGGTAAGTAGACATGCTGACTCCTGATTTACAGCTCTTCACGCTGCTCCTCCCAGCAACACACCATGAGAAAACCCCCAGGAGCTAGTAATGGGAAAGCAAGCGAGCATCTCGCAAGGATGGCGCCTCCTCTTTTCCTCTAAAGTGTTCAGAAATTTCCTTTCATCTTAGGAAGGTTGAGTTGTGGTGAGGCTGGAAGGTTGAGCAATGCGCCCGCCAATTTCTGTAAATGAACTTTATTTTTTAGAGAAATTGTAGATTCACAGAAAAATTGAGCAGAAGGTACGGAGACTGCCCATATACTCCTTGATTCCACACACACACATCTCCTTTACCGTCAGCATCCCACACCAGAGTGGTACATTCACTGCAATTGATGAACCTACACTGACGCATCATTTTCGCTCAATGTTCACTCTTGGTATTGCATGTTGTATAGCTTTCAACAAATTTTCAGTGCTGTGGATCCACCATTATGTAAACATACAGAATATTTTCACTGCCCCAAGTATCTTTCGTGCTTTGCCTAGTCATCTTTCTTAAGTTTCTTTCTTAAGCCTTGGAAACCACTGATCTTTTAACTGTCTCCATAGTTTTGACTTTTCCAGAATGTCATAGAGTCAGAATCAGAGAGTATGTCGCCTTTTCAGATTGGCTTCTTTCATTTGGTAATATGCATTTAAGTTTCCTCCCGTGTCTTTTCATGGTTTGTTAGCTTATTTCTTTTTAGCACTGAATAATATTCCATTGTCTGGATATGCCACAGTTTATATATTTGCTTATTGAAGGCCATTTTAGTTGCTTTAACATTCTAGAAACATAAAATACATTTAGTTTTGTAAACAACTGCCCAACTGTCTTCTAAAGTGGCTGCACCATTTTGTATTCCCATCAGCAACAAAGATAATCCCTGTTGCTCACACTCGCTTTTTGCTCTCCCTTTTTCACTGTCTCCACTTCTTCTACTTATGATTTTTCTTTTTTTAAACATACTCTATGATAATGTTTACTATTTATATTTTGACTCAGGCTTTGTTTCCACAGAAATATGGCTCAGGCAACTGGCACCGTATCAGGTGACTCATAAGCCGGCAAAATCCCTTCACCTCATGAGCCTTCATCATCATCTTTGTACATCAGCAGCGGGGGAGTTTGGTAGGCTTTTTACCCAGAAGCCAACAGCTAAATAAAAGCACAAATCCGGAGACATAAGGAGACCATTAAAAATGGTCTTTGGCCGTCAGCGCATTTTCAAAGCTGGGTGAACCTGATTAACACTTTCTAATATCACACCTTGCTTAAGTAAAGGAAACAAAGTTCAGGGCCTGCCAATAATACGGTCTAATAGGAGAGACTCATATAATCAGCAACATTAAAGGATTAAACTGTCAGTGTCATGAGGAAATGGAAAAACTCCATCTCCTTTCAGGGGACTATAAAGAAAATTGTCTTTCATAAAGCATAGCACTTAGAAGAGAGGAAAAATACTTTCCCCTGAGAATTTGTAACCATAGCTAGCCTGAATTCACATTACATGCCTGGACCAAAATACCTCAAGCTGAGAATTTATTTTAAAGTGATCTCAAGCTGGTTGTGGCCTGAGGTACTGGCAGAAGCAAATATAAATTTTCTCTGATGGAACCTACTTTAGATCTCAAAACAATTCCCACAGGTAACATTCCGAGATATATGAGCTCACAGTCAAAATTCAAAATGCACAAGAAAACGAGGTATCATATATGAGAGCCAGCAAAGTAACTGACAGGTGAATTTGACACACAAGGACTTCAATTTCTCAAAGTGTGAGAGAAGCAATACGTTCAAAATATTCAATATGAATCAATAAGATGATTCTATAAAAAATTATTAGAACCCAAGAGGAACCAAATTGAATTTCTAAACTAAAATGATTTAATATTTTTCCCCTGTAGTGGTTCATGGTTTAAGATATACAGAGCCTGTGCAATATTTTGTCGAATTTATTCCTGAGTACTTTATACTTTTTATGTCATTGTAAATATTGATTTTAATTCTATTTTAAAATTATTTTTGTGAGTAAATAGAATTTTTTTTTTCTGTAATTTGATCTTGTATTGACTTTTCTAACTATACTTACTCTTTGGACTCCTTAGGATTTTCTCTGCAAACAATCAGGTCATCTACAAATAAAATCAGTTTTGCTTCTTGCTTTCTGATTTTTATAATTTTTATATTTATTTTTCTTGTCTTCTTGTCCTGGCAAGGACCGCCAGTAAAATGTTGGATAGAAGTGATGAGGACATTCATCCTTGACTTTTCCACATCTTAGGGAGTTCTGCCTTCACCATTATGTATAATGTTAGCTATAAGTACTCGTAGAGGGTCTTTAGTATTGGGAGAAATCTCTATTCCTAGTTTGCTGAAAGTTTTTATCATGAAGAGTTCTGAAATTCTGTCAACTGCATCTTCTGAACCTACCGAGTTAGTGATATAATGTGGTTATACAGCTTCTCAGGGACTGTTCTGTGAAACTGGTCAAGCTTTGTGAGACCAGTCAAGTTGGAGCCCTAAACAGTGACTAACTCAATATTATACCCAAATAGTGGTTCCCTATCCCTCTCTATTTCATTTCCTTTTTTTCCCTCACTCCTGCTTCTTGTGAGGGAATTGTCTCAGACTATTCTGCTTCCTACGGATCCCAGGTGAAAGCACATTTATAACTATTTAAGACACTGAATCAATAGCTAAGAAAGTTTTACAAAAAGAGCACAAGACCCAGATGGCTTCACAACTGAGTTCTCTCAAACTTTTAGGGAACAAATAATTTCGAGCATAGGCAAAGTTCTCCGAAGAATAACAAAGAATGACTCAGTCTCATTTTATGAAGTTAGCATAATTTTGATACCCAAAGTAGAATATATAAGAGAAAAAAATTAAAGACAGTCCAGTTCATGAACAAAGATGCAAAATTCTAAGCAAAATACTAGAAAACCAAATCCATCAATAGAGAATACAAAAAAAAAAAAAACTGACAAATTTGTAGTTCTCTCTTGTATGTTAGAATATATTAAATTTAAGAAGATAATTTGTGTAGTTTACCACATTAACAAAAATTTAAGGATAAAAGTAATATATTTATCCTAAAAGATGTAGAAAACATTGATAGACCTCAGCATCAACTCAACATAAAAAATTCTTTGTATAATTGGAATGCAATGGAACTTCTAATATAAAAACAATCACAAAAAACCTAGAGCATATTTATACTATACTAAATGTGTAATACTGAAAACACTGTTTTCAGATTAAAAACCAGGCAAGGGTGTCAGCTGCCACCACTCATGTGCGAGACTGTTGGAGTCTACGCGATGCAATTAAGCATGACAAATGAAATAAAAGGCGGAACCGAGGAGAGGATGAAAATTATGCAGCCATTTTTTTTTAGAGAATGCAATTTTATACAGAAAAATTCAAAATTATATACAAATAATTATTAGAATAACTACGAAGGCTTTAGAAAAAAATTCTGGATACAAAATCAGCATACAATAATAAAATGCAAATTTATGCAATACTACATGATGTAAGAATGGACTGAACATCAGGTGAGGAAGTGCTTTATGAGAAAATTATAAAATCTTATTGAAAGATAGTAAAATATTAAACAAGTAGAGAAATATATGTAATTTTAATGACTGAAATATCCAATAGGTAAGGATATTAGGATATTACTTCCCAAGTCAATGTATAGAGTTAATGTAACTTTGGCCTCAGTTGCTCCATCTTCAAATATTTTGAGGAGGGGCATCATAAATGCTATGTTGGTCTTAAGCATTATTATTATAAAATGGAGAAAAGACAAATCATAAATATGGACCCAACATTTATAGACATATAATACACATAGGATTAAGGTAAAGAATGTTCATAGAACAGCTAATAATTTTCTTTCATTATTATTTTTAGTACACACACACCCATCTATACATATATATTATGAAGATTCTTTTGCATGTACTTATTTAATAAACAAAAAAAATAAGAATGATTCCTTTGAACTACAGTGATCTCTTAGATTTCTTCTTATATAAAGAAGAATCTTAGGTTTCTTCTATTCTATGTAAGGACACTATGTTTAAATTTTTTTTTTAATTTAACATTTTAGTTATTCAACGTTTAGGAAAATGTGTTTTAAATGAGCCTGGTAAGTGCTGTTGTTTTTTTTTTCCTGCTTTTAGTCATCACAGTTCTGTTTTCACAAAAGGTCATTGGCTACAGAAGAAGAGAAGGTATTGTTTACAAATACCCTTAACAGACCTGAGGACCAAGGATGGCGAAGCCTTGATAGCTTCTAACTCTTGAACTCTTGAGACTTACTAGCTCATGTCTACATTCCATGGCTGGGAGGCCTACAGACAGGACCTGCAGAAGTACTTTCATTAGGGTCTCTGGGATACAGAAATAACCCTGTTTTCATACTGAGAAGACAGAGTGTAACTAAGACAATGAGTGAGTGAGAGGGTTTCTCTTCCCTCCATTATGGTTATGACATAGTTACACAAGGCAATACTGTAATGGCTGATGTTTGCTTATTTGGGAATATTGAGCAATACTCCTCTTTGCATGGATATTTGCGTTATTGTGTCAATGCCAGCACATAACAGCAATGGCAGTAGAGTATCAGACATCATGTAAGAGACCTAGAGTAGAGGATTATGTGTAAGCAAACAAGAGATAACTCCAGGGACTATAAGAAGTAACTAGATGTTTTCGCTGAGATTCTTTTGGTTACAAAGGACAGAAAAACTCAACCTGAACTGACTGACTCATAACTGGAAGGTCTAGATGTTGAACTGCTCTCAAAGTTCAAAGTTGTCATCAGAAGACATCTTTCTGTTGAGCTCATCTTTTTGTTGAGTTCTGTTCTCCTTCATGCCTGGTTTCATTCTTAGACTCCATATAGCTATAATAATTCTAGATAAACCCAGCCTTGCATTCTTCTTGGTTCAAGTCCAACAGAAAAGAAAGCTTTCCTTTATCTTTATATACTCAACTAGATCTCCACTCAACTAGTTGGGTCTGTGTTGTGGGCACCACTCCTACAGCCAGGGCTGGAACCCTTTTCAGATGACCTAAACCAAGAGTGACATAGGAGTTTATCTAACAGTAAAATCTATGGCTATCACTAAAAGAAAACACAACAGAAAGTTGGGAGGGAAAACAACAAATATCTACTGTATAAGGTGAGATCTGTAAGTTTAAACGAACTAGATTTTTGAGATGAAATCATACCCCAGTGAACAAATTGATTATTATGAATAATATCACACCACTAAAAATGAAAAGCTGACATGTCTAGATTCCTCAGATTGCTGGCTGCAATCCGGAAATGATAGTTTGGGAAAATTAAGTCGATCTTCTGTGTGCCATCCGTTTCTAACACCATGACCTTGCAGGAGCTCAACACCTAAAATTCCATAATTAGAAATTAATTGCTTTGATTTAAACCATTGAAGACTTTCCACCTACATAGAATGTAAAATGTCATATCACACTTACACAGAAATAAGAATTTGTTTTGCAGCAGCACTGAGATTAGAAGGAAAACAGCGGGTAATAAGGAAGCAGAAAGAGAAAGCCAGATCCTAAGGATAAACCCTGCAATTCTGCTTCCAGTCTCATGATCTCCTTTATTTTTAGACTAGCAATTTTCAAGTAGGGTGATTCCTCCCCATTGGGACAGGGGGAGATTTGGACATGTTTGGGGAAATGTTTGGTTTCTCTAACTGAGTAGGGGTGTGGTGGTAGGGCTACTGGCATCTAGCAGGTGGAAGCCAGGGATGTTAAATATCTTACAATGCAAAAGAAAGCCCCTCACAACAAAGAATTATCACGCCCAATATGTCAATAGTATTGCTGTTGAGAAACCCTAGTTTTACACTTATAACTAAATTTCCAGATCAGCAAATGACACTGAGATTGCTGTTCTCTATTGGCTAGTTGATAACTGTCAGGAAGTCATCTATTACAGTTAATGAAGTTTTGGTCCTTTCAAATATGCTACACCGTGAGCTAATGTCCTATGTGACTTAGATTTCTAACAGTATGTAAAGCCTGCTGCATTAGCCTATCTAAGAGGCTAGGGCTGGCAGACACCAGTTTAAGCAGACATTGCATGTTGAATCCCTGACAATAGTAGGGCCCTTGTTTTCCTCTGTCAATTTAATTTTCAGACTTAACACCAGCAGCGAACACAACTGTCTTGCTGTGTCTGACACTATCATTTTGGGCAGATCATGTAGAAAGAAACAAAAAGTGAAGCACAGAGCAAAGATCCAATTTTCTTCCTGAAAGAGAAGGACTTGAGTTGAAACAATTTGTTTGGCTGATTCATGCTCCTTGGACTATTGGGCATCTGAAAAGGGAAATAAAATCCCCAAATAAGTAAGGAAGCAACACTATATTTCTATTATAATGAGAGAGCTAGTAAAGAACCTAACCCCCCGATGGGGATTTAGATTAAGTGAGCAAGCTCACTAGTGTTGTTTCTGAGTGAGAAATGTCCTCAAAGACAGAAAAACTGTGTAAAGGTACATACAAGTCTTTGTCTTCCCAGGGATGTTAGCAACGATACATTACCAGCTCGACCCAAATTACTAGGCCTTATCTACTATCCAGAGATAGACTGATGGCAATCTTACCCCCTCCAAAGAGCACTAAGAGAAATTTTATTCTGTTATGTATTCTGATCTTGCTTATGTATGTAGCAACGGCCAAAGTCATCCAGATGCTTTTCACTTTAAGGCTACTGGTGACTCTTTAAAATCAATTCAAATACTACATAATGGATGCAGCGACATTGAGCTTACCAACACTTTTACATATAATTAATATTTACACCATCCCTGTAACTCATACGCAAGGTTCAATGTTGAGACATAGAACAGAAAAATGTTTTGTCTAAAGTCATAGGGCCAGTAAAGCTAGAGCCAAAATTCAAAACTATTGTCTAATGGCTATTTCAGGGCTTTTTCTACCACACCAACATAACTTCTATTTGTAGAGATAAATGACATAAAAGGAAGTCAGTTTAAAATAAAATGAACAGGAAAAAAAAATACAGTTTGGAGCCTAACTTTCATCTTTTCTGAGAAGGACAAAATGAAATCTGAATAAAATGCCTACATTCAAGGGTTGAATTTAAACTTTCTGTTTATGTTCTAATTGCTAAAGCAAATTTCTTCAGGATCCTGATATTTCATAATATGTCTCAAGAAAAAGTTAGCAGAGATAGCTCAAATGAAAGCAAGTTAGTATGTGGAAAGGAAAAAACAAAGGAAATGATTTTCTACTGGTCTTTAAATTCCTTTCGTCAGAGACTTACAGACTAGTGGTCACAGAGGATGGAGAGGAAACGGGCTGTCATCTTTTTTATGTTGGAGCCTTATATGGATTTAAGAATCACACTTAGGCTGAAATTGGAAATTGACAGTTACCATAATATTTTTTCCATAAACTCAACTCTTCCTATAATCTAAATCTTTGTTAAATCAGTAATGTTTGCAAATTTAAGTCTTGGGAGGAAAGTCATTGCATAAACTGGTGAACTTGCAAACTCATTATCAACATACTTTCTGAACTAGAGAGATCACAGGTATGCAAACCTCAGTTCCCACAGACGCTTTTCCCAGGTACTGATATTTCCTTGGTGTCTCTCCTACCTAAAAGACCCTGGGCCTACATATGAAGAGACTTGGAGCACCATGAAGCTAGAGTAGAACCAGAGGCTTCACACATATATTAAATAATATTAGTATATAGTTACTGCTGAATAATTTCCGAATAAACTGCAGAGTGACGTGGATGTAACAGCATTACCGATGTTGACTGGGCTAAATCCAACTTGTCATTTGGATCCTTCGCCCATTCCTATTTTGAGTCCATAATAATGATGTCACTTTTTGCATCCTAAGAATGCCAGTTTAGGAAATGATGAAGAAAGTATTATCTAAGGAGGCAAGTGCTATTTTGTTTCTCATTATGCTCAGGAGCAGCAAAGCATTAAAAGGAAAAAGTGGGAGTTCTTTGCAAAGAATAGAACTACCACAGAAATATAACTGGGTTCAACTTTGCTTTCATAGCTTGAGAAACAAGTATTTTAAATGAATTAAGGGCTTTGTTGACATGACCATGAATTTTTTAGAATCTGTTTTGTGTTTGACTAAATGGCCTTTGATTCATCTGGCCATTCTGCCTCATGGTAAAAGAAGAAAGTAGTTATTACACCAAGGACACAGATTCTCACCCCTCACTGTGCTCACAAAGAAATCATTTCTTCACAATAAGAGTTCAAGTTCAGACTGTTAAAAAGGTTAAGGTGATATTTCAGAGCACTCACTTCTGACCTGAAAATTTATTTATATATAGTTTATGACTTAATTTTTTCTATTCAGTTACAAATACAAATTATTAAGACTGAGAGAGTTTCATTAATTTTCTTATCCAATATTTTTTTCTCTTCTTACACATTTTCTTTTCTCACTGGTATTCTCTTCCTAGATCATTTTTATTCAAGAATAAATAATTTCAGGGTCATATTTCCTGGGCCAACCATCTGGCGGGGAGATGGGGAGGCCTGGAAGCTTGGGGGCTGGCTGGGGGTGTCATTGCTGCCATCTAAATAATGTCAAAAAGTTACACTTAGACAGGAGAGCTTGGACTGGGCTAGGGTGGGGGACTGTGTTAGTTTTCAGTCTGGGCTCTGAGGAGCTTAGGGAGCCGCAAATAGAATGGGATGATGTGAGTTGGACTCCAGGTCCCCACGCCAGCTCAAGTTTTACTAAAGACATTCCACCATCATCTGCTTTAAGTACGAGGCTTCCATATGAGATATTTTTAATTTAGAAAGGAGTTTAAGTGCTAATTACAATTGGAAATGAATCAGTTCTATGATGAATAAACTAAGGTCCAGAGAGCTTATGTGGTCACTAGACAGCTGGAATAAGAGTCCCAATTTCCTATAATAGATAAGTTTTTGCACTTGAAGGACAGAGGCCTCAGTTGCAATTTCAGCTCACTCAGATAACAGTTTATACCTTGGCTAATAGACATGCTGTGACTTTTATGACTTAGGATGGAACGAATGAAGGAATGCTTTCTACCTTGACACCTTAAAAGACGCTCCAAATAATCTGAGCTTGGTTCTGACCAGCTAAAATGCCTGCCTTGTATTCTCTTACAGCCTGAAAGTTCAAAGACAGATGCCTCTTGTTTTTTCCTTGATATTGGACTTATTATAGTAACTTAATAACTGATAACAATGGAAATTATATTTTACACATTGACTTTCACTTACAAATTTTGGAATAAACAAAAAAAGGCTTTTAACTATTAGGAAAGACTTCTTATTACTAATGTTTATAATTGTTGGAGTCCTAGTTTACTAGATTACTAGTTAGAGCTTGAAACCTAAAGTAAACATTAATTCAAATAAGCTGTATAAATGTAGGCTATTTCATCCTTTTCATATAATTTTAAATGATCTTTTATGCTTCATTTTTATTCATCTAATTTTTTTTCTACTTAAGGACAAATTATTCATGTCAGTGATCTTTTTCAAAGTGTAAATATTTAGAAGGTAAGTATTTTATTTATTATCCTTAAAGCAAGTCAAATATGACTTGTAATTATTTGATGGCGATGATAACAAGAAGAATTCAAGGTTTAAGGTCTTTTTTTCAATGGTGGATGCTTTCATTAATGTATGGAAGCCTAGTGTCAAAAGACATATGACTTTTTGGAAGTTAATAATATCATATATATATATATATATACATATATATATATATATACATACATAAATCATTATTTGACTATACAAATATTTCCTTTAATTTGATTTCCCAAAAGGTACATGATAATATGCCTTAGATATATTCAATACTGGTTTATAAGATTTTTCTTCATTTGGTCAATAAATGATTAAAAGCATTTTAAGGTTAATGATCTCACGATGTGATCAATCATTCTAAGCTACAGTCTGCCACCAGGGCTTCTCATTTTGTGGAAAGCAAATGATTTCTTGATAATGATCAGAAGAAGCACATCTGTATGCTGGTTGAAAAGTTAATTAAAATGTGATTCCATCTGGTAGTCCAGTTGGGAATGTCACTATTCGATTTAATCTACAATGAGCTGAAATGAACTCTGCATAATCAAAAGATATAATGCAGCGGGGGCCATGGAGGTGTAAGGTAGTCAATGTTGCACATGTTAATTTAAATCTTTTTTTCTTTTAATTTTTTTTTTCTTTGATAAAAGTTAGAAAGCTGGGAAAACAAATGTGTTTTTTTTCCTCAAGGTGGGTACATTTCCCTTTATGTGAATTTTGTTTAATTGCACATTTATTCCTATTATCTTCCTTCATTTTTAGTAGGGTTGAGACAGCTGATGTGAGTCCCAATATTCTCTTGAAGCTGCTGACTTCAATTGCTTATTTTGTTCTGATACCATGTGTAGTAGGTTCTTATTGCTGTTATAGACAATTGTCACTAATTTGGTGTCTTAACACAAATTTACCTTCCTCCAGTTGCGGAAGTCGGAATGTCCAGAATGGGTCTCAGTAGCTAAAATCAAATTATAAGTCAGACTGTGTTCCTTCTGGAGACTCTAGGACAGAATATATTTCCTTGACTAGGCTGCCCACATCCCTTGAACTTGTGGTCCTCTTCCCTCTTTGCAGGCAGTTATGGATGATCAGGTCTCTCTCATGATGCTATCTGTGGGTATGAGTCTTCTGTTTCTCTCTTTCCATTAGAAGACCTTTGTGATTACACTGAACCCACCCAGATTGTACATGATAATCTCCTTGTCTTAAAATCAGCTGATTAGCAACTTCACTTTCATCTCTACCTTTAATTACCTCTTGCCATTGTAACAAAACATACTGATAACGTTTGGGGATTAGATGTGGACATCTTTGGGAGGCTGTTATTCTACCTTCCATACACTGTAACTAATTTATTCTAATCCTTATTCTTGAGTACAGAGCGATGTCTTTATCTGCCTATAGAGTAACTGGAAACTTTTTCCTTTGGCTTTGGCTGATGTTTATCAGTTTGCACACATGCCGACAAGCTGACAAATGTTTCTACTTATAGGTTTTCCCAAGGAATGAAGAACTGGAGGAAAAAAATCTTACATTAAAAGGTTGTTTCCTCTGAGTTTTATTACAATGTAGGATTGAGCACATATAAAATTCCATTTCCTTGCATGGAAAGGCAGAAGTCTTTTTAAAAAATAACTTAGAAATCCACTGTGGGTCTTATTTGTATGACATAGCCAATTTTTTAGGTGACTAAAACCATTATCAATGGGTTGGCTAATATTCCGTCTTACAGATTTACTTTCCATCTTACTTTTCTTTAGAAAGTGGAAGTGATTTATTTTTCATCAGTTAAACATATTTAAGCTTAATTGAATAGGTAGGAAGTTAGACTTTACTTGTTGAGATTGTAGCTTCATAATTATTAACCCAACCCTAAATCCCAGACTCCAAAGAAACTGCCTAACAAAGTGTGCATACTTCTGCAAATAAAAATACACCCAATGAGATAACCATAAAGAATCATTATTAGGATACTGATGATCCAAGTGTAAAATCATTTGCATTTAGGAGACATTCATTTTAAAAGTAGAAAAATATAAGATGCTCTAATGCTGATGAAGGTAGTCTATCAGTCAGATGTCAATCATACAAGCAGAACCACGAAGATGGACAGTCATTCATGAAGGGGTTTGTTATATAGACTTGACATTATACAATTGTGGGAGCTGGCTAAGCAGTTTCTGCTGTTTTTGTGTCTGATACTAGAGCTTAAAGTCTACTGCGCAGGAAGTGGAGAAAGGAAGATAGATGTGAAGTAGGGACCGCGAGTATGAGTTAGAGCCCACGAGAACAGATTAGAACCCACAAGGCTCTGACCTTGAAGTCATCAGTGTCTGGTGGAAGCTGAAGCCCTTTGTCATCAAGCCCAGGAGTGAAAGAAGTTAAGGAGGATCCAGAGAAAGAAGCATACATTGCAGGTCTGGATTGGCCTCACTCCAGTGAGAAGAGCCAGTAGACAGGTGATAGCATGTCTGGACGATGGAACGGCCGCTGCTTTCCTGTGCCCTTCATGAGCTCCAACCTCCCTCACTGCCCATCCTAATTGGTCATGCATGTGAAAGGAATATTGGGAAATGCTGTTCAGCCTAGCCTAGCTGTCACAAAGCCACCACAAACAGACTGGGAACATTTACGATCTAATAAAATACTTAGCTCTAGTGATTCTCCAACCATCAGGAACCACTCACAACCTTGCTCTTCCCTTTT
The DNA here is from genome assembly GCA_030068075.1 of Paguma larvata. Taxonomy (NCBI): domain Eukaryota; kingdom Metazoa; phylum Chordata; class Mammalia; order Carnivora; family Viverridae; genus Paguma; species Paguma larvata. The sequence continues at coordinate 61,696,719 of CM057823.1, read as the reverse complement.
CCATTCTTCATACTGTTTGGGTATTGAATTTGTGCGTACTGAAATACGGCAAAATGTTTTTCATTGGGATAAAAAACACTAACTGATATCAAAAGCCTTTACATCCCTCACTTCCCTTTCTCAATGTACTGTCAGAGGGCATTGGTCTTTTCCAGCCAAGTAATAATTGGCTCTATTTCAGCAAGGGGAAACAAAGTAATAGGACAGGAATTAAGACCCCTCTTTTCATAGAAACGAAATACCTTTAAATAGCCAAATGAAATAGAAGATTGAGGAGATTATCTGTATCCTTCCAGGTTTTTCTTTAAAATGCTCCCTTCCCTTGATTTTATTCTTCTACCAAAAAAGGCTTTTCTTTACTTTGTATTATTCAGGTATTTTCACTTATTCATGATTTTCTCTCTCATGGGTGTGTTTGGTCTGGACAATAAGTATACAGGCATTTTATGAAACTATTTTCATAAAATTCTGTTCTAACAATTGATGAAGTATTACTTGTAGCATAGTTTAAAGAAATTAGCAAAAGTAACTATGAAGGTGTTATAACACCTTCATATACGATCAAGAGGAGAAGTCCAACAACTACTTAGACCGAGTATAAAGAAAAAAATAACCTTTTTCTTAATTGGATATTTAAGGCGAAATTGCATTATTTGTGCTACTTTATCTTAGAAATTGTCCTGATTGTTCAAATCCCTTTGGGGCACAGAATATATATTATATATATATGTGTATATATATATATATATATATATATATATATATATATATAATTTCAATCTAAGATAACATAATTTCAATCTAAATATAAGAATGATGATTTTTATATTCCAGAATTTTTTTAGAAACAATCATACCTTCTCATTATCACTTCTTTGACAACCGTAAATATATATGATGACTTAAAATTATCCAAATAGTATTTAATAATTAAAAATCTTAAGCAATGTTTCTAACACGTATTTACTGAACATATAAAATCTTGGTGCAGTCTTATATATATATATATATATATATATATATATGTGTGTGTGTGTGTATGTATATATACATATATATTTTTTATCTAGAGGGTTAATATGTGATCACGTGTCTTACTTTGACATTACGTACTGACTGTTTTGGAGTTAAGCTTCTTTACATGTACTTTCCTGATATTCATTATGAATACGATAATAAGAGTGGGGCAATAATGAAAACATAAATGGCCATTTGATAAGCTTATTCTAGTCCTCTTCATCACAAAGCAATCATGTATCTTCCTACTGCACATAACAAGACTCTAATTATATTGAAATGTTCAGGGAACAACATAAACCACAGAGGCAAAATGCAAACGGCATACTCATGGCGCTGGGATCATAAAATGTACTTACAGCATTCTGAGCACAATTTTAACATTTATTTTTTATACGTGTAGTAAAAGAGAAAGCTTAGATGAGAAGACTTTATAGTTCCTATTTCACTCTAAATCAGTCAGAAAGCATTTCTTCTCTGCACTGTAGATCTTTACAGTTCATTCTACCTTAATGAAGTCTGAGGACAGAAATCAAGGGAGGCCCTAAGAAATCCTCTGTTGAGATAAATGAGTTCATGACCTGTACTCTGTCCTTCCTTCCCTACCTGTTTCAATATTGTTCTTGTTAATTGAGCAGGAGCCTATTTATTTTCAAGGCCAGGGCATTCTTTTTTTTTTTTGGTCCAGGGATGAATTAACCCTCTCCTGACTTAAGGTTAATTCATAGTATTTACCAAGGCTTGCCCAAACGGAGTTTCTCTAGAGCATTAATTTTCAATCTACAGACTGTAAAAGTTCCTGAAATTCTTTCCATGTGAAATGATTTATCACATGTACAAACTCATTTTTCTGGGGAGAAGACTCTAGGCCTTTGTAAGTTTCTCATCGGGGAACGTGACCAACAGAAGTTTAAAAATCACTGCTTCAGAGGTTTTCTGAATGACTTCCCCCTTCGCATTTTACCGTATGCTAAAAAAATAGTCGCTAAAGAAGAGGAATATTTCAGTATACTCTGTATGGCATTTGACCATCGTAACTTGTTTGGGGATGATTTGTATTAGCAAGGAAGGCTTTCATACTAAAGACCCTGAGAGTTCTCCTTTTTAATTAATGAGTTGTACTGCCATACTGGCTGTGAATTATTTAGTCCCAACCATCACTCACTCTATTCTAGTGTGTATCAAATAAGCAAGTCAATTAAATTAACACCACCACATTAAGGTCTATTTGTAAAAATTTTCTGATGATAGCCACAAGCTTTTATGAAATTTCTCATTTTAAATTTCTTATGAAGAATTAAACACCATACCAAATCTATGCCTATATATCAACTAAGGTCAAAGATATATGTCTTACTCCTCCACCACAAGGTCTGGGCCCATTCATTTCCTTTCTGTGTGCGTGTGGGTGTGCTGGGCCTGAGTCAGCTCCCTGAGCCACACACTCATTAAGACAATTACTGGGTATGGGGAGCCATCATGGGCTCACAGGTTGAGATGCCTCCCTGTGTGGAAAAGGCAGATGTTGCAAGGTCTCCTGCCGACCCACTGGCGCCCAATACTATCTCCTTCTAATAACCTTTCAGGCCTGGACTTCTTGAACTGCTCTCGCTGGCCTCAAGGGATGTAATGCTCTTGTGTTTTATGGCATTTGAAAAGAGGGACCTGGAGTGCGATGCCTTGATGGATGACATCTGAATGAGAGTAACCTGGCCAGAAGTAACCTCAAAGTTGCCTCTTGGGGATAGGTTACACAAATTGATCATACAGGATAGCAGTTATGAGTTGGCTACAAATTAGTGTAACTTATGTAGACATTAGGCCCCTATTGTGTAAATTCACTCCCTCATAAGCAAAGGAACTTAGGCATTAGAAAATTATGTCCTTACCAAGTGAGTTATACTTCCCCACTGTAGTTCAGAAAGCAAGACAAAATGACTCCTAACCTATCTATAGACCATTAACATAGGTCTTAAGGCAACAATGTATGAGCCACCTGCTTGCTCGAGGTTACACTAACAATGCTGCTTTCTTCTTGGATGTCCTGTTTTCTCCCTGCCATAAATTTATCTAGCCTTACTTCAGAAACAGTGTATAACCATTAGCTTGGGAACAGAATCTTAAAGTAGCTAAGATAAGACTCTCCTTCAAGGTCTGGGGGACTGACATAATACACACTGTCTTCTTTCTTTATCTTCTAAGAAAAAAAAATGCTCACTGATGTAATGTCACGTACTGCCTAAAAATAAATATACTGAGACCAGCAAAGCATAGATGCCAGAGATGCCTGCTTGGTGATCAGACTGCATTTTGTGGCTCTCTCATTCCTCTCACTGCCGCTGTCCATCCTTCAGGGACCCCTGGACTCGCCAGAGCTGGACTCCGGCAACTGGATACTTCCTAAGTCTCAGTACTTTTCCAACACTTTAGATACAATGCTGTGTAAGAAGAAGAAACACTGGTTCTTGGTACTTTACGAGTTGTGAGAATGAGAGATAAAGAGGAACCTAGTATGACATCTAGGCTTCCTGCTTCGAAAGCTGGAAGATAGAAGCACAACCTAATAAGATGAATAATAGAAGAGGAAGAATATGTTAAGAATAAAAAGCAGATGCAGAAACTCTTAGAATATTTTTAGTGGCTGAAATGCTTATTTCATTGTGCTAAGAGCTGAGGTTATCTAGCACAGAAGAAAAATCTCTAAGGTTGCTATATCTGCTAATTCTTTGGAGGAAGAATGGCATACATGTCTCTAGCAGAACATAACAGAACTTCATAGCTAAACTTTCTTTTAATCTTTGAGAAAATATGCCTTATAGTGAAAATTATTCACCCACTGACATTAGAGAAATTCCTGAGGAATACCCTTCTCTGAATATTATGTGCCCTCAAAGTCTCAAGGTCCCTGGTGACATCTATAGGCACCATACATATGTGTCAATAGAAAACCCAAAGGGCTTATAAGGTTATGTAATTTCCAAAGGTGATTAGACACAGAGGTGGGTCAGCAAGTGAGGAGTATTAGTTTCAACCATTTCCCACTTTGTTGCTGTGGGGCCCATAGCAAGCTGGAGCTCCCTTGTACTGGAGCTAATCGTTAAATCTTCAGTAATATTGTGACCAGTTGTTAATCCCAGGCATCACTGCGAAGTAATTCTATAAAGCCACAATTAAATAGGTTATATTAGAAACAAAAATAAGAAACACTTTCAAACTCATTACAGCAAAACCTTGGTTTGCAAGTATAATTCCTTCCAGAAACATGTTTGTGATCCAAAGCACTTATATATCAAAGGGAATTTCAAGAACCATTGGCTCAGTCGTGGTTATGAGATGTTCTACTCCTACTGCAAGACATCAATCGTTTATCAGGTTAAAATTTATTAGAAATGTTTCCTTGTTTTGCGGAATGCTTGAAAAACATGGTACTCGCAATCCAAGGTTTTACAAACTTCTAAATTACTTTACTATTATTTAAGTTCTGGAGGCATTTAACATCACCTTTATCTGCATAGTGGAAAGTGTGTAATGGGGTGTAACTATGCACCTTTCCCCAATTCTGCATTGCATGGGATCATATCGGTAGCTTGGTATCAGTCCATGGTGAGTTAGAGTATATCACTGAAACTGAAAAATGTTATAAGTCAAGTGTTATTTTTCCATTGACTGTTAGACTTAGGATTCCAGAAAAAAATGTTAATAACAGAGTTTAAATTTAAGCGTGTTTTTCTGTAGCCATCATCGTATAAGTAGCATAAAAAATTGAGGAGATATTCTTATATTTGAAGATTATTATCCAATTTACCAAATAAAGGATCCATCACTGACCAGCGATGAACAAGCGACATTCTAACATACATTTTTTTTTTAAACCTTTATTTATTTCTGAGAGACATAGAGACAGAGTGTGAGCAGGGGAAGGGCAGAGAGAGAGGTAGGCACAGAATCCGAAGCAGGCTCCAGGCTCTGATGAGCCATCAGCACAGAGCCCGACGTGGGGCTCGAACCCACAGACTGTGAGATCTGACCTGAGCTGAAGTCGGCCACTTAACCGACTGAGCCACCCAGGTGCCCCTAACATACATTTTTGATGTTTCGCTCTCATCTGACTGTCAAATGAAACAAAAATGTCAACCAACATTCTTGTCAGAGCAACTCTCATCTGTCGATTGCAGGCATATATTGGCTATATTACAATATATTACAAAAACTAGGTAAAATATTCTGTGAAAACCAATCGACTGCATGGATTTACAATAGAGGGGGAGGAGGAGCAACATGGCGGAGGAGCAGAGGGCTCCAGTATTTCACTTGTCCTTTAAACGGGGACGACTGAAACCAAAGTCTCTCTCGACTCCAAGAATCGGGGAGAAAAGGCGCTGCAGCCTACAAGGAATGAAGGCAAAAACAGAGACGCCCCAGATAAAACGGCAACTTTAAGAAACAATCCAAAACACATCTAGCCAAAATGACGAAACGGAAGAATTCTCCTCAAAAGAATCTACAAGAAGCAGTGACAGCTCAAGAATTGATGAAAACAGATATAAGCAACATAACAGAACATGAATATAGAATGACAATCATAAAACTAATCGCTGGGCTTGAAAAAAGCATACATGACTGCAAGGGGTCCCGTGCGGCAGAGAGGACCTTAAAAACGGTCAGGAAGAATTAAAAAAGACCTTGGATGAAATACAAGGCAAATTGGAAGCAGCCACAGCATGGATTGAAGAGGCAGAGGAAAGAGTTAGTGCATTAGAAGATAAAATCATTGAAAAAGAGGAAGCAGATAAAAAGAGGAGAAGCTGATCCAGGAACAGGAAAGGAGAATTCGAGAGCTGAGCGATGCACTCAAAAGAAACAATATCCTTATCATAGGAGTTCCAGAGGAAGAGAGAGAGAGAAAGGAGTTGAAGGGGTTCTTGAACAAATCATTGCTGAGAACTTCCCCAACATGAGGAAGGAAACAGGCATGGAAATCCAAGAGGCACAGAGAACTCCCCTCAGACGTAACTTGAATAGACCTTCTGCACGGCACATCATAGTGAAGCTGGCAAAATACAAAGATAGGGAGAGAATCCTGAAAGCAGCTAGGGACAAAAGAACCCTAACATACAAAGGGAGACCTATAAGGGTAGTAGCAGACTTATCTACAGAAACTTGGCAAGCCAGAAAGGAATGGCAAGATATCTTCAGTGTGATGAGCAGGAAGGACATGCAACCAAGAATTCTGTATCTGGCTAGCCTGTCATTCAGAATAGAAGGAGAGATCAAGGTTTTTCCCAACAAACAAAAACTGAAAGAATTCATCACAAATAAGCCAGCACTGCAAGAGATCCTGAGGGGCATTCTATGAAGGCAAGGTTGCAAAGAACACAAACTGCCAGGGTCAGCCTTACAAACATGAAACTTACAGATAATACAGTGACTGTAAGCCCATATTTTTCAACATTAACACTGAATATAAATGGACTAAATGCGCCCATCAAAAGACACAGAGTAACAGAATGGATTAAAAAACAAGACCCATCTATTTGCTATCTTCAAGAAACTCATCTTAAACCTGAGGACACCTTCAGATTGAAAGTGAGGGGATGGAGAACTATCTACCATGCTACTGGAAGTCAGAAGAAAGCTGGAGTAGCCACACTTATATCAGACAAATTAGACTTTAAAATGAACGATGTAATAAGAGATGAGGAAGGACATTATATAATAGTCTCAGGGACCATCCAGCAGGAAGAGCTAACAATTGTAAATATCTACGCACCGAATTCAGGGGCACCCAAATTTGTAAAACAACTAATTACAAACATTAGCAACCTCATCGATAAAAATGTCCTAATAGTAGGGGATCTCAACACTCCACTCTCAGCATTGGATAGATTCACAAAACAGAAAATCACCACAGAAACAATGGCCCTGAACGACACATTAGAACAGATGGGCCTAACAGACATCTTCAGGGTCCTTCATCCAGAAGCAAAGGAATTTACATTCTTCTCAACTGCACACAGTACATTTTCCAAGATAGACCACATTCTGGGGCACAGGGAAGCTCTGAATAAATATAGAAGAACTGAGATCATACCGTGCACACTGTCAGACCACAATGCTTTGAAACTTGAAATCAACCACAGGAGAAAGCCTGGAAAATATCCAAAAACATGGCAGCTAAGAAATAACCTACTAAAAGACGAGTGGGTCAGCCAAGCAATCAGAGAAGAAATTAAAAAAATACATGGAAACAAATGAATGAAAATGAAAATACAGCAATCCAAACGCTCTGGGACGCAGCAAAGGCAGTCCTGAGAGGGAAATATATTGCAATCCAGGCCCATCTCAAGAAACAAGAAAAATCAATAACACAAATTCTAACAGCACACCTAAAAGAACTAAACGCAGAACAACTAAAACAACCCAAGCCCAGAAGAAAGAGAGAAATAACAAAGATCAGGGCACAAATTAATCATATGGAAACAGAAAAAGTAGTGGAACAGATCAATGAAACCAAAAGCTGGTTCTTTGAAAAAATAAACAAAATAGACAAACCTCTAGCCAGGCTTCTCAAAAAGAAAAGGGAGAAATTACAACCAATCCCTCAGAAATAAAAGCAATCATCAGAGAATACTATGAAAAATTATATGCCACCGAACACGTAACCTGGAAGAAATGGACAGATTCCTAAATAGCCACACGCTACCAAAACTCAAATGGGATTCACAATAGACTATTGCATATTTTATTTATAAATTGGCAAATGCTATTAGTTAAGATCCTACAGATCCTTTTTTTTTAAAAATTTTTTTTAACATTTCTTTATTTTTGAGAGACAGAGACAAAGCACGAGCACGGAAGAGGCAGAGAGAGAGGGAGACACAGAATCTGAAGCAGGCTCCAGGCTCTGAGCTGTCGGCACAGCTGGGGCTCGAACTCACGAACTACGAGATCATGACCTGAGCTGAAGTCGGACACTTAACTGACTGAGCCACCCAGGCGCCCCCTACAGATCCTTGATATAGTAAAGTTTATAAAAAATGTATATATATGAATATGTATACAATTTGTTTTCAGTGAGTACCTGTTAAGCAGCACTGTCTCTGACCTGGAACCAATGGCTTTCACACTTTCAGGGTGTCAGAGTAGCAACATTTTGGGGCTAGCTGGCTGCATCCTGAAATAATTAACAAATATTTTTAGAATGCTCCCTAGCTTGGCAGTCATAATTCTAAAGTGGTGTATTGGAAGAAAATAAGATAGGCAATTAAAGCTAAGAAACTGATATTATTTATTACGATTTTAGTTATTCTGTTACATAAAGTTTTCTCAAGCCTAATTTACTTCTTAGAATGGGAGCTAGAAGAGTTACCTTCTATTTATATGGAACATTCACTTTTCATTCATTTTTACATGCCATCTCATTGGTCCTCATAAAATTTGTGATTAATAGAAAAGTATGATTATCTTATGAGATGTAGCTGAGGATACTGAGGCATGCCAGGATGTCACTCGTTCAGTGTTGCAAAGCTATTCCTTGCCAGATCAGAGAACAGAACTTGAGACTTCCAGTGGACCTGCCATTAAAGACAGCTGCTACCTCTCCAAATGGATTTTTCTTTTCAGTATAATTGCTTACTATGTGCTTGAAGTTTTATTTCACTGTCCTACGTGAGAAAAAAAAACAATGAATTAAAATGGTAATCGTAAATGGCACTGGAGAAGGGAGGCCTGCAGTGTATTTCAGGAAGGGAATTTTTTTCTCTCTCTGTGTTTGGAATCCTGAATGACAGTTTTAAGATTGCTTTTTTCCTTAATTTATGTTGTGAGTTTCTTTTTATGATTATCAATGAGTTTTCACATGAGTATGCAATCATAATAAGAGTCAAACTCCAGCAATTTCCTGACAAGTTATAAAACAATAAAATACTCCTAAATGGTATATCACAGAAGACGGTAGTTTTATACCAGAGGTGTGGTGACACCTATAAATCATGTAAGCATTCCTCCTGAGATTTCTATTCTCGCTTGGAGAAGCTAAAGGAAAAATGCATAGAGAAAGTGTTATCCAGAGAAAACCAATGTAACTTTGGAGAAAATTAAAGATCCAGAAGTCTTATAATGCTTATGTAAGTTAGAGAAGAGAATAGAGTTATTATCTGTCTCAATTCTTCTTCTCCCATATCTGCACCTTATCTATATACTTACAGTGGTCTGAGAACTTAGCATATAATATTAAAAATAAAATATAAATGGCTGATTATGGCTTCTCAAGAATTATTTTTATCGAATATACAATCTAAGTACAGGTTCGACATATTTGCTATCATATTCTAAAATGAATGCCCGAGGGAAGGGATTGGGTCTAAAGCTGAAAAACTCAACCTCACCAGGTGAGCAGTGGATAAAGAGGAAAAAAAGGTAACAGTTCCTACAAAGTACAACTTTGCTGTGCTTTTGAGCAGCTGGGCATTATTTGCAGGTCTATTACCAACGTACAGCTGTCAGAATAGGCTCTCTAGGAATATTTTTCCATCAAGAAACCAATCTGAGAAGGAGTATAGGAGATGAAATCTTGCCATCAGCAACAATGTGGAGGGAACTGGAGGGTATTATGCTAAGTGAACAAAGTCAGTCAGAGAAAGACAGAAAAGCACAGGGGAAGAGAAAGAAAAATAAAATGCAAACAGAGAGGAGGGCAAACGATTAGAGACTCTTAAATACAGAGAACAAACTGAGGGGTTGATGGGGCGGGGGGAGGAAAGGGGTTGGGGGAAATGGGTGATAGGCCCTGAGGAGGGGACTTGTTGGAATAAACATTGGGTGTTGTGTGTAAGCGATGAATCATGGGAATCTATTCTTGAAGCCAAGACTACACTGTATGCTAACTAACTTGACAAACAAACAAATAAACAAACAAACAAAAAGCAACAACATACTCAAACAAGCCTTAGAAAAAAAATAGTGCCTCTGAATCTCCTGCTTGGCTCGTCTTAGCAGATATGAGACGATAAGGATTTTCCAAACCACTTTTCTTGCCCTCAGGAGACTAAGAAGAAATAAACCACAAATGTATTGATTTCCAAGCACACATTTTGGACCTCCAATCACTAACCTTAATTCTAAGTGACAAGTTCAAATTCACTAGACTCTGGGGTCACTTCTGACTTCCTTACATCCCTGTGTGCCAACACTCCAGAAGGAACTAGTTTATCTGTGCCCACATCATGTATCCTTGAAAAAGCTGTCTTCTTAGGGCTTGTCGATTTATTTCCACCTTGTAGCTCTCAGGCCATATTCCCCCGGCAGACAATCCACAACACTGTTGCCCTGGCTGCAGATGAAAACGCCACTCCCACATGTAAGAGAGGAAACTGTTTCCCTACAGGTTAATGCACTACAATCCTCCAGTCAATCACAAAACCCACAACACGACAGAAATTACATACGTAATATAAAGGAATTTTGTTAAAGAGACAATTAAACATTTGCTTCATTTTTCAGAGCTTGTGTATTATTTGTCTTTTGATAATAAAAAGAAATCCTTTGGTATTACAGAATCTGATTTCGAGCCATAATTTTATGAAACATTAAAGTTTCATTTTTTAGGCTCTGCAATAAAACTGTTGCAACTTTTACTTATACGTAAAAAAAAAAAAGAACAAAAAAAAACAGAACAAAAAACAGTTTCTTTCTCCCAGTGAGTTTCCCAATATTACGTAACTTTGGTCAATAGCTATATTGTTAATATTTGTGGTAAAAATAATAAATTATATTTGTCAGGCATTACAACATACATTGTTTCATGATCTCATTGAATCTTCATGAAAATCTTCAAAAGACATGTTGTTGTGTTTCTTGAGATAGGGAGGCTGAGATGTGGGAAAGTTAAATATCTTGCCCAGGGGTGCACAGCTTGTCAGTGTTGGAAATCTGCCTGATTCCACAGTTTCTTTCATAGAAATTCCACTCATTCCCATTAGGGTAGGGGAAGCAATCTGGACAAAAGGAAAGTTCTTTTTGTATAACCTGTGAAAATCTGAGTAATTTCATTGTGCCTACTTATCGACTGAGAGTACACATCTGTACTGTTTTCAGTCCCAAGATTGTCATTTTTGAGCCAACAGTGACACCAAATGTTATGCTGGCCTTTTTTTTTTTTTTTTTTCTGTGCTTTATGCTCTGATCCACCCTTACCTGAATGGTTTACCTGTTCCCTCAAGTTGACATTAAAAATTTTGATTCTATTTATTTTATTTCATTTTGTACTACTGCATCTTGAAAGTCTTAAAAAAACCCCACCAAAATAACTTAATTTTATGCCTTAGAAATGTTACTACCCATGACTGTGGCTGTACTTTGCCATCATTTATTCCATTTACTAAGTAAGAAATGGGATTTTTTACCCTGTGGTTTAAATATTTTGATGGGGGCTCTCTGTACAAGAAATCCCCCAAATTTTATCAAAAAGACGTTAAAATAAGCTATCTTATTTATTCAAAGACTTTAGGGGAAAATTAAAAATATAATTCTAAGATTCGATTGTCTTGGTAGATTCTCTAAAGCATCTAGGAGCTTGTACAATCTCTGATAATTCTGACTTGAAACACTTGGGATTACATTTTTTTCTTAATTTCACTACTTTTAAAAATTTACGCCCTGTACTTTCAATTTAAGATCTTCCTGGTTGGAGATTTTCACTGACTCTTAAATCACAACAAACCTGCAGACCCTCAAACCTGCCTCTTTTCAAAACAGAACAAGACTGATTTTAAACATCATTTTTTTTTTTTTATCATTTTACAGGCACGGATCTTTTTAGTCCATATATTACCAATAAACGCCATATATGTGTCTGAGTATCATTAACTGACCTCCATCCAGAAGCCTCAATCCTTTCTTCTGCTAACAACGCTCACACAAGTTCCTTGCTCCTGAGATGCAAAGGTCCCTGACTTGTCTGATTTTCTCCTGTCACTACGTTATAAGACAGGAAGTCCTTAAAAGAAATTACAGATAGTAGATGAGATGAGATTTAATTTGGTTGATGTTAGAAAACATCTCAAGACTTTTTCAACTGCCACATATTCTCGGACAGAAAGAAAATCAGACAGATTGGTAAAGGGGCACCAAACTTAAGGCATAAGTTTTAAAAAAGGTCTGAGGATCTAATGTAAAACATGGCGACCACAGTTGATAATACTCTATTACTGAAATTGGCTAAAAGAGTAGAATTTGAATGTCCTCTCTCTCTCTCTCTCTCTCTCTCTCTCACACACACACACACACACACACACACACACACACACATACAAGATAAATAAGAGAGGTGATAAATGTGTTAATTAACTGAATGGGGGAAATCCTTTCACAACGTGTATGTATATCAAATCACCACCATATACACCTTAAATATCTTACAATTTTATATGTCAACTATACCTCAATAAAGCCAAAAGAAAAAGTAGTAATAGAAAGAAAATCGGATGTCATTAAAAAGTGTTTATCTCCCCTCTTGTTGAAAAGAGCACTACGAACACAACTTTATGAGTTATTCACAGAGATACTTCGCCCTGGCTTTATTACAAGGTTAGGAACAAATTATAATTGAAATTAGTTAGAAATATGGGTAGTTTTACTCTAATTTTAGGGGAAAAAAACAAAACAAGAAACATGCTGCCCAACAGCAATTCAGCTGTCCTAAATCCAAAAAGTCAGGAAAAAGCAGTTTGAAATATTTTATTAATACAATGCTTCAGCAATTTCTGCCCTTTTTCTTAGGAAATACATTGGTAATTATGTTTTGCAAGAGCCTGAATAAATTTCAAAGACTGAATGAGTCATGCACAATACAACGCTTATTAGAACTCTATTGACTGTAACCTTTTGCACTTTGTAGTTGAGGTTCTGAAAATTCATCTCTCTACAAAATCAAATTAAGCCTCATTTCTTTGGTTTGAGCTCTGGCAGGTACATAGCAAAGTACATAGTAAAGTAAAAACCTGAAGTCGATAAGCGTTCTGCCTACAGAAATAGGATTAAGTTTCCTAAGCTTTCTCTTTTTCTAACTGATTAACTCTTCAGTTGACATTAAGTCATTATATTTTAAATGTCTGGATGCCTTGGTGGCTACAATAATGCTGAAAATATTTAGTGTAAATATGTATCTTAAACTGCAGACCATGTGAATAAGTTCAGGTACTAATACGGTCTGTCTCTCCTCAGTTAGCACAGGCCATAGCTTTTCTATTATGTTCTTAAAAAGCAGACAAAAATATTTTAGCAAGTCACATAGCTATATAAATGTACATGTAAAATACACATATTTAAGAATTAATTTGAATGAATAAACTTCTGAGCTAACCATGCTTGTATGTTTACTCCTAATATTAAGGAAAAGAAAAGCCAGACGGGCACTAGATTAGAAGTAAAGTAATAATGTAAAAGTTACTATAAATTGAATGCCTTCCATCGGCATATACCTACGCTAAGCATTTCACATATTTGACTGGATTTAATCTTCCCAAGTAATTTATGAGGTTGGTTCATCCCCTTTACAAGTGTCGAAACTTAGATTGAGAGACTTTCAGTTATTTGTCAAAGTGGCGCCACATAGCTAGAGTCAAACCCAGGTCTGTCTGGCTCTAAAGACCATGTGCTCACACCACTCTGTGGCATTGTTTCCCCAAACAAAAGCAAAGGGACCGACAGGAGAATGAGTGAACAGTGCTCAGGCCAACTTTAACAGAACTACCACATCACTGTTCAGGAAATCATTTCTTCCGGAATGGTCTCTGGATTTGAGAAATTCACAGAAGCGAATATAGACTTTATTATTATTATTATTATTATTAATTTTAGGGAGAGAAACTGAGCATGTGAGGAGGGGACAGGGGCAAAGAGAAAGAGAGAAAAAAAAAATCGTAAGCAGGCTGCATGCTCAGCATGGAGTGTGACGTGGGTGGGGCTCGATCCCATGGCCCTGGATCATGACCTGAGCCTAAATCAAGAGCTGGATGCTCAACCGACTGAGCCACCCAGGCACCCCAGATTTTTAAATGAGTAATTGCACCATAATGGCTTAGAGTGGCAAATACCACACCAACTAAATTGCCAACTACTAGAGATGAGTGGCCAAGGAATCAACAGGCACATATTTAAAATCACGCTTTCAATGATTTTTAACTTAAACTGAGCTTAAAATGCTCAGATGGAAAAGAAAGGATTGTGTTTGGTAAGGATGGCCAAATGACTAGTAGAAGTTCCACACGTTCACACAGACACACGCTGGCTTCTTTGCAAGACTGCCTCAAGAATAAACTTCAGCATAAGACATAAACCCAAAAAAGGCATTATTATTGGTATGTAATAAAGAAGCACGGGTTGTCAGAGTGAATTTTCTCTCACTGAAAATACATGCACACACTCACGTAATAGTGAGAGAGATTTACACGGACCCTGGCAAAGTTTCAAAATCAGATTTTTATTTATCTGTCTTATTTGTGGAGTGAAAAGAGTGACATGCTGTTCAGCAGAGAGATTTGCCAGAAGCAAAGAACCAATAAACTGGATGAAGAAAGAAAAAAAAAAAAAAAAAAAAAGGAAAGGGGTTGGAGAGAAAGAGTACTTCACTCTTCATGACAAATGTTGATGCGGAAAAAATTTTTAAATCCTTTTTTAAAAATAGCTTTTGTCAGACAGCTATAGTCTTTTGAAAAGTAGAAGAACTACTCAGCTTTATAAAGGCGTGAGTATTAACCAGGAGATCACAAACCGAAGAGCAAATTACTGTGAAGTTAAAACTGAATTCGAAGTGCAGTTTGAAAAGAAGTTGCACTTGGAAATAAAACAATTAGTGTTTCCCTAGATACTTTTAATTAAACAAGTTAAATTATGGTTATCACTTTCATATATTTACATGGATACACATTATTTTTTTAATAGGAAAAGGGTGACTGGGTCCTGTCCTAATCTATGCACTGCAGGTATCTGTTCCCTAGATAAAGCCTCTATTACTTACCCTTGAACTTTAGAGCAGAAGTTCTCAAACTAGGGAGATTTTTGCTGTCCAGAGGGTATTTGATAATATCTGAAGACATTTTTTTGTGCTACGACTGGGCAGGGAGTTGCTACTGGCGTCTAGTAAGTAGAGACCGTGGATGTTATTAAACATTCTACAATGCACAGTACACCCTCCCACAAAGAATTACCTGGTCCCAAAGATCAATAGAGCTGAGGTCGAGAAACCATATTTTTCAATAACATAAGATTCATCTGAGGAGCTTATTAAAAATACATTTTCTTGGGCACTGCTTCTTGCAGTTCTGTTCTCAAGGGTAGAGACAGAATCAGGAATCAACCCCAGGCTATTTTCTTCAGATTACATGCCCCACCCCACCTCAGATCACCTTTTGAGATACATAAAACTAAGTACTCAGATACTTCAATCAAAGTCAAGTCAGGACCATTACCTAACTCATAACAATAGTGCCTAAAAGGAATTGCCCATTTCACTAGGGGTGGTCACGCCACTACAAATTCTAGATGATTTTCTTGAATTATATTCATAAATGTAACTTTAGATCCAGAGCAGAGGTATCACTGGGAATTCATTAGACTCTCAAGTCCCAACCCAGAGCTATAGACACACAATCTGCATTTTTGTAAGAACCCTTGCTTTGATGAAGCTTTAAATGGAATAATCAATGACAAGTATTTAAATACAGTGTCTAGAATATTCAATCACAATTATAAGTGGTGGTCGTGATGGTGGCGGTAATGATGACAATATAAATGGGACAGCGAGGAAAGACTGAAGACTGGAAACAATTAATGAAAAAAGATTCCTAAGAAGAGATAAGAATTGATCTAGAGTGTATTAATTTTCTATTTCTGTGTAACAAATTGCTACAAATTAGTAGCTGGAAATCCCCATTATTATCTCAGTCCTGTAGGAACGACTGAGTTTGCTACTCAGGCTATTACATGGCTGACACCAAGGCAACAGCCCAACTTGCTTGGAAGCTCAGGGAAAAATACGCTTCTGAACTCATTCCTGTTGGCAGAGTTCAGTTCCTCATGGTTCTAGAACTGAGGTCCCTGTTCCTTGAAGGCTGTCACCAGGGGATATTCTCAGCTTCTAGATGACACTCACATTCCTTGCCACATGACCCCCTCCGTCTTCAAGTCAGTAAGAGTTCACTTAACCCTTCTCATGCTTTGAATCTTTGATTTTTCCTTCTGACACTAGCCAGAGAAAAGACTTTGCTTGAAAGAGCTCATGTGATTAAGTTCGGTCACTCAGATAGCTTCCCTTTCTTAAAGTCAACTATTCCATAAAATAACTTCATCATGCAAGTAAAATTCATAGGTCTGTATTCCCAGAGATGATGCAGCAGGCAGGGAATTGTGGAGGCCATCTTGGAATTCTGTCAGCCACACAGAGCCATGGAAGCGATGAGCCTCAAGTGAAAGGCCGATCCCTGTGGCTTCAGAAAAGGGAAGGAAGGAGGGAGGTGTGATGGGAAATATATTAATCTGGCTGTCTGAATGTCTGAAGACCTGAATTTTATTTGTCAAGGAGGTGTTTAGTGAATGGGAAGTTTCAGTTTCAAAACTTGAAGGCAAGTGAAACAATTTTAACATAACTGATGCAGGCAATTGGGCAGGGGAGGGGAAGTTTAAGAGTAAGAAATGAGAGCACTGTTTCTGGGCAGTGCTAAGAGTCCAGCAGGAGATGGGGAAAGCCTCAGAAGGGTAGAGGTGCTCTCTACAAGAGTGGGGCAGTCAGGGACTGGAAGTTTCCTGATGTAAATAGGGAGACAAGTCCTCTGCTTCAAAGGCCTGCCCCGGAACTAGCCTTCTCCAAAAGGGAGCCAGGTGACACCTAGCTCATGCGAATGCCTGGAGGAGAAATTTGCCCACTGTTTCCTTTTTACTGTAAAATGAATACCAAGTACAGAGAATCACTTATACATTGAATTTCAACATTTCATTTTATTTTTTTTTAAATTTATCTTGAAAGGGAGAACAAGCGAGCATGAGTATGTGAGTGAGGGAAGGGCAGAATGAGAGGGGCAGAGAAATCCTAAGCAGTCTCTGTGCTGTCAGTGCAGAGCCCCATGTGGTGTGGGGGCTTGAACCCAGGAACTATGAGAGCATGACCTTGAGCCGAAATCAAGAGTCAGTCGCTTAACCAACTTAGCCACCCAGGCACTCCGAGTTTCAAGATTTTAAATAAGGGGATAATAATTAATATTTTCAGAGATTTGTATAAGCCACAGGATGACACAGCTTGATCACGTTCCACGAGGCCCCACGGTAAACACTGCAGCTGCCTGGCTTCCAGTGAAGGCTCTCTTGAGAGATTCATGTTAATGATGTTCAAACAATATAGAAGAGAGGGAAAATGATTTTATCTTCCTTTGCACTTTATTAGCAGCAAGAGATTGTGAAGTATGAGACTGACAAAATCGGTGAGTGATACCTCATCTGTCATACGTTTCACAGGTTCACCAGCCTTGGGAGGTTGCTCTTGTCCTTCACACCTGTCGCCTTGGTACGCGCGGCTTCATTGCCAAGTGAGAGGGAACCCTTGATGTCTTGCCCGGTTGTTCTTCTTAATGTCAGGGACTCTACACTAATAGTGTGCTGTTTCCCTCTGGGTTTAGGTTGGTGTCCTGCTTTTGTTTACTGCATAATAAATTTAGAAGATGTTAAACAGTTTACATTATATAAACGTATTCTTTTAATGTAATTTAACAATTCTGTGTTTGAGTTCTATAAAAAAAGTTAGATCTAAAGAATGCAACTTTTTATGGTTTCATATACAACAATCTCCTTGTTCTCCTGTGTTCAAACTCTGCCATGATAGTCTTAAAAGAGGCTTTATGGCATCTTACATAATGTTTTGCAGAAAAGACTATTATTTGAGAGTTAATGTAGAACAGCATGGCAAAGATTCTACATGTCTGTTTCTCTTAGGATATGTTCATGACTATATTTACAAAAAAAATGCATGAAGCCATAAATAGAGCCTCTCAAGCCTTATAAAATGGGTCAAATCACTATTTGCAAGGAATTAGATTTTTACCTGATTTTGCTGCTTTGCCTTAAATCCAAATATTTTGAGTTTGCTTAAGCTGGCTCAAGATTGCATATTTAAAGCATAATGAAATGAATGTTTTTGGCACACTCAGAGTTTCCACGGTTATTTAGATGTGATCCCAAGAAAAACATTATCATGGAGAAAAATAAAGCTGATTATTGACAAATGTAAATGCGAGAATGTTGAGTACTTTCAACAAAGCGTTCGCCATATGTTAGGCATTCTGTCAAGTCCCCATTTAATTTTCTCAATGTAAAAACACAGTTATTATTATCATCCCCAATTTTTAGAGGAGGAAATTGAGCCTCGATTTGACCTGAGCATAGTCAAGTAGGTTTGGGATTTGTATCCAAAGTCTGTTTGAAGTTTTTCCCTCTAAAGAGAGGTCACTGTTATGTCACTTTTCCATTCGAAAGCCTCTAATGGATCTCCCTCTTTCTCAACAGCATCTACTCTTTCCTACAAAAGAGGTCCTGAGTTAGCTCTTGCTACATCTCTACCACTTACTCTCCCCTGACTCACTCCATTCCAGCCATGCTCAAGAAACTCTTGCTCTTCCACTTTTGTATTGCTCTCTCTTTCTAAATTCTCTTCCCGGAAATATCAGCATGGCCTATTTCCTTCCTGATTTCATGTTTTTCCTCAAGCGTCAGCTTTAACAGGCCTTAATCATTCTTTCCTCACCTTGCTTCCTATTTTCATCATGCCTCCTTATATTTTTCCTTGTGTTTACTGTGTCTCTCTTTTCTCTCTGCATGGGAATAGGACTTGGTTTTGTTCAGTACAATGTCCCTTATGCTTGGAAGGGAGCCTGTCACGTAGTAGTCATTCTGGTATTGTTGAATGAATATATATGAATTATTAACATTTTATACCTCAAAGGAGAACATGTATTATGTGACTGGGTTCACACCGTCTCAAATTCAGTTCACAGAGACTTAAGAGGAGTTTGCCAACTCATAGCTTGGGGAGGGCTTCATAGAGCAGAGGTAGTTTTCAGTGACAGATAAAAGAGATTGATTCCCTGATTATAAAATAATGATAAGGGCAGGACTAAGACCAGTATTAGGAGAAGCACTCAGGTTTGGATGAAGCAGAGGGAAGGAGAAGATAGTGAGTAAATCTTTCTGAGTCAAGTAGAGAAGAAAAGAGGGGAAGAAGGAGGAGACCAGAATGTGGGGTCATTGAGAGCAGCCTGTGATGGAAGGCTAAGAAGAGAGGGGGAGAGAGTTTGCCCATGATCCAAAATGCCAACGGCATCTATCTAAGTAGAGGATGCCGGGATATGTGGGAATACTGGTGAGAAAGTGCCCCGGCAACTTTGCTACAGTTTCCTGCAAAGAGTGCAACTTTAGGGTTCGTTTCTGGCAAGAGTCTGATAGGCCATGGATTTGAAATGGCGTGGGAAGAGGAGGACAAAAAAGGAAAGTAGCAAGTTGTTTATATCCTACAACAAGTCAGACATTTTTCTCAAACCGTGTATACATTGCCTTTACATTAGTGCCAATGCCCATAAGATGATACACTGGTGTAACTTCCACACAGAAGGAAATTATGGTTCAGAGAATATTAAACAACTTGCGTAAAGCTTCAAAGTTAGTAAGTTTCAGGTCTTGTGTTCAAGTCCAGATCTCCCATGGTCTAGCATCTATTCCTCCTTTCACTCTCTCTTCCTCTCTGAGGCAATATTTTGTTATTGTTTAAATAATTGGGATTTACCAATGTAACGTATGGCAAAAGAAGAAAATTCTTAGAGTGTGTATCCAAAAAAAAAGCTCAAATATTCCAATACTGTTTAGCTTTTATTTTTATTCAAATATTTAATGCACTTTGTTTTCTGTAATACTCGATTATTTTCATGTCTTCATCTTTACTAGACCATTCATCTATTGAAGGCTAACTGTGTTTCTCACGTATTTCCATATCTCCAGCATTAAATGCATTTTTATACAGAAGTTATTCAATATTTTTTTGGTAAAAATTGTTTAAATTATGTAAGCTAGACAATATATGGAAGTATTATGGAGATATCTTGCTAAAATCATCACTACTGTAGAGGTATTAGCCTTGGTCATATGATTTAGAATATCTAAAAAGATTTGAATTTAAAGTACATTTAAAGTACATATCTTTTATTAACATGTAGGTAAAAGAACTAGTTTTGAGAGTATAGAACAATCCATGGCAATTTTCAACCCTCAAAATACATGCTGTTGTGCTTTCTTTACCAACTCTTTCACTCTAACCTCTTTCGCTTGATAATTCAACCGCTTTCCGAAGGAAATCATTTGTAATTCATATTTAAAGAGAAAATACACAGACTTTCAATCCATGTGATTCAAGTCAGAGCGTTTTATGATTATCTGCATTTGGGTCAAGACACTGCCTTCTCAGAAGCTTTGGTCAATGAATCATGTCTAAGTTGTATGCTAATCTCCATGATGATAAGGTTGTGCCTTCTCTGAAGATGAATGGGTCTTTCAGTTGGGAGCTCTGCAGTTGGAATTTAGTGAGAATATAAACTCTACAGAAAGAGATTTTCTTTCGATATTGACAGACCGTTTCGCTCATTCTTTTTTTTACGATGAATCCATAAATAAAAAACATAGCATGAAGTTATATACCTATTTTTCCCTCAGATGTTGGCATTACATTATTTTAAGGTTCCTTGTGGCTTTTGTGGATGTTTTGGGTTATGTTCAGGACTTCTATTGTAATGTACTAAATATTCATTGTGGAAAAGTAACACGGATTATGTACTTGGTTCTTTTGAAAATTATTTTCTTAATGCCATAGTGATAAACACTGAAAAGCCAAGAGCTTGGAAGCAGCGGACCATAAGTTTAATTTGGAAATTATCTGTTTGTTTGAGTTGGCAGGTTTGTATTTTCATTTTCTGAAAAATGCTCAGGAGTATAAAGGTACTGGGTACCAGAGGCAATCCTATCCAACTAAATGATGGTGCTTTTACTTCATGTTTTCCTCCTCCTCCATATTTTATATTGTTTTTCTGTCTTTTTATTGAGGCATAATTTAAAGTGTTCAATTTGATGAGTTTTGACAAATGTACACAGGTGGGTAAATGACCACTAAGATGATAATTCAGAATATTTACATCATCTCAAAGACTTTCCTCCTGTTCCTTTGTGGGCATTCCCCTACTACCCAGTTTAGTGGTCACTGACAAACACTGAGCTGCTTTCTATCATCAGACTTTTGCCTCCCCAAGAACAGATTATCAGTGGAAGCATATACTGTGTACTCTTGTATGTCTGCCTTCTTTCACTTAGCATGCTTCTGAGGCTTATCCATGTTGCTGCTTTACCAGATCATACCTTTTTCTCGGTCACTACGATTCCACCATATGGATATGCCATAATTTGCTTATCTCTTTATGGCCATTTTGGTTGTTTCACAATTTGGGTATTATAAATAAAGCTGTTACAAATATTTCAATACATGCTTTATAGTCCTGCAGTTTTTTAAATGTTTATTTATTTTTGAGAGAGACAGAGATAGAGTGTGAGCAGGGGAAGGTCAGAAGAGATGGAAACACAGAATCTGAAGCAGGCTCCAGGCTCTGAACTGTCAGCACAAAGTCTAATGCGGGGCTCGAACTCACAAGCTGTGAGATCATGACCTGAGCCAAAGTAAGACGCCCAACCAACTGAGCCACCCAGGCGCCCTCATGGTCACACATTTTAATTTCACTTGGGAAACTATCTAAGACTAGAGTTGCTGGGTTATAAGATAAATGTATTTTTGATTTCCTACGAAACTACCAAACTGCTGCCCCATGGTCTCACTTGGCATTTTCGATCTTTTAAATGATCGAAATTAGCCATTCTAGTGGGTATGCAGTGCTGTTTTGGTTTTAATGTGCACTGCTCTAATGCATAATGACGCTGAGTATCTTCTCATCTGCATAGTTGGCAATTCGTGTCTACTTGAGTGAAGTATGTGTTCAAATCTTCAGTCCCGGTGTGGGGACTATTTGTCCTCATACATCATTTATTTTAAAAGTATCCAGTAAAGCAAATAAAGCAATATGAATTTGGTTTCAGAAGAAGATTGACTTTTACTTGCCACCTGCCTCCTCCGGTCTGTGATCCAGGTGACAAGATCTGGGGGCTGATCTTCCAAAACTTTGGGAGTAGCTCTTGAGTACAATTTTGAAAAGTAAAGTCTTGAATACATAAAATACAGACTTCATCCTCAAGTGCTTTAACTATACATCTTATTCTCTCTTTAAACCTAAAAATGCTTCTAAGAAACCCCAGAGAGATTATTTTCTTCTCTTTTTGTTTTTCTTTTTTTTGTGTCATGTCACATCTGGCAGTAAGGAGTGCTTTCTATGCAAAACTCTGTTTACTAATTTACTGAGAATACTTCAGTGGCTCATTAGTCTACTCCTAACAGTTTTAAATTTCTCAGATTGGCACAACGTCTCAATATAGTATGTTAATAATTTCTTACAGATTAAGCTGAAAATTAAATACTGCCCAGAAGTAAAACAGGGCAATCAAATCAACAGCCAATAGGCATTTTGTGAGAATCTAGCCCAGTGACAAGTTTAAAGCAGGTTGCTAAAAAACTCATAGTTTCTTCCCAACAGGTTGATGTCAGAAATCTGACTCCTCATTACAATGAAACACTGTTAATTCTGTTAGTCAGTATCTCAAACCAAAGCACAGAAATGTAGGAATATTCTCAATAGCATGCAAATATAAGAATGGGCCACGATGTTTTAAAACAAATTCAGCACAATTAAGCGACAAAACAGAAGTTAAAGACGACAGCATTTACTTCACAATATTTAAACTACACAGGATCTATTTTTACCAATGTCCATCCTTTCAAAGGTCTTATTTGTCTAAGTGTTCCGTTGGCTTCATAAAAAGAACTGGAGAGCTGCTTTCTTTCTCTGTGCTCTGAAACAACTGTTTCCCTACATCAGCGATCAACCTCAACCCTTCCCCCGCCCCCAGCATTTTGCTACGAATAGTAAAAGGTCAGATTTGAGAGAAGGTCATACTAGAGAAAAGGTCAGGTTAGAGGTCACTTCATGGCGGTTACAGCATGCAGGGAGATTGGTCCACTTCTCTCTCCCTGATTCCTTTTGTCAGCAGTCATTCACCCTCATTCGTAAATAAGGGGACACACTGTTAGATTCTAAGTAACATTTTGCAAATAACCTTCTCTACATTTTAAGTACTAAAATGCCCTTACAGTCAAAACTTTCTCCTAATACTGCGGTCTGAGTCCTGGACGGATTATTGGAGAATCTGTCCTATACACATAATCTTTGTTCATACATAAAGAACACAGTATGAGTGTCCTACAAAGTTTGTTTTTGCCTTCTTAGGATGCGATGCCAAAGGAAAATAGCTAAAATATAAGATACGCGAGGCATGAATTTTGTCCAAGCACCAATTGTGATTAGTATATATTAGGCACTCATAAAGTTTTTGATGCTGAACAGTGACTTAGTGTCTTGTCCTTGCCTTTCTCATGACCTATCGAGTTTTCGGTACTCATTCCTCAAGAGAAAAAAGATATTATTAAGGTACTGAAGATTGTCCTCACTGAATTATGACTCTTTGGAAGTAGAACTATGAATTTCTGGTGTGAGCAGAATAGTGAAAAAGTTAGATGATCAGACTGTGGAGTCTGAGATAGTGGGTTGGTTAAGTTCTAAAGCTGCCATTAATTCCCTGCGGGAATTATTTATACTTTTTTTTTTTTTTAGATTTCATTTCTCATCATAAAAGAAACATGATAGCATACTTAGAATAACTGGCAAAGTATAGCAATGGACCAATAAGAGTATATGCCTAATCTATCGGAAGAGATACTGATCATTACACTGTATGGTTAATTATCAATCTCATTATCTACTTCAGGCTTGTTATTAGCCTTGAAAAAAATAACGCATGTAAAGTATTTAACACACTGCAAGGCACTAGTAGGCATTCAATAAGTTACTTAATAATATGTTATTTTAAGTTGTTTGGGTTGGTACAAATTTTACTGTGTCTGGTAGCAACTTCTCAGAGTTTGTGGTATGGACTTGATCTAAATTTCAATAGGATGTAGTTACTATTTTCCCTTATTTTTTCTTTAAACAATTTTAAAAACAAACAATTTGGTTTTAAAATGGAGAGGTACAGCATATCTCTTTTACTCTTTTATTCCCCTGAAACCTTCCTCTTTCCAGTCCTTAAACCTCTATTCAAACATATCTTTTCCTTACTTGGGTTTTAGTTATTTATGTATTTGTCATACTGTATGAATTCCTATAAACTATATCAAATCCTTTGTAAAATGATGCACCAGTTGAGTGAATAAAAGATGAATGTGGATATAACGAGGTGGAAGGCTGTTTGTACCTGAGAAGTACTGTGCAAACAGACTTTAATATAATTCACATATTACAAGTCACTCACCTCACTCTCTGAAAAATTCTTTCCATAATGAGATCCAATCATTGAGGGTTTATTTGGGAATTTGGCCATAATCTTTCTCACACAATAAAGAGAGTGGTTTTACAGAATTGTGTATTTTTGTTCTTAAGGTGTGATTTATTATAGAAAAATATATCAGTGAGTTTAGGCAAAAATAGTATTTTCAATTTTGATCATTCAGTGGGATCGTAATCAAATCTCCATTAGGCAAGCATGGTCTTGGTGATATTGTTTTTGCCGAGAACTTACTGATACTATTTTTGCTCAAACCATGGCGAAGAAGGACCTTAAGTTGTTTAAAACTTCAGGCAAGCACACAGAATTCCAAACCCACATCTTTAGAAAGTGAAATGCACAGTCCTGAGAAGCGGAAAATTCTCTAATATGGTCATAACAATAAAGGAGAAAGACATTCTTAGAGTCCAATAGGAAAGGGTGTCAAATTAACTCACCGAGGAAATCACTCTTTACCAGGACAGGAATCCTTGTTATCTCTGCCCAGTAGCCATGTTAGATTTCATTTCCCCCTCTTCTTTTTTTCTATAGTGAATTAAAAAATTTGCTATTCCTTTTAAAACTTCCTTCACTATATTCTGGATGTCTTATCACCCATATTTTCAGTATCAGACATAGGTTCTCTGTTCATGAGGAGACTCTCGCTCTGGAGCTATCATACGGACAGGCTAATGATTTAAGCAATCCTGAACTTAAGGTGAAGGCAGTAGGAGAGAATAATTTGCATTCAAAAGTGAGACATAGCATGGCTTTGATTTCACAAGAACGGGACATTTACGAATATCATGTTTGAAAAAGCGTGTATGGATACTGGGCAGTCAATGAGTGAATTGTTATTTCTGAATTCCAAGCCTATCTTCTTTCTTCTGAGGAAATCACTCTCTGTGACTCCGGTAGGGCTCTCTGCATACTCTCACCATGTCCACGGGATCCAGGCCTGGCCAGTAAGAGTGCTACCCCTCACGCCTCCATGGCCACAGTGCTTGTTTGAGAAAATAGCAAGTGACTAAAGTAGGTAAGTCAAGTTCCTCCTTGCAACTTTTTGCCAGAACCAGGGGAATTCATCCTCTTATTACTGGAATCCACATGCCAGTAGGAAATGAATTTTGACTGGTATAAGACATAAGGTTAATTTAAAAGAAGAGGAAAAAGTCTTGACCTAGATTCCGTCAGGCTAGGAGCCAGATACAGGTTTGGACTTTTCTGTACGTGAGACCCACTTAGGGGTAAGGGGATTGGAGAGGGAGCTTTTTGGTGTGACTTATCTTGAGTCACTTTGAGTTCTGTCAGTTCAAACCAAAGAAGTGTGAGCTAATATGGAGAGGGAGCTGAGATAAAACAAAACAAAAGAAAACAAAGCTAATGACCAAGGTGTTCAGATGAAAAGTGAGATTCGAGGGTGAGGGAGGTGAGGGAGGTGAGGGAGGGGGGAGAGGGGGTGACGGATATTAAAGAGGGCACATGTTGGGATGAACACTGGGTGTTATATGTAAACCAATTTGCAAATAAACTATTATAATGGAAAAAAAAAAAAAGAAAAGTGAGATTCAAAGTTGGCAAATGCTCTCTGTCAGGGAGGGAAATATTGAACAGGAATTGGCTTGAGTGTAATTAATTATCACAGGTCATCTTGCAAAGATTCAGTGTTTTCTGCAGCAGGAGTAAAGGACAAAAAGAATAGAAAGAAGAAGAAATAAGAAAATAAAGAAACCATGCTCTAAAATAGGGCTCAAGACAAAAGAAGTCCAAATCTGGAGTAGTCATAAGTGATTCATACCTATTTGTCGTTGAACCCAAGCCAGAGAACTTTACAAAGGCAAGCTATTCATCTTATCATTAATCTAAAAACAAAACAAAATGAAACAAAAACAAAAAACTGTCTGTGGCATTCCAGAGTGTTTTCTTCAGTTCTTACACAGGTAAAATGGGATAAAGCCAGTGGTTTGTTCAGACTAACATCTGATACAACTCTTTCTCTGAGCATCTTACGTGATGTTCACCTTAAGATTAAACCACTAAATGCAACAGAGACTGTCATATCACACTATAATTTCTTGGTGCTCTATATGCTCAAATATCCAGAATACACATTTTTAAAATTTAAGGAAAGTACTCTTCCATTATTTCCTGCAGGAAACTATCACTTTTCACTCAGTTAAAGGGGGAAAAATATTTTGTTCTAAATTAGGACAGAATAGCTTTGGTATTATGACAATCCTTGAAGAAACCCATAAGCATTCTGCTTCGAAGATATGATAAGTCCTCTGGGACGAGGTAGGTGTTCAGGGTATGTCAGCCAGCAAGCAATGGAAAAAGTGCTAAGGCAGATTGACAATGTCCACCAGCACAGCAACAGGTAGCACTTGGTGATTAAGACAGAGTCAGTATTGGGAAGGACCCGCAAGCAGTCATGGGTAAGCAGGTGTATATTCACAGGGATGGAGAGTATGGAGAGTATGGATGCAAGGGCATGCTGTGAAGACAGGCAAGCTTTCAATGGCATCAGGGAGAAAGACAAGGAAGTATGAGGACTGGATTTAGGATTCCAGCCTCTCACAGGCCTGCAAGGGATGCACAGCATTTGAGCCTCATTGGAACTGAGGTGCCCAGCAGAGTGTCAAAATAAAAAATGTGGGTAAGGATAAAAATAATAGAATAGAGTCCCAGATTGTTAAAATAATAGCAAAATGCAAAACTAGGGAGAAAAAGAACAAGAGCAATTACATAGGTCACTTCTGTTTAGAGGTAAAGAAAGATCGGAAGCATGGATGACTTAAATTCCTAAATCAATAAATAATGAAATACAGCAAAGGTCTCTTAATTATCTGATAGATGCCTTGCGCTGTGTTGTTATATAGATAATGTTTAATTTTCAAAGTTAGCCTATGATGGAGTTTAGGACATGCTCCCCCCAAATATAACACTACAGCAGATTGAATATTTTAAGCTGAAGGGATTTAAGAATCAGCATGTGCAGGAAAGACTTTCTCACGAAATTTTCCATGAGGGTTATCAAACCCTTATGTGAGAGGTGCCTTCCCTACACCTAGAAAAAATTTAAAAAATAATATCCTTATCTCCAAAACCCCTACAAGAACCTGAATTAACAGGTCTTATTGCCCCAACTACTATACTAAGCTCATACTCTTGTTTTCATATGCGAAAAGTTATTTTCCTGTAACTTTCCACTCTTCATCAAACGTCACATAAAAATAGTCAGGCTTAGTCACTTCTTCAAGTCCGCATTTCCTCCCATGCCATGTAAGACTTGAGTTAAATAAATTAGAAAGCTTTTCTCTTATCTGTCTTTTATTATAGCTAAGAACTTAAAAGGGTAGAGGAAAATGATATTTTTTCTCCCTTACAGCCACGATGTACAAATTATTACTACCCCTTTCACAGGTGAGAAAATCGAAGCTCGAAGTAAAGTAAGCTCGAAGACCACAAAAGTAGGAAATGGCAAAATTCCTGATCATCAAAAGTCTAAATTTTCGACAGCAGAACCTATTCCATCTAGCTTACACAGGGAGAGATTTAACATATCATACTATGTAGGTCACAGGACCCTTGGGCTATCTAAGATCCATAGCTTTAGGCCATGTTTATAAGATAGCTTCTAGAACCAGACATATAATTAGTAAGACAAATGAGTTGCAGACTTGCCTGAATTAAGATCATATTTCCTAGGCTGTGATGAGAAACCTGTCCCACTGTTGTACCCAGAAAACACACTGCCTCTGCTCCTACCTCCATCAGCCTTACCTCCTGGTTAGCTCATGGTCACTTTTGAAGCAAAGTCTCAGGGGATACATCTAAGGGATAGAACCAAGAGTGGGACCAGGGTGAGACATAAGTCAATTAGGGTATAAAACCGAATGGGGCGCTCGCTCTGAGTCATGCCAATGCAGGACAAGCACTTGAGGGTGTTTCCTTAAATTTTCCAGGTTGGGGACTCTGCTTTCCTTATGCGAGTCTTGGCCTTGGCCCTGAATCATCAGTCCTCACCTGAGCTGCAAAAGAGGTGGGGGATGTAGATTTCTAAAATCTTTGTTTTTATTGTTTTGAAATATTGGTAGAAAAATATCAAATTGTGAAGAAGACATTAAAAATTTTTTTAATGTTTATTTATTTTTGAGAGAGAGAGAGAGAGAGAGAGAGAGAGGGAGAAAGGGAGAGAGCAGGGCAAAGGCAGAGAGAGAGACGCACACACAGAATCCTAAGCAGGCTCCAGGCTCTGAGCTGCCAGTACAGAGCCCAATGCGGGGCTCAAACCCAAGAACTATGAGATCATGACCTGAGCCAAAGTCAGATGCTTAACCAGCTGAGCCACCCAGGCACCCTATGAAAGAGGCATTTAAAAGATTCTTGTACAACACCTTGTTTGAGGTACAAGAGCTATTGGTTTTTCTGAAACTTTCTGGCTCTGTATTTATGAATGCTCTCTAATCTTTTTGTTTGCCTGCAAACTAGGAAAGCTGGTCTGTTTCTTGTAATATCTTGTTTATAGCATGGAGCAGCAGCCAACATGTACTACTATTCTAGCTCTTTCCAACTATTTTTCCTAGAACTATGGGCTTGGTGTTCATGGAACACCAGAACACTTCTGCCAGGTATGGGCTTGGCTGGTACTTGGTATGTCCTTCTAGATACTATAGGTCACAGTTCCACCAAATATTTTACACTGGTACAATACTATTTATAGCTTTCCAGTTTGCAGGGTCTGCTTGTTGCTCGCAGCCTAGTGCATGATACATATTTTAACTTTTTGTTACTGAAGACTCAAGACACTAATTTCTGTATTATATTGATGAAAATAAAATGGTTCAAACCATCAGAAGTTTGTTTCTCATCCTCTAGACGGACGGTCTCAACTGAGAGGACGTACTTCCCCATGAGGTCTTTGGGGACCCAGGCAAAGAGAGATCATATTCTGCTTTCAATATGTGGCTTTGAAAATGGCTCTAGTAATTGTTGTACAGTCTGCAAGAAGTCAAATGAGACATGGAACCAGTGTCCTGGGTGGTTTAATGGGTCAGAGGAAGACAAAACTAACACTCTTTTTCTCACATTCTTGTTTACATAATCATCGTTAACTGGAAGGGAAATCTGAAAATATAGCCTTGCATTTATGGAAGAAAAGTGATTTTGTAGAAAGATATTTATTTGTAAGGTAGCATCAATCACAGCATTTAATTAAGTATTATGAAAACTGATTTAAAATTATTATAAAAAGAGTTGCTTACATGAAAACTATGCTGTATTTTTGGAACCATATAAAAAAGGTTAGTTGATACTTAAAAAATACTACTGAATAAGGTGCATATGAACAAAATATAAAGAATGGATTAAATAATGTTAATATTTAAAATAATTTGGATCTCGGGGTGTTTTTTTTTTTTTTTTGTAAATCAAAATCTTTAAACACCTGACTCAATGTAAATAAATTAAAATTACAAATTACAAATCATAGGTGGTCTATGTAAGACGGCAAGTAACTTCAATTAGTGGTTCTCTATTTAGAAGAAATGTGTCATCTAAAATTTAGTAAATAAACATGCATTTGTTTAATTTTGGATTTTTAACCAACTTTTTCAATGACCAGAGACTGGTCTTAATTGTGCTGGTAAAGAGGACATCTATTCTATTTAATATTCACTAACATTTTTCTTCATTTTTGTAAAATGAATATTAATGGTCCAAATTTCAGATACCTTGAAATGTTTTGTCCTAAGTGACAAAAGAGCATAGTAAAAATTTCATTTTGGTAGGTATCATAATATGAGCTAACCTACAGCCATAAGAGGACTAAATTCCTTCAATTGTTGCAATTCTTTCATTTAGAGTAGTGTCTGATACTCTTAGAAGCTAGATGAAATGATCTCATCGATGGAGAAATACTTTTATGCCTCAAGGAATCCTAAGTTCATTGAACTTTTTTGAAGCCCCAGGAGAAATTTGTCATGGAACACCAGAACACTCCTGCCAGGTCATATACTAAAAACTCAGCTGGCAGTTTGGCTTCTACTAGGCCATGATGTATGATCTTCAATAATTTGCTTACTATGTGTCTCTCCAATTCTGGAAAAATAACTAGGAGGCATTGTTATTTCATAGGAACTGCTGAAGTCAGTAATTATTAAATAGTTGCACATGTGTAGCAAATAAAAATGTAATAAGCAATTAATAGATATATCCTCCTCATAATTAATTTTTAAGTTAGGCTTTTCTTTCCCAAACAGTAACTTTGCTGGAAAACCTAGGATTCCCACAAGTATATATTCCACTTGAGATATTCATATTCGTAGTCCCCCAAGTACTTGCGGAGAAATTCAAATCCCACATACCAAGATTTCTACCTGATCTGTAGGCCTCTCAACCTCACTCTTGTAAAACACTGCCTGCTCTCAATCAACATCCCTTTGTACTAGCCAAGATACTGCCTGAAGAATGGAAAAACGTGTTCATAGCCACACTGTGACAAGGGAATTCCTAGAGAAATAATCAGTCTGAAGAAACTCTAAAATAGTTAACATTTGATTTGCACTGAGTTGGTAGGTCTAGTGTTGCTAGGAATCAGAATCACTGATTTCTGAACTTAATG
Source organism: Paguma larvata (assembly GCA_030068075.1). Classification (NCBI taxonomy): domain Eukaryota; kingdom Metazoa; phylum Chordata; class Mammalia; order Carnivora; family Viverridae; genus Paguma; species Paguma larvata. The sequence continues at coordinate 61,665,518 of CM057823.1, read as the reverse complement.
TGATTACAAATTAAGTGTTCCAACTTCTGGTTCTTCATTATTATATAGAAAAAATGGCATAAATGGCATTAGTTCTCCCAACTATATTAATTTACACTTGAAAATTTCCCCACAATTTCTCATACAGCTGTCTACGATTTACCTGTCCATTTCTCTAGCTTGTTCTGATTCGAAACGTGTCACAGACATTTTATCTAAAGAAGCTGGTACACATCCTGATCCTCGATCATAGTTAAAGTGCCTCTCTTAATAGAGGTATTGTCAAATATTGATCTAAAATTATGCTTCTATTATTCTCACAACCGAAACAAAATTAAGACAACAGCTTTTTTTTCTTCTTTCTCAAAAAAATTACTTATGAAACACAACACAAGAATACATGGAGGAACAATATTCCCTTGCTAGTGGCTATTAAATAAGGAGTAAAGGTAAGATTCTTTTACACTTGGTTGTATAAAGGTAAATAATAGCTAATATATTCCCACAGTATCTGTCAAATGATTACAAAGTAACAGGTTTACTCCCAATTTAATCAATGTCAAAGAAAAGAAAGTCAGTGTGACAGACGAATAATGCCTTCCTAAAGATGTCCATACCCAAATCCCCAACGTCTGTAAATATGTTACCATATAAGCCAAAGGACTTTGTGCATGTGATTAAATTAAGCATTCTGTGGTGCCGAGATTATTCTGGATTACCTTGGTGGGCCGATATAATCAGGAATTCAAAAGAGCCCTTGTAGGAGAGAGGAAGGAGAGACAGAGTCCGAGAAAGAGATATGATCCTGAAAGCAAGGTAAAAAAGAGACAGAGAAGGAAAAGGAGAGGGAGAGGAAGAGGGAAGGAGATTAACTTGCAGATGCTATGCTGCTGGCTTTGAAAATGGAGGGAGGGGACTGGAGCCAAGAGATGCAGGTGACCCTCGAGAGCTGGAAAAGGCAAAAAAAGGATGTTCCTCTAGGACCTCTCCGAGGAATTCAGTCCTGATACACCTTGATTTTAAGATTCCTGACCTCCAGAAATTTAACATAATAAACTTGTGTTTGTGGTCACCTGACACAGCAGCGACAGGAAACTCGCACATTCATTCTAGCACTCACTCCTCTCCTTTTCAGATTACATTCTTTTTAAATCTTCCATGGAAATGACATTTATTAAGTATGTCGACATTCAGATTAGATTTGGGATACATCTGAAGATTTAGACACTGAAAATTATTCTTACGATGACGCTTCACACTATAACAATGGAGTAGAAATCTTCCCCCTCTCTCTCTCCCTTCTCTCTCTGTGTACATATATGATTCTATATAATGTATACAATTAAACATACATATTTTTCACATAATTATTGAATAATAAAATAATAGTGAAAATTATTAATTTGCTTTTTAAACATCGACAGCAATAAGACATTATAGTACTATATAAAATGAAAAGTAAACAAACATTTAGTATTCATAAAATCATGGGTGCTGCCAATGTTCCTGGAGAACTAAATGCTAAACTTATTATATATTAAAAAACTTTTTGCTTCTATAACACTTATAGGTTATAAAGATAGTATAAGAGGGTTAACAGAGATAATGGACTTCCTGTATAAGGTTCACCCAGCTCAACCTAATGTTAATATTTTACCTAAGTATATTTATGAAAATGAATTAACAGTGGTACAATAATAGTAATCAAACTACAGACTTAATTCAGATTTTACTAGTTTTTTCACTAATGTCTTTTTGTGTCCTAGGATCTGACCCGGAAGACCTTACCGCCTTCACTCAACAAGTTGCCTGAGTCTCCTCTGATGCGTGAAAGTTTCTCCATATTTCTTTGTTTTTATGATATTGATACCTTGGAAAAGTACTGGCTAGATAGTTTGTAGAATGACCAATTTGGATTTGTCTTATCTTTTCTTAATCTTATTAGACTAAGACTATGTATTTGGGGCAAGAACACCACAGAGGGGAAGTACCTTCGTCATGCATCAGATCAGGAGGTACATATCAACACCTGTTACGATTGACATTAAGTAATATGACATTAAGTATATGATCACTTGGTAAGGTTTCTGTACACAGTGCTTTTCCCTAAATACAGCCTCCACTTTAGAGGTGGGGAATTAAGCTTCTGTAGGGAGCAGAATCAAAGAATGAAAATATGTTAGAACTACCACATGATTAATAGATATTTGGGGGGAGATACTTCGAGGATATGCAAATATACTGGTCTTCCTTAAAGTTTTCCCCACTATTTTTAATGTTTATCAGTGAATCTTGCATGCAGCGATTATTATTGGGTGTTCCAAAGGTGACTTTCTATTTCTCTCATTCCTTCTGCCTTTTTAATTTGGAATTTTTATTCAAAATAATTTGCTTCTCTTCTACCATTTATTTATTCAAACATTTATTAATATCACTATAGATTCATGGATATTTACTTTATTCTTTGGGATTAACAGAAAACTCATTTTTTCTTTTGTTGCTCAGTACTTCATATTCTAAACATGCAAATATTGTGCAACAGAAATATAAATGACTTATAATTCTTTCTGTAAAATATTAAAAATAGAAAATTATACACTGAAGAGATTGAAAAAAGTTGAGGCAAGGCTTATCAATTTCATGCGTATCAGAATCAGCTGAGGAAGTTGACAAAAATGTAGATTCTTGGTCTTACCTGCCTATATCTGTATGTTTGTATTTCTATATTTAGCAGAAATGAGGTGGGATACAAAATGCCATTTTAATAAGTATGCCAAGTGATGCCTATGCATACACATAAACAAAGTTTGAGATATATGGAGCATCAATAACACCACTCATCATTGTTTTAATATGTGTGGAAAAAATTGTACTTGAGCTTTCTCTCTCTCTCACTCTCGCTCTCTTTTTAAATTTGTGAGTAATGGATTTGTAGAAACTTGATAGAAAAATCTCAAGGAAAAAGGTTTTTAAAAGGTCACATATTAAGTAAATATTTAAGAGTGTTATAAAGTTCAATATTACATCTGCTTTATTTAATACAGTAATTTATTATATAAGGATAAAAATCATATCTGTCAAATCTGAAAATCTGAGTTCCAAGAGCATTAGTTCAATAACAGTAATCACAACATAGAAGAATGCACATGCTAAAGGGGTGCCTGGGTAGCTTAGTTGGTTACACATTTGATTTTGGCTCAGGTCACGATCTCATGATTCATGAGTTCAAGCCCTGCATCAGGCTCTGTGCACGGAGCGTGTTCAGATTCTGTGTCTTCCTCTCTCTGCCCCTCCTCTGCTAATGCACACTCTCTCTCTCTCTCTCTCTCTCTCTCTCTCTCTCTCTCAAAAATAAATAAAATATTACAAAAAATTTAAAAAAGAATGCACATGATAAATATCTAGGGTGAGAAGAAATTTAATCTTTTTGAATATTTTGTTGATTGCCTTTCATGTTATTGATCTCATTATGGTACTTGATAGGTATAACCAAAGAATGGCTGCAAGAGGCAGTCATTCACTTACGAGAAACTTAGCTAAGAATTATACATCGGGTTTATGTTCTAGCTTTGCCTTTTGCTGGCTGTATGACGTTAGAAAAGTTATTTTATCCCTATAAATCCCAGAGAGTAAAATAAGTTAATGCACTTAAACATCCCACAAAAAAACAAAAACAAAAACAAAACAAAAAACCCCTAAAATGAAAAACTGAGTATTTGGCAAATTATTAATACTATTATTAGTTATTTTTCCAGTGAACCATATACATAACTCAGTGTCTCAGATATCCATTTAATTTTTTTTAGGGCATATCTAAGCAAATACCAATGTGTTCACATATGTTAGAAACATCATAGACATATTTTTTAGCATTTATGTGAAAATTTCCTCAAAGTTCAGATAATGACAAAGATTGTATCTAGTTTCTGCAGGGGAGGTGCAGAGAGAGAGAGGGAGAGAGATTCCCAAGCAGGGTCTGCACTGTCAGGACAGAGACTGATGCAGGGCTCAAACTCACGAATGGTGAGATCATGACCTGAACTGAAATCAAAAGTCAGATGCTGAGCTGACTGAGCCATCCGGGCACCCCAAGTCCTATGTAGTTTCTAAATGCTTATCATTAGCTCATGCTGAAGTTAAATTCATGTTAAAATTGTAGCTTAAATCCACTCCTTAGTCAATTTAAAAAGTTCATTAAAACAACATGAGAATGTCATTTGTTCAGTTGGTACTGAAGCTACAGAAATACAATACTGGCTTCTGAAACTCATTTTGGCATTTGTGTGTTGATAGATACAAAACAGAGTAAAAATCCTTAACACACGAGTATTCATAATTTTTCCTTTCCCCCAATTTAACAGGAGCAAAGATATTGCTTTCTGAGTCTGTTCCTGGGCCTGATTTGTTTTGAGAGTTTTGATTAGGGGGCAAATCCCAGAGAAATATTAAAAAAAAAAAAAAAGGAACCAGTGATGTTAATTTGATCTACTAATAAGGATAACAGAAAAAATACAGGTTGTGGGGGCTGACAGAAAGAGAAAGAAATGCAACAGGGCTTGAGTGTGGAAGATCGTTTTGCTGCGGAAGTAAAAGTGAATTACGAAGAGAGTCTTTGGAGTGGCTTCGGGTTATTTGAGATCAGGAGGAACGAGAAGAGGAAGATCTTGAGAAATGGTGATAGAGTTTTATATTAAATCTCCATCCCTCTGCCTTGAGGTAGTTGAATAAAATTTTATTATTGTTACTTCTGGTTGTTATTCTTTGAATGAGACACAAGTGAGGACTGAACTAGGTGAAGCCTGGAGAATCGGGTTACAGAATATATATTTCACCTTTAATGTATACCCATTCAGAGACCCGCTCACCGCAGCCTCTCGTAAACTGAGATTACAGTAGACTCTCATGGTCTTGGGATTCGTGGGCCCTGGAGATATTAAAAAAAATATGAGGGAGAAATGTATAGTAATCACTTGCTCACTGTATTTAATAAGGATACTTAAAAAGATATATCCAGCTTAATAGTGCTGTATTTTCCTAAGGTTTTAATCCTTCCAAAAAGGTTAGATGAGCCCTTATTGTTGTTATTCATGAAATCAAAAGCCCTTAGTCCTAAAAAGACAGATGGTAGTGGCTTTCTAAAATTACTTTGTGACATGGACAGAAACTAACCACCTGACAGAAGAAAGATGCTGAGGTGGTAAAAGTCCATGTCTTCCATTTAATGTAGCTATTAACAGGGAGGATTTCCATAAGGTCTCAGAAGGCAGAACATTTCATCTGTCTATGCAAATTTCACTTACATGCTAATAATGTCTCTCCAGCTCTACAAAGACCTGAAATAAAATCCACCTGCCCTTCAGAGTAAAATCAGACTCAGCGTATCTAGAAACGAACAGATTGAAATAAGAGTTCTTAGAAAATGGACGCAGAGAAAGGAAGAGTCTGGACCTCACAAGTGCAGCGAGAGCATAAAGTTTTCATCCTCTAAAAGCACAGATTACCCCAAACTAAGTCAAAAGTGCTGCGGTCTGGGGGGCGTGATAGGGGAGGATCTTCTCAGGGCAGCAATGAAATGAGAAATGAAGGGAATAAGAGGGAAGCCACCTTCTCAGCAATGGCATGAGTATTGGAACAATTTCTACACCTGCTGGGCGGCGACCTGGCTGAAGGGGTTATTAGCATGCAAGGAATGTGATCTGGAGGCCAGTATTTATGTCAGGAAGAGTCTCTTGTTAACATCTCCTCGCAATGAATATCCTTATTGTGATGTCAGTTTCTTTTAAATATTTTTGAAAATGGGGGGAAAATTAATCATTTACTGACTTTTGGTTTAGCATGAGAGGCCATTCCAACAATTAACTCTAAGACCTGTAAAAACCACAGCACCTTAACTCTTAAGGTGCTCCAAAGGCATTATGCTCCAAAGGCATTATGCTCCAAAGGCATAATAAAGAAAATAATTTGGTAGGAGCACATTTACTTGCCTCTTGAACTAAGGCATATCTGAATGTGTTTTCTTCTTCCAGTTGAAAATGAACGAACTCTGATTTAGAGACTTACGACAGGCCTGCGGATATATAGCCATTGTTAGACATTTTATACGCTCCTATTACATTTATTCATTGCAGATGGGTTTCTATTATAATATGTCCATGTAAAAACCAAACCCACATACAGTATTATTGAAATCCAAAAGAACATCACAGTGGAATTATTTTGAGTGCTACAATTTCATTTAAAAGTAATTATGTGTAAGACTCATAACATCTTAGTGTTTTTTGTACTCTGAAAATTATACATATTCATATGAACTTTTCAGAGTAATCTGTCAATCAAAATGTTTTTATGCTAAAATATGACATCATGACAGTTCAAAACACCACCTCTGATTGACAAGGGTGGGTATTATGGGACTGCAGGATGAGAGCTGAGGCACCAGCTCCCAGAGAGAGTTTCCCTCCTCGTGACCCCACGCATCTGTGCACCTAGGCAGCCTTCCCTGGCTCCTTGGAACCAATATAATTTTTCCAACTTAACCTCACATCTTCTATTTCTTTCCGTTGATTTCTTTCCGATTGTCTACAAACAAATCAGGCTTCCAGCGTCTCCACGATTACTCTTCGCCCCACGCACTGCACCCCTCTTTGCCTGCCCTCCCACACTTCCGGTGCGCATTCGGATTTCAGAGCCCACTAGGGCTTACTCTGTGCCATTATGCCCATATTACTTGAGTAGAAATTTTCCTGTTTTTCAATGGTAACAACCCTCAAATGTCCAAACAGTAACTGTTTCTGAGAATTTTTTTGTTGGTTGGAGGGGGAAAATTGCTGTGCCACTTAAACCATTATGTCACCTTTTCCTTGATACCAAAATACTTCCTTTCACTTGCGGCTTCATAAAGACAGGATCAACGAACGGACTGTCCACTGTTTCATTCCTCAATCTGCCGCTAATGCTTTGAGATTAACAACATCATTGCCACGAAACTGTTTAAACATCTCCTAAAGTCTACTATGGAGGAATTTTCTCTTTGCATTAGTCCTCACATTTTTTTATTTGAAGAAGAAAAAGCTCCACAATGAAATGTATAGAAAATGACATCCAATTTTTAATAAACAGAATATTTAGATGCTACAAAGCATTGAATTGTCAGCTTAATTTAATGTAATTCAATGACTTGTAAATATAACTCATTTTTGTTACTTTGCTCTTCTCATCAACATATTCAAAACATAATCCAACACAGATATCTTACGTTCAACAAATCATAATCTAATATTTGCAATGCATATTTCACATTCTATATCTGTAAAATTATATTAAAATACAGATATAATTTTTTCATAGTGCAGAGCTAAATCCCCATCATACGTATAGCTTAATCCTAACTACTTAATTGGTATCATCTTCTAATGCACATGGCATGCAATTAAAGCATTTGAATAACCATTTTAACTGAAGAGTAGAACATAATCAGTCAATCCTGATTTAGACGCAATTTTCTATAGTGGAGTTTAGAATTATACACTAAGAATCACGACGCTTTAAAAAATGTATATTATAACGTACTTACTGGTATTTCACAAGGTGGTTGTTGTCAGTTATAGGGGACAGTGAGACCTCCAGCAAGAAAGCATGGAGGTGTGTGGGGTAGCAAAGAAAGCATGGGCCCAGGAATTCGAGGACTGAGCTCTGATAGTCCCTGGTGCTACTGCTTCATAACTTCTGACCTTAAGCAAAGCAAGGTACTGACATTTCTCTAAGTCTTTATAGTGAGGCCTCCTTCCCAGAGTTCTTAGAGAACGGATGGAGTGGTGTACATAAACAATTTGATTCAGTGTCTGACATATAGCAGATGTTAAGTAAATTTCAGTTTTTCTCCCTTTGTATGCACACCCACTTGTTTTTTTTCAATTAAAAGGCAGTAAAAAAAAATGTTATCCCTAAATGAAAAGTAGAACTAAACAGGGAAAAATGTCATCTCAATCTAGAGATGTAAGTTGCTATGGCAATGCAAATGTCATCCTACTATTCTCTCTTGTTAGATAGCGACAGGAATATATTCCACAGACTGAAACCAGCATTTAGAAAAGTCTCAAGTGTTACTAGCATTGCCAGTTTTATAAAGTCACTTGCTGGAGAGCTGATCAGCACAAGGCCTGCAATTCTCCTCAACCAGCCAGAGGAAAAGACATGGATGCCAAGGGAGGGATTTCTCAACCTTTAGGAAATTTCCCCTTCTTCTCCCTTGAAACACCAATCAAGATATTTCTTGGGTTTGAAGATAAATTTGATTTTAGTGTTAAAGTGAAGGGAACAGTGTAGAATTGTTTGGTCATCCTCCTGAGGTCAGTAGTGTATCTTCTCTCTCAGTAATTGTTGAAAGAAATGTGTCAATTTTGCAAACTAGTGGGAACAGCTTCTGTGAGGGAAAATCCTTTGGACTTCATTTTAAGAACGAACAGCTGTGGTTCAGAAAACTGGTGATTCAGACTGACATCAGAGTATGAGATGCGTATTTCTTCTTTCTTCCTCCCCCTCCTTTTATGGATTATTGAAAACACATATTCCCTATACATTTTACATATTTTGGGCTGTATAATCGTAATATGAGTTTCTAAAATACTACAATTGCTGCAGAGAATTGCTTGACCAAGTAGATCAGTTTCAACTATACTTTTCATAATAAAAGGTATAGTTCTGGAAAATTGCTAACACATCAAATAATAAATTTGTAATGGTAAGTTAAAAGCATAACACAATTGGATTATAATAGGATGGTAATTCTATAAAAAGTCACAAATTCGCAAACAGGTGCACATATTACTAAAAGTATGAAGACATTTGCAGTGCTTAAACTGGATACTAAAACTCATGGTGAGTTTTATTTTATTCATTTCTGTATTTTGGATATTTTCCAAGTTTTCTAAAGTACACAAGCATTACATTTATATTAAAATATATTTTATTTTTAAAAACTGAATAACAGTAAGATTACCATTTATATAAGAGTAAAATATCCTAGTTTTCACTTGTCCATCCTGCAAAGGCATAAGCCTCTGATTTTTACTGTATCAGTGAAAAAATTATTGTGAAATAGAGCGCATGAACATAAAATGTACATAAACTAATTTGGGGGTTAAAAAATAAAAACAAAACAGTTTTAAGTCGACCACCAAAATTAACAATAGAACATTCCTTTAAGCTGCAAATTTTGACCTTCATCTTGTTCTTCCTCCAAACTGTCTTGACTATTCATCACCTATCTTCTTTCCATGTATATTTGGGACTCATTTTATCGGTCTCTGTTGGAACTGAATTATATCTACAAATCAAGTCCATAAAAATCTCAGCTTGTGAAATTGATTTTTTTTCTATCCAATCATATCAATTTACATCTTCTTTCAACAAAAGTGTGCAGTATCAGTGCCGCACACATTTGTTGGATTAATTCCCACACATATTAATAACATTTTTAGACTAATTTTTACTGGTATAAAAATGCAATCTTGTTAAAATGATCCAATCATGTTGTTTGTGTCTTTTGTAACTTTATTAATTTTTTCCTTGATCTGTCATTTACTGACAGAAATCTGTTAAAAATTTTCCATTATGATAGAGCTTTATCAATTATTCCATGTAATTCTGCCAAGTTTTGAAAGATGTTTAATGTATATAAATTTGTAATTGTCATATTTTCCTAGGAAATTGAAACTTTTATTAGTATGTGGTCAGGCTTTATCTCTAGCAATAAATTCTATTTAAAGTCCAATTTGTCTGTTATTACTACTGCTACATCAGATATTGTTTCTGGTGTATTTTATTTTATTTTAATTTATTTTATTTTATTGGCCAGGAGCAGGGGAAGAATAAAGAGATCATATTAACTTTACATACCTCTTTCCATCCTTTATTTTTTTACTTTTCTGTGTCTTTAAGTTACAGACACAGCTCTTAAAAACAGCTTCTCACTTTATTTGTTTTTTAATACAGTCTGACAATCTTTTCCTTTTAATGGGTGAGAATATTTACTTTGTATCTATTGTGATTTTTTTTAATTTATTCCCATCATTTTTCTGGATATATTTTGGGTTACTCTTCTTATTCCATTATTTTCCCTTCACTATTTTGGTAGTTTTATGCTTTATTCTTACCTTTTTGATGGTTTTACAGCTTTTAACTTTCCTATTTAATAAAATATGAAGTATAGCGATATATTTACCTTCTTCCTGAATAACAAATGACCTGAGAATGCATTAAGTCTGATCACATCTCACAACTCTTAGGCTACTTTTGTCTAAAAGTTAGGTCTCCCTCTTCCTAACTTCACAAATTAGGTACTGACATCATTATTTTAATTTTTACTCACTTTCCATGTTGTATCTCAGACATAGTTAGGATTATTTTCCAATTGTCAGAGACATATCTTAAAGTTTCCTGTCATAATGGTCTGTTGGTAATAAACTATTTTTTTCTCTTTGTCTTTTTCTTTATTTAACCCTTACTCTCAAAATGCATTTCTTTTTGCTGAGTTGAGTACATATATTTTTCCTGATATATAGAGCATATTTTCCTACTGCCAAAAGGTCCATCCTTACTGTCAGGAAGCCTGTGGTATTTTATAAGCAATTTGTCTTTTCTCTGTGGATGTTTTCTTAGAGTCTTTCTGTCTTTTGTATGACTCAGCCTCACCATGATATGGAGTGTGTGTGTGTGTGTGTGTGTGTGTGTGTGTGTCTTCATTCCACCTGAGATTATTTTATTTGGCTTCCTAATCTGGGATTAGTGATAAATACTGTCAACAAAATGGGGTTAGAGGGAACATACCTCAACATAATAAATGTAAATATGAAAAACCCATAGCTAACACCAAACTCAATGATGAAAAACTTGAGAGCTCTCCAAGGTTAGAAACAAGGCAAGGATGTCAACTCTTAACACTTTTGTTCAACAGAGTACTAGAAGTCCTAGACACAGCAATCAGACATGAACAAGAAATAAGGGGCATGGATACCGTTAAGAAAGAAGTTAAACTGTCTCTATTCACAGATGACATGATACTATACATGGAAAATCCTAAAAGATTCACTAAAAAACTACTAGAAGTAATAAACAAGTCCAGTGAGTGGCAGTCAACAAAATTAATACCCGGAAATTGACAGTATTTCTATACATTAACGAGGCCACAGAAAGAAATTAGAAAACAACAATGACAGTAACAGCACTATTTACAGTTGTCTCAAAAAGAATAAAATACCTAGGAATAAATTTAACCCAAGAGGTGAAAGATGTATACTTTGAAAACTATAAAAATGCTGATGAAAGAAACTGAAAATTACATAAATAAATTGAAAGATATTTCATCCTCATGAATTGAAAGAATTCATATGGACAAAATGTCTCAAATATTACCCAAAGTAATCAACAGATTCAGTGCAATCCCTATCAAAACACCAGCAGCATTTTTCACAAAATTAGAAAAAATAATACTAAAATTTGTATAGAACCATGGAAGACCTTGAATAGCCAAAGCCAACCTGAAAAAGAAACACAAAGCTAGAGGTATCACAATCCCAGATTTCAAGGTATATTATAAGATGTAGTCATCAAAACAGTATGGTTCTGGGGTGTCTGCATGGCTCAATTGGTTGAGCGTCCGACTTCGGCTCAGGTCATGATCTCGCGGCCTGTGAGTTCGAGCCCTACATCAGGCTCTGTGCTGACAGCTCAGAGCCTGGAGCCTCCTTCAGATTATGTGTTTCTCTGCCCCTGCTCATGCTCTGTCTCTCTCTGTCTCTCAATAATAAATTTAAAATGTTAAAAAAATAAAAAAAAACAAAACAAAACAGTATGTTTAGGGCACAAAATCAAATATATAGATCAACAGAACAGGATAGACACCCCAGAAATAAACTCACACACACATTATAAATTTATCTATCACGAAGTGGGCAAGAATAATACAATAGAGAAAAGATAGTCTTTTTAATAAACAGTGCTGAAAAAACTGGATGGCTACATGTAAAAGAATGAAACTTGAATACTTTCTAACACCACACACACACACACACACACACACACACACACACACACACACACACACAAATGAACCCCAGATGGATTAAGGGCCTAAATATGAGGCCTGAAACCAAAACTACAAGAAGAGAACACAGGCAGTAATTTTACAGACACCATAGCAACGTTTTTCTAGACAAGTCTCTTAAGTCAAGGAAACAAAAGCAAAAATAAACTACTGGGACTACATCAAAATAAAAACCTTTTTATGTGACAAAGGAAACCACCAACAAAACAGAAAGACAACTTACTGAATGAGAGAAGGTATTTGCAAATGATACCATAAGAGGTTACTGTTCAAAATAAAGAACTCATACAACTCAACAGCAAAACAACAAACAATCTGATTAAAAAATGGGCAGAGGATCTGAATAGACACTTTTGGAAAGAAGACATACAGATGGCCAACAGATATATGAAAAGATGCTCAACATCACTAATCATCACGGAAATGCAAATCAAAAACACAATGAGCTGTCACCTCACACCTGTTAGAATAGGTAAAATCAAGAATATACAAACAACAAGTGTTGACGAGGATGCAGAGAAAAGAGAACCCTCAAACACTGCTAGTGGGAACATAAACTGATACAGCCATTGTGGAAAACAGTATGGAATTTTCTCAAAAATTAAAAATAGAAATAGCATATTTTCAATAATTCCACTATTGGGTATTTACCCAGGAAAAACAAAAACACTAACTTGAAAATATATCTGCAATCCCATGTTCATCATAGTATTCATAACAGAATAGATAAGGAAAGTGTAGTATATGTATATAATGGAATATTACACAGAAATAAGAAAAGGGTGAGATCTTGTCATTTGAGGCAACATGGGTGGACCTAGAGAGTATTTTGCTAAGCAAAATGAGTCAGGCTGAAGAAGACAGTTTCTATATGGTTCCATTCAAATGGAATCTAAAACAAATCAAAAGACGAAAAAGCAGAACCAGACCTATAAGTATGGAGAACAAACTGATGGTTACCAGAAGAGTGAGAGCTGAGGTGTTAGGAAAAAGAGATGAAGGGGAGAAGAAGATAAAGGCTTCCAGTTACAGAGTGAGTAAGTCACACCAATAAAAAGCAAAACATAAGGAACAAAGTCAATGATATTGTAATACTGATGTAATGAGACAGATGGCAGCTATGCTTGTGAACATTTAGCCTTACGCATAAACTCGTCAAATCACTAAGCTATACATCTGAAAATAATGTAACATTGTGTGTCAGCTATACTCAGCAACAAACAAAAAACAATTCTTTAAGTTGCCAAATTTATTTATTCAAATATTGCCACTTCCCCTTTACCTCTATTATTTCCTGCTAGAACTCAAGATAGATACATGTTAGATATTGTTACATTATTCCCAGTTAGATTATCTCTTTTATAATTTACATTTATTTTTCTCTGTGCTGCATTTTGGGTACTTGGCTTTACACTCCTGGTCAATAATCTCTTGAGCTATGTTTAACCTGTTTATTAACTTGTCCATTGAGTTTTCAACTTTAATTGCATATTTTTCTATTTCTATAGTTTCATTTGATTTTCTAAGTCTGGTAATTTTTTTTTTAAGTCTGGTGATATTTTAAAAAATTTCTTTGTACCCATAATTTCTAGTTTCTTTTTGCTTCTTTTAACACATCATATGCAGTTATTTAATATTCTATGCTAACATCTTAATTTTATGGGTCTCATTTTGCTGTCTCTTGTCATTTCTCGGTTGCATTCACATGAGAGCTATGTGTTTGTACTTGTGTATAATTTTAATAAGCTCATGTTTCTTGGAACATTAGCTTGAAAGTTCTTGGAGGCCTCAGTTGAAGGTGTATTCTTCAAGAATGGATATGTATTTGCACTTAGGGAGCATTACCAACATAATAACACAATAAATTTGATTCTCAGTTTGAGGGGGTTTTAGACTACTGAGCCAAATGAGATGTAGGTTGTAGTTTCACATTCTCAGGTCAGACTTCTTATCCCTACGTTCAGTACCAAATTCTAGTCAAGCAAGTTCATTCTCAGGTCATACTTACACTTACAATAGAGTATTTTGGGAAAGAAGTAATTGTTGAATAGCTTTTTCTCACACTAAGGGAAGGAGAAAACAAAACAGTGGATAAGTAGAAACAGAAGTAACAGAAATAACATACTATCGTGAAGGGGATGGACCTTTTAGTTAAATGAGGAAAGAGAGACGGGGGGTGGGGAGAAAGAGAGAATTTTAGGAGAAGAACATAAAGGGAGAACAGGAAACAAATTATAAAAGGTACTGAAAGGTCAGCAAATCTCTAGGAGAAGCAGTAACTGGCTAAGCATTCAACCACATGGGGAGAAGGAAGGGAAATTATTTATGTACAACATCTAGTATGTATCAGACATGATCTATGCACCACATCAACTTTAGGTTATTTAATCTTCTCAATGATATTTATTGTCAGGTAGGTATTGTCTTCACCAAAGCCCTCTACTTTTAGATTTTATAAGTCTAAAGCTGCACTGCCCAATACAATAGCAACTAGCCACATGACATTTAAATTTATTAAATAAAATTAAACAGTTTCTTATTTCTAGTTTGTACTAGCCAAATTGCACAGGCTCAATAGTACATATGGCTAGTGGCTACCTTTGTGGATAGTACAGACAGAACATTTCCATCATCACGGAAGTTCTATGGGATAGCACTCATCTAAGTCTTCCTTCAAAAAGATTCTGAATAATTTCTAATGATTGCCACAAAGCACTATCTCTAAATGTTCCTCAATTTCTAAGTTTTATTGATGAAAGAGTCCACATTTTCTAGCATGCTTGCAGAAATGTTGTGTACACTTCTAAAAGTGAATATAAAATTTGAGAATATTTGAAAAGATGCAAATAACTGAAATAGATTTAATTATTTGCTAAATCGGGCAAGTAAGAACTAGTACATAAAAAGGTAATTAACCTTAAGTCAGCTGAAACCTAATAATAAAAAACAAATGAGCACATCTACAAATAAATACTTGATGTTTCTCAAGTAGATAAGGGGAAAATAAATTTCTTTAAAGTCTGTAATGTCTTTATAGTACTTAAAAAATTTTAATGCCTTAAAAAGGCATTAACTTCTATTTAATTCCTTAATGACAAAGAATTCAACTTAAAAATGTAATAGTCTTAAATTTGCATTATTTTAGTTCTAAATTTTAAACTGTTATTAATAATTGAATACCAGTATATTTTCCAGTTTTATTGACACATATGCTGTCTTTTCTTCTTACTTATTTTATTAAAATACCAAACACATAATTTCTAAGGGTCTTTTCTTTTTACTACAATTATCTTAAATACAAATTAATAGGCATTAAAGGTCATATAAAACACTTCTTTCCCACCTCCTCTCAATAGTATTATGCAGAAATTTCTAGTGATAATAAAAAGCTCTATAAACATAATTCTAGCCTTTATTTTATGGGAAAATAGATTTGACTTCCTTTTCATTGCAGTTAAGCAAGAAACAAAGTACCACCAGGTATTGAGGCTTTAAATAATTATTATGACATCATTTCCTTTTTAAATGGATTTTTCAAAAATGAAGTCTTCAGATTCTACACAACATCTAGAATCATTGCAAAAGGAAATTGCAAAGCTTTTTATAGATGTTCTATCAGGGGAAAGACATTGGGCAAATGTTGTCAACTTCTCCAAACTCCAGGGAACAAGGCCAGCTTTCACATCAGTGAATAAACAGATAATAACTGAGAAGTTCAAAATGTCTCTGAAATCAATTATTTTCCTCTTAACTCTGGTAGACTATCTCTGTACCATGAACTGGAATATCCACGGGGAAGGACACCAGGTGCTAACGTTGCTCATGTCTGTAACTGGCCCTCACAGAAGACTCTCTGTAACGGTCACTTTCTTTCCATAGGGAATTCTCGAAGATTTTCTAATACCAGCACCATGTCACTTGTGAATTAGAGAGAAAACAAAGATTGTGCTTTGTTTTTAGAGAAAGCCACACAAACAAACAAAAATTCTGTAATTTCAGCTAATTTTTACCCAGAACTTATAAAGGATAAATCTTAAATTTTGTTTTTAGTCACAGACTATCCATGAATTTTTGATCTTGAAAGGATTTCAAATGGACCCTCAGGAATCATCGGAAGTGAATACAAGGCCAGACTGTAATATTCCGTATACTCAGTTCCTGAAAAAAATGGTCTCTGGACATTTACATAAAAAATTTCCTGAAACTCTGTAAGTAAACTCTGATTTTTGTTCTGCTTACAAGTTGCTATATTTAAATACTTTGAGTTGTGCTACTGAAATAACTTGAATTACTTACAGTAATTGAGGGAGATGTACTAGTAATGTCAAATACAAATCACAATGAAAATTTACATTTGTATATACCCATGTCTGCACCCACGACAAAACACATAACATTTTCAGCACCCTGCGTTCACTATTTCCTCCCGAGAGGAAACTCTAGTTAGACTGCTATTACGTCCCATTAATTTTGCTTGTTCTTTCACTTCATGCAAGTAGAACAACAAAGAATATACTTTTTGCGCCTGGCTTCTTTTCGTTAGGTTTGAAGAGTCATCCATGTTACTGCATGTACAAGTTCTCTATTTTTTCTTAAATTGCTGTGAAGTATTCGGCATAAAGTTTACCAGTTACACTATTGTACAGGATTTGTATTGGAGAGGAAGTATTTGAAATTGGAAAACAAAAATAACTTTAAACAGACATCAGCTATTTAAATTCTTGAGAGGAAACCATGGACCACAATTTCTCTTCATTTCCCCAGGGCTTCTCCTCGGTAACTGTGCACATGTTACTATCAGGGTCTCATATTATTTATAAAAAGGAAGATAAATTTTAAAAATCTAGTTCTTTTCTCTGGTTGGAATGACAAACTGAATCAGTTAAGGCGACCTATATTGTGCTTTGCTCCAATCGCGGTAAATATAAAAATATTACAGAATATCATTATCCTGACTATCCTAACACTGATTTAGAACTTCTCCATCATATAGCTGAAGTGAGTCCTTGTGTTACATTCAAGTAATAAAAGAAGTACTTCTTTATTACCTGACTCATCCCATCAAGCTTCACTTTAATGTGCTTCCTCTAACTTACTAGACATTTAAGTCTGTTAAATTCTTGCTAAAATACTCCAGTTGCAATTTCTGGTAGGAGTGGTCTTCATCGCTACATATCATGGGAAAGGAATGTTATTTTTGAATATTTAACAATAATATTTTCTTAATGTAAAACATGTACGTGACAAGTCTACTCATTCCCTCTACTGAATTCATAAGTGTCTCTAAACTTTGCATTTTAATTAGATCCACTAAATGCTAAATACCTTTTAGCTTTGCCATTATGATCTCCTTCATGTGAGACTTCGTATACATATAGCTCAAGCACAGGGCCCACTTGAGATCGTTATATTGTTAGTAAAAGGTGGCAGGCATTTTTACATGAAGTTTAGGTCAGTTATTTTTTCCCCTACGGTGTATGATGTTGTCGTCGTTATTGATGTTGTTTTTATCTTTCCATTTCAATTGGTTGTGGGTTAGAGGGGAAAAATAACTAATTTCAGTCTTTAATAATTCTAATTGCAAAGTCAATAGTATATTTTAGCAAATATTTCGGTATAGGTACATTTGTTTTTTGGTTGTTTTTGTTTTGCTTTGTTTTTAAAGTTTATTTACTGAGAGAGAGAGCGAGAGAGAGAGAGCAGGGTAGAGGCAGAGAGGGAGAGAGAGAGAGAATCCCAAACAGGCTCCACACTGTCAGCACAGAGCCTGATAAAAGCAGATCATGACCTGAGCCGAAACCAAAAGTCAGACTCTTACCCAACTGAGCCCCCCAGGTACCCCTAGGTACATTCTTATATAAATATAAGAAGGCAATTGTCCTGCAAGGATTGTTTGAAATCACTTATAAACCAAGCAGTGAATATCTGAGTTTTGTAGCCGAAACAACGGGTAAGTCATAAAACATGCTTCTGAAAGCATGCGTGCTATGGTGCTTTCCAATATCTCCTTCCTTTTCTAGACATGTTAGTGCTTAAAGTACACTCTTGTTTGAGAAAAAAAATCTTTTAGAAGCAGCTCTTGAGTTAAACTGAGATCACAGTGAATAAAGAACCTTCATTATAGCACTACACGGCCCTACTCATAGACATCTTCACTCACCGATAAAACTGTATTCCCACAGGTCCTGCAAATTTCCAATTGTAAGCAGCCAACATCCAGAGACATAGTTCACTTCAGAACAAGAATCGAAATGTCTGGAAATTAAGTACATCAAGTACCTCGATTTCTGAGTCCCAGTCAATGCTCTACAGCCAGGGCTAAGTGTCATTCTTAGACCAGTGGCATCAGCGTTACCTTGGGAACTAGACAGGAACATAAATTCTCAGGTTCCGCCCCAGACCTGCTCAGTCAGACTCTAGGGTGAGGAACAAGCAGCCTGTTACAGCAAGCTCTCTAGCAGATTCTGGCACAAACCGAAGTGTGAAAACTACAGTTCGACAGAAATAGTGAACGAAAATAATATCAAATATCTAGAAGAAAAATCAGTGGTCACTAATTAAACTTTTGATTAAATTAAGCAAGAACCACCAGGCTAAATCAAACAATTAAAAATTTCCTGCTTTGCACCCTCTTGTGAGAAAATAAAAGAGGTTTTGTCTGCCAGAGATCTACAACTCTGAAGAAATAGCATTCCACGAAAAGTTGAACGAACCACTCATAGAGTAGAAATTCAGATTTTGCATTAATGCCTATTAGCCAGTGCATTAAAACAATAAAAAATGACTTATTTGCGCCTTATCGTTTTTCTTCAGTTTTCCCTTTTCGTTTTCTTTCTGTACTGCCTTCATTGTCAGCTCCATGTCCAATTCCATTGCCCCTTAGTCTCTTGTGTTTTAGATTACTCACTTTAAAAACATAATTCTTGTGGAAATTTCAATGATTCCAATTAAAAAAATTTTTTTCAAGATTTATTTACTTTTGAGAGAGACAGAGAGACTGAGACATAAGCAGGGGAGCGGCAGAGAGAGGGAGACACAGAGTCTGAAACAGGCTTCAGGTTCTGAGCTGTCAGCACAGAGCCTGACGCGGGGCTCGAACTAACAGACTGCAAGATCATGACCTGAGCTGAAGTCGGACACCCACTGACTGAGCCACACAGGCTCCCCTCAATGATTCCAGTTTTTGAATAGCCTATTTTTCACCTTTCGATTCTGCCTAGACACACTGGCTCCCTGTATTATCCAAGGAGGCAACTTGGGATTCTGTAAATATCATACGCCATACACATACCTGTACATACCTTTCCTTAAGATTCAGCAAACTTATAATGAATAAAAACTAAAAATACAGTTTCTAAAAGATATAAATTCTAACATTCTTAAACTAAAAAAGTTGTTGCAAAGCAAAATTTACCATGGCACTTTTGGGCCCCAATTACATTTAGCTTGTCTTACTGTCTAGCAGTGGCAGCATGAAAATAAAAATCCAGTATTTCATGTCAAATCTCCATTAATTTTCCCTGATTGAACAGTCAACATGTGATGAGATCAGGTTCTAGAATTAAGTCATTAGGCCCCAAATTTTCTTTATGCTCATGAGGACACAGGTTTGAAATGACTGGAGCACACCATTCCATTAGGAAATTAAGCATGACTAAATTCTATGCCACCACGTTAGTTGCTGTGTAGTGACAAAGTGATGATGGTCAGCGGGTGGATGTAATGGTCACAGTATTAACACACACACTATGTGCGTGCAGAAGCCTCTCCTTGCTTATCTTTCTCTTACCTTGTCGAAATGCCTCACCCCATATTTTCAGAGGACCCTTTGAGGATTCTTCATCTACTAATACCTTAAATGTTGTGTTCTCTAGCGGTTCTCTTAATTCTAGTTTCATTTCATCTAGATTCACTTTATCAAGAAAAATCCCCTCCAAATTTGGAAGCACCTGGCCTTGGAGGAGATGCTTGGATTCTCTGCCCATCCATGTACTACGCTTACCCAGGAGTTTGCCCTTTTTAGGGACATGCCTGGAGCATGAAAAGACAGGTTCAGTTTAGAAGTTACATGTCAATTGGGGCGCCCGGGTGGCTCAGTCTGTTGGGCGGCCGACTTCGGCTCAGGTCATGATCTCGCGGTCTGTGAGTTTGAGCCCCGCGTCGGGCTCTGTGCTGACAGCTCAGAGCCTGGAGCCTGCTTCGGATTCTGTGTCTCCCTCTCTCTCTGCCCCTCCCTGACTCATGCTCTGTCTGTCTCTGTCTCAAAAATAAATAAATATTAAAAAAAAAAAAAGAAGTTACACGTCAAAAACGCAATTGTTGGGCCGTAGGCATGTTATTTTCTCCAATCCGCTTTACGAGCAATATACTAATGTGTTAATCGCCATGTGTGTGATGTAGTTTTTTTTTTTTTTTTCCTCAGTGGATTCCACATTCTGGATGAGTGGGAAGAACAGGAGCGATGAGAGCATAATTAGCAAACTCCACAAACTCCAAATAGAGAAACAAATTCAAACAGAACACTAAAAGGAAGTCTCACTCCAACCTCAGAGCCCCAGTACATTTTTGTCAGTCTAACACCTTTTCCTTTCCTGTTAATTGCAGCACCCTTTTTTGGGGGTAACCACCTCCTTCCTCATCCAGCCATGTGGCTCACATGGGGACTGCTAATCTTAGTGCTCTGACCCGGGGAAGACATGTGACCCACGAGGCGACCACTGGCATTCTTTCTTAAGAATGCTTTCGTAGGGAGGGACTTCCTGTCTGGGGGCAAAACTGGGAGGATATAGAGGGATGGCCACTATATGTCCACTGCAAAAAGAAAATGAAACTAGCGTGAAGAGAGCAGAAATGGCAGACGTATGCCGGTATCTGGGCCCACCTACTCTTCTCTTCAGGGACGGTGTTTCCCTTCCCAATTTATAGACCAATAAACTTGCTTCCATTGGTCTAAAACATTATGATCACTAACACACTCACACTCAAAATCCTGCTAAGAAAATATTCTTCAACCAACTGATTAAGGAGATAAATGTGAAAAAGACACCATAAAGTCTAAAAGAAACCAAAAATGTATATATCTAACAAATACCAGGGTGAAAAAATTTTCTAAGCTTAAAAATGGAAGATGACAGAAAGAAAATGTTAGATATAATGGAAAAACACAAATAATAAGAACTTCAGTTTCTCACAAATCCTTAAAGAAAGGTAATTGAACAAAAGAAACATAGCATAACAGGGGCTA
Organism: Paguma larvata; assembly: GCA_030068075.1. Classification (NCBI taxonomy): domain Eukaryota; kingdom Metazoa; phylum Chordata; class Mammalia; order Carnivora; family Viverridae; genus Paguma; species Paguma larvata. The sequence continues at coordinate 61,644,192 of CM057823.1, read as the reverse complement.
CCATTTACACAAAGAAACTACTATGTAAAATGCTTATATAAATTGATAAAAGATAGCAATAACATCCCAATAGTAAAATGGGTCAAATATATAAACAGACAACTCGCAAAGTGAAAACATAAATGGCTAATAAACATTTTAAAGATGTGTCACTGATAAAAAGAAATACAAGATAAATCACAACTTTTGGTGAAATGTTATATGCTATGTATTATGTATATATTACAACATATACAGACATATATACTTACATGTGAAATAAGCATTTGTAAGCTCCTTATGGATATGCAAACTATTTTTAAAGCAATGTAGTACTTTTTCCAAGAAGTTTTTACAGTGTTCATTTCATTTACATCTTATAAATATTATTTATTAAATAATGGAATATTTAGCTATTGAAATATTTTTAATTATTTTATAAAGTTATAAAAATGGTTCCGTTTCAATGTAAACAAGAAAAATATAGTATTCTACACTTGGAATTATTTCAACTACATTAAAAATAGACAGACAACAAATAGTGGAAAGAGACTTATCCAAAACTTAATGGTACTTAACTCTGAGTAGTGAAATCATAGGTAATTTTTATTTGCTTCTTTAGGCTTTTCTGTATTTTCTCCAAGTATCAATTTTTAATGTAAAATTGTCTATGCAAAGGTTTAACACTTTTCTAACAGTATTTTTAAAACTTGTCCTTCTGAATTACAGAACTGACCCTGAAGTGCTTAGTCACAGACGAATCATAGTAATCATAGTAAAATCATAGTAAAAGTCAAGCTCTTCCCCTAGATTTCTCCTCTCAGTCCTACACACATCTCCTGCACTACAAGCTTCCTGTTGTGCTATTTTGTGATGCAGTATTTTGGGAGAAAGAGAAAAAAAATTACTTCCGTGCAGATACCGAGTGACATTAGTGTATTTCCAACTAGGCAATGTAATTGCAACAAAAACCTCAGCTAACCAAAACCCGGTAACAACTCCTGGTCACAGACAATAAAATGTCCATTTCACTAATCACAGGCTCCCTTCTCCATGGTAACTACCTGGCTCTTCTAGATAAGCTTTTCTGATTCGAGTACACAATTGGCAGTCCTGCTCTAGCTTGACTGACCTAGTTTAGCAGAAGTTCTGCAGCCTGCATTTGAAATGCTACAGCTGAAAGGAAATTTCAAATTGAAGTATCAATTAAAATGTCTTTTCGATGTATGTTTTGGAGATTAGATAGTGGTTAACAAAAATGTTTTTCAGAGTCAGCAATAGCACTGGTAAAATGAGTAGGAGTAAAGCACAGGGTTTGCAAATGGGAATGTGAGAGGAAGGGCGCATGGAAAGACTTTTATTTCTTAAATGTTTATTTGTTTTATTTTTGAAAGAAAGAGAGACAGCATGAGCAGGCCAAGTGCAGAGAGAAAGGGAGAGAGAATCCCATTCAGGCTCTGGACTGACAGCATGGAGCCTGACACGGGGCTCGATCCCAAGAACCCTGTGATCGTGACCTGAGCTGAAGTCGAGTCAGATGCTTAACCAACTGAGCCACCCAGGTGGCTCTGGAGATGCTTTCACAACTACTTTTGTGTTAAGGAGAAAAATGGAATATATTGCTTGCGTGGAGGGAGGTTAGAATAGACTGTCTCATCCATTTCACGGAGTTGGGACTTCAAACCCAGAATCATCTCTACCACCTCATCCCAAACACATCAAGCGCCCTCCTTCCTCCTCCTTTTCTTGCATCTCTGCAACTGAGTCCCAGCCTTCACTCCACCTTCCCTGTCTTACTTTCCCTAATTCCTAGCCTGTAAATAATAAACACACGATTTTAAATTTAAAACTTTAAAATGTGTTGTTATTGTTATGCCAATTAATAAAATATTCTCTGGCAAACACAAAAAAATAAGTCATGATTTATGTAAGACTAGCGTAGCCATGGGTTATGCAAAGTGGCTCACTATTAATAAGAAAAACGTTTTACCAGTGTTGATCCTTACAGAGTAATAGGTTCAAGAAAACCCAGCTGAGACCTCAATGGCTAATCCACTCTGCGGTGATATTTGCATTTTATAATGACATCTGTAATATTTCACACTTTTCCTATTTATTTCAAAATGGCACTTTAGTCATAAATACCACTTCTGCCCATTTCTTTGGTAAGAGAAAATTTCCGCAAGAACTGAAAATGTTAAATTGTTATCGGTTCACTCTTCTTATTATAAAGTTCTCCATGATTTCAGAATAAGACAGAGGAAAAGGTCACATTTTATACTGAAAGCCAAAACTACACGAAGCAAACAGTATCTGCTGAGGATGTTAGTAGGAGCAAAAGATACCATTTCTTTTTCCTTTCTTTTGTCTACTTTTATATAATATACATATGTGTGTGCATCCATATATATAAAAGCTGAACACACAAACGTATATAATATATATGTGGTCAGCTTTTGGTCAAAATAAAAAAATGTTTTAAAATAAAGGTACAATTTTATTTATTTTTTTAAACGCTTATTTACTTTTGAGACACAGAGAGTGAGCAGGAGAAGGGCAGAGAGATAGAGGGAGACACAGAATCCGAAGCAGGCTCCAGGCTCCGAGCTGTCAGCACAGAGCCCGACGGGGGGCTTGAACTCACAGACCGTGAGATCATGACCCGAGCCGAAGTCGGCCGCCCAACCGACTGAGCCACCCAGGCGCCCCTATTTTTTAATTTTTTAATAATTTGTTGTCAAATTGGTTTCCATATAACACACAGTGCTCATCCCAATAAGTGCCCTTGTTAAAGGTACAATTTTAAAGTGTTAAGGACCAATTTGTACTGTGTAAATAATGAAGTGATAGAAGTAACTCTATAGATTTTTATCTAGTTCACTAACTTCTACAAAACTTCACTTTTTTTCTCTCTTTGAATTTTCTTGGTAAAGCTTTCTGTAAATGGTACATTAAAAACTCTAAGCAAAAAACCATCAGATTGGTAGTCACCTTCAGTTTGAACGCCTGACCATCAAGACATAACTGGGAAAGACTGGTATAGGGGTCCTGGCGATTAACACTAAACCTCTTATTTTATTAATTTTTTTAATGTTTATTATTTTTGAGAGAGAGAGAGTATGGGCGAGCGAAGGGGAGAGAGGGAAACATAGAATCCAAAGTGGGCTCCAGGCTCTGAGCTGTCAGCAAAAAGCCCAACAAGGGGCTCAAACTCATGAGCCATGAGATTATGACCTAAGCAGAAGTCAGATGCCTAACTGATGGAGCCACCCCTGGCGCCCCAACAAATAAACCTTTTAGAAAGAGTCAGCCTTTAGAACTGCCCTCCTGAGTCTGGACTCCATCCTTGAAATAGACAATTCAGGTTGCCGAGCTTGAACAAAATAGAGGAAAAAGAAGAGGATAATAAGAGGAAAGTTCAGTATACAGGTCTGAGGATGCCTCCTCTCTGGGCTGATATAAGGTCTTTAGCGATGTTAAGCTCAGAAGGATAATGACGCTTTCCACAGTTTGTAATTCAACAGTATTTTTCATTTAAAAGTGTCTAAAGTGTCTAACACTATTTTGAACGTTTCCATGATGTCTTTTTTTCCCCCTTCAATGTTATTTTACAAAAGTAGCACATTCAAATTTCTATCCAAAGATAATCAGGTTCTGGGTATAAAGTTATGGTTATACAAGATGAGTGTCAGATTCACTGCACAACATAGCGTCTGTAGATAACAAGGAGGTATTGTGCACTTACAGATTTGTTAGGAGAGTAGATCTCATGTTAAGGGCTTTTGCCAGAAAACAAAAACTAAAACAAAATGAAAGGACGCAAGGGAACTTTTACAGTTTCCTTATGTCATCTAGTCTCCACGATTTAGTGATTCAGGTACAGTTTTCATTCTAATTTCATAGATGAGAAAGCTGACCGAGGCTTCAAGATATTAGGCATATAGGTTCACAGTATCTGCTTAAAACTTTTTGTAACTGAGTGAGCTTTGGTTCAGCACTTTGCTATTTATTTTATTCTAGAAGGTAATATGATACTACATGAATTCTAAATTTTATAACATCACAATAGAGTATAGGGTGATACCAGCGGCAACACATAGACCCTTCACGCTGTGGTAGGTAAAGATTATAAATAGCTCATGTCAGCACAGGAGGTATATTGCAGTCAAATGAACTATTACAATCACTGGGATTTCAGTGGGAGAAGGGTTTGGAATTATAGACTTAGCACATGCTAGAAGTTACATGACTGGTCACCGATGGACTGGAGTCCAAACACTGTCAAGCGGATGTCCAAGCTTATGCGCCTGCCACTGCAGCACCCCTTTCAGTGAGTTCAAAAAAAAGAGGAATCCAAGGATCCAAGTGTGTAAGTAGCCCTCACCGCACCCATCGCAGAGGTAACTGGTGGAAGGGCAGGAATTCAAACCCCTATTTTCTGACCCCAAAATATTGATTCTAACTCAGAATCTTTCAGCTTCTTTTCCTGATGCTTGATATCTTGCCTCAATTCTGTTAAACTACTTTATTATCCTGGTTGGTCACCTGTAAATAAGCATTATTATTCATAAGACGATTCTGCCCTCAGGTTTCCTTAGGACAGTGAGTAGCTTGCATTACAGCTAACCCAACCAGAATGCAATACCAGGATATTACATATGTAGGACTTCTACAAAGCTTGTGGTCAATTATATTTTTAAAAAGAGATTAAAGAATAAAATACAGTATGTTAACTATACTGTAATTAAAATAAAGAACTTAATTAAAAAGAGATTAAAGAACAAAAACTGAAATTGCATTACATCTACTCATATTTTAATATACAAATTAGTTTCATTCACTTAATTTTGTTATAAAAGATTCAAATTACTTTATTAAGCAGTTTCAGCCAAAAATAAACCTATAAAATGACTAAATTAAATGCAAGTACCACACATCTCAGGAGCTAGTAAGTAGCATAATTGAAAAAAAAATCTAATATGACTATAAAATTGCTCGCCATAATTACGTGTTATTTAGAAGAAAGGAAACTTTGCAGCATGATATAACAGAAATAGAGATGGATTAAAAGTCAGAAAACTTATGACCCATCTGGATCAAACACTTATATATGTGACTTTAGGGAAATCATTTATTTTCTATTTTAGTTTTCTTTTCTGTAAAACACTATCAACAAACACGACAGGATTTGGGGATAATGACATTATACAAAAAAGCCAAATTAATCTTAAAATTCTATAACGGCCTAAAATGTCAGTATCTCTTCTTAAAATTCCATTATTCATCATAAGAAATACAATAAGTTTGTGTGAGTCTGAAAATTCGTAGAATTTTTTCTACCAGTTTTTGAGATTAGAGTAAGTGCATCCATGTGAAAAAAATGGTCAACATCATTTTTTAAACATTAAGATAGGATGAAAAGGCCACAGGTGCTAACCAGACACACTCATGAATAAAGAAAATATGTTTGGCTTGTTTATCCAGAAAGTACAGTAGTAAGGGCAAAATTATTATGATAAAGTACAAGTTGGTATCCTACCTTAAATCTTGCAAGAATATACTTTAATACTTTTGCTTCAGAACAGTAAGAAAATCTTCATATATTTTAACTTTTATTACAACATGTTCTCAAGAGTTTTCCATTTTTTTAAAGTTTATTTATTTATTTTGGAAGGGGGAGGGGCAGAGAGAGAAGGAGAGACAGAGAGAATCCCAAGCAGGCTCTGCATTCCCAGCACAGAGCCCAGTACGAGGCTCGAACCCATGAAGCATAAGATCATGGCCCGAGCCAAAACCAAGATTCAGATGCTTAACCACCCGAGCCACCCTGGTGTCCTGTGAGTTTTCCATTTAAATCAAGACTTTAAAAACTCCCAGAGATCCTATTGATACTGAATGCAGGACATATTTATAAGGAAAATGGCCTCAGCCTTTATTTCCTTAATACATACGAAACCATATTACAATTGTGAAGAAACTTCTTTCGTGGCAGATCTAGAAAACTGTTGAGTAAAACTGTGCGCTACATGTACATATCGATAAGGAAAGGAAGAACTTTAACCCAGCATTTATTATGGGGAACACACAGTACTGGCTGAGTAATCTCCATGATGGCATTAATCTTAGCAAAACTCTTAGACAGGTATTATTAGCCCTCCTTTCCAGAGGATCAGAGAAAGGAAATACCTCCATAACGATGACACAGCTGCCTGGTGACAGGGCAGAGATTCCGACCCTCATATACCAGACCCCATGGCCCATTTTCTTTGCATTGTGCCACAGTTGACCTTTCTGTGCTCCCATTGTTCCATTCAGTCAGACCTTTTTCCTCATACAGCTCAGATTACTTAAGGCTATCAACATCTCCCAAGAATTTTCTTAATTTTTACGCCTGGTCTATGTAAATTGTATAAGATTCCAGAAGACTGCAAGAGACATTCCAGAAAGTACTAGTCATTTCCTCATAGAAAAATTGTGAGAACTATCTGCTTAATAATTAATGTAAAAATGTGAGGGAATGAGCCAACCGAATGACAATAAAAATAGCATCCATCTCTTTCAATCATCTTAGCTCTCTTCATTTCCGCTTTTTGTGGCTGGAAAAAAGTAAATACCGTCTGCAAGTCATATGTGCAAGGGAAATGCTCATGTATTTACCAAGAACAAAGTAGTAAACATTGTCTCTACGGGTTGCCAGAAATTACTTATTTCACTGCAACCATATTGCACTCAGAGTTGCCTCATTTCTACTAAATGAACAATAAAATGGTGCTTCTAAAAAGAATGTCTGGAGCTTGAGCAGTAACATTGTAAAACTAAGGGGACGTCAGCGGGACCAGATGTTTGTAATTACATCTAAACTGCTGCAAAGGCACTGAAAAATTGGCCGAGAAAAGGGAGTAGAACCTGAGGCTGATCAATGAACAGGAGATTATTTTTTATGTAGTTCTATGTCCTTTTCGGCAGATCATTAGCATGAATTATACTGATCTTCAAAAATCACAGAGACCACATCAAATGAATTAAATACCTTAGTGTGATTTTTAAAAAAAATTTTTTTTGAATGTTTATTTTTGAGAGAGTGAGAGTCAGAATGCAAGCAGGATTGGGGCAGACAGAGAGGGAGACACAGAATCTGAAGCAGGCTCCAGGATCTGAGCCATCAGCACAGAGCCCGATGCGGGGCTGGAATTCACAAGCTGTGAAATCATGACCTGAGCCTGAGCCGAAGTCGGACGCTTAACTGACTGAGTCATCCAGGTGCCCAACCTTAGTGTGATTTTTAAAAATAACATATGGGTCAACTAAAACTTTTTACTTTCATGTTTTCCCCTTTATGATTGGATGCTGTAACAAAAGGTACTTAATGATACTATAATGATTTCTAATGACAATACTATTTTATAATTAATTACTTCTAATAAGATTTTCACAAGTAAGTATTTATTGGATACTTACTACATGTCAGTCTGTGTCCAAAGAGACATAAATATGTTTAATTCTGACAACAGCCCTTGGAGATAAGTGGTGTTATTATGTCCATTTACAGATGGGAACACTGAATTGCAGGAAGGGTAAGTGACTTGGCCAGAGTTATACAGTCAGTAAGTAGCACGGTTGGGGTCTGGTATCTGGTTTCCAAGCCCATTGTCAGTGACTACTCTGTACAACCTCAAGGAGAGGTTAGTGGGCAGCTCCTGTGAGTCAGGAACTTTGTCACCCTATCTATGGAATTTCACATAACCCTCCCAGCAACCACTGCAGTAGCCAGGACAATCTCTGTTTCACACATGAGGAAACTGAGGTTCAGAGGAACTAACTTGGTGAAGATTCACAGCTACTAAGTGGTAACGATAGAGGAGAACTGGGGTCTTTCCGACTTCAAGCCTATTCCCCATACCATGCTTTGCTTTTGTCCATTACTTTCTCAGGAGTTTTACATTAATTGCATGATTTCAAGTGCCAGAATATTTGGGAATATATTGGGAACAGTCATAAGATGAAAAACAGTGCTAGACAAGTCAACAATTACAATTCACTCAAAATTATAACAAAACAATGTCTTCCTAATTATATCACTGTTGCTTTGTGACTCTTGAATTCTGGTTGCTCTCCTGACCACACTGTTTTATATAAATACACACACATATATATATGCATTATCCATATGTGTACATGTATACATATATACATATATGTGTATATAACATATGCATATAAAAACATATTTCAGAGAGCACATCATTTTTCCTTGGTATAAAATGGTTCCTACCCTATATCTCTTCAGTCTTTATTAGGGCCTACTTTCCAACAATTGTACACTATGCTTCATCATCTGCTGCACTGAAGAATATGTCTAATAGTACAGCACCCATATCATATGCACATTCAGCTGAATCAAAAATAACATTTACACATAAGTCAGGACTTGGTGGCATTTCTGTCAATGGTTCACATACTTTTTGGAACCAACCGGAAAAAGTACCTATAATAAAACTATTACTGGGGCGCCTGGGTGGCTCAGTCGGTTGGGCGGCCGACTTCAGCTCAGGTCATGATCTTGCAGTCTGTGAGTTCGAGCCCTGCGTCGGGCTCTGTGCTAACGGCTCAGAGCCTGGAGCCTGCTTCCGATTCTGTGTCTCCCTCTCTCTCTGCCCTTCCCCTGTTCATGCTGTGCCTCTATGTCTCTCAAAAATAAATAAACATTAAAAAAAATTAAAAAAAAACTATTACTTAGATGTTATAGTTTTACATTACTTAGATGTTTTAATTTAGTTTTTATTGCTTCATTTACTAATATTTAAATTGTTTATTTCATTGTTATGTTTTAATCTGCTTCTTTTAAAGGAAAGATAATAAAAGATTCTCTACTAGTTGATCCTGTGGGGTTTTGCACAATATCCCTTTGTCCGTATTTCATGAATCCTGACAGATATAAGGGATGCATGTCATAATATTTGTTTTTTTTCTAATCAAAGTGAATTAATATTCCTTTTGGTTAGAAAATCTTTTTCTGACATCTTTTGATAAGAAAGAAACATTAGCAGAATTCACGATGAATTCTTTTCTTAAATTTCTGTACTAAAGGTACTGAATGCAAGTTAGATTGTTTTTGTATTGTCTAGTTTAATATAGGTATCTTAGTTAAGCTTGTGCCTTTGAGAAATAAATTCAATGATGCCAAATAAAAAAAAAAAGAAAGAAACATTTCGTATAAAGTATATTGTTCCCAGATTTCTCTGGCCTTCTTTGTCCCTAACTCAAGCCATTAATCCTTTCTCTTTCTCCCAAATCTTTCCCTGTCTCCCTCTGGAAATGTCACTGAAAACCTGCAAAGCCGCTATACCCTTTCCATGTATTAACTGAACCTGGTTTGCCTCTGAAGACACCAGTTTTTGCAGTGTTGGCTATTTCCTCTTTATCTCATGAACTTTATGGTCAAGGAGAGAAAGTGGCACTCTTCTTGTTCCCCATTAAGCTCCCTTCCAGTTTCTTCTCTTCCTGAAGCACAAACTATCACAATGACTGACCACCTTCTCATTGTAAATGTCACGGACATCCTGTTCACTTCTCCTCTTTCACTGAAGATTCTGGCACCAGGCTCACAGCCTTCCTTCCTGGCCCAGAGGCTGCTTTTTATCTAATGACCATTTTCATCCTCATGATCCATCATCGCCATGATCTCTTCTGTCCAATGTTCTTCTCTTTATTCCTCAATGCTCTTCTCGTCTTTCCCAGTTCAGCCATCCACCCTAGAGTCACAGTTTGGGCTTCCTATCATTTCTGATGAATGCACTTCCAAATCCATTTTTATTATTTAACCGTGTCCACTACAACCATCTTTAAACTATACTTGATCAGGCCATTACTTTATCTTCTCTATATTCTTCACTTCCCTCCTCATCAAGCTGATACATATAGGGTTTTTTTAAATTTTAATAACATCCTTTCTGGGGTCCTTGCTCCACTGTTGTTGTTGTTGTTGTTTTGATTTTGTTTTTGTTTTTTCCATTGCACTTGATGATAGAACTGCAGGTTTGAATGAAGCAAAGTACATCTGAGTTCTCTGTGGCTTCCCCAGAGCGCCAGATTGCTGCTTGAGAACTTCACAATAGGTCCCATTCAGCAATCATAAATAAATGATTACCCAACTCAAAATTTCCCTGAAATACCTTCTGTGAACCTTACTCCGTGTCTCTGAAAACTTACTCTTGAGTTTGCCACAACCATTTCAAAACTTTTCGACTCTCATCAAATCTCTGATAACCTTCCACCTCTCCAAATCCCTCATATTCAGAAGTGATCTCACCTCCTACTTTATAAAGAAACTAGAGATCTCAAGACAGAAATTTCTTCATTTCCCCAAGCCCCGTTTCTATTTGCGACACCAATCACACAAACCAACCTGCAAAGGTACCTACCCTTTCTGTCGTTTTCCTGTCACAGTCACAATGGAGAGCCTGTACTTTTGCCTCCTTCAAGGCATTCCTTCTATTTGTGCTACAACTTTCATTCCCTCCTGACTTCTGGAAAGCAGAAACTAAATGATTTATTTGTTGACTTTTATATTCAGCCTTTTCCTCTCACCTGAAATCTTCCCATAGTCCTTTAAACAGGCATAAGTCTGTGCAATCAAAAAAAACAAAAACAAAAACAAAAACAAAAAACCCAGAAAATATAGGGGCGCCTGGGTGGCTCACTCTGTTAAGCATCTGACTTCAGTTCAGGTCATGATCTCATGATCCATGAGTTCGAGCTGTGCATGCCAACAGCTCAGAGCCTGGAGCCTGCTTCATATTCGATGTCTCTCTAGTTCTCTTCCCCATCCCCCGCTCACACTCTGCCTTTCTCTCAAAAACAAAAACATTAAAAAAACTTAAAAAAGAAAAATTTCTAAATAATTAAAAAAGGAAAAACATAAAACTGACCCTACCTATGTTCTCCTATAGCTAAGGCTCTCTCTCCTTCACAATCAAACTTCCCAAAGGAGTTGTCTGTACCCACTGTCTCCATTTTCTTACCTCTCACTTACTCTCCAGTCCATGCCAATCTGGCTTCAGTCCATTGAAAAAGCTCTTGGTAAGGCCATTGCTGACACATGCATCATCAAATATAACAGACACTCTTCATTTTTATCTGCCTTCCATCCAGCATTCTCTAAGTCCAACCTCGGCCATCCTTTTGAAGCACTCCCATTTATAAACTTCCATGTCACAACCCTCCCCTAATTGTTGTAACTCCTGGTGCCCCTCCCCTGCCTCCTCTACAGGCTCATCCTTCACTATGGGCCATTATAATTGATAATTTCCCAGACTCTATTGTAGGCCAGTCTTTTTTCTCTTTTTATCCGTCCTCACTGAGAAAATCATTCACGCTCACAGATTCAATGACATACCAATATATATCTCTAACTCAGACCACTCTTTAGGCTGCAAATCTTTCATTCAAAGTCTACTGACACCTCATTTTAGATATTCAAAAGGCTCTCGAACTCATAATAGCTAACATGAATTTTACTATCTCCCCCAGAGTCTACCCAAACCCACTCTGTCCTAGTGTTTTCTAATAACAAGAACACATTTGTCACATTCTAGTAGCTGGAAGGCTAGGCTGCAGCTTTCTCACCCTCCCATTTCACATTTAACCCATCACTGAATCCTGTAAAGTTGATTGCATACATTTTCTAACTTCCGCTTCTTTCTACCCCTAAATACCACTTCCCATGCATTTCAGTCCATGCTTTCATTATCTCTTTCCTGGACCATTGAAATAGCCTCCTGTTCTAGGTAGTAGTCCATCCCCATCTATTCTTGTCCCACTTCAATTTCCACACTGCAGGCGGAACTTTTTAAAGTACAATGTAATTATGTCACCTAACTGCTTAAAATTATTTAGGTTCTTAGAATAAAAAGAAACATCATCAACCTAGCCTACGCTGTCCAGCATGGTCCTGGCCGATCTCTCCAGCTTCATCTTGTAAGGCCCTTGACCAGTTCTGTTCTGTCTACTCCAATCTCGCCGGCCTTCTAGGTCTTCACACACACCATAATCTATCTACCAGGGGTGCTTGTACGTGGTTTCCTCAGTCTGGGCCCTGCTTTCCTCCCTTCTTCATTTAATGATCTCTTACCCTTCAGGTCCCACACAAGTGTTGCTTCTTCCAGGCAGCCTTCCTTCCTAATTATATGCACTTTTACACATTTATGACTCCTCTCTAGCATCACAATTTCTTTATTTTCTTTTTTTAATTAGAGAGAGAGAGTGTGTGAGCTGGGGAGGTTGGGTGGAGCAGCAAAGAGAAAGGGAGAGCGAGTCTTAAGCAGGCTTCACACTCTGCGTGGAGCCCAACTTGGCTTCCACGGCCATGAGATCATGACCTCAGTTGAGATCAAGAGTCGGAAACTCAACTGATTGAGCCACCTGGCACCCTGTCACAATTTCAATTTCACTTTCACATTTTGTGTGTGCTTGGTTATTTAATTAAAGGCTATTTTTCCATCTGAACCATAAAGTCAAGAATCATGTCTGAGCAATGTCTGGTATAGGGTTGACAATAGTAGGTATTCAATAAATATTTGTATAACATTAAATATAAATATAAATAATATCAATCATACAGGCTGATAGATTTGTATTAAATTAAATCACTGACACTATGTTACAAATCAACCACCACCAAGGGACAAATATTTAAAAGTTCCAAGAAGGTAACCTAAAAATTTGTCATGAAAATTCCGTTAGCAGGATTAGAAAGTGGCTGCCTTAATTAGTTTTTAGGTTCACTCTAGTTTTTCATTTCTCTTCCAATTTAATTGAGAAGCAACTAAGTTAACAAATCATGGAAAAGCTGTCCTCTGTAGACAAAAGACCATAAAAGGGGAAAGTTGCAACTTGAAATTCTGAATCTTTCACTGATTGCCAAGATCCTGGGGAAAATGGTTTCTTTTTTACTAGTTCAGAAAATAGAACTATTCAGTTAGAATCCCACCTTGGGGAAGCACCATCTGTGCCTCGGGTCTCAAAAATAGACGCTCCTCTGGCAAAAGGAAGCACAGACAAGATGCCCTCAACAGCCTCATCACCTCCTACTGCCGCTCCCAGCAGACATGCAAAGAAACTGGTGGGGTTATGACATTATGTCATTAGACAACATTAATAAAAGCATAAATTTACATAATTTTTATAAACTTGACAGACTCCATTACTTTTCATTTACCCTGTCTTTTTAAACCATGGTCTTAATTTGAATTTCTTAGGTACAAATCATTTGTTGTTTGATTTCTAAGTTGGGACTCTAAGGGAATACATAACCGGACAGATGAATGGTTTGCATTTCTTATCATGAACATCCACTCTGTGCATTAGATTACATGGTGTTTGTTTCATCACAAAGAAGGTTCACTCCTTCTCTGTTGAGTTTCCATTCTAAAAGCCACCTGCCTTATAAGTATTTCTGCTGTCTGCAACATGCATACACAACTGGGAAAATGCAAAAGTAATTATTAAAAACAGCATTGCCATCTATTTATTTGCCAATTATTCACACAGTAAGGTGAAGAAAGAAAAGATGCTAGATATTAAGTCAGGTGTTTGAGGTGTGGAAGTCACAGATGGCATTGAGAATGTGAAAGCACTTGGAACCCCTTTCTCCAGAAAAGTACTCTTCACATAGAATTTTAAAATCAGGTGATTTGTAGGGCCCTGAGTTCCATTCATGGATCTGGGTGGAGAAAGCCTATTACAAACTGTGGGCTCTATGGCTGTACCCCCTCATAGTCCTTTCCTCCTCTTCACCTGCTGTCAAATGCATTGTGCTGCTGTAACACATAGTGGTCTCACTCTATTTTCTTTAGCCTTAGGCCACTTCACTTACAAAATAGACAGAATTTTAGGCCACCAAGGAGTTAAGAGAAGGGAAGAAGAATTTCTTTCATTATGCCCATATTAATTTAGCCCTCCAGAAGTATTCTGGTGTCTGAGGTTTGTACCATAAAAAAAATTACAATGCTAAATGCTTTGCCACCTGATTTGTATAGAAGATCTCGCAGCTACTCTACAAGGAAGGTATCATTGCTTTTAGGTTACGGATGAAGAAACTGAGTATAGGACAGTTTAAAATTAAGTTGGCCTGGATCAGGCAACTGATAAGTGGGAGAACCAGAATCTGCACCCAAATCGAATAAACTCTAAACACCCTGCTCTGATTACTGTTTGAATTTTATCTAATAAAAGATAAAAGGTATGTATTAGGACAGTAGAGATTTAAGAGAGTTATTACATTCTAATTTTACAGTAAAAACAATTTCCCAACCAAATCCAGGCCATCACCAAATGTAAACCATCATTGTTTTGAAAACCATATCAGCGGTCATTAAATTAGTCACAGATGGCTAACAAAGTTGATAATTTTCCATTCTGATTCAACTATTTTATCATTATCACTGCTACAGAATAAACATTTACAAAGCAGAATGATCAGAAAAGATAATTAAAGTATGTTGAAATAATATAACCTAGAGAAAACTAATGATAAGGATGATCAAATAATGTTAAGCCTCCAGGAAAATTATATTTCAGTTTTCTAAATTTAATGAAATATAATAATGTACTTTAAACTAAAATACATTTAATATTAAATTATTTTAAAGATTTAGCGATAGAAATTGAGAAACAACATTACTATATTCGTTTCTTATAGAAATTTAAAACCTACAAAATCATATTTAATCATATATGTTTTAATTGATTTATAATTGCAATACATCATAATAGTTTCAGGTATACAACATAATGATTTGATATTTTTATACATTACTATATTATTATTCATTACAATGAATACTTTGATATTCTAGTTACCTCTGTCATTACACCACGTTATTACAATATCACTGACTAGATTCATTATACTGTAGATTACATCCCTATGATGTATTTATTTCATAATTGGAAGTTTATGCCTCTTAATCCCTTTCACCCAATTCACTGACTCTGATTCCCTCCCTGCCACCCTCCCCTCTGGCAACCACCAGCTTGGTTTCTGTATTCATGAGTCTATTTCTGTTTGTTTGTTTCGTTTTTTAGATTTCACGTATAAATGAGATCATATGGTCTTTGTCTCTGTTTTTCCCTTGTGATTTTATATTGATAATATGTATTTTTATATATATGTATAGATATAAATTCATATAAGTACAAATATATGTAAAATCTAAATATATAAAAAGGTATAAATATATAATGAAAGTATTATGTATATAATATATATATATACACACACACAAAACTAAGGTTCTATGCCTACTCTGTTAAAATTAAGATTCCATATAGGTCTTTTTTGGAGAAAAGGGCGATTTTTCCCATTCAGGACAGTCTTCTCTATGAACTTTTCTATGTCTCTTTGCTCTTCTGTCGTTCCTGCTCGGGAACTCTCGCTGGTAACTTCTCTGCTATATTGATTTAGCGCTCTTTCTTTCCAGTCATTCCATCAGATCATTATGTGGAGTTGGTACTGAATTATAAATATGTTCACAGTAGGAACTAAACAAAGGCTGTGTGATTGGTACGATGACCCAAATTAGGTGTCGAAGTCTGAAACTTGTATGAGAAAAAAAGTAACATTTGACCTGATATACTTTTGGTATTATATGCTATCAGCCTCTGTCTATTTGGATGTTCTTTTCTGTTTCCACTTTTTAGCAACACTGAACCTTATTCTGTTGACTCTTATTTGTCATGGAGAGGATCTGGTAATCCAACATACAGATTTTACCTCTCAAGGAGGTGCCATATTATTTATTTGTGTACTACCTCTCACTTATACAGGGTTTACTGTTAATGAATTACCTTTGAAGACGATCTATCCTTTCTCAACTTATAAACTGTTCAGTTCTAAATCCGCAATGAATGGGTGTCAGGGTTGCTCAGTTGGTTAAGTGTTCGACTCTTGATTTAGGCTCAAGTCATAATCTCATGGTTCATGGGATCAAGCCCTATGTTGGGCTCTGTGCTGACAGCACAAAGCCTCCTTGGGATTCTCTCTCTTTCTCTCTCTGCCCCTCCCCACTTGTGCTCTCTCTCTCTCTCAAAATAAACAAACATTAAAAAAAATAAAATCTGGAATGAATATAAATGCCTACATAGAACTTCATATTTACATAATATTGATCATTTAAATCCATTATGCCTCACCAAAATATGTTTCACTCAAGGTCTGATCACTGATTTAGAAATTTCAGTGAAATAATAATGTGGACCAGCTCCTGGTGATCCATCTTTCACCTTTCACTGTATGAACACAGGCTTCACTGATGCTAATTATGAATGGCTATCCAGATGTTGAATGTACTGTCCTAGATCCCTCCAGTGGATGGGAGTGAACTGGCTCTTGTCTTATAACAATGAGTGAAACTGCTTAGCAGAAAGCCAGCGGGGAGTGGAAGAGGGGAAGGAAAAAAGACACAGAGAGGAAGGGAGACAAAACATAAGAGACTCTTAAATACTAAGAACAAACCGAGGGGTGAGGGGGATTTGAGAGCGGGGAGAGTGGGTGATGGGCACTGAGCAGGGACGGGTTGGGATGAGCACTGGGTGCTGTATGGAAATGAATTTGACAATAAAAAAAATAGAACAAAACAAAACAAAACAACTATTCTCAGCAAATGAGGATGTTTTCGCCTTTGGCCTTTGTTGTGTCATGACACTTTTACAGATATCAAATACTGATAAATGGCAAATAATAAGGTTTTATGAGATGTTAAAAATAACTGATGAAATATTTTATTCTCTACCAATTTATTACTTGTTAAATTCTCAAGTTTATTGCCTAGTAATGTAACAATGTTTCCACCAACTCCCACAAAAATTTGTAATTTTTAGTGTAATCTGGAATTTACTTATACATTATGGATCCAACAGTTATAAACATATCTTTGGAAGGTGTTAGTGTCTAACAAGCATCGATGAAGACATTTCATCTTTCTTTGGTTTGGGAAAAGAGCAACATAAAAAAATCACAATTAATTATATAAAAATTTCACTTTTGAAATTTTACTTTTTGATAGCCCTTCTTGGTGGAAAATTTAAAAACATTTTATAAAGTGATTCCCCAAATTTATACAGTTATAAAAACAAGTACCTTAAAGTTGTACATAAACATTTATTTCATTGTACTGTACAGAATATTCAAGTGGCATTTATAGATTTAATAAATCTTTATTGAGATTCTAAATATGTGTTGTATTAGGCACTAGGGTGCAGTATTTAGCAAAACCAACATACACCCTGTTTTGTAGAGTTCACAGGGGAAAAGACAGATATGAATAAACATGTTGGTTAAATAATTAGAAAACATAATAAGCGTCATGAGGAAACAACAGGTGTTGGAAAGAATAACAAAGGACTTACTTTGAAAGGCTAGAAGGCTGCTATGAGGATATAATATTTATATTTAGCTCCTTAAGTCCATGGGTAATTCAGGAAGCAGGCAGGAAGTGTATGGGGTTGTTCTCAACAGAGATAACAACATGATAAATGAGACACATCGGAAAATAATATTAGCAAACCTAACTTAGAGATGACAATATTGAGCTATTTTTTACCAACTTCCGCAAAGAAAACTGGGTGCAATTTATGAACTCCCCATGCTTATCTCTGCAGAATTAATGCCTGCAAAATCTGTTTTACAGTCTAAGATGACGTAAACTTATGTTCCCTGTGCATACAGAAAATATGAACATTTTCATTTATTAGAATCAAAAAGGGAAGCAGTAATAAAAACATCTTTATTTTTTGCTGC
The DNA here is from genome assembly GCA_030068075.1 of Paguma larvata. NCBI lineage: Eukaryota > Metazoa > Chordata > Mammalia > Carnivora > Viverridae > Paguma > Paguma larvata. Next base: position 61,626,416 of record CM057823.1, on the reverse strand, counting down.
CATTCCCAATGGAAACTAAAAGTATTCATATTATATTCATTCTTACACCAGCTCTGAGAGGCCGATAGTAATGAATGTCTCCTTATACTTATTCAGCTTAGGCTGGATACAAGATACGTACTGGTATAGAATTGTTTACTTCTGAACCTCTTCTGGGCATACTGATGCTTTATGGAGCTTTGGTTCTCTTTCCATAACCAGATTTTTCACCAATATATTGACTTATTCTCCATTAGATTAGGAAAGTGTTTGAGAGACAGAAGTAGCCATTTCAGGGATCAAAAACTCGTTGAAGATTACAACACATGACACTTTTGTAGGGGATTATTCTAATCAGGGACATTATCAAAAATATGAACCTAGGTCAAATGAATGTCTGTATAAGAGCTCGATTAAATTTGTACTTTAAATGACATGATTTATAAATTCATTGGATAAATAAGTTGGTTGAAACTGAATGGTGAATTATTTCTGATATTGAATTAAATGTTTCCTTTTAGACCATAAGTTCCTTTAAGGCAAGAGGTTTCACAAAAGCAGAGTGCCCCTCGGCTTAGCCCAATGTTTGTTACATGGTTAGCATTCAATAAGACATGGCTTAACAGAGAAATTCCTTTCTACTAGCTCCGACCAATGAAGTTAATTGTGAGTATACTTCAGGGATGTTTTGTAAGTTGCAAGTAATATTGTTAATTATATGTACTCTATGCATAATTGAACCTCTTTTGCAGTTTCGCAAAACGGTAATACAATGAACCATGCAATTAGACATGTTGCCAATGAAAATAAGACCTTTTTCTTGACTGCAGATTTAAACCAAAACAGCTAAACAAGCACAAATCTAAACTAAAGTCAGGTGCTGGTGTAAGTGTGTTTACTGGCATGCGTGCCACTGGTGTTGATTCGTGGGATCGGAGATGGGGCACAACAATGGGTGTTCTACCTCCAGCAAAAAGCCCACCCAGGCGCGTGCATACCCACACAGACTTCTGATGATCCTGATACGCCTGACAACTTTAGCTTTTAGTTTACTTTTTAAATGTTCCTGTTCCTTCAGTATTGCCCTCAACTTTACGGAAGCATCTTGAATGATACTAGAAGAGTCAAATAAAACATGAGAAATAATTGAGTCTCACATGCATCTGTTTTTCATACTTGCTTTTATATTTCCTATTATTCTTCTTTTTCTCATTTTTCGATGAACTCTGATGCTTCACTCATTACAGAGTTTTGTCCTGTGGCTATTTTTCTTAAATAAACATGACTTTTAAATAATGCCGCTGAATGGAGGCACATTTCAAGGGATTAAAATGAATATTTTTAAGAAATTAAAACATTCCTTATTGATGTGCTTAGAGTTCTTTTGGTAAGGCAAGTAAAATTGATGTCCAGAGAGAGAGAGAGATAAGGGGGTATTTACATTAAAAATGGAAAAAGTCAGGATTCAGTTTATGCAATAAGTCCTCAAAAACAACTTACAAGGAAAAAAAATTCTTTGGTAAAACAATTCACTGTGGACAATAAAACTCAATTTTAATTTCTCCCTTAGTCCTGAACAGTGGATATTCTGTTTATGTGAATCTATGTTATATCTTAGGAAAAATAGATAAAAAAAAAAAAACAAGTGCTATCGGTTCTAGATTTTTTAAAGGCAAATTCATCAGAGATATTTATAATTTCCACACCTTGAATTTCCTGTTAAACACAAGCAGAAGACAGTCTTTATGGTTCTAGACTGGAAATATGCAGCTACTGGTATATTTGATTGAAGAACAAAAGCATGAGCTTCTCATCCTGTTAAGGTCACTCTCTTCGGATGAACACACAGGTTCAGGAGAGAGGCATAAAGATCGGGGTTCGGGGAAGGGCACCTGACTGGCAGGTTGAGCGGCTGAATCAACTCTGGAGTGTGGGTGCTGGATAGCAGTCAGAACCCTTTCACAGCCCAAAAAGCAAGAAGAAAGAACACTCGAAAAGGAAGATAATATTTTTTTATCTGCATTTCTGACCATTAGATGCATATTTCCCCCACTCAGTGCCTATCTGCTGTGGATTTCCAAAGAACTTACTTTACTCAGAGACACCCAGAACAGTTTGTGTAACACCCTCATATTTTGAAAACAGATGATGAGATTTTCTCCATCCTTACTCTGTAATACAGAGGCAGAGAAAGACCAGAGGACCTGCTTTGGTTAATCTAAAAACCCAAGTTCAAGCTGCTAGAATATCGTCTCCTAGAACCTACCAAGGACACTCTGTGTCACTAGCATATTTGGAACTTTCCTTTTTGACTTACATGTTTTCATACGCACCGATTTAAGTCACCCACAGGGCAAGAAACTTCAATACTGAGAAGCTGCAACTCTCACTGCTCTTTCCGCACCACAGGGTGGCCCTCCCCCGGATGTTCGGGGAGCACACACAGACCCAGAGGAAGGGCAAGGAAGAATGGAGACTGTCCTTCTCCCTGGACTGGATGGTGATCACATACAACACCAACATCCAGAACCCAAACTTCTGTGTCTGAAAAAACCCCTTCTGCCAGCATTGCTGTTGGAAACGAAAACTTTCTATTATGAATTTCGAATTTTCCTTACAGGTCTGTACCAAGGAGGATGTGAATAGCTATGTTTGTGTGTAAATTAATTAGATAAACAATGGACCACAGGTCCCACTACACACAGGAGATACCCTTCTCACCTTTTCCGGCAGACAGGTTAATAACTTGGCCTTGCCTGCTTCCTAATTTTCTGAAACTAATTTTTCAAATAGCAGATAGATTGTATCTGGCCAGTCCAGTTTTTGGCTTACTTTCTAAAGCATGGTGTTTACAGCCTGAAGAAACAGAAAAATGTCAGGATTTTGGGGGTAAATTCAAATTGTGAACATTTTAATGAAAGCCTCCAAAAGTATAATGCAAAATGTTTAGAATTCCAGAATGGGATTCATTTTATATTTGGCTTCAGTTTCTTACCTATTTTACTCTTTGGATGATAACTGCAGACTAGATCTAACAATGCCTGACAGATTTAATGTTTTTAGAGATCATCTAAGAATATTTCTTATTCTTTTTTCTGCTCATCCTTATATTTTATATTTTTACATAAAATTATATATATTTTATGTATTTTATATAAATTTACTAAAATATATGTTTAATATAATATATATATATTACAAATATATATATTTTTCAGGGAAAGCAGAGCAAACTGATGTTTCAAGCAGGACTAGAGGAGTGGACTGTACCTAAAACAAAGTCCAGAGAGGAGAGGAAGGGAATGCGTTGAGCGGTGTACAGGAATTAGAGCTGGAAGGATGCTCACCCAACCTCTCTACTTCCTTCCTTCCAGATTTAGAAAGCTAAAAACTGCGTTTCCCAAATTCCTGTGCAGCTAGGGTTCTCATGCAAATTAGGTCCATCAAATACATATGGTCTTGAGATTTAGAAAAGTTGAAATGAAGTCTTTTTTCTGGGGTTTGTGTGCCAGTTGCTGGTTTCAGTCAAGGCTGTGAAAATGTTACGGTTCCTCAGCAGCAGCAGTAAAACACCTGTTACTAGTTTTGTAGATGCAGACAGACAGTTGTGATAGTGGGTGGGAGGTTCTTGCTCCAGCATGACAAATGGTGATCTCAGACTTAGCATTCTCCTCGGTGAGCCAAAGAGTATATTGTTAGTAGCATATTTCCAAGCAGCTTGGCTGAAAAATTCTTCAGCCCTTCCAATAACTTAATCCCCATCTTAGTTGACCTCCTAGAGTAGTTTTTTTTCCCTGTATTGAACCCTGACTGATAAAAGGAATGAAAGCCAGATGCTCTCAACAGTATTATCTATTCTTAGAACCAAGGAATTTTTCTAGGCATAACGCCCAAAGGAGTTACTAGGTTAAAGTCAGGCTATTTTACTAAATCCAAATCCAAACAGAAGTAAAGAAAATGAAATGCCAAACTGCCAAATCAAAGGTCTCAGGGAAATTTCTTGGTATGACAGAGTTTGAACCACCTAAGAAATTCATGTTTGTAATGACAGAGGTTGAGTACGAGGGTCTTCATCCGTACACACACTAACAAGCTTGGAGCATGTTATAGACAGTACTGAACCACTGATGGTTATAGAACACTGGGTTCCTTTTATGTTTTGGAAAGACAACCTTCAAGCAAAGTTCAAAACAGATTAGAAACAGTATTACCTGGCAGCAGGGAGACAAATTAAGAGACCAGTAAAATATTACAGGGCAGATATGGAGGCATGAACTGAGGAAAGTTCAAATTGAAAAAACATATCCGAGATAGATTTATTGAGCCATTGGCTAAGGACTTGGAGGCACAGGACAGGAACGAATGTACTTTCTAATTTGGGCAAATGGAGAAACTGTAATGTGTTTCATAAAGATACAGAATGGTACAGAATTCATGGAAATAAAGAAGAATTTAGGACTCAGCAAGGTAGAAAGTCAGGATTCCAGGATTCCAGGGCTGATTTTGTCCTTGATGAGTTGTGTGACCCTGAATCAATCCCTCAATCTTCAAGCTCTCGTTTGTATCATGGAGGTGGTAATATCTGTCCTCTACAATACATGTAATTGATGTCAGAATAAAATGAGCTAATGTTAAAGTGACATAAAATATTAAGTTGTTTTCTGATTATTATAGGTCACTTGGAAACACTAGAAATAGAAAGGTCTAGTAAAAAAAAACCCCATATATGAAAATTTTAATTTCCTTCATCTGGCTCAGCTGAAAGTTTGATCTGAAATATTATTTATTATTTTTCCTTCAGACTGGTGATCTGGCTACTTTCGGGTGAAAAGAGAATAACATGATATGGTGCATGTTATTTTATTTAGAAAGACGACCGAATAAAGTGGACATAGTTCAGAGATTTCAATGGAAATGGAGACAATTACTGTGGAATAATGTGTCTCAGTTTATTGGGAATACTCTTGTGTAACATCAATAAAAACTTCCCTGAAGCAATTAGAAGGAAAACACAGTGAACTCTACTTTCATCATCAGGTCCATGTCCACAAGCCAGCAAAGGGAACCACTGGGAACCCTGTCTTCATTTTTCCACCATTCTGGCAAGCACAAGTGATGATATAAGCAATTTTATTTGTTGTCTTGTTACATTAAAAGAAGAAGTTGCAAGGGCACTTGGATGTCTCAGTTGGTTAAGCATCCAACTCTTGATTTCAGCTCAGGTCATGATTTCACAGGGTGTGAGTTTGAGCCCCACATCAGGGTCAGCGCTGACAGTGTGGAGCCTGCTTGGGATTCTCTCTTTCCTTTCCTCTCTCTCTGTCTGTCCCTCACCCCACTCACACACACTTTCTTTCTCTTTCTTTCAAAAAATAAATACACAAAGTTGCAACATGTTTTTGTATTTCACATATGTTCTTTACCAAGAACACAACAACAACAAAATTGTTCTTTCAAACATGTTAATTTCATGTTTGACACAGAAATGAAAGCAATCTTGCTTTATGCACACAAAAGTTGTAACTTTAAAGGAATAGTAATAGGAACTGGACACAAGACAAGTCAAGTAGCCCTACTAATTGAGAAATCATACAGACTGCTCTCTGTCCTTCCAAGTAATTTTTGTAATATGTATGCTAAGTAAAATAGGACATACATGATTTATGTTGTGTGTTCAATTTCTGTAAGTGTTATGAGAAAATATGACTGTTTTCACATATTGAATCTTAAGTCAATCTCTTTATAGTTATACTTTTCCTCATTAGGCATATACTTAAATTAGTGTAGTTTCTAAATAGGTAAACCTTCTTCTTATTGCAAAATCATATAAATATTTATATCAATTATATTTCTAGTAAATAAAGTCCAATATAATAGCTTGGATAACATTCTTCTCATCATTTATAACAAATGTACAGAAACACATAAGACCACATCCAGAGTTCTTAAAATCTCAGTCAGGGACGCCTGAGTGGCTCAGTTGGTTAAGTGTCCGACTTCGGTTCAGGTCATGATCTCATAGCTTGTGAGTTCGAGCCCCATGTCGGGCTCTGTGCTGACAGTTCAGAGCCTGGAGCCTGCTTCCGATTCTGTGCCTCCCTCTCTCTCTGCCCTTCCCCTGCTCGTGCTCTGTCTGTCTGTCTGTCTGTCTCTCTCTCTCTCTTAAATAAACTTCAAAAAAAAAAAAAAACTCAGTCAGAAATCCTTCTAGACAGGTAGGAAGATGAGTAATGCAATTCATTTATGCATTTTGACTATGCATCTCAAACTTGAAGATTTCACATTATATCTCACATAATTAGTTAATATAAAGATTTAATATACCTAGAAGAAGTTTCTTTTTTTTTTAATTATCACCTGGTTTAATAACGAGAGAAAATTTGCTTGAAATATCTTCATCTTATTTCCCATCTGTAACATGCAAAAAAATAATAAAAGTGTCTTGTGGAAGAAAAAATAAAAATGAACTGGACTTAGCTTGGTACACTTCACCTTGGAATAGGCGGGTGAGGTCCAACATCTGATAGTTTTAAGCAAGGTTGAGTGAAATATTTATTTTTTTCCTAGAGTCATGAATTAGCATAAATATTTCTAAATATTTCCAGTGAGAAGTTTCCATGTAATTGGGGGGAACGGACTTTATGGAGATGCTTCTTCAGAATCATGCTAACATGATAGTTGTAATTTATTTTCTGATCCACACTTACTCTTTACCCTGCATTTCAGGGTTTGTTAAAAGATGTACCTTAGTGGCGATTGGATGGCTCAGACATTTTAGCATCTGACTCTTGATTTCAGCTCATGTTATGATCCCGTGGTTCGTGAGTTTGAGCCCCGTGTTGGGATTCCCTCTCTCCTTCTCTCTTGTCCCCTTCACTCAAGCTCTTTGCCTCAAAATAAATAAAAACTTAAAGAAAAGAAGATACACTTTAGTCTCTTTGCTATAGGGAATAAAATACCACCTTTGGAATAAGGTGAATGTAGACAAGAAATAAGAAGGGTCCTTTTGGCCAAAGTTAACAGAGTGGTGCAAACAGTAAACAGACCAGTGAGGTGTCCTCCCCCAAAACAGTGATATCAAGTGGACCGCTGGCAGCAAAAAGCAGAGAGGCTGTTTGATCACAGGGCTATAATAGAAGAATATGAGAAAATTATTTCTAAGATCATGAGAACTATCCCTTGGAAAACTCAGAGTAACTGGAGAACGATGTGAAGAGGTTGAATTTTAGATGACCAAGTTGAAGCAAATCATGTTTAAATAATTGCTCTAAATATACTATACGATTGTTTTGTACAGAAAAGAATCCTTTTTTTTTCTTTTCCTTTTTTTTTTTTGGGTGGGAGGGACATTAGAAGCACCATATACCTACAATCACAGGGAAATTAAGTATCCCATTTAAAGACAGATGACTAGTGTGTGGCAGATTCAGAATTGAAAACATCACGAATCACAGGCAGAGGCAGCCTTAGGAGCTGGAAGGCCTGAAATCTCACCCAGGGCTATTAGACTTGGTCCAATCAGTTAAATATTCTGAGTCTTGCCCATGATTACACAAGTAGGAAGTGGCAGAACTATGATTCACATTAAAGCAATAGGAACAAGGAAACAGCACACATGCAAAAATAGTGAAACAGTAGATTTAAATAGCAGAATTAAAAGTCATCAGATTAAATTCAATTAAGAAGCGAATATTTCCCATGAAGATAAAAAAGTACTATATATAAATGTAGATGTGTATACTACCTACATCTATATCTACATAGATATGTATTTCTACGTGTACATGAGTGTATGTATATACATATGTATATATACGTAGATATGTATGTATACACACATACACATGTACATACACGTAGATATACATATCTATGTAGATATGTGTGTAGATATGTGTATATACATGATATGTATATACATATGTATGTATATATGTATGCATACATAGATATGTATATCTACGTGTATGTATACATAGACATGTATATCTACATGTATGTGTGTGTGTGTGTGTGTGTATATATATATATATATATATATGAGCATAACTTAGGGGCACCTAATTGAGGGTGGCTCAATGGGTTAAGAGTCTGCCTTCGGCTCAGGTCATGATCTCACAGTTTGTGAGTTTGAACCCTATGTCAGGCTCTCTGCTGTCAGTGCAGAGCCTGTTTCAGATCCTCTGTCCCTCTCTCTCTTTGCCTCTCCCCTGCTTGCACTGTCTCCTCTCTCTCTCTCATAAAAAAAAAAACTTAAAAAAAGGCACAAAATGAAAATAATAATGCAAAAAAAGATGTCATACAAAAACTAATAAAAAGTTGTATGGCTAAAATAATATCGAAGTAGACTTTAAGGAAAGAATTGTTATGTGAACAAAGAAGAACATTTTATAAACACAAAATTCTTAGTACATGAGGAAAATGTAAATGAAATTATATGTAACCAATAGTATAGCTTCAAAACATAAAGCAAAATTGGCAATATTAAAGAGATAAACCTATTATCATAGCAGAAGATATTAACATCCCTCCATGAAACTGCTACAACAAGCAAACAAAACGAAAATCAGTGGAGATGTAGATTATTTGAAAAACATGACTGCCAAACTTGAGCTAATTGATTTTGTAAACACTGCACCTGACAAGTGCAAAATGCACATTCTTCCAAGTGCACTTGGAACACTCACCAAAATTACCAGTTGGTGGAATATAGACTCTTCGAACAAATTTCAAAAGACTGAAATCAATAATAAAATGATAAGTAGAAACCCTCCCCCCAAATTTGAAAGCAATATACTTCTAATACTCTATGGGTTAAAAAATTTCAATGAAAGTATAAAACTATTTTGAATGAAATGGTAGTGTGGAAAAAAATATATATCCTGTATCACAAAAGTGATTATTTTAAAAGGCTATACTAAAAGGGGAAATTTACAGCCTTGAAATGCCTATATTAGAAAATAAGAAAGTTTATATTCAATGATCCTAATATGTGTCTCAGTAAATTAGAAAATAAACAACAAATTGTACCCAAAGTAAATAGAAGAAAGAAAATAGTCAATCAAAAGAACAAAATAATAAATTTAAAAATATATACAAGGGCCAAGACAACTTAATAGGGAAAGAATAGTCTTGGTAGTTAGTGGTAGATGGTACTAGAAACAACTGGATTGCATGAATACCCACATTCAAAAGAATGAATATAGATCCCTCCTTCATACTATGTACAAAGATTAACTCAAAGTGGCTCACATACCTAACTGTAAGAGCTAAAATTATAAGACTCTTAGAAGAAAACACAGGAGTACATCTTTGTGATTTTTGGTCAGGCAATGATTTCTTAGATTCAATAGTAACAGCACTATAATATATAATATACATTAATTATATAATTAATAATATAATTATTATATTATTAATTATATAATTAATTCTAATTATATAGCATATATTAATTCTAATATTAATGATATAATAATTATGTTAGCATAATTATTATATTGAAATATATAATGTATATTATATATTTATAATAGGGGAATTGTATCCAGAACATATAAATAACTCTGACAACTCAGTAATAAAAAGATAATTGAATAGACATTTTTTCAAAGATATATGGGTGGCAAATAAACACCTGAAAACATGCTTACCATCATTAGGCATTAGGCAAATTAAAAATAAAAATCACAATGACCATATCATACCCATGAGGATGGTTATAATTAAAAAGACAGACAATAACAAGTGTTGGAGAGAATGTAGAGAAAATGAAATGTTCATATATTCCTGGTGAAAATTTAAAATGGTACAGTCACTAAGGAAAACACTGTGGCAGTTCCTCAAATTGTTAAATATAGAGGTACCATATGACCACTTGATTGTACTTGTAAGTATCTAATGAAGAAAATGAAAATATATGCTCATATAAATACTTGTACACAAATGCCCATAATAGCCTCTTTCACCAATAGTCAAGAAGTGGAGACAACCCAAATCAACTGTGAATGAATAACAAAATGCAATGTATTCATACAATGGAATACTACTTGGCACTAGAGATGAAGTACTGATACATGCTCTGAGATGGATGAGCCTCAAAAACATCATGCTAAGTAAAATAAATGAGTCACAAAAAGCCACGTATTGTACAATTCCATTTGTACGAGATATTCAGAGACAAAAGTAGATTAGTAGTTGCCTAAGCCTGTAGGGCAGGAGGTTGTAGGGAAAGCTGGTGAGTGATTGCTACCGGGTAACAATTTCCTCTGAGGATGCTGACAACGTTCTGAAATTAGATTGCTCTGATGGTTGTACATCTCTGTAAATATATTTTTCAATTCAAAAACTGTTGAATTATACACTTGAACAGAATATATATCAATAGAGTTGTTAATAAACAAATATACAATGGAAAAAATGGAAAAAGTATAAAATTTGTTCATTGAAATACAATGATTATAACTAGCAAGACATATCATGATAAAGAGACTAGTCAAAAATATCAATATCAGAAAGGAAAAGAAGACATCATTACAGATCTTACAGGCATTAAAAAATAGTATGACTGGGGTGCCTGGGTGGCAACTGACTCTTGATTTCAGCTAAGATTATGATGTCATGGGTCATGAGATCGAGTGCCACATTGGGCTCTGTGATGACGGCATGAAGCCTGATTGGAATTCTCTCTCCTCTCTCTCTGTCCTTACCCTGCTCATGCTCTCTCTTTCTCAAAAATAAACAAATTTCAAAAGATAATAAGACCAATTTTATGCTAATAAGTTTGAGAACCTAGTATTCTTTGGATGAAATGGACGTATTCCCAGAAAAACATCGCTTATCAAAACTGATAGAAAAGTGAAATAAATTCTTTCCATATTTCTGAAATTATTGAAATCTCTTTTCACTGTCATGGGTTTATTCTTTTCTGCACATTTATTTAATCTTTCTTTGGGACCTCAGAAAGACAAAGGAGGTAAATCACTACCCTGAAAGTGAAGTACACATTTGAGTAGAAAAGCAAATATTAAAGAAAAGTAGATGATTTGAGAGAGACATTTTTAATCTAATAAGAAAACATCACTTTGTCCCTTTTAAATAGGAAAGTAGAATAAAATCACTTTTTTTAATAGAGAAGCGGACTTATTTTTAATCTTGGCTCTGCATTTACTTATGTGTAGCACAATCAATGTATTATAGTAGTCCAAAGATTAGCAAACACATTGCATAAACACTAGGTAAAAGAACATGTTTTCTTAAACGTTTTTCACTAAGAGTTAAGCTGGTCTCTGTGACAAGAATTAATACAGGCCAGTGGCTGTGGACCTAATCCTAAGACATTTTAGAAAATATGGTGACTAGGGGTTTCTGGGCTTTGATAAAACACTATGCATATAACTGCACTAATTTTAAGTTTATTCTTACATAGTGAAGAGGCGATAACAACAACAACAATGTCATGCACACTGAATAGCCCCGGTTTGTCTGATTTCCATATGTGAAATTACTCAACCCATGAAAACAAGACAACCAATTTTTGTTTGCAGTCTCATCGCAATATGTGTAATAAAATTTAGTCGGTGTGATGATGTATCTGTGAAAGTTGACAAGTTGGTAACTGCAGTGTGAAAGCTATTTCATTTTTTATCTTTAAAGAATTACTGGATCGTTAAATTAAATTTTATTCCTGTAGGCTGCTTCAAACACATAGAAACCAGGTGTCTAAGTTCCCATATCTGCATTTGAGTCGCTGGTTTCCTAATGGAGAGTCACAAAGCTGTACTCATGAATTATTCCACCTAATAATTACAGTTGACAATTACTATGGTGATATAAAAATAATTTAACAGGCCATAAACTAAAAGGTTGCTTTTAACCTAAGGGATTTGCTTCATATGTTGAACAGACATTTTACTGGATGATATTGTGCTAAATAGTTAAAACAAATTAAGCCAACATGAGAGAATACATTAAACAAGCTTATCCCTTTCCCTGGAAATGTAGTTGATAATTATTAGTATCCAAGGGGATAATCAACCAATCAATTATTTCAAATATAAATCCAGAAAGTATGTTTTTCATCTCCAAATTCATTTAAAGCACTATTTAAAACTGCATTTCATTTGCACTTTAACATTTAAGGGTGCAAATAAAAATCTCAGAAAAGATTATTACCACTCCTATAAAAATGCACTAACTGCCCTGTTTCCAATCCAGATAAATCCCCTTGGCAAATATTTAGCCAAAACCTATGTTTTCCTATCTGTGAAATGGGAAATATAATATCTATATTATAGAGCTGTTATGAGAATTTTAAAATATATATATAAATAATATGTATATATTACATATATGTACAAAGTATCTATACATACACAATATGATATACAATCTATTCATAATATATATAACACACAGAAAGTAATACAATATATGCAATACAAATAATGTATTCCATAAAATGTGCAACAAATTCAGATTTAATTGTGAATCTCAATTAAACTTATTTCTGATAAAGTCAGTGTTTTAATTTTTCCCTGGGCATATTCTTTGCAGCATAGCAAAGTGTATTAGAGCAAGTGTATTAGACTCACTGTTCTCTCAATGGAACCTACCCTTTATGTAGCCACTAAATTATTAGAAGTGTTGCTATGAGCCTAATATATATACAAGGCTACGTGTTGGGGGGCACCTGGGTGGCTCAGTCTATTAAGCATCTGACTCAGGCTCAGGTCATGACCTCCAGGTCAGCAAGTTAGAGCCCCGCATCAGGCTGTGTGCTGACAGCTCAGAGCCTGGAGCCTCCTTCAGATTCTGTCTCCCTGTCTCTCTGCCCCTCCCCCCCATCCCCTCCCTGCACACTCTGTCCCTCTCTCTCTCTCAAAACTAAATAAACATTTAAGAAAAATAAAAAAGACTACATGTTGGATATTAAGGCTGAATAAATTATATTAAATATTTAGTTTAATTTCACTACCTGTAGAAAGTGAGATCTTTAGCATTTAGTTTAAGTGTACTTCTCTAACTTTGTTCTTAAAGATGATTCTGTTTACTTACTACACCGAATTGCGGGTATGTCTTTAAAAAGGAAACAGAATACAGAGGCTTAATTTTTCCATGATAAATGTTTACACAGACTCATAGAATGCCCCTTCCTCTTCTCTCCTCACCGCCATTCTCTTTGTATCACCAAATCTTAGTGGTCTATGGGGACACTCTAACCTCCACAGCTGGGTTAGGTACCCATCTACGGGCTCCTATAACACCCTGTGTACACCCCATCCTACTCTTCACCTGGGCATTTACTGGCTTTCTTCACTGAGGTCTTGAGGTTACGCGCTGTGTCTTTCCCCCTCCTCCAATAATATATAAATATTGCATAGTATAGTGCTTGGTACATAGCTGACTCTCAGTAGAGACTAGTTAAATGAATACATGAAGAGACTTTCTAAATTGAGCAATTACTGTGATTCAGACAGTTGTGAATCACTGATTTCTTCTGCGATTCTTTTACCCCTGTTTTGTTCCATGATGACACATAGCTCTGGAGCCCCAAACTGTAAGACAACAATTCACAACACTGATACCAAACAATCCATTCATCAGGGGTGCAGTAACTATAATGGTGGGTTAGAAGAGAAGTTGTTCTAGGGTAAAAATCATCATGTTCTATCATGCAATGGCCTATCAAACATTTACATGAACTAAATATTCTCTACGAAGTAGCAGAGAGGACTGGAAACATTTAGAATGCCAGATTCCTGCTCTGCCACTTTTCTAATCTTTCCCAACCTTAGTTTCTCTGTCCATGAAAAGGGAAGAGCTAAACCTACTTTCAGAATTACCATTTTGAGATACATATCTAAATTCATTGGCATAGAATAGGCATTAAAATGCTATTATATTTTTAATTATTGTGTTTGGAGATACACATTTGTCTAAGGCCTCTATCCTACTTGTCTTTTGAATAATATTGAGTAGGACTGTTGCACAGAAACAGCTCTGGAATCTTCAGTCCTATTCTGACTGGTTCCACTTATTTCCAGGTGCAGTTTTTATTCTGAGGCAAAAACAAGCTGACCCAACAAATATCAAGGAAATTTATCCAACCTGCTCCTTCTCTATAAAGCACAAACTAGTCCCACGAAAGCTAGGGCAAAGAAGAAACCTTTGCCATCAGTGTCATTTGTGAGTGGAGAATAACAGTGTGCCTCAATTCGACACACACATGAGGCCTCTCCTATTTGGTTATATGCAACTCTGCTCATTGGTCCTCAGATAACGAAATTAAAATACCTGAAAATCCATGTGCTCTAAATACCATACAGAGAGCAGTATTCAACAACTACTGGGAATTAAACATCTTTCTGACGAACTCACAATTTATATCTAAATTAAACGACAGACATGACACATTTGATAACAAGCAGATGTGAACATGATCTCATGATTTATTCCCTGGAGGAAAAGATCTCTTCATGTGAGGAGTGCTTTTAGATCAATTACTACTATTGTAATGATCATGTTTTGACACTGTTCGGTAACTATACAATTAAAGTTAACACACTACTTTAAGCTACACAGTGAATATAATTTTTCTTCCCAGTGTGATGTTTGAGGCACCAGTCTCCCCTCCTTTGCATTCTTCAACTCAATCTGTTTCCATAACAACCACCGGGATATATTTTTAATGATTTTACTTTCTTACAAAAATCAAAGCTCTTGAAAGGCATAATGTCCTTTATTTAATTTCCCTCATTTGTGTTTTATAGTTATCTAATAAAACTTTAGATTTCACTCACTATTGCCTTTGGCAGTACTTAGTAAAGGCTTTGTAATAGTGATTAAAAACAATAACTGATAAATGACCACATAAGAAAGAATTAAAAGGGAAAAGACAATGAGGTTGAAAAAACTCTGCAAATTCTATCTGCCCTGATGCAACTTATTTTCAGAATGCTTAAAGACCACTCCACAATAAGCAACTGGCCCACTTGCTCAGAGAAATAAGGGTGAGCCTGTTGAAAATAAGGCAGTGGCTTTAATGAGAAATCTAATATACTCAGATTCTCTTTCTGTTTACCTTTTATTTGGTTTCTAAGAGAGGTAATGTTTGTGGGGCAATACCAATCCACTTTCTATAGGCAGATGTCTGGTTTCCTTTAGTCTGGAAAGACTAAAGTGAGTGATGGGCACAGTTGGGAAAAGAGTGAGGACAATGGTGAATATTGAGTGTGATTTCTTAATAAGCACAACTCTGCATTTCACTGTTTACGCACTGAGCAAACTACTTCCCATACTAACTTTTTACTGAAAGCAGAATCTCATTTTAGTAGAATACATTTTTTATAATCATAATTTTAGTTTCCAAAACTTAACTATGTATTGTGGGCATAGAAACCATCTCAAAATTGTGTGGTCTTTAAGATGAGTTCTTCCATCTCTTAAAGCATGTGGCATTTCCAATAAGAAGGGATTTAGTATATGAGATATTACACTTAACAGAGCTTTATAAACAAATAAAACTCGCTTTCACTCAGTTCATGCTCTCTGCTTAAGCTGTTTATCCACTCCACAAGTTTTATTACGTTCCTATTATGTTCCAAAACCAGGGTAGAGGGGTAAATAAGACAGATCGTCTCTTTTTCATCTTACGTCCATGTGTGGAGAAACAGAAAATAAGCCACTATGCGTTCATATTTATATAAATATTTTCAGATAAAGATGAGTGCAAATAAAAGCAACACAGAACTGACATAATGAATGGGTGAGGCATAATTGGGCGTGATACTAGGAGAAACTCTAGTCAAGGTTGTTAGGATAGATATGCTAAGACCCAAATGAAGAAGCTAGCCATGGAAAGATCTAGAAAAAGAAAGTTTTAGGTGTATAATTTAGATCCATGAAGAATGCACATATATATTACACAAACATCCAAGCTTAATATAAAACTGAGGAAATAATCATATAGCCTATGAGCAATAAGAAAAACAGAAAAGTGACCCTCATATTCAGGTCCTTAATGTATATAACAAAAATAATCTCCCAATTACTAATTGATGAAGCATATTACTTTCTTCCTCAGTTTGATATGTTAACATCTATGTATAAACAATCAACTTGGATCAAATTTTATGGTCAGTAGTCAAAAGGATGTAATTATTCACCCCTATTTGGTCATTAAATATCATATATTAGTTTCAATACAACATACTCTAACCAGTTCAACCAATTCCACTGCTGAATGTTATGAATAGAAGCTACACAGTTTAAAACATTTTGTGAGTTTTATCAAAAATACTTTGACCTACTAGACTTGGATATGGCTATGCATAGCAAATGATATCCACTCCACCTCATTTTTACAAGTTTTTGCATAGAATAAGGAAAAAAACATTGTATTCACCGATCTATAGCAAAAACTGTACCTGACTTAGTTCCTTTGATTTCATCAAATTTTGCTCTTTTGTGATTGTTTAAATGGTGACATCACTTGTAATTAATGTTATACGAATTCTATGCACTTATGAATTTTCTGTACGATACCCACGGGATGTCAATATCCATCAATGATAAAGAATGGGATCCTAAATGAAAAAGTCTCAAGTTCAGGTGCTGATTTTTTTCTATATTACACAAATATCCAAGTGGTCTAGTTTAATATAAAACCAAGGAAATAACAGTAAAGCCTATGAGCAATAACAGAAAGTGATAAAGAGATAATTCTTCAACTAAAACATACAACCCACTTGCATGCTTCTAAAAGAAGTAAAAATAAAGGTACCATATTCTCATTTCTGATTTTTCATAAGCCTAATAAGTATGGAATTCTAACATTCAACATAACTGTTCTATTTTGAAAATAAAAGATTATGATACAGTGAAACATGAAATGTTTTTAACTGATGTTTTATTAATAAACACTTACCAGACTGTGTAAGAAGGTACATTCTCTAGTAGCTGCAATTTGATTTTTTATATGTGTATTATCAGTAAGTTATATCTTATTCTTAGAGAAGCTTCAGAACAAATGGGAAAAATCTTAAGATTTAAATAAGACAGAAATCAGAGTCACTCCTTCTCCCTTTTTACTTGCTACTGAAAGGAATTATTTAACCTTTCTGAGTTAGACTATTTTCACTTGTATAATAAAACAATAGTAGCAACTTCTCATAATGGGTGTGGTATATAAGTAACCTGGAAATTAGAACGCCTGCGGCCTATGATTTAGAGTGAATTACCAAAAACTCTTAAGAACATCTCCATATCATTACCTACTTGAATAAATTTTGCCTCATGTTCATCTCAGTATGGTTGTGAGCTTTAATGAAACAATACACAAAAAGACTGCTTTGGAAATTATAAAGCTTTATAGGCATATATCTTATTGCAAATCTTTTTTTTTTTCCATTTGAATGTATATGTCTGTATTACATACCTCTTGAAAGCTTACTTACCTCGTCCCTCCTTTTTTGTCTATTCTAGAGTCACGGGCACCTCATCCTGGACCACGTACATTGAAGGATGCAAAAATGTGCCCTGAGCTGATGAATACGAGTTTGGAAGCGGCAATTCACCTCATCGAACACATAAAGTGACACTTTGTTCTTCTCTCTAACGCTAGTCCATTGATAGCCTCAAAGACTCATCACTGATTATAGAAAAGTAATTTTCTTTGGAGTCATTGATGACTATCTAAAGTGACATTTTGGATCTCCCTATTTTGACTTCCATAGACGTTTCTCAACTCTGTTCCTCATAAAATTGCTCCCTTTCTTATATCTGATTATTATGATCTCCTTTGATCTTATTTTAAAATTTAATATTGAAACTCTGATTTGATTCTGGATATTGCTTAATGGTCCAGTCACTATAAGGTGTCTTGTTTTTATTTTAATATGTAAACTGTTGCAATAAATTTAAAAGATAGATTTCTTCCTAGCTGTCATACAAGGGGCTGCCCACCCTATGGTTGCACTTGGGAAGATGGCTGCTTAATAAGCATAATCTCTCAAAACTCTCAATGTCTTTATATGATTTGAGAGATTTAAGCTAAATATATATTTTCTGAATTTAAAAACCAGGTAGCCTGAATTGTCTTATATGTTTTTAAAAAAAAAAAACACCTCTCAAAATCCACCTATGTGTGGAAACATATGGTATCTTGAGAGACTTAGCAGAAAGCCAGGGAGGAGGGGAGAGGGGAAAGAAAAAGAGACACAGAGAGGGAGGGAGACAAAACATAAGAGACTCTCAAAGACTAAGAACAAACTGAGGGGAGAGGGGAGTGTAGGAGGGGGGAGAGTGGATGATGGGCACAGAGGAGGGCACTTGCTGGGATGAGCACTGGGTGTTGTATGGAAACCAATTTGACAATACACTATTAAAAAAAGCCTCTATTCTCTTCAATTAAGTCAGTTATTGATGACACAGTGGTGAAAATGGCTATACAATCAGCCATATTGATATGCCAGCACAGAGCAGAGAATAACCTGTCACATGTAATCATGAGGTTATAAAGAAAAGACCCTATTAGTCTTTATGCCACACTATAATGTATTATCTCATTCAGTCTTTGCGTTTAACTAAATGTATACAATTCAAATAACGACATGATAGAGTGGCCCACCAGATTTAGACTGCTTGGATTGCTGGAATTCTAATTTCACGAGTATTACCTGCATCACTTTGGGCAGGTTTTTAAATTTCTCCATGCCTCAGTTTCCTCATCCATAAAATAAGAATAATGATTATTCCTACCTCATCGGATTCTTGTGAGTATTAAAAATGAGAATATGTGTAAAATACTTAGAATATTCCTGGCACTTCATAATCGGCCATCTCCCTCTGTCTCCTGTTCCTCCTCATCTTAATTATCATCATCTCTAGATGGGGTATGATTTGTACAGGAAAGCCTCATTACTCTGGATGACAGCAGAAGAGTAAAAAGTATGGGTATACAAAATGGAAATGCAGGACAAAACTGCTACCTCTCGAAGAAATGCGTTTGTGGTAGAGGCTGGCTGAACACTCTCCATTTCCTTATTCTAGTCTGTTAGGAAGACCATATTTCCCATCATTCTGACAGGTACACTGGGGTATGTCATTGATTTCCAGCCAAGAGCATCAGAGTAGAAGTGGTACATCTCTCTTCCAAACCAAACCAGATATTTTCATGGTCACCCATTATATTCTTTCCCTTATCTGATAAACTCAGATGTCCTTTGTTTAAGATAGTAGCAGGGATCTCTGCATTCACAGCTGGAGAGTCAAAAGTCCCTTATCAGTGAGTCATGAGCAAAAGCAAACCTGTATCATGCTAAGCTTTTGAAATTTTTGAATTTATTTGTTAAAGATCCTATTCTTAATTATACTGATTTCTAAACTAATACCACTCAGCTCTAAACCACTTCTTCTCTATTCCACTTCGAGATGCTGGAGCTAGGGGCTTTCAAACCAGATTTCTCCTTTGACATTACCACTTGGTCGGGTCTGCCAATACTAGTTAGTGTTCATGGAAACTAGAAAGAAGATGGAGAGAAAAAGGATTCACTTCTTGCTTACCCTGTTTCTGCTAGTGTCACCTCAGCAGTGACTTTTTTTTTTTAATGTTTATTTATTTTCGAGAGACATAGAGACAGAGCGTGAGCAGGGGAAGGGTAGAGAGAGAGGGAGATACAGAATCTGAAGCAGGCTCCAGGCTCTGATGAGCCGTCAGCACAGAGCCCGATGTGGGGCTCGAACTCACAGGCCGTGAGATCATGACCTGAGCTGAAGTCGGCTGCTTAACCGACTGAGCCACCCAGGTGCCCCAGCAGTGACTTTTTAAGTCAGCAGTGGAAGGTGGGTCCAGTTTCTACGTTTTCTTCACACTCCTGGAACTATCCTTATTACACTATCCCCCCTTCCTCCCACTTAAAAATGTAAGGACTGAGAAGAACATCTCCATCATGGTCTAGGTCTAAGATCCTCAGGGCCTCTCCCCTAGACTCAAGTTTCCAGCGTCAGCTGAGAAGCATTCCTCCCCAGAGTCTGAGGGGCAATTCTGAGGCGCCTCTCCTTCAACCTCTTAGGTTTGAATAATTCCTGCCTCGTCTCGCTGCTAGCTCTCTGTGTGGGTGTTTGTTACTTCTTGCGGTTACTAACCACGTATACCTGTTTTTTTTTTTTGTTTTTGTTTTTACTTTTTCAGTCTTCCAAAAGCTGATTAAACAAATGTTCATATTACATCCTTTGTTAGAATTACCGCTGACTATTTTCCTTACTGCACCCCGACTTTTACAACTACTCAAATACAGGAATTGGTAGCCAAAGCTTGTGCTACCGTAACAAAAACCTAAAATATCCGGTTTAGTGGTTAGGCAACGGGTAGCAAGGAAATCAATGTCCAAAGTAGGAAGTCATCTCTCTGCATGATGTTTTGGCAAAACTCTTGGCAAAACCGCTATTATTTTTGAACCGAATTAACTTGAGAGGCAGACAGTGGGCCTGCTGGGCTGGCAGCACTCAAAACAGACGGAAAAACAAAACTTAATAATGTACGTTAACGATAATTGGCTCCATTCAGCAAAGCGTTATAAGCAGCTCAGCAAATCAAATCTAGTGTAAAAGCAAATCTGACTGGGAATAGAGAGACTCCAAAGTTTTGGGGGCTTTTTGGACAAAATATCTGGCTTCTTCTAAACCCTAAATGATGGGACAGATGACATTGATTTAAGTGTTGAGTAACAAAGATGCAATAAAAATTTACATTTGTATAAAGTCACTCCAGGCAAATATAAGATTTAGAGCTGACGAGGAGTAAAACTTCTCTGCTGAATAAAGTTATCTCTGTACAAAGATCAGGTTAAGGATGTAATCCTCCAGCCTAATTTTCAAGATAATATCATCTTGAGAGAGAGACATGTGAGAAGAGAAAGTCAAGGGCTCCAAGAAAGAACTTTCTTAAGCACATGGACTATCAGCGAGCAAAGAGATCAGAATCCTATGAAGATTTCTGAAAACTATAGTTCCAAAATATCATGATCCCAGAAATATGAACCTTAAAATATTTAGGTCTTAAAACAACCCTTGCTCCCATAATTTTCCCAAAACAGGGAAAAATATTTAAGGCTGTACAACTGTAAATAAGCACTTTAAATGTGGACAAAGAAAATACAAGAAAATGACGACCTTCTCACAAAGTACATCGAGAGACCAGAGAGAACCACAAACAAAGAAGATCTTCCATAGAGCGGCTGAAAGCCTATTCAAGGATCCCCCCTGAAATCTACATTAGGGAGACTTTATAATGTCTGCCCAGCAGGATTTCACCTCTGATTTCCGTGTATATCTGATTCTTTCCTTTTTCAAGCATGAGTGTGACTGTGGTTTCCCTCTTCCTACTCCTCTCCTATATACTGGGTATAAATGGCTGTCGAGACCTGGTTGCAAAATACAGATAATTGATTCATAGGTGATTCACCATTATTATCATTTGATGAGGACTATAAATAACCAGTGATCATGGACTTGAAGTGAATCCAGTGACTGGAATGCTTTTGTTATTTCTCTTGGAGAATAATAATCCTTTTTCATGAGGGAGTGGAAACATGACATGATATTTGGCAACCAGAAGGGAATTCTATGGCAGAGGTGGACGGACTAGGTGCACCCTAATTACATCTGCTCTTCCCGATCATGGCGCTTCCAACATTTACCGGGTTCCCTTGCAGTTCAGATGGGGTCATTAGACTACGATTGGTCAGTGGATGGATATGCATACATTCAGGCTGCTCCAACCATAAGCACAGTGGCCCCCATACTCTCTTCCTTTTCCTCGGGGACCTAAGAAGCCACGTGCTTAAGGAGTCAGCATTAAAAGAGGAAAGGAATATGCATCTTTGAATCATCATTTGATAATGAAGGAGACCTGCCAAGACACATTGGCTATGATATAAGAAAGACGTATTTTATTTTTCTATGTTAAGAAACCGAGATGCTGAAATTATGTTACAGTGGCTGGAGGTCATCTACCTAACACAGCATTAGATTTTAAAATATTAATTACTGGTTTTATTAAATTGGTAACTTATGGCTTTTCTTTCCACTAAAAGTATCTGGATGGGAAGAAAATGTCATCAAGAAAGTGAGGCAGTATGGTATAGAAGAAAAAAGCCTTACCTTGTGAATCCTGGCTTCTAGCAATCTTTTTTTTTTTTAATCATTTACTAGCTAAGTGACACTGAAAAAGTGTCAATTAATTTCCCCACGGTCCATGTCTGGAAAATTAAGCTAATATTAGGTTGCCCAATTATAGGAGAAAGCCAGGCCAAATGTTTACTCAGGATTTTTTACGGTTTTGATCTATGGTTCTATGAAATAGAAATTAAGGACTAAAGCCGTTCTAATAAAGGCATAGTATTCTTTTTAATTTTAAAATGTTTAGCCTTTGCATGATGCCTGACGAAGTCCAGCATTATTTATTTATATATAAATATTGTGTAACACATTTTTAGATGGTGTTAACTCATGCCAAGCAGTTTTATTGAAAATAATACTTTACCAAAGATCGTGTTAGACGAAGATGAAACAGCATGGATGACAATTTCAAAAAAATCTACTTCCCAGAATGCTGACTATCTAATTGTGTTGCACACAGTTCGTCATACCCTCGCCCCACTCCTTACAATCTAAGATGCTGGAACTTAAGCAGAGTTAAACATAGCTTCTATGTTTTGTCAACTGAATGTCTATTCCTTCAAATGGTTTCTCCTGCTATTGACTCAATAATGTTTGCTCAGGATCATTATTTATATATAAAATAATGGAAATTATCAAATAATTCAAGAGCAAAAAATAAACCTAAAATCTTTCTTCATATTTAATTATATGTTCATCAACTAATAAATAAGGCTACTTAAAAACACTTGTGTCCATATGAAATGACAATACAACAATCAAAATATATCTAACATGTCAATTTGAAACTTAGAGACTGAATGGAACTCATCCTTTTTAAGTCAAAATGAAGAACGTTGCAGCCAAATCTAAACAAAGAACGCATAAAAGCCCTTTTGCCAATGAGTTCTCTTTTCCTAATCACTGGAAAATAAAGGCTAGCTTTAGCCGGGTGTTTGAATTTAAAGCAGAAAACAAAAAAACGAAAGAGTATATTATTGATTGAGCCTTCAAATTATTTTTGCAAGTATTTAATTCACAATTTATATAAAATGAGAATATTAATCCCCTTTTCAGACATTTTTAGAATATGTAGGAAAACACAGAAGGAAAAATTCTGATTTTTCATTACTTTTGGGTAACTCTGTACTTGGTTTCCTTCCCTGATTCCATTACACAGTATAGAATGCAAGATATGAACTTTAAATAACTTCAAGATCACCAACACAATGGAGGGGCAATGTCCAAGGAAATATAAAGAAAAAGAACTTGTTTCTTCTGAATGAAGCTCTAATAGTACATGACATTAGATATTTTTATTAATATAAATTACACTGAATCTATATGAATATAATGCAAATATTGTAACCGAGTATAACGTTTACTTAAAAACTTATACCTTTCCACATTTCCTTAGCATTCCATTTATATACAAGCCATTTTGAAGAAAAATAACTTTTCAACTCACCAATGTGGAGGTTTGTGAGGCATCAGCCAAATCCCCTGAGATCTCGGGTGTTCGCGTGTTGTTTGGGATTCTGTGAGGGTTACGGGCTATCGCTTCACACCAGCCCAGCATTTTCTCCTTCCTCTTATCCCTTTTCAATTTCTGAAATTCTGAAAATAATTTACATTCCCTGAAACAGGTCACTTATTTTAGTTGTCTGCTTTTGGAAAATGTACATAATTGAAATTAAATAAGCAATATAATGATGTACCAATGGAGACATTCTATTTTAATCAGAGGTTATGAGGAGGGAAAGAAGAATATGCTGATTATTAATAATATCCCAAGACACGAGGCAATGGAAACAGCACATTATCTATTCAAAGAGCCTAACATCTTTTATACCCCAATTTGTGACACTTCTAGTGGGAGTTCCTTGCATCAGGTTCTAAGAGTTATTTTCAAGGATTAGTTTAAAACACAAGCTCTTACCTTGGGAGCCAAGAACATTTCCAGTTCCTATATATCTACATACTTCAATGACATCTAAAATTAGGCATAGCTTTTCAGCTGTGCCCTACAGATGCAAAATAAATTGAACACAGGTCAGTGATAAAGATTTCTCATTCTGGCAGTGACACTATTATCTCCCTCATAAAGTTCTTTCAACTGAAGAAGGAGAAATTTTAGTGCAAGCATGGTAAAGGCAGTGTATGACATCCATCACCAGTATAGTCTATTCAAAAATAATAATTTTAACAAATTTCCTTATTTTATCCTGAGTAAAAATATTCCACAATTCTTTCTAGCTTTCCAGAATTTTCCATCTGGGGAGGTTTTTGGTGTTTTTTTGTTGTTGGTGTTGTCTGTTTGTTTGTTTGTTTTTTGTCTCTGAAAAAGTATTATCAACAATGACTTTTTTGTAATGGAGAAAACATTGTTTCCCTTGTAAAGTTTTACAGCCTACTTTTCCACTCCACCACACTCAGTAATTAGAAATACTTTATTGCAGGTCTTTAGTTAAATGCATTATACTGTCAATTAAATATCAAAAATAATGTGGAGTAATTATTTTTCACAGCATCCAAAGCAATTAGCAATCTGGTGGTTTATAACATTTCAGAGATTCAAAATAGCACATTTCATAGCACTAAGAAAAGTAACATAAAGAAAGGTTGCGCTAATGGATTGAAGAGTTATTACTCTAAATGACAAAATACTCGAGCTAAATGGATCTGAACAATGTAAACAGGGATTTAAAAAAAAAAAAACAACTTTAGGGCGTCAGTTCAAGATGGCAGCCTAGGAAGACCCTGGACTCACCTCCTCCTATGCACACATCAAATCTACAGGTATGTATAGAAAAATTTTCTCTGAAAAAAATGTGAGGGGCGCCTGGGTGGCTCAGTCGGTTAAGCGGCCGACTCCGGCTCAGGTCACGATCTCACGGTCTGTGAGTTCGAGCCCCACATCGGGCTCTGTGCTGATGGCTCATCAGAGCCTGGAGCCTGCTTCGGATTCTGTGTCTCCCTCTCTCTCTGCCCTTCCCCTGCTCATGCTCTATCTCTATGTCTCTCAAAAAAAAAAAAAAATGTGAAAACCACCTGACCAGCACCTTCATAACAAAGGATAAAAAGCATACTTTTTTGGGTAAGAGATTCAGAGATATGGTCTTGCCAAAACGCTGCGCCTGGTGTGGAGACACGCAAGCAGGAACAATCTCACAAATAAGAAGCATACCCCTGAGAAGCAAGGGTTATGAGTCCCACATCACATTACCCAACCTTTGGGACCTGCACCAGAGATGTAAGCCCCCAAAAGCCCGGCTTTGAAAAACCAGAGTCTTTAATCCAGGAGACCCAAAGGGCCATAGGTACTGAGACTTCAAACTTAAAGGGCTTGCACAGGCTCGCTTGCCCTGTGACCCAGCACGAAAGCAGTAGGTTGAAACTGGCTGGACAATATGTGAAGAAGATTCACTGAATAATCTTAAAGGCATCTCTGGAGGGTCAAGGGCATGTTGGAACTCTCTCCTGGAACAAAGGTGCTGGTAGGTAACATTTTTGCACCCTCCTTCTACCTTGCCATTATTGCCTACACTGACCCAGCGTTTCCCTTCAACCCTGAACTGCTAAACCCAGCAGGTGGGCATGTTTCAGCCTGGTACTTTCCCACAGCCCTGCCTTGCTAGACCCAAAGCCCTGGTCTGAGGCTTCCCCAGGGACCCACCAGAGACAACAGGACATGCAGTGTTCTCAGGCCATGCCACTTGAATACCAGGTTCTGGTGGCCACGGGGGCTTGTATTTCTGGTCTCCATGGACTGAAGGAATCAAAGACACTTTTGGGCAGGCTATCACACCAAGGCATTGAAATACCCACCATTTTTTGTGACTACTTCTTGAAGACAGAGAGATAGCTGTTTTGTTTAATACACAGAAACAGCGAGAGTCAAAGTGAGAAAAGAGAGGACTGAGTTCCAAATGAAAGAACAAACTAAAATCACAGGGAAAAACCCAATGAAATGGCCTACTTAATAAGAACTTCAAAGTAATGGTTATAAAGATACTCACCAATCTTGGGAGAAGAGTGGATGCAGGAACAAGAAATTGAATAAGGAGATAAAAAATATAAGAAAGTACCAAAAAGAAGTCACAGACCTGAATGATATGATAACTGAACTGAAAAATATACTAGAGGGGTTCAACTGCAGACTAGTTGATGCTGAAGAGAAGATGAGTGACGTAGAAGACAAGGCAATGGAACTAACCCAAACAGAGCACAAAAATAAAATAAAATTTTAAAAAAGTTCAAAAAGTGAAGACAGCTTAAAGGACCCATGGAACAACATTAAGCAGAACAACATCTGCATTATAGAGGCCACAGGAAAAAATTAAAAATACCTTGAAACAAATAAAAATAAAAATTCAACACACTATAATCTATGGAATGCAGTATGAGCAGTTCTAAGAGAGAGATTCAGGCCTACTTCAAGAAACATGAAAATCTCAAATAAACAATTACCTTTACACCTAAAGGAATGAGAAAAAGAGGAACAAATGATGCCCAAAGTTAGAAGGATGAAGGAAATAATAAAGACTAGAGCAGTAATAAATGAAATAAAGACAAGAAAAAAAGACAAAAGAAAAGATCAATGAAACTAAGAGCTGGTTATTTAAAAAGAAAAACAAAACTGATAAACTTTAGCTAGATTTACTAAGAAACACAAGGGAAGGAGCTCATATAAATAAAATTAGAAATGAAAGAGAAGTTACAACTACTCTTAAAGAAATACAAAGGATCCTAAGAG
This sequence comes from Paguma larvata, assembly GCA_030068075.1. Classification (NCBI taxonomy): domain Eukaryota; kingdom Metazoa; phylum Chordata; class Mammalia; order Carnivora; family Viverridae; genus Paguma; species Paguma larvata. The sequence goes on along the minus strand of CM057823.1, from coordinate 61,599,523 downwards.
ACTACTATGAAAAGTTATATGCCAATGAATTGGATAATCTAGAAGAAATAGATATAGCCTTAGAAACATAAAACCTAAGCCTAATCATAAAGAAATAGAAAATCTGAATAGAACAATTACCAGCAAGGAGATTAAATCAAAACCACCCCTCAAACTCAAGTTCAGGCCAGATGGCATCACTGGTAAATTCTACCAAACATTCAAAGAAGATTTAATACCTATCCATTTAAAACTCTCCCCAGAGGTGCCTGGGTGGCTCAGTTGGTTAAGCGGCCTACTTCAGCTCAGGTCATGATCTCACGGACTGTGAGTTCAAGCCCCGAGTCGGGCTTTGTGCTGATGGCTCAGAGCCTGGAGCCTGCTTCAGATTCTGTGTCTCCCTCTCTCTCTGCCCTTCCCCTGCTCACACTCTGTCACTATGTCTCTCAAAAAAATAAATAATAATAATAACGTTAAAAAATAAATAAATAAAACTCTCCCCAAAAACTGAAGAGGAAGGAATCCTTCCAAATTCATTTTACGAGGCCAGTATTACTCTGATATCAAATTGGAGGGCACTATAAATATATTATATATATGTACATATATATACACACATACACACACACACACACACACACACACACACACACACACACACCAATATCCCTGATGAACACGGATGCAAAATTTCTCAACAAAATATCAGGAAACCAAATCAACAATACATTAACAAGAGCATATACCATCATCAAATGGGATTTATCTGAAGATGAAAGAATGGTTCAACATCTGGAAATCAATCAACACAATACACCACATTAACAAAATAAAGGATAAGAATCATATATCATTATCTCAATAGATGCAGAAACAGAATTTGAGAAATTTCAACATCTATGTATGATAAAAACTCTCCAGAAAAAAAAAAGATTCTCAACAAAGTAGGTATAGAGGAAATATACCTCAACATAATAAAGGATATATGACAAGCTCACAGCTAACATCATACTCAGCAGAAAAGGTTTTAGCTTTTCCCCAAATCAGGAACAGGACAAGGATGCTCATTCCTATCATTTGTATTCAACATAGATTTAAAAATCCTAGCCAGAGCAATTAGGCAAGAAAAAGAAATTAAAGACATCCAAATTGGAAAGAAAGAAGTAAAACTGTCATTATTTGTGGATGAGGTGATTTTATATATAGAAAAACCTAAAGACCGAAACAAAAGTCTAGAATAGTCAAATTCAGTGAAGTTGCAATCTACAAAGTCAATATACAAAAATCTATTGTTTTATCCACTTATAACAAACTATCAAAAAGAGAAATTAAGAAAACTATCTCTTTCACAACTGCATCAAAAAGAATACAGTACCTCAGAATAAATTTAACCAAGGGGGTTAAAGACTTTTACACTGAAAACTACGAGACACTGATGAAACTGAAAAAGACACAAATAAATGTAAAGATATTCTATGTTCATGGATTCTGAGAATTAAAATAGTTAAAATTTCTTTTTCCCAAAGAAATCTAAGGATCCAATGTAATTAATCTCTATCAAGATTCCAATGGCATTTTTCATAGAAATAGAACAAATAATCCTAAAATTTTTGTGGAGCCATAAAAGATTTCAAATAACCAAAACGATCTTGAGAAAAAACAACAAAGCTGTGGGCAACATGCTCCTTGTTTTCAAGCTTTATTACAAAGCTACAGTGATCAAAGAGCACAGTATTGGCCTAAAACCAGAAACATAAATCAATGGAACAGAATAAAGAGCTCAGAAATAAACTCATGCATATATAGTCAATTAATTTAAGATGAACAAGACAAGAATATATAATGCAGAAAGGACAGTCTGTACAATAAATGCTGATGGGAAAACTGACAGTCACATATTTAAAAAAAATGAAATGGGACCACTATCTTATACCATACACAAAAATTAACTCAAAATAGATTAAAGGATTGAATTTAAGACCTGAAAACAGAACTCCTCGGAGAAAACACAGGCAGTACGCTCATGACATCAGTTTTGGTGGTATATTTTTGTATCTGACTTTAAAGCTAGAGGCAACAATAGAAAAATAAGTAAGTAGACTACGTCAAAATAAAAAGGTGTATACTGAAGGAAATCATTGCCAAAATAAAAAGGCAACCCACTGAATGGGAGAAGATATTTGCAAATCATATATATTATTATAAGGGGGTTAATATCTAAAATATATAAAGAATTCATAAAACTCAACAACAGCAACAAAATGATTAAAAAATAAAGAGAGGATCTGAACGGACCTTTCTCCCAAAAAGACATACAGATGGCCAAAAGACACATGAAAACATTCATGAAAACATTCATGATGCTCGACATCATCAATCATCAGGGAAACACAAATCAAAACCACAACGAGATCACCTCACACCTGTCAAATGGCTATTATCAAAAAGACAAGAAATACTAAGTGTTGGCGAGGATGTGGAGAAAAGGGAACTCATGTGCTCTGTTGGCAGGAATGTACACTGGTGCCGCCACTATTAAAACAGTATGGCACTTAAAACAGAACTACTGCATGATCTAACAATTCTATTTCTGAGTATTTATCTTAAGAAAATGAAAACGTTAATTTGGAAAGATATGGAAACAACCAACTTGTCCATCAGTGGGTAAATGGGTAAAGAAGATGTGATATATACATATAGTGAAATACTACTGAGATATTTAAAAAAATGAAATTTTGACTTTTGTGAAAACATGGATGGACCTTAAGGGCATTACACCCTCAAGTGAAATAAGTCATGCAAAGACAAATACTGTGTTATTTCACTTAAATGTGAAATTTCAGAAAAAAAAATGAACAAGCAAAACAAAATTCATAAATACAAAGAACAGATTAGTGGTTGCTGGAGGGGAGGGGAGCCGAGGGGCAGATTAAAAAATGTCAGAAGGTGCAAGCTTCCAATCATAAAGTAAGTCATGGAAATGTAATGTACAGCATGGTGAATATACTTAATAATATTGTTTGCATATTATGTAACTTTATATGGTGAGAGGGGAAACTAGATTTGTGATCATCTCATATTATTTACATATATCAAATCATTCTGTTGTACACCAGAAACTAATATAATATTATAGGTCAATTATTCCTCAATAATAAAAAACTTTCATATAAATTAAGTTTAAGATACACAATGGAGGGGCGCCTGGGTGGCTCAGTCGGTTGAGCGTCCGACTTCAGCTCAGGTCATGATCTCACAGTCCGTGAGTTCGAGTCCCGCGTCGGGCTCTGTGCTGACAGCTCAGAGCCTGGAGCCTGCTTCTAATTCTGTGTCTCCCTCTCTCTCTGCCCCTCCCCCACTCATGCTCTGTCTCTGTCTCAAAAATAAACATTAAAAAAAAATTAAGAAAAAAAGACACACAATGGAATGAATTTCTTAATAAGACTATTTATTCTGAGTGAATCGTTCATTTGAGATACAGGGAAATGGTGAGGGAGCTTGAAAACAATTGCTTGGATGAGCAACAAATTATTAATGTTCAACCCTTCAACTGCTTGAGGTTTTATTGAAAATTCTTATCTGTGTTGTACAAAATCTGCATATCCGACTAATTCACACTCCACAGAAAGTAAATATTTCCACATTCCCAGTACACAGTATCTTGGTTACTCATCAGCTTTTAATTACATTTCTTGAAGTGTGCTAAGAGTAAATGAAAATGAGTATCTTTATTTCAAGGCAAGGAGGGAAATGATACATAATGACCAAAACAGTTTAATCAAGTATAAACAAATGTTCTACTTGTAAGTCATTTGCCTTTTTAAAAAAAAATATTTTAACTCTATAATTAAATATCACTTTACTACTTATAATAAAATGCTGAATTCATGCATGAATAAAAAGCATAATAAAGTGGCCCACAAAAATTATAGTATCATCAGTAGCCAACTTCTTATTTTCCATTTAGCTTTTGAGATGAAATAAAACTGTTTAATTTCATTCGCAGCATGCTTTCGTGATGGTAGTGGTGGCCATAGAGCTACGTTCCTCCTTATTCAGTCAACATGAATCCATAAGTATTGACTGAACCCCCTACTCATCAGTAGGTCTGAAGTAGGCACGGAAGAGCTATATTTTCATGTTTTGTTTGAGTTGGATTCAGAGCAACATTACAGAGAATTTTAATTTCTGAAAGTAATTAAGATCTTTCTGACTCTCTAATTTTTCAGTTTGTAAACTTATTTGCTCAACTCCCAGGTGACTACATGCTCCTCTTGATCTCAGGGGTCTTCCCCGAAGACGGCTGATGAAATCATCTTTTATAACCGTCTTGCTAAACTGCTATCAACAAGTCATCGTGGCAAGAGCTATTAAATTTTGGCTATACTTGCTGACGTAGCATGACAAAATGTCATGTGATGTTTTCTTTTGCATGTGACAACTACCTTAATTCTAGAATGACTAGGTAGGCGAAGTAACTCAACGAATTAAAACACATATTGTTTTTATCTAAATAATGTGTTCATAATAATAGTGTAATATTCGCCATGGGTACTTCACTTTCAGTTGTTGGAAAGAAAGGTGAGAAATGATACATGGCTAGGGCCTGGATGACAATGAAGCTTATAATTTAATTTGAACACGTTCATAGGAATATGTATAAGGAAAGCTAAAATGTGTAAAATGATAAGAACAATCCAACTCCATAGCTTCGCTTGAGCTTTTTATTACATGAAATAGGAATAAATGAAAATATAGCAAGGGCCTATGATGGTTATATTACTACTGCGGACACTCACACCATACTATAAGGCAGAAATTTTGTCTAATGACTCACTCTAATAAACGTCTACTAACTTTACCAGCTTCTTTAGAATCAAAGAATTCTGTATAGAAGAAACCAAAGCTTAAATGACCAAACTTTGAAAGCGGCATGGCTGTAGGCAAATTGAAAGGGAGAAGATGGGGAAAAAAGGAGAGATCCGTTGCCTCATTTCATCAATTCCTATGAATAAGATACTGTGATGGTTCCTCAAGACAGTATCTTTTCTGTTTTCATAGAACCCTCAGACTTAGGTCTCATTTTAAAGGCATCATTCTTGCCTTATTGATGACAAAGTAGAAATTCCAGAGACAGTTTAGGTGACTTAAGATAACTGAAGGATTAATAATGTTGATCGCCGAGCCTCCGCAGACCACATCCTTCCTACACAGGTCTGGAGTACTTACATTCTTAGGTGTAAGAATGCACTGTCAGTCAGAAGGGTAGGGAAATTAAGAGCATTTATAATTAACCCTAAAGCACTTTAAACTGTAAGTATCATTAGTAATATACCAGAATAGGAAAGTGGTCATTAAGCATTCATGTTAATTGCTATCTAACCATTAAACGAAGCTAATATGAGACGCAGCAATGAGCAACTTATATAATGATCACAGGAAATTGAGATTTAACTAAGCTTAATTTTAATATGCTACTTCAACCAGATATTTAATTTAATAAATAGGAGCACAGTGCATTCTCTGTGAACTAAACTGACAACATATTAAAATTAGAAAGAAAAAAACACAAGGCAATTGGGTATATCTCATGGAGAATAATTTACTTTTAATTCTGGAAACACCTACTGAATACTCCCTTTGTGCCGGACACCGCACTTGGAAGTATCAGTACAGGGATTAAAGAGATCCAGCGCTTAGAGCTAGTAGGAGAACGTGACAAATAAACTAGCTTTTGATAGCAGTGCAACGGGCACTGTGAAAACTTTGAGAAAAGACACTTGGCTTAGTATCGACTCAAGGAAAAGGTCAATTTTAGATGACTTTCCAAAAAAAAAATAAAATTACAAATCGTTTACATGACAATTAAAATTGTGACTATTTCAAAGGTTTGTGTCACTGCCTGCTGTGTTGTGCAACTCGGGGAGGCTCATTCACATCGCAATCCGTGTAAATGGCTGCTGTGCTTTGAAAGATGCTTTTTCCATAAAACTCCATGTGAATGGTACTCCTAGAGCCATGCAACCTGGCAGAGAGCAAGCCCTGCTCATTTCTCCCAATGAATCTTACTACACTTACCTTATTGTGCCCCAAGCCTAAAATAAGTTAATCTTCCCAACGGAGAAAAAAAAATGCACTTGCCTGCCTCTACCTTGCTTCTCTACCTTCTCAGCCATTTCCTTTCTAAAATCTGCCAACCATGTGTTGTCCAGTATAGTTAAGGGCTCAGTCAAATGCTCCCCCTCTTCACCATATACATATAACTGAGAACCCCCCCCCCAACCCGTCCTTCCCAACCATAAAGACAACTGTGCTCAAATTTGGGACTTGAGCATAGTCTTTATCTAAGGATCTGGAAGCATTTTTCAATTGAAAATTTTAGAGCTTTTGCTATACCTTTCTTTATTTAACTGTCAGTAAGAAATACAAAACCTCAGCTTTTGAACACTTACTGCTCTGAAATAATAATGAAGTCAATCTCCATTATGAAAGAAACAACTTGCAAGTAAGTGAAGAAAGGGGGCAGGTGAGAATATGCTTCCCTTTCTCATTGAACTGCTACATCTCTGAGAATTAATGTTTGGTCCTTAGAATGGTGTGTGTGTGTGTGTGTGTGTGTGTGTGTGTGAGTGTGTGTGTCTGTTTTCCAAGAGTACTCCTTAGATACCAAGAAAACTAAAAAATGCACACCAGCAACTGCCCTGGAACCCTGTACGACTGTTCTCAACACACGACTATGAATTGTTCTTGAAGACTTTGGAGTAATAAGACCACCAAACACTGCCGGCTGAGGATGAAGTCTGGAAGGCTTTAGACCAGACAGACCTCAGAGGAGATACCTATATTTGTTATGTCTGTTGCTATGAAACAGTTAGAGTAGGTAGGTAGTTAGGTTCTCACAGGATAACCGGAAGCCAGCACTAAGGAAGTCCTGGCCAGCTCTCAGGACAGTCGAAGGCATGTCCTGGTGGCGCTCCGCAAGCAGTTGACTCAAACTGGACAGGCCTGAGATAGCGGTACCATAACAGGAAAGCCCTGACCAAATTAGGAGGAAAAAGCACAAATTCCTGCTTCCCTGCACCAAGTAATGGATATTCTATCCCCTCGTTAACAACTGTCCATAAAAGGTAGAAGCCCAAGCCCCAACGACGCAGCTCTCTCTGGAGCTCTCTCACACTCACATTTTGAGAAGATACTTTCTCTTCAATAAACTTTATTGTTAATGTAGCCCATCTGCTGTATTGTGTGTCCATCCTTGAATTGTTTTTCATGACAAGACCCGAGATCCTCCGGCAATACCTCTGGGACGGGCTGGTTCAAGGCTCTAGTGCCTGAGGTCTCCCCGGCTCACCCAAAAACAAAGCAAAGATGTCTTGTGAGGGCCTTCTGATTTCCATGACTTGGATGTGAGGTTTCTTAAAGGAGACAGGTTCGCAGCTGTACTGTAGGATGTGTAATTCCAACTGACATAGAGCCCAATAAATAATCACTGCTAATACAACGAATAAGATAAAAAGAACTCTCCTTTGAGTAAAGTTAGGCAATGGAAACAGTATAAGGTGGCTCATAGCGAAGGTTTAAATTCTTAGTTTTTTGCTTGAACTATAGGAAGGATATTTGGCATACAGTTTTCTTTTTAACAATTCTCCCTCTACCTTGGCAATCACGTTTAGAAGCACCAACTTTTCTGTAATGTCTTATAATTTACTCTAGCCTTGTGAGGAGGCCTGGTGGTGAATAAAGAAATGGCACAATAAAAGAAAGTGGGGTTCCCGCCGCATCCTCTGTTGAGGCAGTACACGGAGAGAAGTTTTCTGAAGACACAGTCTGGGTAGCAATATGAACTATAATACTAAAGACTGTCAGAAACTGGAGAAGAGAAGAGGTAGCTTTCATGTAGGCACTTTGGGAAAACTGCAGGAACAGGGATTCTTCCAGTGCTGATAGACTAGGAGCGGTGACCCAGCAGATGGAGGGAAAGTCGCACACAAATATCCACACGAGAGATGGAGCAGTTGTTCTTTAGCGACAGCTAAAACGTGTCTTCGTGAAATTGATTACGCTACGCTTAACATTCAGCACATAGGTTGGGCCAATATATCAGACATAAAACAACGAAATGTGAGGGACTTCCACTTTAAGTTTGACATGTAGAGACTTGGAAATCATTATTCCCATCCCTAAAAAATGATAAAACTGAACAAGGTAGAAATCAATTATGTTTCTTGGAACCACCGGCGAATGAGATTGTAAAACAAACCTCCGCCCAATTACACGGAGAGACAAGTGAAAACAGAGAATCATGGCCAGTTTCAGAATACATAAAGAGAAGCTGATGAAATCATAAACTAGCGGTAACATACAAAAATTCTGATGTATTATGGGAGGCAAGGCGTGGGCTAGCTTGAAAATGAGAACTTCCTGGAGGCTGCAGTCTTAGTGAGGGTCCCGCACTTTGCTGGGTTTTACCACCAGGAAACGTGCCAGAATCTCATGATACATAGCTGAGAAAGATACCATTGTGGCACTAGCAGGGAAAAGGAAGAGCAACCATTGTGAAATGTCGCTAGAACACTCCTATAGTGAAGACCTATTTTCCAGGAAAAATATCTTAGCAGAATCAGGGCATTTCTCCCATTCCAAGTCTTTCTAGCCTTCCTGCTTCATCTAAGGTAGGGAGGGAAGCTGAGAAACACTTGTTAAGGCCAAGGCCCAGGAACACAAGCCATTAAAAGACCTAGATTTAATCACAAAATTAGAGCACACTTCTCATCTACTGTACCTTACCATCATACCAGCAGGGACTCAGGCCAATTGTGGCAGATTACAGTTGAAAAAACTGGATATGAGCTCTCTTTGCGGAGGAGTACTTAGGGAGGCTCAAAGTCAATAGGACAGATCAACGCAAGGATACAAGAGGAATCTGCAGCGTCTGATAGCTTACAGCTATCACAAACATTAAATGCAGCCCAGTTTCTAGAAACATACATTAAAGCTACATTTATTTCAGTTTACATTACCTGATACATCATATATGACTTTCAAAAGAAAAAAAGTCTGAAGACACATAACAAGCATCAGAACCAGAGTCCGTTGTGACACAGACATTGAAAGTATCAGATAGAAAATTTATGATATCTATAATTAATATATTAAGGGCTATGATTGAAAAAAAGAGACAACTTGCAAGAACAGATGGGTAGCATAAGCATAGAGATGAAAACTCTAAGACAGAATCAAATGTAAATGCTGGAAATCCAAACACTGTGACAGGAAAAACGCTTTGATGGGCTCAGCAGCAGACTGAACAAGCCCAAGTATCAATGAATTTTCAGACAGAACGACAGAAGCTTCCTAGGAAATGCAAAGGGAGCAAAGAATTAAAAAAAAAAAAAAAAAGCAGAGCATCCAAGAGTTGTGAGACTACTTCAACAGATGAAACATATGCATAATTAGAATGCCAAAAGGAAAAAAAGAGATAACAAATTAGAAGAAATATTTGTAAGGATGCAAGGTTCACAAACAAAAGTCAATACTTTCCTATATACTGGTATGCCTATATACCATCAGTGAACAATTGAAATTTGAAATTAAAAAAAAGGAATACCATTTACAATAGCACCAAAAAAAGAAATATTGAGATAGAAGTCTAACCAAATAGCTACAGGATCTATATGGAAAGCTACAATACTTCGATTTTAAAAATCAGAGAAAATCTAAATGCAGACATATTCTGTGTTCATGGGTATAGGAAGATTCAATATTGTTCAGACATCAATTCGTCCTAACTAGAGCTATGGATTCAGCATAAGCCCATCAAAATCCCATCACACTATTTTGTAGATATTGCCAAACTTATTCTGAAGTTTATATAGAAAGTCAGAATACCTAGAATAGCCAACACAATAGCAAAGAACAAACCTGAAGGGCTCAGCTTCCCAGTTTCAAAATTTAATATCAAGTTACACTAATCAAGTTAGTGTGGTATTGACAACAAAGAAAAAAAAAAAAAAACACAAACTAAACCAAACCAAACCAAAACAAAACCAAAAACCCAAAACAGAATAAAAAGAATAAAAAGTCCAAAAGTAGACTCACGATTACAGTCAACTCATTTTTGAAAAAGAGCAAATGTAATTCAATGGAGAAAAAGTAACCTTTTCAATGAATGGTTCTGGAAAACTGGACATCTACATGTAAAAAAATCGAATCTATACACAGAACCTTCACCTTCCACAAAAATTAACTTGAAATCAATCACAGACATAACTGTAAAACTGTAAAAGTTCTGGGAAAAAAACATAGAAGAAAGTACAGGTAATTTTGGGTTCAGCAATAAAGTATTAGATACAACACTAAAATCATGATCTGTGTAAGAAAAACACTGATGTTAGAATTTATTAAATCATAAGAGACTCTTAAATATGGAAAACAGAGGGTTACTGGAGGGTTTGGGAGAGGAGGGATGAGTTAAATGGGTAAAGGGCATTAAGGAATCTACTCTTGAAATCATTGTTGCACTGTATGCTAACTAACTTGGATGTAAGTTTTTAAAAAAAAATTAATAAAAAAAATTAAAAATTCTACTCTGTGAAAGGTTCTTAAGAGAATAAAAAGTCAGGTCACAGACTTGGAGAAAATATTTTAAAATTCTTTATCAGATAAAGAACTTGTATCTAAAATATGCAAAGAGCTCTTAAAACTCAACAAGAAAACAAAAAACAAGTGAAAAATGACAACCTGAACAGACACCTCCGGAAGAGGATATACAGATGGCAAGTAAGCTTATGAAAGATGCTCACCATCACTGTCATTAGGGAACTGCAAATCAAAACAATAAGATACCACTATACATCTGTTACAATGGCTCAAACCCAACAAACTGAAAACACCAAATGGTAGCAAGAATGCAAAGCAACAGGAACTCTCATACATTACTGGTGGGAATGCAAACAAAACAGCCGCTTTGGAAGACAATTTGGTAGTTTCTTACAAAGGTAATCATGGCCTCACCATCCAATCCAGCAAGTGAAGCTATAGCTATTTACCAAACTGATTTAAGAACTTGTTTCCACAAAAACCTGTACATAAATGTTTATAGTAGCTTTATTCATGATGGCTAAAAAAAAAAAAAAAAAGAGAGCAGTCAATGTATCCCTCACTAGGTGACTAAATAAACAGCTTGTGGTACATCATTATAATGGTATATTAGTCAGAAATAAAAAGAAATGAGCTATTAAGCGATAAAAAAGACATGAACAAATCTTAAATGCATAATGCTGTGCTAAAGAAGCCAGTTTGAAAAGGGCTACTTCATGTATCATTCCAATTATATAACATTCTGGAAAGGGCAAAACCATATCAATAGTAAAATGACCAGTGGTAAGGCAGTGAAATTATTCCGTATACTATAAGCGTGGATACGTTAGACTCTACATTTGTGAACATCTACGGAACTTCAAAGCATAAAGCATGAATCTTGAAATGTATGCCAATTAAACCATATCGCTTAATAGGCTGAGGGATCCCAAGATGGAAATGAAAAACACACTCCAAGTATATTAGAAACATTTTAAACCACTGCCCGAAGAAAGTGAGAGAAAATGTGCTGACCTCAGTGACTTTAGAAATGAGTGACGTCTGTAAGACTGAAGCAAAAAATGTTGTGCATAGGCATGCGCGGTGCTCTAGTTCATAAAATTGTTCTCCGTGGAGGTACAAGTTCATAATTATGATACCGCTATACATGTACACTGGAACTGAACAGTTAAGTCAGCGGTTGGCAGATAATGGGGGCCAGGTTTCTCAGCGTTCATGTGGGAGGTTACAGATAAGCAAGAGAAGGCACATTCCTCATGACCTTAGAGATGGAGCCATCAGCAGGATTCAAGTTGGACACATCAGTATGAACTCATGTTTAACATACATAGACACACAAGATTACATATAGAAATATTTATAAGTATGTGCATATACATGTGTTAGTATACAAACATACATCTCCTTTCTCTGTCGGGTAAGAAGGTCTAAAAGCAATGACACTCTAAAAGCAGTGAGTATGCCTAGTGCCCAGGTTGGTTTCTAATACTATTTTCCAGTAAAAGGAGCCAGGGTTGCTTGGAGAAATGGCTGATTTCAGGATTGGGACAGAAAACATACAAGATGAGCCTGGAGCAACTTGTAGTGCCAAAAAGTAAGGAAATACTGAAAACAAACAAACCAAACACAATTATGGGCGTATGCCCAAAGAAACACAGGAGCCAAACAGAATCCCGAAGGCCAAAGCTGGAACTGTCTGAGAAGAAAATAAAGTGGTATCAGATTATAACCTAAAGCATAAGATAAACATCCATGAGTTCATACTCATATCAATAAATGATTGAAGAAATAAAAGGAGAAAGGACAAATCTCTCAAGTAGAATTCTAAATAATTGATGCAGACCGACCACCCTCACAGGCAGAGCAGGAACATAACTCTCTACACTTCATTATAGACTCTACGTAGTAACTTCTTCCAAAGAGAACAATATGGAAAGATGGAAAAGGAGAGTCACTTTATAGTGGAAATTCCTGACAAACCCCACTTCCCAGCTGGGTTAATAAGGTCAATACCAACAGTGAAAAGGCATGTCAATATTATAAACCCTTTTAAGATATAATGAAAATGATATTTTACCCCCGGGTCTTCCTCCCTAAAACCCATAACCCCAGTCCAACAATTAGAAAAATTATCTGAAAACTCTCAACTGAGGAAAATTCTATGTAATATCTTGTTGGGAGCCATTTTGGGCTCACAGGTTGAGACCCCTCCCTGTGTGGAAAATGTGGTTGAAGTAGTTATGAGCTGGCTGAATATTGGTGTGATTTGTGTAAAAGTTAGGCTCCTATTATGTAAATTCACTCATTCACAAGCAAAGGACAAGCATTAGGAATCCTGTCCTTGCCAGACGGGTTGCACCTCCCCCATTGTAGTTGGAAGAATAGGCAGAATGACTCCTGGCCTGTTTAAAGATAATTAACATAGGCAGGCCTAGGTAATGCCCTATTCTCTCCCCACTGCCTTAAATTTATATGCTAATTAACTTGAAAACAACTTGCAAGATTGAGGAAATCGCAGCTTTACTGATAAAACACACAACTGTTCAAACTATGCTTACTGATGGGCTATCACTCATTGCTGTAATGTAACTCACTACTTTTAAATAAAGACACTGAGACCGGCAGGGCAGAGATGCCAGAATTGCCAGGGCTGCCTGCTTAGTCATTAGACTACATCTCTCTCGTGACTCTCTCATTTCCTTTCGCCTGACCGTCCATCCTTCGGGGACCCCTAGATTCGCCGTAACTGGACCCCGGCAATACCTGACCAATAATCCTCAAAACTGTCAAGATGCTCAAACAAGACATACATGAGAAACTGTCACAGCCAAGAGGAACTCAAGGAGACATGAGGATAAAATATACTGTATCCTGAACGGGATGCTGGAAGAATGACATTAAGTAAAACTGAAGAAAACTTTAAAATAAAGTACAGACTTTAGTTAATTTTAATATATTAGTATTGGTTCATTGATTGTGACAAATGTGTCATACTAACGCAAGATATTATTAATAGGGGAAACTGGGTAAAGAGTATATGGAAACTCTGTATTATGTTCACAGTTTTTCTGTAAATCTAAAACTACTGTAAATTTTCAATTAAAAAACCTTATTTTAAAAACAAATGTAGATTCTACTTTACAAGTCGGTGAAACTGTATTTCAATATCCAGTTCTAACCAATCGTCAGTAGAAAAGTGCACATATACAAAGACTAATGATCTAATTACTCTAACAAATTGTTCTAAATTATATGGTTCAGGCCCTTATTACAGAGAAAGGTTGTAGGTAAAGTTAGGAATTTTGACTGGAGTTATTTTTACTTTTCTAGGAGAAATAAATAAATAACTACAGGATATCGACAGAAGAGTGTGGATTACTTGTTTAGGATTGAAAAGTGACCAAAGAGATTTTACTAAAAGTTCCAAACAAAATAACCCCCACTGGGTAGGAAATAAGCTAATTTCCACTTCCATTTCTCTTAGGAACAAGAGAATTTAGTGAAAGAGTGAAATTCATAGAATTTAATGCAATGTTTTTGAAGAATACATTTTGCTACATGCACTAGATAGGTCTACGTCCTTAAGAATTCTGTTTACCAGGCGCATGACAGTATGAGTATGTAATAAGGAAAAAAAAATCAAGAAACATGACTTCTTGAATAGCTTATAAACACACTTAAAGGTGTTTGAATAAAATACAGATTTCCAACTGTTTCCAACGTGGAAAGTCTTTTATCATAGTAAGAGTTCAGTAATTTATTGAGAAAATGCATTGCCATTTGGACTTAAGTTCTTTTTTTTTAATTTTTTATTTTTGGGGTACGTGGGTGGCTCAGTCTGTTAACCGTCTGACTTCAGGTCAGGTCCTGATCTCATGGTTCATGGGTTCGAGCCCCCCAGTCAAGCTCTGCATTGACAGTGTGAAGCCTGATTGGGATTCTACCCAATTCACACTTTCTCTCTCTCTCAAAATAAATGAATAGAGCCTGCTTTGGATTATGTGTCTCCCTCTCTCTCTGCCCCTCTCCCACTCTCTCTCTTTCTCTCAAAAATAAACATTTAATTTAAAAAATAAATAAATAAATAAATGAATAAATAATGTACATATATGTATATATACATATATAATGTATATATGTATATATATTTGAGAGAGTGACTGTGTGTGTACACAAAAGCACAGGGGAGGGGCAAAGAAAAAGAGAGAAAAGCTTAAGCATGTCTCTGCCCTGCTTTCATACTTCTTTTTTCTTTTTCAAAATTTTATTTAAAGTCTAGTTAGTTAACATATAGCATAATATTGGTTTCAGGAGTAGAATTTAGTGATTCTTCACTTACATATAACACCCAGGGCTCAACACAAGTGCCTTCTTTAATTTTGTCAGGTTGTCTACACTGGATTACTTCAACAACAACACTGCAATATTTTGCCTGGTTATTTACCTGCTTCTTTGTCTATGTGAACCTAGTAGTTTCTTCATTCCACCATCAGAGTGCCTTTTGCACTGTATTAATACTATCTGTTCATGGTCTGCCTTTCCACCTACATTAAGAGTCCTCTGGGGTGCATGGGTGGCTCAGTCAGTTAAGTATTTGACTCTTGTTTTTGACTCAGGTCATGGCCTCTGGTTCATGAGAACAAGCCTGATGTTGGGCTCCACACTGACAGCATGGAGCCTGTTTGGGATTCTCTCTCTCCTCCTCTCTCTCTGCCTCTCTTCTACTTGCATGGGCATGTGCTCTCTTTCTTTCTCTCTCAAAATGAATTAATTAATTAAAGAGAGAGAGAGACAGAGAGAGACAGAGAGAGGGACTAGTCTAAGAAAAGAGATGACTCTCTTATATCTCCAGGATCAAAAACAGATCACAGCACTCAGGAGATACTCAACAATGTTCATTGAAAATTGAAATAGAAAGAAGAAATGTGGAGAGTAAAAATGAAGAAAATACTTTCTATATACTAACAAAAGGCAAACAATTTGAACCAATGTTGAACACGCTTGACACTGTTTACACAAAAATGTATAAGAATGCTTTTAAAACATGCAAGTTAAAATTAAAATCATAAAGATGGGGCACCTGGGTGGCTCAGTCAGTTAAGCGTCTGACTTCAGCTCAGGTCATGATCTCATGTTTGGTGAGTTCCAGCCCCATGTTGGGCTCTATGCTGGCAGCTCAGACCCTGGAGATTTTGTGTCTCCCTCTGTCTCTGCCTCTTTCCTGCTTATGCCCTGTCTCTCTCTCTCTCTCTCTCTCTCTCTCTCTCTCAAAAATAAATAATGAACTTAAAAAAATTAAAAAAAACTTAAAATCATAGAGAGAGGAGGCTATTTTGTGAGGATATCACCAACACTGCAAACTACCTTAATGACAAATAGGATGTGGCACCAAACCACTGGATAGAGATACACTGTAGAAAACTATTCAACAGTTGATGCTAAAAGAGAAAAATAAAAGTTAATTTGAATATATCAAAAATCACGAGCTTTCCCAGAGTTCTACTATCACTGCCTAATTTTACCACAAAAGAGAAAAGAATATACATACATATACATAAACAAATGTATAATTTGGAACTGATTCCATGAGAGCTAAGTCTGGATATGTGAATAGTAACTTTTAAAACAGCATCTGTGAAGATCCATCTGAAGACAAGTTTGACGTTTAAAATGCATTCTGTTTCATTGTGAAGAAAAATGATGAACTGCAGATAAAAGAAAAAAAAGAAACTTTGTTTTTTGACACAATAAATAAAAAGGGACTTTGGTGGGCTTTACATCCCTCCAAAGATTGCCTATGTGATGACAATCAACCTCAGAGGATGTTTTTTTGTTTGTTTTCCAGAAAAGATGAACAGTCATATGAAATAGAAGGCTTCAATATGACCCTTTGCCTTGCTGTTATAGTCCTGACTACACATTTTGCAGTAACATTTAATAGATTCTTTACAATATGCTAAACGGCTTCTTAAAATTTAATTCATAATGCAGAAGAAATGTCTGAAGCTTTAAACAATAGCCTAGAAGGAGCAAGGTTACCAAAGGCAAAGATAAAAAGACTTTGAGACAGGCAGAAGAAAGCCAGGAAGGCATGGTGTGGCTCAGGGATTACATGAGTGAGTTCAGGAACATGGAGGTGTTATGCTTGATTCCCCCAACCATACGCTAGATCTGTGATAACTTGAAGGATTTTTGCAAGCTTGACTAGGGCTTCTGAGCAGCCAGGTATAAATAGCAGGCTATTCTTTAGGGGATTTGTTATAAAGATGCTTAATGACCTTTGGCAATGGTAAATCTCAGTAACAAGAGCAGTCCAACAGATTTGCTCAGATGATGAGCAAACTGACTCAATTTTGCACATCCAGTAGGTTGCAGAAATGAAGCGCTGACCCGAGAGACTGCAATTCCAGAACAGGTGTAAAATCTGCCTCAGGGCCATTAATCTCATGCTTTCTTTGACCCCAGAATTCACCATCAAATAAAAATACAAATTACATATTATACGTTGCCACTGTTGAAAATTCTCTCCACATAGTTTCTAAGAGACAACAGGGTGGATAGAAAAATCTTGAAACAAAAAAGCATTTTCGAGCAGTTTCATCTATTAAAGAATATTTCTAAAGTCTATTTTTAAGATAAAAAACACTAAGTCTATTAAATAATATTAAACCAATGACTACTCTATACACCACACAAAATTATGTCCCTGTATTTATGAATCACTTCATGGTTTAGGTGAGTTTATATAATACCTTGTCTGGAATTTATACTGCTAAAATTCAAGACTCTCTTGTCATTAATATACATTGTCCATAGCTTGATGTACTCCAAAATCAGTATCTTACTTAGTCAACTGTAAGCAGATTGCAGGGAATAATACTGGAAATTGGCATCTTGTGAAACAGTTAATTCTCCTAAGACGGTCTTTGAATATGAGAGAAACGTAAAACTTAAGAAATTTACATACTTAAATATTGGTCTTGTTCTAGGAATTTGGTTACTGAGTCAAAGGTCCAACATATAATACACATTGTTTAAAAGTCAATTTCCTGGCAAAACAGGATTTCCACATGACTCGAGTACAATAATATAAGAAAAAAATGACTCATAATAGAAAGAATTATTTTTCAATTTTCCACATAGAATTTTTCTAAATTTCTGTGTTAAAATATCCACCTGCTCTAAATGATGATTTTCATTAAGATGTGTCAGAAACATTTTCTATTTGAAAAGCTTTATCATTCAAATTCATCGCATTTTCTATTACTCTTGCTGTTGTCCAAATATATTTAGGATATAGACAAAATAGAGCAGAGTTTTATTGAATTTCTGCCTAGTACTCAAGTTTTTTGTTTGTTAACATACTATGAATAGTGTTTTTACATACTGCGGTATAGAAATATTATTTAAAATTAATGAACTTACATGACAAAAATCTGCACATTTCTTCCCTGATTGCTGTCACATTTACTCAACAGTAGAGTGAAGCAAAATGGGATGACTTAAAAGAAACTCAGTCTAGGAGTACCTGGGTGGCTCAGTCGGTTAAGCCTCTGACTCTTGATTCAGTTCAGGTCATGATCTCATGGTTCATAAATTCAAGCTTCACATTAGGCTCTGCCCTGACAGTGTGGAGCCTGCTTGGGATTCTCTCTCTCCCTCTCTCTCTCAAAATGAACATTAAAAAATATATAAAAAAAAACAAAAGACTGACTTATTTCACTTAACATAATACCCTCCAGTTCCATCCATGTTGCTACACATGGCCAGATTTCATTTTTTCTCATTGCCACGTAGTAGTCCATTGTATATATGTACCAATGTAAACCAATTTGAAAATAAACTATTATAAAAAAATAAATAAAATCGCGTAACCCTTAATAAAAATAAAAATAAAATAAAAATAACAGTTATCCTCAAACCTTTAAAAAAAAAAACAAAAACAAAAAAAAAAACAAAAGAAACTCAGTCTAGAGTTGTTGCCTTTCCTATCCTAGCTCTGAGAAATATTAAGATAGCTTGAAACCAAATAAAACAATCAATGAAACATAAATCATGGGTTTCATATATGAGAAACAAAGTACCTTTTTTTTCCCTTAGGTATTATGGTAAGATTCTCATTCACAATAATATTTGAGAAGTCGGTACAAAGCAGCATTTTTTTTACATAGTCTGGCACAATTAGAGGTGTTTCATGGAAGAAATTATTGGGAAAAAACAAACTGGGTAGAGCATTATAGTGGAACTAATATTTGATTGGTTTTATGTCTAATACTATCTATCCTAATATCAAAACTACTTATTAAATACCTTCTTGCTCTTGTTGCTATGTGGGGATCATGCAAAGAACTTTACAAGTGTTTGCCCTCTGGAGGACTTAATAGTAAAAGGGACAGAAGAGTGAAAGGCAGAACAGATGAGTGAATTTTCATGAAAGACACAAACATTTAAAAATAAACATCATAGGTGGATTTTGAAAGACTTAGCAGAAAACCAGGGGGGAGGGGAAGAGGGGAAATAAAAAATGACACAGAGAGGGAGGGAGACAAAACACAAGAGATTCTTAAAGACCAAGATTAAACTGAGGGGAGAGGGGGGTGTGGGAGCGGGGAGAGTGGGTGACTGGCACAGAGGAGGGCACTTGTTGGGATGAGCACTGGGTGTTGTACGGAAACCAATTTGACAATAAAGTATTTAAAAAAATAAAATAAACATCATGTTTGGTTTATTTTGTTAAATATATGCATGTGACTCTACACAAGCAGACATAGAAGGTAGGTCACAGGAGGGGTGCCTGAGTGGCTCAGTCGGGTAGGTGACCAACTCTTGGTTTCAGCTCAAGATCTCATGGTCGTGAGATTGAGCCCTGCACCGGGCTCTGGGTGGAGCACGGAAACTCTTGGGATTGTCTCTCTCCCTCTCTCTCTGCCTCACAGTCTCTCCCTCTCTCAAAATAATACATAAATAAATATTAAAGTTAAAACAAGATAATGGTCACAGGGTATGCATTTGATATCTTCATTTACATTATATGAAAGTGTTAAGCTTATTCCTTTATTATGTAGCTGTACAGACACATCTTTGTTAATATTTGAGCTCAGGGCTTATTAGTTAATGAATAATCCAAAATCAAATGCCAGTAAAAGCTTGTTTTACACGGTTTATTAAAATGACTACTTTCATGACCTATAATGTTGAAAACAATTGAGTTTTATTAGTAAAGGAAGGGCATGTGGTGCTGGAGTTTGTTAGTAATTAATTTGATCAAGAGGCAGCTTAAAGGAAAACAAAAGAGAAATAATACAATAAAATCAACCATTTGATAGAATTGGATGTTTTACTAGACACTAATTTACTACACACTAAATTCTAAATATGTCAGGGTAAATGCCATTTCATTCTAATTCAAAATTACCCAAGATACCCTAGGTATCTTGCATTGTTTTGGCCAATCTTTTTATCACATGCAAAGTGAATGTGTTCTGGAACTGTCTGAGCAAGTGTGTTACCTTGAAGTAGAACTAAATTGATTGCTCAAAGGGAAGACAGAGACAACACTTGATTATAATGTAATGTCAAAGAACCCTTAATTTTTCATTTCAATCTACACAAGTAAACTCTTGAAAACTGGCAAATCTGTACCCATAACAGAAAATGAAAGCAGACTTTTTGGATGGTTGACTGGAAACTGAAAGCCCTCAACAAAGAATTATCCACTGCAAGAAATACTTGAAAATCATGCTTGCCTTTTCTACAATAAATAGGTAGTGTGGCAGGTAACTTCTTTTCTTTTACATTAGAAGAGATTACATCATAGTACTGCTGTATCTTTAAATACAAGATAAATATGGTCAACTAAAAATTATCTGCATTCAAGAAGTGTTTTCGTGTGTTTTTATTTGAGAGAGAGAGAGAAAGAGAGAGAATCCTAAGCAGGCTCCCTACTCATACTGGGAAGACTGAATTCACTAGAAACTAGAAAAACAATCAACTTCTTAAGGGTTTTTTTTTCCAGCTACTGGACAATATCTCTCCTTCTATGAGATTGAGAAAATTGAAGTCTAAGTAAAGTTTCTCTTTATGCTTCCTATCTAGCAAGTTCACAACTCCCCGTAATGGTGGTAGGGGTTAGGGTGTGGGGTGAGAGGAGCAAGCTTAAGTGTCCGAAATGAAAAGCTTCTACGAAACTGTCCTGCTTCTTATTTATGTGTCAATCCGGATTCCTTCAGCCCCTGGGACTCGGCCATTTGTTCACATCACAGCCCTTTGGCTTTTGCTGCTATTGCCTCATTTTCCAATACCTCTGGTAATCTCAGACTCATTTCAAGAGTCGGGCCTTGGTCAGGGCTGGGCTTTGGCATGGCACCTATCAGGGTCCTCAGTCCTCACAGTGGTGGGAGGCACCGCTGCTCTGACAGCCTGTGTTACTTGATGACAATTCACAGGAGCTCTGCCTTCCCCAGCATCCGCCTTTAGTGGCCTGGTAACACAGTCCAAACGTGTGAGATGTAACACCTCGGTGGCAAAAACTAAGATCGGTGAGAGACTAAACTAGAAAAAAGGACAAAAAAATTCCTTGCCTTTCCTCCCTGCTCATGGGCTGTTCTGAGGCATAGTGGTTCTAACATGTTCTCTCTGGACACATCTTTGTGCAAGCCAACAGGTCAAGTTTTCTTGTGAAGCTATGGGAGGAAAGATAACGCAGTATCTTTTAAATGTTTTCCTTCACCTGTGCTGTTCTCGAATTGTATTCCTAGTACAGCATTAGCATGTAAGCCTTGCCTCAGCCTCTTTTTTTCTAGACTCTCTGGGCTAAGACAGTAACTGAAACCTGAATATTGGTTCCACACTGATTTTTAAAGAACTCAGAAGAATTCAATTCAATGAAGAAACATTCCCTTCTATATCTCAGACATTGGAAGGCTATAAACATGAAATATAGGCTGATTTCTTTCTTCCTTTTTTTTTTTTAACGTTTATTTATTTTTGAGAGACATAGAGACAGAGTATGAGCAGGGGAAGGGCAGAGAGAGGGAGATACAGAATCTGAAGCAGGCTCCAGGCTCTGAGCATCAGCACAGAGCCCGACACGGGGCTCGAACCCACAGACCGTGAGATCATGACCTGAGCCAAAGTCAGACGCTTAACCAACTGAGCCACCCAGGTGCCCCTAGGCTGATTTCTTATAGAGATATTAGTCTGGTAAAAGAGATATATATAGACATTAGAGCAAGAATTACCAAAAGAGTGACATTCAAAGTATTTAACAACCACTATGGTACGGGTGCTACCAATTGCAACAGAAATACCCTTTTGGTTGTTGGCTCACTGGAGATGCTAAAGCAGCTAGGTGATAAGAGTACACTCAGAAGGCTAAGGCCTGTGTTTTTTTACCAACTGGAGTAGAAGGACTTTACCATTTGAAAGTTGATATGGTAGTTCTGGTGTGTAACATAAGCTCTGGGCACCAAATACTATAAGCCCCAAAGAAGTATGAACAAAGGGATATCTAAGTGACTGACATGTTTCATTAGCAGGCCACAGAGGCAGAATATTTTGTTGTAATTCCTATTCACATTTGATGTTTCGATGAAGTACAGTGTGCTATCAATTAAAGTGTATTTCCTTTAAAACACTGTATCAACACTATTAATATAAACTTGTATGGCTACAGGCATATACTAGATATGGAACAACGTTGAGAAAATATTCAGGGAGAAATGTGGTATTTAATAAAGTAAGCAATGGAGATGTTATTCAAATAACTTAAGGGTCTAGCTTACTCTTGATGCAATTTTAAATCACAGAGGTGGTACTAAAGCTCAGTTTATACAAGTTTATCAACGATAGAGTTTTAGACAAATAGACGCTTTGGATTACTGAAATCCTCAGAAAACTTTTGCACTGTAGATACTTGCCTTTGGGATATTTGAAGGAAGGTTTTCTACCTGTTCTTCCTGAAATCATCCAAATGTACAGGGGAAAGAAACATCTACATTTCACACACACACTAAGGTCTACACTTTAACCAGAGACATGAAGTACCTTTTATATGCAATAAAATGCATGAATCTCCGCAAATTTTGATTTTGTGTCTATATAATATCTCTATAATTCACCTCCTTCTGTAATTCCAGTCACTGCCAGACAATTCATAATGGTGGCACAGTTCAATTTTATTTGTTTAACAATATGAATGTTGAATTTGATTTTGAATGCCCGTACTTCTCTTTAACACACCCGTGATACTCTTGGAAATTGTTTCTTCAGTTAGTCTTTAAATATATTCAGGTAGCTCTGTGACATACACAAGTGATTCACGGGAGGGCCACGATTTTGAGTTTCTTAGAACTCTTTAATGCCAAAGCCACTGATGCAAAAAAAAAAAAGCAACTCAGCAAGACTCGGCAACAAAATATATTCAATCTCAAAAATCTGTCACAATTTCTTCTAAAATAACCTTAAATTGGTGATGATTCAAATCACAGTATGAAGGAAAATTCAGTCCTTTACTTACATTCTCCATACACACATGCAACGAGAACTACCCACAAATTCCATAGCACCACCCATCCTGTTCAAAGACAGAATGGAAACTGGGCTCATGAACTTCACCTTTGCCTGGAATAAAATGTCAACATCTTTATTTGTTCCTTCTTATTACAGATATTAATGTGTGGAAACTGAACTCAGTTTTTCCATGTTTAAACCAAACTATAAAATATTAGTGAAGTGAACTAATTAGGATTTTGTAAACTGTTAAGACTCAAGCAGACAACACCACAGGGTCAGGTTAATTCCACTTGTGTGGGGAATATTGCCTAGGATACAGAAGAACGACTACCTGATTCTGACCACGGGTGCTAAGAAGAGGATTTTTGCACCTTTGAAGACTGAGTAATAAACTGCTTTTTGGAAAAGAGGAAGAGAGTAGATTTCAGGCAAAGAGAATGACAGAATGAGAGAACACAGAACCATAAAGACACATGTGTAGGGAAGATCAAGTAAAATAATTAGAACTAGAACTTAAAAAAAAATAAGAGACTAATAGACACTATCTTCTCATTTTAACAGCAGAGAAATGCCCAGAAACTTAACAAACTCTGGACAGCAAAAATTGACACTCTGAATATCAAATTTAAAAATGTATCCCTAATTTTCTTCCCCAAATCCAAACTCAACAGCCAACGGCAAGTATGTTCACCTCAATGTCCTTTAGGAATGGCAGATTTACTATGTCTAAAATGGAACTCCTCTTCTCTCCAAAAAGTGTTTTGTCACCCAAAACGTCCACTTTTGCTAAGACGTCTCATCCCCTCTGGTTCCTAATTTGTAAATGTGGCTGTTACCTGTGGTTGCTGTCCTCACCAAACCTAGTCAGCCACTAGATCACAAAGATCGACTTTAGAATGTATCTTCTTGCTGTTTCCCACTATTACTTAATTCAGATTCTCCACCTCTCATTTGGATTACGGCTTCCTAGTTCTTCTCCCTATCCAGCTTGGGGGGTGAGATGCCAGCAGAACCTCCATATAAAACTCCTCAGCTAACAGTTAGAAGAATTTCTGTGAAATAGGCTTGATACTAAAGTTAGGGCTGTAGATTTTGTAGCTATTGGTATAGAAGTAATATTAGAAATCATGGAAATACATGGCATTGCCCCCCCAAAGGAAGACTAGAAAGAACAGGTGAAGACAGAAATGCAAAGTAATAGCTTTTGCTTTGTTACACTCTACTGCTGATTATTTTCTACAATCTACAATATTTTTTCATCAATTCACTATTAAGTCAGAAAATTAACTAGCTAGACTTTCCAAATAATTAAAAGAAGAAATATTGGTAGTGGAGAGGGTTATGTAGAGCAAAACGCTAAAGCTAATAATGTTTGATGATGAATTATCAGCTACAATAAAATAACTATGAATTCCATCATAAATTTAATTGTGCTAAACCATTCTTTAATTAGTACCAATTCTTTGAAGATCCAGGAAGCAAAAAGTAGCTCAAAAATATATTTTAACAACTTCACATATTTCTGAATCATAGCTATTATCTATGCTTAACTATATGACAACGGTATTAAGAACTGTACTATATGAATGATAATGACAGCCGTATATTATAAGCTCCTTTTGTCTGTCATCACTTGTGATCCCAAGATCAGTTATTTTTATTGCTATAGAAATGTTCTTGATTAAATGTCTACGTGATGGAGGCATCTGTGATTTAATCTCAATATGGTCACCATTTACTTGTTCTTCATACATGTCCAGGATTTAGTCTTCTTCTCTTCAAAAATGTTTTTCAACGCTCACCAGAATCAACTGCAGAGTTTTTAAAAATTGCCAATGCCTCAGTCCCATCCCAGACATTTTTATTCAGTTAGTGTGTACTTGGATGTGGGCACTCATACTTTTTTTCTAACGGACAGACAAAGTTGAGAATCATTGATGCACACTTTTTCCCATGGTCTGGAAAATAGCATCTCTATACTCTCAGACTGTATCTCCACCCCAGCCGCTTACTTTGCTTATTTGTAGATCAATGTATCCAAATCCCCATTCAACATCTCAATCTACCATGTCCCCAGACAAACCCTTGACTCACAAGTGTGTTTCTCCCCCATTTACTATTCACCTTCTTACATGCTAGATTTCTAAACAATATGGTTTTACTTACATTGCTACCACCCTTGACCTCCCTGCTTGTATTCTTGGTCTTCTACAGCATAGTCTTCACAAAGCAAAGTTAACTTTTTGAAAAGGTAAATCATACACTGTCTTCTTAAAGCCCTCCAACGATTTGGTTTCATTTACAATGAAGCCAAATCTCTTCCCATGGACTCCATATATGTACATAAAAGTATGCATGCACGTGTGTGTGTGTGTATGTGCAGGCATGCAAGTGGACATGAATATGTACTTTCGGATGAGGATTTGTAGGAAGTTTTTCAAGCTATGTGGGGAGGTCCTCTGCATGTTTCTCACTTTTCTCTTCCAGCCACTTTTTCAGGGAACAAAGCACTCTGCTCCGTTTGCTTGCTCTCTTTCTACTTGACCTCATTAGGCAAGCACTTATAGGAATTCTGCTAAATGCCCTGCAGTCACATACACTTTTGGTAGATACTTTCCAAGTCCAAGTTTGCTTCTTTATTCTTGTAAGCATTAAAGAAGGAGAGGCAAGTAGTAGTGGATGTAGGCAGCAGAGTGGGAGGTATTGGTTAAAAAAAAAAAGGATATTTGCTCATCCATATGAGTCTGTATTTGCTATGGTTTTGATCTGTGCTCAGTAAGTGGACTGAACCTGTGCCTTGCTAGTCAACCAAGAAGGTACTGCCTTCAGGGTTGCCTGGATTTTAAGGATTTGGAAGTCTCTTGGGGGTTTTAGGGCATTATCCTGTACTGCCGAAGCTTTTCTGACTCAGGATCTGGGATGCCTTCAGCCCCCTTTTGGAGTCAATCCCATCCTGTCCTGTTGTTCTTCTGGAGTTTGGGCAGGACTGAGGGCATGACCTTGAATCCAGGAGCATGAGTATTTATGTGTCCTTTTCTCTCTTGGGTGCCGAGAAAAACTGCAGAGGGTTCTCCACAAACAAACACAACTGAAGGACTCTTTTCCTAAGCCACACAATAAACGCTCCTCAGTAGTCTGTGGCTCATGTAGAATTAAAAACATAAATTATAGGTATCGTTATCTGTACACCATCTAAAGTCAGCCTTTTGTACCAACGATTGCAGGCTAATTAGATAAGTTTATTCTGGGTGCTACCTGGAGTCACTTTCCCACTCATGGAATGTCCAGGGCTGGACCTGGATAGAAACGTGAGAGCCTTCATTTGCGTGGCACTCTGTAACATGGAGGCGTCCAAAATAGCTGTCCTCTGAGAATTTACAAGTAACGCAGGACAACCTGCTCTCACAGTAAAACAGCATTAAGCATTCCACTACCAAGGAAGAATTTCAGAAGGGAAAATCATTTTTCAGGTGATCTAGAAAAGAGCTATTCTGAAGAAAAAGCTTTCTTAAAATTGAGCATGTGGTATTAGAGTCCTGGAGACTATCTGTGGGCCAGATATCACTTCTGCAGTTTCTTTATCAGGAGGAGCTATGCAGGATCTTGGAGTTCAGACTTGGACAACCGACGCAAGGAGATGGGATCCTTAACTATGGCATGCTTAGGACACTAGCATAGTGGCGTCAGGTGGCACACCTGTACCCAGCTAAATTTATGCAGCATTTATATAAACATAACTTTCATGGAGGAGTTATTTATGATTATAGCCTTCGTGGGATACAATTAAGTCAATTTTACATTATAAACAAAGAAGGAGGCTGATGTTCATGATGTATTATTTAAAGTGAAAAAAAATTGGGGAGTCTGGGTGACGCAGTCTGTTAAGCGTCCATCTCTTGATTCCAGCTCAGGTCATGACCTCATGGTTCATGAGATTGAGCCCCGTGTCAGGCTCTCTGTTGACAACATGGAGCCTGCTTGGGTTTCCTTCTCTCTCTCTTTCTCTCTCTCTGCCCCTCCCCCACTCACGCTGTCTCATCTTCCTCTCAAAATAATTAAAAAAATAAAAATAAAGTGAAAAAATAATCAAGTTTCAGCTAATATATATGACAGGATTCCCTACATTTAAAAAACAGAGTGTGCACTTGCATGCACATGTGTGTGTAACATACACATATATTAAACTGTTAACTATAGTTACTGGAAAAGCAGACTATGGAGCAGGTGGAGTAACTGAAAAAAACTTCATGTTTTACTTATATGCTACATATTGTTTGAATCTTACAAGAAGGATAGGTAATTTTAATAATTTAAAAATCTATTGGATAATAGAGTAGGAGGAGTCTGTGTGTGTGTGTGTGTGTGTGTGTGTGTGCGCGCGCACGCGTGTGTGGATATATGGTGTTTAAAATAAAAAGTTGACCATAAAAGGCAGTGTATATACTATGGGGGAGTATTTGGAAATCCTGCTTCTCTAGGTTCCAATTCATGGTGCTTGATGTAATGAATGAGCAAGGTGTTTAAACAGTTGCCCATGGTAGATAATGAAAAATTTTCATTATTAAACAATTTATAACGTTGTTAAATATTATAATACCATATATATAGCAATATATATACATATTATATATACTATAAATACTCGTATCAATACGTATATAAATACTATATATACACGTTGAGTTATAACATGAAAATTGATACTGATTAGTACATTGGCAACTAGGTGGACATACAATCGAAAATACTTTTATTTTTATAAAATTATTTAATAAAATAAAAGAAATGTTTCAGAAAATAAATTTAAGATTTTCACCTTTATGGGTCGAGTAACAGGTTAAATAGGTGATGGGGTTTAGGGGGTCCCTTGCTGTGAGGAGCACTGGGTGATGTATGGAAGAGCTGAGACACTGTATTGTACACCTGAAACTAATATTACAATGGTAAGTAAAACTTAAAAAAAAAACTGAACCAGAGGTGCCTGGTAGTTCAGTTGGTTAAGCATTTGACTCTGGATCTTGGCTCGGGTCATGATCTCACAGTTCATGGGATCGAGCTCCACGTTGGGCTCTGCCCAACAGAAT
This sequence comes from Paguma larvata, assembly GCA_030068075.1. Classification (NCBI taxonomy): domain Eukaryota; kingdom Metazoa; phylum Chordata; class Mammalia; order Carnivora; family Viverridae; genus Paguma; species Paguma larvata. The sequence goes on along the minus strand of CM057823.1, from coordinate 61,571,348 downwards.
CTTGGGATTCTCTCTGTCTCCCTCTTTCTCTATCCTTATTTACTTGTGCATTCTCTCTCAAAATAAATAAATAAACATAAAATTTGAACCAAACTGTAAAAACAAAATAAATAAAATAAAAATTTCACCTTTAAAATAATCTTGCCTTTAAATATTGATGCTTAGTAAATATAATTTATAATTTACCTTTTAACTATAATAGAGAACTAAATATTTAGAAAAATAATTCCTAATAACTACTATGAAAATAAGTTTTTATACTACGTTTACAGTAGTGGACATTGTTACAATATATTTGTATTTTCTACATTTTGAATAGTATTACATTTTACTCTTTTAATCCTTCAGGTTATTATTTTGGCTGGAATCCAAATTACATTAAAAATATTGATTATAACAACATAATTACTTGTTTTGTTAAATAAAAACAAAAACAGTATGGAAATGACTTTTCTTGAACAAATATAAAATAATACATGAATGGGGAAGTTTTTATTGCATGTTTCCACCAAACACTGTTGGTCCGTTAATGAAGCACACATAGACATGAACATCAGTGGTGGACTTAATATATCTGTGAGTTTCTGGCCATTTGTAGTTATGTAAAAACAGAGCTTTATACTTTTTAAAAGTGATTTAGTTATTAGGTTATATTTTTCTATGTAGGAGGACAGAACATATTTATTTAAAACGCATTAGCCTGACTTTAAACCGTTAAGCATTCAATACAGCCTGATGACACATTTGAACTCCTGTGCTGCGTGTCCTGTCCTACCCACGTGAGCGCACCACCATCATTCCTCACTGACAGAATCACTCGCGCAAGAGGGGAGTATGTTTATTGCAGAACAAATTAGAAATAAATAGGGATTAAAAAACGGCTTGAGGAGACGGACACACCGACACTGCCATGGGCAACAGCATGGAACAGACCAGGAGAGCTGGAAATCACCACGGCTTCACACCTCATGATCTCATCACACTCAAGCGCACATTTTAACTCACAGAATGTTTCCAATTCACTCTGTGAAGTGTGGGGAATAAAACCACCTGACAAACATACACTGAGCATCCACTCTGTGCCCTTTCCTAAGCACTGGGAGAGAATAAAGATGACACATTTTCTGCCCTCCAGGGGTCTCATCCACAAAATAAATGAAAATGAGAAAAGGGGGGAAGAGAAGTAATAAACCAAACAGAGTCATTCTTGTTGGGATCAAGTGAGAGAAAAGACAAGGAATCTATCAAATATAGGAAGTACTATTCCGGAGTATATAGAAAAGATTTAAGCACAGAAACACATCTATTAACTTTACTTGGGCACGTAACACCAATAATAACAGTCAAACGCATGTGGCTGGGCATTATTTATTAAATCTGACAGCAGCCGGAACTCTACCTCTTATACATGAGGAAACATGGTAGTCTAATATTTGTTGACTGTCATCCCCTCAAGGGAGTGTCATGAAAATGAAATATCCTGATTATGAGTCTACCCCAGTGAAAACATCTATAAATAAAAACTTCTTTGTCACTTCATGAAGAAAGCTACATAAAGAGTGAATTGTGGGTATTGTCTGCAGTATCAGATCCTATTTACTGATTTATTTTCACTTTCTACAGGGCAAGAGACTTACTTCTCATTTTAATTTGTGGAAATATAGTACTTCACAGAACAGAGATGAAAGAGGAAATTTCTGGATATCTGGTTTTGAAGCTGCTTTCAGAAGAGTCCACAATTAAGGGAAGCATTTATCATTGAAATAAATGTAAGATTGCGTCTCCGGGACTTGGTGGAAATAATTAAACCAGTGAATTCACTTAACCTCTTTTTGCCAAAGCAAAGATGACACAATAATGCTAACTTACACTACTGAGGGCTGTCATAAAGTCCCCAGACAGCCTGAAAGCTCTCAGGTCCCAGCGTAGATGGAATCTTAGAAGCTATTTAATCTAGGCTCTTGCCTTCAGGCAGAAACCTGCTGTTTCAGTCAGCTAAGCAGTTGCAATATCATTAAAGGGATTATGAATATATAAACAAATATCCCTATTTTAGGTTTCATCATTTTATAGAAGTTGTCTAGATTGTTGTCTTATTTTGCCTTCTGTCTCTTGGGACTTCTCGCATAGCCCATGGGAGAACACAGGTAGCTCACTTTTTTATAGCCTTTCTTTTCCCTCTCGCTGTTATGATATTAGATGTCAAAGTTGCTACCACATTAAAATATTAAAAAAAATTTCATAAATACATTTTTGCATTCTAGAGAAGATGAAAGATACATGATTCAGCACCGGGAGCCACCTGGGCTCCCAAGCCCATAGCACTTTTATCTCACACTGTCACTTACTTCTGGTTGTCCCAGAAACATGAGCTGCTCCCTCTGCTATCACTTTCTCTTGCCTATACAGGTCCTCACTGGAAGCAAACAAAAATACTTAATTATTGGAAAGTAACTTTAATAAAGGCAGCACAGTCAACCCCGCATCATTCAAACAAACTAAGGTGCCTAGAGCTGTTGGCATCTCTGGTTTGAATTTTTTTTAATTTTTAATAAGTTTATTATTTATTTTAAAAAATTAATGTTTATTTCAGAGAGACAGACAGAGCACTAATGGGAGAAGGACAGAGAGAAAGAGACATGTAGAATCCAAAGCAGGCTCCAGGTTCCGAGCCCTCAACACAGAGCCCGACGTGGGATTCAAACTCAAGAACTGTGAGATCATGACCTGAACCGAGCTGGACACTTAATTGACTGAGCATCCCTATTATTTATTTTTGAGAGAGACATAGTGAGAGTAGGGGAGGGGCTGAGAGAGAGGGAGACACAGAATGGGAAGCAGGCTCCAGGCTCTGAGCTGTCAGCACAAAGCCCGACATGGGGCTCAAACCCACAAACTGTGAGATCATGACCTGACATGAGGTCGGAGGTTTAACTGACTGTGCTGCCCAGGGGCCTCTGAATTTACTTATATTACATCCATGAGATTCCACTCTTGACACCTGGAACTTGGCCACCTTTCTACCTGCTCTGCTGTTGTAAGGCAATTTGAGGCTTGGTGGGTCACATCTATGGCTTTCCTCCAAAGAATCCATTTCTCTACTTTTCAGGACGCACCACAGCATACGTATTTTACCTAATCGCCTTTGGAATGCATTTTGATGCTTATACTGGAAGATGGATAGGTCTGACCTTTTAAGAATTCAGATTATTTTAAGTTTAATAAAATCCAACAGCAAAACACATTCAGGATGCTTTAGAAAGATATCTAGGTGGAAATGGGTGCTTGCCATATCACAGATAAGATGAACAAAGGTAGGAAAGTCAGTTAAGAATTGCACTCTACAATTTTAAATATTAAGCCTTGATTTTGAGCTGAGATTGAAAAAGGGAAGAAGATGTAAATATCCTTTTCCTTCTTCTCTCATTGAGTATGAACAATGATATTACATCCCATTCCACTTATAAATAAATTCCATTTAGTTGATTTATTATTGATCCTTATTTAAAAATGGATAATTACATAGAGACACATTTTTCCATTTTACATATGAAGATAGGAAAGCTCATAATCACCCAGTCATTAAGGGTTTTTAACCATATTCTTTATTGTCCCTCAACCTGCTTGAAAGTTTCCAGTAAGCAATCCAACTCTTAATTAAGGTGTCTTAAGATATGCTACGTTCAGGTATTGAACAACGTTCAGGTATTGTACTCTGTGGTAACAGAATACTGAGGGCCAATACTAGATAGTTTAGAAGCATATTGTGGTTGGGATATTTTTCCCCTGAGGCTTATAGCTAGAATTGCCAGATAAAACACAAGATGCCTAGCTAAATTTGAATTTCAGATAAACGATGAATGTTTTTTAGTATAAACATGCCCTAAATTTTGCATGGGGCATACTCATACTAAAATATCATTTGTTTCTTATATTAATATTTAACTGGGGTGCTGTATTTTAACTTGCTAAGACTAGCAACCACATTTATAATATGTTGCTAAGTATTCACTGTTGGTAAATATTCAGCCTCTCTGCCATCACTGAGCTCTCTGCCTGCCCCGATCTCTATCAAATCCAGGGACACTGAATAAATCTATCACCAAATAACAAACTGATGTTCATAGATCTTTGTTTGGCGGGTGCAAATATAACTGTGTCTTTGAATCACATATAGTGTGATTACTGACCATTTCCTCTGCAATTATTAGAGTGGGATAAGAAAATAGTTTCTTACTCATTCAATGATGGATAAAGCCTTGATTTACTCAGTCTTGTAAATAGTATCTGAAAACTGGTTTCTGAATAAGGAAATTGATGGCTGACTATCAGATGTGCCCAAGTCACTTAGTGGAACAGCCCGGGGAGCTGTAACTTTGTAGAATGGGCCAGCTTCAGTGGTCTCTGAGGAGGCCCTCATAGGGATAACTCATCCCCTAGGATTTGGGGACCAAACGGCTGCTTAATGTATTTTCAGAAAGAAAGGAGAAAGGAGGAGAAGGGAGAAGTAAACTTAATGATTATAAAATAAACATATTTCTAATGTCACATTAGTATAGACTGTCCCCCTTTCTATCTTAAAATGTAGTATATTTTATGGGAATATTTGGGCATTCTTTAATTTTTCTAAATATTTTAAATAAATAAATTTGAAAAAGAGACTGTCCCTAGCCCCTCTTCCCTCTGAGAAGTCATAGAGACAAAGGTAATAAAATAGCCCTAATACTGGCACCTTTACCCCATTCCCCTGGTGTCTTGTGTTTACTGACAGTCCCCAGTTCCAAGATCTCTTGGTACTTGGGAAGGTCACAGGTGTTCCTGGGGTCACTAGGGCTTTGAAACATGATCATCATAAAGATGACTGATTTCAAATTACCCTAAACACATTAAATGAGACCTCTTTTATCTTTAATCTAAACTGCAACCTTTAAACTTGCTTCTCAAACTTACATAAACTTGGTTATAATCTAGGCACTAGTCTAGTGACTAGTGACTGCCACTTTAAAGCTAATGCCCCAATCTCCAGGAATGTGACTTACGTTCCCGTGCAGCTGGTGACGTCTGGGGATAAATCTGGAAAAGTACTTACTCCATTTAAATCAGTTGGGGATCCAAAGTAGAATAAACAAATGAGGCAGTGCATAGAACTTAGGAGGAAAAGGTATATATTTACATAGATGTAAATACAAAGAAAACTAAGCTTTACTAAGATTTACTATGCAGTTACCGGCACCGGCATCCTCACTTGGTCTGTCACACGCATTCTGCAAGGCTCTTTAAGGAGGGAAAATGTGTATCCCTCACGAGGAGGAATGGACAGTGGTTACCTTGCTCATTTATATTCAGCATATTTCAACCTCCCTTGGTTTAGACATACCCTGTTCAGTGGAATTTAAGATTATCTAATCTAGTTTGGTAAATTGACCTTCATTTATTGGACAAGTGGCTTATAGATACTTTAAATAAGAAACCATACATTAAAGATAACAAAGTAAAACAAGATAAATATAATCATAAAAAGGGGTACCAAACTTCAGTGAAACCTTACAGATGCGAAATACTGATGATTTAAGTAAATCCTAAATGGAGTCACAAATAACAATAAAATTTGTAAGATTACTGTTGGAAACATGCTTCATGCCCTCCATCACCCGTGGCATATGCTAACTCTGTGATTTGGACTTTGCAATCTTAGTTAATTATTGTATAACACCATCATGATAGATAAAAATATAATAAATTTTAAAATGCATATTTTTGTTAGTTTTTATTTTTTTTAATTTCTATTTTTATGTGTGTTTTATGGTCTTATACAATATAATGATTAAGGATATAGGTTACTGTATACAGCTTACTAATAAATACAGCAAAATAAAACATATTGAGGAATGTGTGGTAAGATTTTTAAATAATACAGTGTTCCCATAAAATTTTTTGGAGACCTCTGGTTTAAATTATTGTGATGCAGTTTGTAAGGAAAATTATGCAGGGAGGCATTACCAACAATCCTGCAAATTCTGTGATTAAGTAAGTTTAATATGGCGGACACAGAAAAGGATGAGGCCGGAGAGTCTTTGGTTCATATAATGAAAAAAATGAAGAAAATGAAAATATAATTGAAGGATTAAAGACCTTTTGCAATGACAAATTACTTAGAATTTCTGACTTCCAAAGTATAAGCTATATTGCATTTTCCATTGTTAGGGTATAGGAAAGACGGGGCTTTTGGGAGGAGAAAATATAAAAGATCCTTGATGCAAGCAAGTTCACAGCCCAGAACATTAGGCACAGGGTGCAAGCAAGATTCCTCCTATAAGATAAAGAGGAATTTCTGAAAAATAGGATGAAAAAAAATTAAAGGTTAGTTAACTTTTGACCTGAATCCTCTTCTTCCCCTGCCCCAAATTCTCATGCCTAAAAGACTTTCCCATTTTGACATCTTCAAATACCTAACTTTCCAACCCAGAACTCTCCCTTGAGTCCTGGATCCCTATTTCCAATGGTCACCTGTGCGTTTCTACCTTGCTTTATTATTTATTCAGCTGAGGACGGCAGCCAATAGCCATGTGCTCTGGACAGGGAAAATATGAATTTCTCATCTGCTAAGTGTACTTCTCAGTGTTTCTAAGGTCCTTTAGGTTATACTAGCTTCTTGCAGAGATAAGGAGGCAGATTATTGGAGCCAAAGCTGGTTTTTTACCAGCCACAAATCCAAATTTCAGATGTGTTTGTAATAGTCCTGCTGTGAGCACATGGAGCCAACCTGGTCAATGGATTCCAGACACATAAGAACAAGGCCCATAGAGGAGAAACCAGAGCTGCCCAGGACTCCTGCCCACGGATGCTAAAGTCACCTCCATCTCTCTGCTAACAAACAGTGCTGTGATAAGCACCCTTGGAGCACATCTCTTCCACAAGTATGAGCACAGGTGGAGGACAAATCTGCAGAGCAGGACTGGCAGACCAAAAAGAGGCTGCACACTCCAGGCGTGGTGGGTATGGCCAACTGATCTCTGGGGTGGGACCCGTTTATACTCTCACCAGAAATAAAGGAGTCTGAGAATTTGGCCCCCTCCCTCTGTACCATGGAGCTCTCAAACTGTTTGATCCTTAACAACCCGGTAGATAAGAAATGGTATCCCCTGCAGTGTTATTTTCCAGTTCTCTTATCATCAGTGAAGTAGCATCTTTCCATATATTTAAGATCCATTTGTTAATAGTCCTTACCTAATTTGCTATTGGTTGTTAGTCTTCTTTTAAGGATTCGTAGGCACTCTATTTCTCTTAGCATTTATTCATTGTGCCACTCTTAGTTACTTTTTAAGCCTTTTTTGTTATAAATAATAAAAACTGTTTCCTTAATTTAAAAAAAAACAATCCAATGAGGTAGATATTCTTTTGTCTCTTCTTAGGGATGAAGAAACTGAGGTACGGAAAGATTAAATGTCTTGTTCAGATAGTGGTCTTGGAACCAGGACCTGAACCCAGGCAGAAGGAACACAGAGACTTCACCTTTAACAAAGAAGCTATAGAACATAGCATTTTCTTGGGTTCTTACTAAATTATAAACGCAATTAGAATAGCTGTTTCATATTCTTTGATACAGGCTCATCACCATGTAGTACAGCCAAACGTATTCCAACAAATACATGTTACATGGCGGAATAAAAAAGGTAAGGATAATAAAGATTGACCAGAGAGATCCTGCTTAAACTTCTCAGAAGTTAGTCCCCAAATTGCCTGAGTATCTCTTCAGTGGCATTTGGTCATCCCTCACGTGCAATAAGAATCATATTCTGATCCGATTCCCTTTTCTAATACATTTTATAGACCACAAGACATAACTTCCAGGCTGGTGGCTCTGACCACTGTGGAGCCCTCTCATTCTATGTTTGCATATCCTCTTATAACACAGCCCTCTGGTAAGTGATTATTGCCAAACCACTATCTCCGGATCAAAAAATCTTTTTTATTAGTAATAAATACCATTCACTATTTTGTTATTTTTTAAATGTAGGAACATATGCTATAATTTCTGATGCTTTTGTGCCAGAATTAATAAGTAAAAATAATTTCCTATGTTTACATCACAAAATATTCAGAGTGTTTTGAAATTTTAAAATGGGCTCTCCCCTCCCCAATTTTCTTATTTTTGTGTAGTGTTTGTTTTTTTGAGAAGCAGTAAAATGTCAGAAATAAAAGCATAGACTTTGGAGCCAGATTGAGAGAGACAAAACCCTGACCCTTGATCTCCATTCACTGTGTGACTTTGGGTAAATTATTTGATCTGTATATGTCTCAGTTTCTTCACCTGCAAAATTGAGTGATATTGACATATACTACATTGTGTTGTTAAAATGATTAAATAAATGGGTTAATGTATATAAAGCCCTTACAACTGTGTCTGGCAAATAGCACCATTTAAACCTTAGTATCATGTTCATTTTTAAAGTACAACATGGTTTATTCTTTCTTTCATTAAACAAATGTATATTGGGAATCTACTATATGCTGGACATGCTTCTGGCAATGAGAATGCAGCAGTGAATGAAAGAGAAAGTATCCTTGGCCTTGAGAGGCCTGCATTCTATTGGGGAGACACAGCTATTAAATGGAAAAGCAAGTCGATACAGGGAAATCATACGGTAATAAATACTGTGGAGGTAAATCAGTGCCTATAAAACAGGAAAGGCAGAGAGGAAATGTGGGTGTTATTCATTGTAGGACAGGGAGTAGATATCTGAAGGAAATCAAGAAGGGTGGAATATAGCTTTATGAGCAAGATTATTTGTCCACCGAGTATATGTCAGGTTTCACTCCAGAAAACAGAAGCCATTCTTCATACTCGAAGTATGAAGTGTTTTCATACAGGACCCTAGAAACTTACATGAGCTTTGGAAGGGCTGGGGAGGGAAGGTCAGGGAATCTGTTGCCAAAGATCTCAGCCAGCAATACTGAACATCTTTTTACAAATTTAAGTTCTTAAGAGCTTAAACTATTGTGAATCTCAAAAACTTCCAGAAGCTCTACTGGTAGACTCTAATCCAGATCCATCTAGGGTAAAACTATGATGCTGAGGAGTCCTTAGAAGGGAATAGTAAAGATATACAGGTAACACAGACATCCTTGCACACAGAAGGAATGGCAATTGCAAAGGAGCACATGCCTGATAACGTTCCAGGGAAAGTTAGTAAACCGATGTGGCTGGAGTAGAGGAAGAATCTGAGCATGGAAAGTGATGAGGCTTAAAAGGTAGTGGAGAATGAGCCAAGGAGTATAAATTCTACCTGACTTAAGAATTGCTTTTTGTTGTGATTAGACTTCAGGGAGGCAAGTGTATATTTGGTAAGACCAATGAAGTGGCTCCCCAAGTAAATTCTGTAGGAAAATCATCATGGTTTGGAAAGGGTAGTAACCATGAAGAGAGGTAGCCAGATTCTGGATTCATTTTCACTGGCTTGGATGTGGTTCGGAGGAAGGAGTAGGAAGAAGGGTGAGAGGTGAAGAAAGGATGAGCCTGAGGTTTTGGACTTGAACAATAGATGGAGTGGTCACTTAATGAGATTGGGGCCATATAAAAATGTTAAGTTTTTGAGGGTGCCTGGTGGCTCAGTCGGTTAAGCATCCTACTCTATTTCGGCTGAGGTCACGATCTTATGGTCATGAGATCTGGCTCTGTACTACGAATGGAGCTTGCTTAGGATTCTCTCTCTCCCTCTCCCTTTGCTTCTCCCCCACTAGTGCTTGCTCTGTCATTTCCTCTCTCCTTCTCTATCAAATAAATAAATTAATTAAATAAATAAACAAATAAACAAATAAGTGAAAATGTTAGGTTTTTGAGAAGGGGAGATTAGAAACTTGGTTTTACTTAAATTTTGCAGTGTTTATTAAATACAAAGTAGAGTGTCAGAGAGTTAGATACTTCTCTGAGTATGGACGTCAAGGGAGATATCTGGAATACAGGTATAAATTTGGGAGTAATCAGCATGTAGTTGTGTTTTAAAGCCAAGAGATGAATGACATCATTTAGGGAGTAAGTGAAAATAGAGAAGAGGTTTAAGGATTCAGCTCCAGAGAAGTATAAAGTTGTTGATAAGGAGACTGTACAGTAAAGAAGTCTGAGGGGAAACAGTGCCTAATAAAGTTAAGTAGGAGGAAGACCATGGGAGTGTGGGGTGTCCTGGAAGTCAACTGAAGGGAGCATTGCAAGGAGGAGAAAGTAACCACTGAGGTCGAATGCTCTGTCAGAAAACAACTGATACCGGACTATAAAACTAGGAAGGTAAAGGGCTGTGTGGTTGGCTCAGTCGGTAGAGCATGAGACTTTTATTCTTGGGTTGTGAGTTCAAGCCCCACCATGGGTGTAGAGGATACTTTAAAAACAAAACAAAAGAAAACAAAACAAAAAACTACAAAATAAAAATTTATCTTTAAAAATATAAAAAATTAATAAATTAGGAAGGTGAAGGTCACTGGTGATCATGACATGTAATTTTGATAAAGGAATGAACGTGAAAATGAATCCAGAATCTGGCTACCTCTAAGAAGTTAAAGGGAGACATGAGAGGCTTGCTTGTTTTTCTCTGGCTACATTCACGGCACAAGTAAAGTGTCCAGGGTAGGCAGATTAGATTTAACCAGACTTGGAAGTTTTCCTCTGAAATACCCAGAATGAAAAGAAGGGCAAGCAAGATGAATGGCATGCACAAGGAAGCGATTCCAATGACGGATCACGGAACTGGAATTGTATATGGAGGCTAATGAGAAGGTCACTGGGTTAAAGACAGTGGAAAGTGGTAAGATCAATGGATTCAAGCCCTAGTGTGCACATATCTAGCAATTGTTGCAAATGGGCTCTGCAAAAATGTGAACTAGAAGTAAAAGCAGGGTGGTGAGAGAAAAATTATACATGAAAATGAGATTAAAGAGTAGTTAGAGTTATTATTAATGACAAGGTCTAAGCTTCACTGTATAAGATGGCAACCACTAGCCACATGTGGCTATTTAGATCAATCAAAATTCAATAAAATCAGAATTAACTTCCCTAGTCACACTAGCTACATTTCGGAGCTCAAGAGCCACATGTGGCTACTGGCTTCTTCTCTTACTCTGTTCAGGTCCCCAGAATAAAAGAATATCATAGACTGGATGGATTATAAGCAGCAGACATTTTTTCCTAACAGTTCTGGAGGCTGGGAAGTCCAAGATGAAGGCACCAACAGATTCTGTGTCTGGTGAAGACTCGCATCCTGATTCAAACATGGTCATCCCTTTGCTGTAACCAGCCATGGCAGAGGGGGTGAGGAGTTCTCTGGGGTCACTTTTATAAGGGCACTAATCTCATTCATGAAGGCTCACCCTCATGATCTAATCATCTCCCAAAGAGCCCACCTCCAAATACCATCACGTTTGGGAATTAGGTTTCAACACATGAATTTTGAGGGGAACACAAACATTCAGTCTATAGCACTACTATACCAGACAGCACAGGTACAGAATAATCTCATCACTGCCCCAAGTTCTAGTCAATAGAACCGGTCTAAAGAATGGCCAAAGGAAGTTATGTATTAGTTAGGATGGAGATAAAAATATTGGAGAAGACAAGGACAAATAAATTGTACATACAAAATGAAAGGATCAATTATTACAAAAAATTTTTAAGAAATATATCAATGTTGAACAGAAACGAGAGCAATTTGAAGATCACTATCTAGGGGCTAACATTTTCAAGGAATATGAAGAATTGATCAATGCCTATAGATTGGAACGTAAATAGGTATTAAGTAGTATAGTTTAAAACACTAACATTCTATTCTTTTTTTAATGTTTTATTTTATTTTTGAGAGACATAGAGACAGCGTGAGCAGGGGAGGGGCAGAGAGAGAGGGGGATACAGAATCTGAAGCAGGCTCCAGGCTCTGAGCCGCCAGCACAGAGCCCGACGCGGGGCTCAAACTCACAGACCGTGAGATCATGACCTGAGCTGAAGTCAGCCGCTTAACGAACTGAGCCACCCAGGCGCCCCAGAATGTTAGTATTTTTTAGGGAAGTGGGAGGTACAGTGATCTGAAAGGAATTAGGGATTATAACACATAACATAGAAAGGAATGAAGAAAGGTTTATCAGCAATTCCATTATCTGTGAAACCAACTCCCTGCATTACACTCCCTCCATTTAAATACTCAGAGCATTTTCTATTTTCCTGATGACAGAGAGACACACGCTTATTTCTATATTTATTATTTATTACTTATTTATATGTTTATTTTTTACTGCACTTGTGGTCAATACGTTATGTGAAAAATTGGTTTGATTTTGTAATAATTATATATTTTTGGGATTTATAATTTTTAAATTCTGGAAATATCATTACCCTAGAATAAGCCAGCTCTCTGTTGTCACTGGTTCACCATCTGCTAGATCTCAAAGTTGACCTTTTTTTTGCTTCCTATACAATAATAGGAATAAACTAGTGTCTAACAAATGCATAAATGTTCAGAGAATTGTGTCAGGCAAGTTTGAAACATGTTACTTTTGTTTATACTTGTTTTATTTTTCTGACTTCACACCACTTAGTATAATTAACCTATATTTCAAACACCAGAGACAAGAGCAAACTTCAAAGCTCAAGTAACACCATATGAAGAGAGAAAAGGACACCAAAATCTTGTCAGGTCACAATTTTGAGAGCTCTGTTGTATATGTTTAGTAATAATTATTTCCATGCACTTGGCAACATACAAGCAGTAATTAAACTTTTACTCTGAAAAGGTGAGTAATTGTCCTCCTGATTTCTTACTTAGGTCCCACAGAGATAAATGACTTTACTAGCTCATACTGTAAATAAAGAGAGAGAGAGAGAGAGAGAGAGAGAGAGAGAGAGAGAGAGAGAGAGAAAGAGAGAGAGAGAGAAAGAGAGAGAGAGAGAGCATGAGCAGGGTGGGGCAGAGAGAGAGGGAGCCAGAGAATCTCAAGCAGGCTCCAAGTTGTCAGCACAGAGCCTGGTGTTGGCTGGAACCCACAAACTGTGAGATCATGACCTGAGCTGAAATCAAGAGCTGGACGCTTAAGCAACTGAGCCACCCATGTGCCCATGGTAAATAATGTTAGTGCTTGAGGTTGTAAGAGGAAAATATAGAATAGAAAGTGTTAACTAAAGAACACAAAACCAAAACTCCTAATTATTTGCACACTGTTCCTGCTTTGTATTTTGTTTTCTTATTTTTAAAGATTAACATAAATTTCCAGTGGATATAGATCCACAGCATTTATTCCCCAAAATACGTTTCACAAAGGAGTACTTTTGCCTACAGAAATTTATGAACTCTCTCAATTCACGAAAATATAAGAAAACAAAAAAAGCTGTCATCACTGCACACGACAAGCAAGGGCTTTCTAGTACATTCCCATAATACACTGCAGTGCTCCCTAAGGATCTGGATTTCTTTCCCCCTGACTTGCTCACTACTGTGAATTAGTGGAGCATTGGCTCCTTTTATCATCTAAGGGCTATAATCCAAATATAACCAAAGCAGGTTACTACAGAAAGCATAACAACGAATTGCCTGGCACTTTTATTTTTCCTCTCCTAATATATATTACATGAAAATTGTCCTCCTAAAGATGATTCATAACATATACAATGGTCTTTTCTTTTATTAGCAAGTAATTATTGGTACAAGATTGTGTCCTGCTTTGTATTTCACAATCATCAAATGATGCTATCTGTATTAACCTCTTCTTTTTCAATGAAACATACAGTAAATGGTCCCTACAGTTTAAGAACAAAGAGAAAAAGCAAGCAAGCAAACAAACAAAAAACTGAAGAAAATTCAGCAAACTAATGGGTTGAGGAGCCCATTAGTATTTTCACTATTTAGTTTGAGACATGTAGAAGATTCAAAATAAAAATGTCAAACTTCCTCACCTACTCAGCTTCACATTTTAAGTTTTTCTCCCTTTAAGGGAGAAAAAGCATGAACACTGTCCTACCCAGTTCTCCCCCAGACTAAAAACTTTTTAAATTCATAATCTAGAGCAGGGATTCAAAACATATCCTCACTATTATTTCCTTCCTTCATTCTTTCTTTCATTTATGCCTAAAATCTTAGACAGACATGTAAGATGTAGCACATATATGAGTGGAACTGCTACATTTGAAATGGGAGCAGACCTTTCACGCTTGCTCGCAATCCAACCAGATGGCCCACTGAGATTCTATATAGTTTAGTTTTAAAAAATACCCCTTAACAGGCATCTGGGTGGCTCAGTAGGTTAAGCATTTGACTGTTGATTTCGGCTCAAGTCATGATCCCACGGTTCATGAGATCAAGCCCTGCACTGGGCTCTAGGTTGACAGTGTGGAGCCTGGAGCCTGCTTGGGTGTCTCTCTTTCCCTCTCTCTCTCTGCCCTTCCCCTGTTCCCCTGTTCACAGGCAGTCTCATTCCCTGTCTCAAAATAAATAAATAAGCATTTAAAAAAATACTCCTTGAGAATATGGCCAAGTTGCCTTGGGATAAGACTTCTTTTTTATTACATTTTTTAATCTTACATGCTTTGGGAGAGGGTAATGGGAAAGATGATGGTTGGCCACATTCACTGGAAGAAACTATAGGGGAAATGAATGTCGATTTTGACTACTTATAAACCTACAGCTTTAGTGCTTTATAGTTATGATTGTGTACATGTAATAAACATGTTTGAACTTTCAAAAAAATACCCCTTAAGAAATCTGCTGCTCAAGTTGTGAAGATACAAGCTGCTACAGTTCTCATGATGTAGAAAATATCTGCCATGAAGAATACAGGTATAAAAAAAAAAGCATTAAGTGAGTTTTGTTGAAAAAAGAATGATTCGTTTGTGTACTTATGTTTTTCATTATATGGAAAGAAACTGATGGTAGAAGAAAGAAAATTGAAGAGAACATTATGTCAGGAATGGTAAAGGGTCTTGAGATTTTACTCCACTTGCAAGAGAATTAGTTGGCCACCATAGTTTTATGGATGTTGGCACAAGACATGAGATTCGAAGGTCAGAGGCAAATGACTTTACTCCTCATAGCAGTAGCCATAGCCATAGGATTAACATTTGAGACATCATTGAAACCAAATTTCCACAAGCTAATAAAAAGAGGACCTGGTGACAGCTGCACACTCAGTGGATTTCATTACAGGAGAGGAACTCTGAGCTTAGGAGAACCTAAAATTTTTATGCAGGACCATAAACTTGCCTGACCTTTGCCCTGAAGGAGACATTATCTCTATTATACTGGACAGTGAACAACCTGCTTTTCTCTCAATGGAGACATTACTTCCATCTTCCATGGCTGTCTGCTACACAAACATCTCTGAAAAGATAGTTTGGAGCGAAGTCAGACAGTGCCTCTGCTCACAAGATATGCAGAAATGCAAGACATCCATGGAGAACTGTTTTCTAACACATTAAGCATACAAAAGGGAAGGGGACCTGGGAAAATAATTATTAAAAATTGATATAACATTGTCTCCATTTTTGAATAGCTAATTACTATTTCTAAAATTTATATGAGAAAAATTAAGGAACTGTAACTGAGCCTTTGACACATAGTTGAAGCTTAATAAGTATCTTCTGAATAAATGTATGAATTAATAGTAATGATTTTCTTTTAAGTCAAGATGAAACGACATGTAGTAGCATCCCTAAAACATTTACTGAAGCCTCATTAGAGCACATTAAGAGTGAACCAAAGAGTCACCATATGCCAGGCGGCCAGGAACTAACACCATCAGAGAAGTGCTCACAGGTAGCATGAATAATTCAGCCAGAAAAGTAATCGATTATCTACTCAAAATTGATAATCTGGTCAAACAAGATAGGTACACTCATGATGTTCCTCAATAATTTGTATTCATGCTAACTTCTGACAACTCGATTAAATTGTTTTACCCATTTCCTCTTTTTTTCTTGAATAATTCCTGAAGATAAACCAGTGTGAGATGATGATTCGAAATTACAAGGCCGATGACTTTCAGGTACAAAGTAATATTATTTCCTATTAGGGACAGTGGGCTAACATCTATCATTCTTCAGGACTCCGTTAACTATAAAAAGAAACCTTCCTCCAAGGCTGGATTGGTTTGGCAATTTTCCTCTATGTTATTATAGCATCCTGCCTGTAGCATTTGGCACTTTATATTGTAGCTGTCTATTTACTTGTCTAAATCTCCACAGAAGTGTTTAAGTACATTGAAAGTGAGAATTGAGCCATAATCTTGGCCTCACACTAAACACACTCAGTACCAAGTTATGTAGATTTATATATTCAAAGATTAATTAATGAAGAGACAAGATTCATTGTCAACCTCTGTAAGAATGGAGATAGGTACATATGAGGTCACTTTCAAACCATCTTGCTGAAAGGTAAGAAGTGCACTCATCTACACATGCGCACATATATGCGGTTCCACCTAAAAACCATGCATTTGCAATGACTAGAAAATTTGCAGGGACAAAGTTCCCAGCAGTTGAAATGATTAAGATGTCTACTTATGCAATTACGGTAATGGATACTTGGAATTGTTTAGCTTCATTACTACCCCTACTACGTTACTTACTTCGAAATGCCAATTAAACCTTAATCTAAATAGGAATAAAGAATTTCTGGACAAGCTGCTTTCCTGAGATAGCTACACTTCTTGAGTGCTTGATGAACCGGCTCAAAAGGTTATGCCTGACAGATAATAAGTACCCTATTTGCTATGGAGAGGCAACCATCTCAACCTAAACATAACTGTAATCTGAAAACAAAACTGGGGCTGAACATATTTCTCTACAGTTAATTGTTCATGTGGCTAGCCACCGCCCTTACAAAGTCTGAGGCACACACTGCCGCTGGAGGCGGAAGGACAGATAATGTTTTTGAGGGTTTACATCTCTAAGCCTGCTGTTCCACACGCTTAGGAAAGTCTCCTGTTTGACGCTGTGAAAGATCTTCTGATCTTAAGAAGGTTCCATATAGAGGGTTGGGTAGGCAATTTTTGTTTTTATCTTTTAAATTTCCTGATTTATAAGTAGATGCTTTAATTCTATACATTGGCAGTGGACATGCTCAGTGAGTACCTGTGTACTCACTGAGCACCTGTGTAATGCACAGGCGATGCCCCTTGCCTCCCTCGGGACTAACCCTCGATCCTTCCATTTGCCTGCACTGTTCGGTCATTCAACAGGCACGACCCGCACTACCTGACGATAAACACATATGAAAATGGGAAATAAAAGTTCCCAGCAAAAGTGGTTCGATGACTTCTCTGTGAGTAACACAGTTGGGCACTGAAATCACTGTTTTGTGAAATACAAATGATTTTCTAAAACCAATCAAAAAGTATAGTGCGCGAATACTTCTCTCTGATTACACTTTCATATTTTTCTTTGATTGTGTCTTCTTGTCCTCTGTTCAATTTATGTTAAATATGTATTGTGTTGAAAAAGAATCAAGAATAATTTCCTGTTCTATTCCAGTTAGGGTTTATTAGCATGTAGTTAATTATAACAACAGTAATAGTGATGATAAAACCAAGAAGAACAGAAACTACAGGGATCAGTTGGGATTTGATTGTTTTGTTTGTTCTATGGCACTGTCTGATCAACAGGAAGGTTGAACTTGGCTTC
This sequence comes from Paguma larvata, assembly GCA_030068075.1. Taxonomy (NCBI): domain Eukaryota; kingdom Metazoa; phylum Chordata; class Mammalia; order Carnivora; family Viverridae; genus Paguma; species Paguma larvata. The sequence continues at coordinate 61,553,701 of CM057823.1, read as the reverse complement.
TAGCTTGGTAGTAATCAGCGAAGCAATTTGGATCAATCATTTTATTTCTTTGTGCTTCAGTTTTCTGGTATGTAAATGGTAATACAAGGCATTCCATCCTTATTGTTTTTAGGGTTTTCTGAGAATCTATGAATATCAATAACCTTCTTGGAATTCCTTCATCATACAGTATTTTTTTTTTTTTGGTTTTTCCCAAACTGTCCTTCCAAAATTCTTGTAACTTCTCACCTGGATATGTGTAATAGTCTTATTATTGATCTCTCTCCTACCTGTCCTCTGCCTGCCACCTGTTCCAGTCACAGTTGGCATATCAGTCTTCCTGACTCCTATCCTGGAACTATTCTGATCAAAAATTTTTACTTTTCTCAAGTGCCTAAAAAAGATCACTGAACGAGATGAGAAATTACTCTTATATATATATATATATACAATAATGACTCTTCTCCCCCACAGCCCTTGTACCACACAATTGGGAAGTAAGAGTCATTCCTGCTTCTCACTGATAATTCTCCTACCATCCTTTCTAAAACTCCTCAGTTTTCAAATGCATGTCACCAAACCGCACAATCCTTATTAATTCAATTGCAGCCAATTCACTTTTGGTCCATTCTCCTTCATTTCTGGAATATTGGAGCTCTCATCTCATTGCTCACTCTCTCTACTACTCCTAAATAAGTCTGGATAATTTCGATATTCATGCAGATAACCATTCAAACATGGTGGCCTCTAAAGTTTTTTGTTTGTTTGTTTGTTTGTATTTTTGTTTTTATCTCATCACTTCACTCCATCATGACCAACCTCTACTGAATTACACTATATGTACCTTGTCATCTCCAGAAATGATATTACATCCCTAATCTCAAAGTCAGACATCTTAGTCTTTACCTAATACTTCACATCTCTCTAGCTTTATGTATCTGACCCCAATAATTCTTCAATACCACTGGTATATATAATTTTCTGAACCTTCTATCTTTTTCTGTCCCTTGCCTAACTCATGTTCTCACCTCTATCCCTATAAAACTTAAATTCCAAAGTCCATTGTTACACTCACTTACATATACTCACCCTCATAGTCCCTGAATTCTCATGTCTTTTCACATCTGGAAAAATCCCAACATTGGTAAATTTCATCTTGATGCCTACTCAGTACCTGCCTACCTGAAGATGCTAGGGAAAACAAAACAAAACAAAACAAACAAACAAAAAATAACCAACCATGCTAACTACTCTCTTATTAAGTGTACTTATTTCAAGTAGACCCAGCAATCACACACTGTCTGTAAAAGGTCACCTTTCCTCACCCTTCCAGTACTTCCTCCCCATCCTCGTGCTCAGATTATGACTTGGCTTCCTACAGCTCTGAGAAAATTTAAGAACTTCTAGATACTGCCACCATCCCATCTATCCAAAAAATTGCATCTGTGCCCATATATCGACCTTCCTGTTTTTCCTATGGATAAGTTTCCCCTGATCCTATGTAGCCCATGCCCTCCAGTGCCCTGCTTGAGCACCACTTATCTCCTGTTACCTAGAACATCATTCCAACAATTTTCTGCTTCTTCCTACATCATCATTGTTTTTTCTACCTACTTCACTCTTCCCATTAATGTACAGGTACATTTTACTTTCTTCATATTAAATAGACAAACTACTTTATCCTCTAGTAGCTACTCATTTCTTTGATTCCTATCCATCAAAAAGTTGTCCATATTTCCTTTTCTTGAATTACTTACTCTTCCCTCATTCAATTATCCACCTGCAACTAGACCCTTACTTCTACCACTTGACTAAAACTTCCCCTCTCAAGGTCACTAATGCCTCCACGTTGTTAAATTTAATGCTTGGGTGTCAATTTTCAATTTATAAACATCACTTTATATGACTTATTACTCCTTGTTTTTGAAACACTTTTCATCCGTCTTACAAGACTTAGTACTTTCCTCATTTTCCTCCTATGTCTTTGTCCCCTATGTCCATCTTCCTTGCCAATTATACTTCATTTTCCTTTCTAAACATATGAATACCCGAGGCTCTGTCCTCAGACCTCTTTTCTTCCTTGTATGGGCTCAGTTCTTGTCTGACATTGACAGTCTCACTGCTTTAAATACCATCTAAATGTGGATGATTCCTAAATGTCCATAACCTAGACATCTAAACTGACTTCTAGATTTATATGTACTCCTGAATACATGACACCTACATTGAGATGTATAATAAATAGCTCGAATATAATGTATTTGGAAATAGACTCCCAATCTCATCCATCACTACACATGTGTGTGCAGGGGCACACAGACACACATGCTTTTCCCACGGGTTTCTCTTTCTTACTAAATAGCAACATGGTACATTACGCTATTTGAGCTATGCTATTTTTCAAACACAGAAGGCATGCAAAGTCAGGGCTTTTGGAATTATCTTCCTCAGCCTTGAAGTCTGTTTTCCAGTATCAACATAGCTTGCTCCTTTTATATCCTTTTTCTTTGCTCAAATATCACCTTCTCAGTGAGATCTCCATTGACCCCCTTCCCAAGAAATCCTTATCTTTCTCTTCTGATTTGTTTTTCCCCCCAATAGATAAGTGTTTGATACTAATTTTTATTGCCCTTCTACCCCACTAGAAAATGAACTCCGTGTAGTTTTGTGCTCTGCAAAACCTCATGCTCAGAACAATGGCTGGTACATAGTAGACTCTGAAAATATAATTGTTGAATGAATGAATTCTGACTGCTACTCTATTAAATTTAAGAATTTATTTAGCACGAGTTCAAGCACCGTGTTGGGCATTGAGCTTCCTTAAAATAATAATTTAAAAAATTACTTTGGGGCACCTGAGTGGCTGAGTCGGTTAAGCGGCCGACTTCAGCTCAGGTCATGATCTTATGGTCTGTGAGTTCGAGCGCCGCATCGGGCTCTGTGCTGATGGCTCAAAGCCTGGAGACTGTTTTGGATTCTGTGTCTGCCTCTCTCTCTGCCCTTCCCCTTCCCCTACTCATGCTCTGTCTCTCTGTCTCTCAAAAATAAATAAATGTTAAAAAAAATTAAAAAAAAAACAATTTATTTAGGAAGAACTAGCAAGCAGACATATAACATTCCTATATACAGGACTTATTTCTTTAAAAAACTTCTTTTTCAATGTTTCCACATGGTGACCTTTCTGATTTAACAATTGCTCTTGCTTCTGTAACCTCTATCTCAGGAAATGCAATGCCCACATATAGGTTCAGGCTTAAAAAAATAGTACTTAAGGGAGCACCTGGATGGCTCAATCGGTTAAACATCCGACTTCAGCTCAGGTCATGATCTCATAGCTCATGAGTTCGAGCCCCGCAGATCCTGTGTCTTCCTTTCTCTCTGTCCCTTCCCCACTCATGCTGTGTCTCTCTCTCTGTCTCAAAAGTAAATAAACATTAAAAAAAAGTAGTACTTAGGGACTTGTCCTGTAGTTTGCTCATGATAATAAGTCTAATGAGATAAATAATAAAGAGACGGTTAAATATCTCTTTAATCTTGACTAATTACTATTGATCTAAATCTACTCCATAAACATCTTTTTGATATAGTGATTGCCATATATTGCATATAGAAAGGTAACCAAAGATTGGTTTGTGATAGAAAATCAACATTGAGGCTGACAGAATGAATGAAAAAGTCCCAGTTTAGATATTCTGTCTTCAATTCAGTTTGGCTTCACATATGTTAGAAAGTTAACCTGTTATCAGTATTGTGGTAGACACTGAAGGAATACAGACATTCTGGTTCTTAGAAGTTAATCATATCATGTGAATCAGGGGACCAATAATTAATTAAATATCAATACAGTGGTTTAATCATTAACACTCAATTTTAAGAATAGTTCCGAGATTTCAAAAACAAAACTGTTTAAGTAATGCCAGATGTTTATGGCAACTTGGGGTCTGTCTACCATAAAACACACTGAACTGCATTTTGCTCTCCTTTAGTTCACTGTACAACTTTTTTTTTAATTTTGTAATGTTGATTTATTTTTGAGAAAGAGACAGAAAGTGAGCAGAGGAGGATCAGGGAGAGAGGGAGATACAGAGTCAGAAACAGGCTCCAGGCTCTGAGCTGTCAGCACAGAGCCCAACATGGGGCTCGAACTCACGAACCTTGAGATCATGACCATGACCGGAGCTGAAGTCAGATGCTTAACCAACTGAGCCACCCAGGTGCCCCTCACTTTACAACTTTATGCCAAATTGGTAAGAACCTCCCTAATCATTCTTACTGATTGTAAACTATGCATACTGTGGAAGCAACACAGGGTTGTAAATGATGACTAAGGTTCAAACTGGCTTTGATAGCGATAAAGAAGTTGGGTTACTTTTGTGAAGTAAATTTGCCTCATAAGATCTTACTTTTCATAGTCAACTGAGCTTCGACAAAAGAGCAAAGCAATACAATTGAGCAAAGGTAGTCTTTTCAACAAAAGCATTGGAGCAAATGGGCATCCACATGCAAAAAAATGAATCCAGACATAGACCTTAAACCATTCACGAAAATTAACTCAAAATTGATCACAGGCTTATACGTAAAATGCAAAACTACAAAACTCCTAGACAATAATATGAGAAAACCCAGACGACCTTGGTTATGGCAATGACAATTTAAATACAACACCAAAGGCATGAATTCATAAGCTGAAGTACATTAAAATTTAAAAATCTGCTCCCTGAAAGATAATGCTAAGAGAATGACAAGACAAGCCAAAGACTGGGAGGAAACATTTTTAAAAGACATATCTGATGAATGATTGTTATTCCAAATATACAAAGAACTCTCAGAACTCAACAATATGAAAACAACCTGATTTTTAAAAAATGGGTCAAAGATCTTAACAGAAATCTCACCAAAGAAGATATACATATGGCAAAGAAGCATATGAAAAAGAATCCCACATCATATGTCCTCAACAAAATACAAACTGAAACAACAAAATACCACTATATACTTATTAGAATGGCCAAATCCAGAAAACTGACAACACCAAATGCTGACAAGGATATAGAGCCAACAGGAAATCTCATTCGCTGTTTCTCAGAATGCAAAACGGTACGGCTACTTTTGAAGACAATTTGGCAGTTTCTTATAATACTAAGCATACTCTCACCATACAATCCAGTAATCATACTCCTTTGTATTTACCCAAAGGAGCTGCAAAATTATGCATGAGAACCTGCACACAGATGTTTATAGCGACTCTACTGATAATTACCAAAACTTGGAAGCAACAAGATGTCCTTCAGTAAGTGAATGGATAAATAGACTTCGGTGCATTGAGACAATGGGATATTATTCAGCGCTAAAATAGAAGGAGCTATCAAGCCATGAAACAATAGGGAGGAAACTTAAATGCATATTACTGAATGAAAGAGATCAATCTGAGAAGACTACATACCTTATGATTGCAAGTGTATGACATTCTAAGAAAGGTAAAATTATGGAAACAGTAAAAAGATGCCAGGAGTTGGGAGATGGTGGGAGGGATTAACAGAGGAAGCACAGAGGGCTTTTTAGGGGAAGTGAAAATACTCTACATAATACCATAATGATGGATACATGTCATTACTCACCCCCAAAGAATGTACAACACCAAGAGTAAACCCTAAGGTAAACTATGGAATCTGAGTGATGATGTGTTGATACAGGTTTATCAACGGTAACAAAGGTTACCACTTTGGTGGGGATATTGAAAATGGGGTAGGTTACACATGTATTGGGCAGAGGGTATATGGAAAAATCTCTGCGCGTTCCCCTTATGTTGTTGTGAACCTTAAACTACTCTTAAAAAATAAAGTCTTAAAAAAAAAAAAAAGCGTACCTTTCTCTTCAGTAAATGGATGATTATACTGTATTCCTAGGCTGCGGTAGAGAATATAAGTTAAAGAAAGTGTCTACTATACAGAAAAGTTCAATGGTAGCTATTATTAGTAGCAGTAGGACTAGTGTATGTCCTGTTCTTGGTGTAGTACAGCTCACTAGCCCAATGGCAAACTTTCCATTCGGCCTATTTTATGAATGTTGGTGTCTTTATTAATACTTGGTCACCTGTCTTGTACACATAGCCCTTTTTCTTTGCCTCTGGCTCTCATCAGATTTACTGCCCCTAGGGGTAAGACCAGCCTTCTCTCTTTTTGCAGCTCCACAGAACACCCAAGGCAGTATACTTATTCCACACAGAGAGTTTTAATAAGTTTTCAGCCTTGGGGATATTTTTCCAGAGTTAAAATTGTTATAGAAAGGCACAGACTGACAAATGGGTTGCAAAGGCATGGGCAGTAAAGATTTACAACAGGAATGGCATTTCTCTTCCCTGTAGAGCAATTGCTGTATTCTACTTCAGATATTCAGAGGTTTTGCAAAATTTATGGGAATAACCAAGGCATCTATAATCTCCCCCTTTATCTTCTCTCCTGAAGCACTCATTTCAGGAACTTCAGAATAAACAACAGGGCAAGTGCAGCTCTACATCAAGTGCTTGGCTGATGTTGCCTTTATGTCTAAAAGCTCTAGCTCTTTAAAATTAATATTAAATAAATTCCATTTTTTCCATGTGGACAATGAAATTATACTGCATCACTTAAATGAGAAATTCTGCTATAAAACCGCTGGATGAGCAGAAAAATGTTGCCAGTAGGGAACAAACTCTGCTCATTTGAATTTTTCATTTCCCCCAAAAACTCCTCGAAAAGGGGTAATGAGAAGTCTGTGGGAATGGATGGTAACACGTGTCAAAAGTGCTGTTAAGATATACTCGACAATGCTCTACAAAATGCTATTATTGACGAAACATCAAAGCAGGCCATCATGGTTAATGCCAAGCACACCTGTAGACCCCACAGGGATCTCTCAATTAGCTCCAGCAGCTGTAATATGTGAGCATTACCATTAGAGAATGAGAATTAAAAAAAAATCTACTTAAATATTAAGAAGGCAATGCACATCCCTTCAAGTGATTTGATACCATAATTAGAGACAGTTGATCACACAGACTAAGAGAATGCTATCACTGGCTCACAGAGTACCTTAAGTGATGCTGAAAGAGCGAATATATCAAACTGCAGACAGGAGGTATTTTATACTTACTGATTGTTGGCCCTTCTCTTAATGAGAAAATCTTAGAGACACAATTTTCATCGTAATGTAATTTGCATACATTTGTTAAAACCACCTATTGCATCTTTAATGACTTTTCATGCCTAAACAAAGAGCTTCAGGGAGGAAATTGTCAGTGGACTGTTCTAGAAAAGCCCAAACTGTCAGATTCCAGATTCACAGACTGGGAGAGTAACTGCAGTTTATTCTTTGTATCAAAAGGAAATGATTATGATTGATTCTCTTTGTTTCCAGAATGGGCCCAACTGAAAACCACAGTAGGCATATTATTATTAACCTATGCAAATGAATGCTCTTTCAGCCTCTGAACATCATTTGTCCTGTTCTCTGCTATAAGGAATAGCTGTGTTCTCCAAAGTTATTTCCACCATCACTCCTACTTTAGGGAGCCAGTGAAGGCCAAAGCGTAGTGTGGGCTATTGTCCTTCTTCTCCAATACTTGTCCCCTTCCCCTCTTCTCAGAGCCATGTCATCTTCCCTGACCCATTACCTTCAAAATCATACTTCCAAATGCACCTCTTCCCTTCATATCATACGGACTGTTACCAATGACCTCCATTTCTAAAATGATTCCTAATATCTTCTAGACCTTCAAAATTGAAGAAACAGAAGACTCTGACCATTGCCATTTAGGCAAATCACATAATCTTGCAAGGCTCATTTGAATGAGTCTCAAATGTTTAACTTTTATGTCGACAGGGAAAGTGATTTTTGGTTTTTAATTTATATTCCTCCCCTTCTGCATGTAAAACTAAAGCTCCTTCAGGGAAGACCGCTAGATACTGAAACATACTGCTATAAAGGCTACATAAGCATTTACTACTTTGGAATAGGGTCTTGCTACCTGATAAAAGACTTTCTCGAATGTACTGTGGGGGATGCTAGATCTCTAAATATCCATTTCCTCTAGCTGAGCTCAGTCTCCCACCAAACATTCCATTTCTCTGATCAGACCTTCACCATCTGCAGGTTGTCTATTTGACACACTCACTATCATTTTCTTCCTTAGTGGCTGAATTTCTTTTAACACTTAGGGTCTGTCTCATTAGGGTAAAGATTTCTCATGTTAAGGTTCCTCTATGTACTCTCCTTCTAAGGATCTTAAACTTCTAATTCTAATACTGTCCTGATATACCCACAATAAAAGAATTCTTCTCAAAAGCTGACAAACATGGAGCATTCTAACTTCTAGAACTTCCTAACAACTAGTTAACTGCAGTTGTTCCACATGTCTTTTTGGGGGTTCTGTGATTCAAATTGTTTTTACAAGATATCAAGGCTGAATTCCAAATGGGTAATACCTACAGGAATTTGCCTATAGGAATTATTTTTTTCATACAATTTTAGAACAGAAAATATTAGCCAAATGGAAAACAGTTAAGGAATTATAAGTTTGCCATGTATTAAAGAATAAGTGTCCCTCGCACCATGCTCTTCAGATGCTCTGCGTTTATCCTTTTTGGACGGGACAAATTTAAGTACAATCATTTTAATACTACACATATTTTATTTAAATCCTTACACAGTAGGAAGATATTTTAAAACTTCATGTAGAATAAAAACTCCGTTATTCTACTGATTGTTAAATCTTTCATAAACTTTATGTTCAGTACTAATTAGAAATTTTAGGTTTAAGAAATCCAATCCATTAATTTAAAATAATGATAAAATTTTCACCTACAATGGCAAATTAAACAATTCTATGCTTATCTCCTTTGATTTAAATGAGTTAAGTAGATTTTCTGAAAGAATCACCAACTAAACCATCTATAATTCATATATTAAACAGAAATATCTTAGGCAGCATCAGAGCTTTCGAAGCTGAAGTAGAACTTCAAGAAGCAGGACCAGAAATAAGTAAACTTCAATTTCCTGAGTTGAAATGCTTTCAGGACTTGTCTACTCACCAAGGCTCCCTTGCTGTCTTAACGCTGCTGCCACTGAAACCAGAATAACTTGTATTGTCTGCAAAGAGCAGACGACAGCTTACCTTGTTAAGATCCCTCTACTGCTGTGAATCAAACAGTCCTATGCCCCATTCCAGGTGGAGCAATAGTTAATGTAGATTAACTGGATATTTTTAAATTAAAAAAAAAGTATGTGTGTTTGTATGTGTGTGGATGCCCTTTTTAACCCATTTTGAATCTCTCAATGCTGGTTCTTTTGCCATATAACAAATACATGCAGTTAGGCAGTGGATTAGTATACATGATTCCTGATCTGTACTTTGCATTGCTTAAAGAAAGCAAATAACTAAAACCCGCCCTGCTACAAAAGCAAAAATACTGCTACTATTATGCCTCACAATAATTCTTTTCTAGATTTTAAGAGTTTAAGAGATATCATTAATAAAATTTTAGTTTCATGTTTTAGAACAAATATGTTGGAATATGAATCCTAAGTACCTTATAATGATAATTAACAAGCTTGCAAACATCCATTAGAGGGAGCATTTATCTCTAATACTACAGATGAAGAAACTGGGGCATAACGACTACTATTGTACTTTAATTTTGACCCAAGAAAGAGAAGGAAATTAAAAAATAATTCTAAATGTCAAGCCTATTATAATCTTCAATCCCATTCAACAAATATTTATTAAGTGCCCAATATGGACATTCACTAACAGAGTTAATGATTTATTTGAACAACCTACTAAATCTAAAGCAAACTTAATATGTTCTTTTAATGACTCTCCTCTTAACTTTTTCTCCAAAGCTTAATGACTTAAACTTTTGAAATAGAACATGGCTATCCCAATATTGAGCTAACTTCAATCTTAAGTTTATTTTGCATATTATTTTCAAGGATATATGCATCCTTGAAATGCATATGTATAATGCAGATATATAAATCTGAGTTATATCATAGAAAAATAGGAAAGAAACTATTTTAAGAAAGAATGTCGGCTGCAAGTAGGGATAGGGACAGTTCTGCTATGCAAATGATGTCCAATTCAAATCTCTGAAGACACTGTCACAGACTTAGGCAACCTTTATTGTTGCTTTATTTCTGAGCATCTTCTAATGCTAATTGTGATGTGTATGAAGGCCAAGATAATGATCAGATTCTTAAGATAATCCTTTAGGTGAGAAGATCCCCATTTAGCAATGCTTCCTCATTCTGATCTCTGGAAGTGCAACCCTAAAATAGCATGACTAAATGCATGTCTTATGCTGATAGTGTATTCTAGTCAGCTTCACTAGTTACCATCAGAAAACTCTATTATTGGATCTTCTAACTTACATGAAAAGCCCAAAAGTGTTTTTCATTCTTTCCCTGTTAACATATGTGGCTTAATAACTCATGCTGATTCTATGTCTTTCAGACAGACAAAAATCTATATTAAGATGCTAAATCTCTGTGGTGTTCTATGGAGCAGTACCACTATATTTTACTTAGAGCTATGGATAACTTATTTAGCACTTAAGTGTTAATGGTTAAGTGGTTAGAGCTTCATTCCATCTTCCACGTGAGGAATTTCTTATTGACCACTGGCTGTTACTCATCTCTTCCCGTCAACTTCTATTCACAGAGAATTGAGTGTCTCCCCTGGGCCTTAATGTACAACTGGGGAGAAAAACGGGGTATTGAGGGAGAATCTGAGAAGTATCCAGGCTTTGCCTTGGATCTGCCTCGGAAAGTCAGAATATTGCTCAGGTTAAAGAGAAACAAAAGACTAAAATGAAGACAAGGAGGATCTAGAAAAGAGAATAGAAAGCTTGTTCTGTATCTGGCTAGGATCCAAATAACATGTTCCTTCCTTTATCAGCCATACAGCAGGTTTGCATCTTGTTTGTACCTTAGGCAAGGGACACAAAGGTTAATTTTGAATTGATGACTCGCTTGATCCTGTCAAACTCTGAGCCAAGAAAATGAGGATTTGACAAAGACTGTTTAAGTAACACACTATCCCTTGTTCTTTTGAGATCGGGTGTCTAAAGTTTGACTTTGAAATCAAGTAGAACATAAACATGTGCACACACACAGCACACACCAAATTCACAACATGCTTTCAGGCAGTATTAATGTAATCATTTGCTTTTGGCTTTCATTGAAAATCAACAGATAAAATACTTTTATGAAGAATACTTTCTGTAACTTTTATAAATTCATTATTAGGATATTATCACTTAGGGTCTTTGATTCTTATTTTTGGATCCATGTGATAAGTTCCTTTATTAAGTTTGATTCCAGAAATACTGGCATTCCTTCAATAACTGACGTATCGTATGTTACAACATATACACATTGTATGTCTATACTTGCTTTGCTTTTGGAAGCATGGAGTTAAATTTTATGTTCCTATATACTATGTATTTTATATATTTGCATTTCTTATTTTGTATTTTTTTAATTCTATATTTGTACTGTAAGATCTTTATTTTACAACTTTCTCAACAAAATAAATGATAAATGAATGTAATATACATTTTATGTGTCAGTAAAAGCTTGCTGGTTTTTTGTGTGTGTTTTTATCGCTCCATCTAGTTTTCTTTTAAGAAGAACTAGGGAGTATTCAGGTGACAAATGAGTTGTAAAAGTAGTAATAGGTTACAGTATAAAATTTAGTAATGTTTTGAAGGAAAATATATAGGTCAGGAAATGTTGCCTGCCTCATTTGTCTGTCAATGTTCCATCAAAACAAAGTACCTAGATCATAAAAGAATAAATCATTTCATTTTAAACCAATCAAATATATATTTGTACAAAGTTTGGAGATGAGAACATTCTGCAATAACCTTAACTTCTAGATTGCATTTTCAATCAAATAAGATAATAATGGTGTACAAGGGGAAAAACGTTTAGATGAATTGGCAGGCTGGAATGAACTGAAACTGTAATTTTGTATTTGATCTGGTCAGTCTGCCCCGTTCTTTAAGATTCATTTCTCATTTTCAGACATTAAACCAAACTAAACTATGTCAGTTATTAAGAAAATCTGACTCCCAGGTAATTTCTTCTTCTCCATGCAAGAGTTCCTAGCACCTGGCTCCCCTATTATATTCCAATACCAACAGAAGTAAGGTATCTTGAGAATAAAACAAGAGATTGGAGATTGGTGTTGGGATATATTTGTTGCATTCCTTTCAAAATCATGACTTAACTAGCCACACAGAACACATTTTATTCTCATTTATCCCAATGTTACGACAAGTTGATGCCTGTATATATGGCAAGCATATGAGATGACACACAGTCTTGATGGCTCATATCACAGGACTCATTTAGTAATATAGCTTTGTAAACAAGATTAAGATTAAAAGTCAGCCTACATCCTGCCCACACAAAAGACTTTAATCAGCAGCTAATATAAAAACCTTCAACCACCTTTTGCATATATCAAATGAAATTTCACCTTGCCAGAGATAAAAGGTTTCAGTCAACAGTATTAATGATGTCCTATGACATTCGAAATGTTTGTTGCATGCATTAAAGATACTCTGTTGACACTATCAGAGAAACATAGAGGCAAAGAGACAGAAAATATATTTGCTAATCCATATTTTTAGATCTAGAAACTTCTAAGTTAAGAGTGACCTATGGCAACACAGGTCATTGTTGACTTCAGTCCCCTTACACAAAGACCAGCTGGCAACTATTGATAAATAAGAAATGACTGTGAAAATCCCCAAATCCAGGAATGATACTAAAGCATACTGCTGGGCCACAGAGACTGTGAAGGACTATATTAGAAGGGCAAGAGGAGCAGCTACATTGGACCATGTTACCTCTCCCCCAGGCTGGCACAATGCTGCCCCAAAATGAGCCATCTAGACCTGTGGTTTCTTTGGTGAGAAAAAAGAGCCCGAGGTGGATATCCAACTTTCTCAGTATTGCAGGTGCTTCCGAGGAAGCATACCTGGGTCTTGTCTCATAGGGATCACTGAGGAAATCTGTGGGACTTGACCACTTAAGATTAGATATAAAACAGAAAAGTGAGAAAGGGGTTGAGAACAACCAGTGATCAGATGTTGATAAACTGCCTATCTCCTCAAAGCTGCACCTAAGCAAATATTCCAGCTAGTAGTTCTGCCCATTTGCTTATTGGAGCCAATAGCCCTGTCTGGACAGAGAACTCAGTAGGCAGTTCTCCCTGATTCAGGTCTCTAGTCAATGGCGCTATACTGGCCATGGAGACTGCTCTATGGTACCACCAGGGCAAGGAAGCAACTTCAAAGCCCTGCATACATCTGGGGATAGCCTCCAGTCATGCTTACCAGGGAGCTAAGGTAGAGAATGTGGACAGCTATGTGGCCCATCCTAGAGCCATGCTCGAAACAGCACCTAAGCAGAAATCACAGCAAGCAGCTCTACCCATCTTGCCCTGACTGAAGCTTGGTAGGCAGTTCTGCCTCATTCAGGTTTCTTACCAGTGGGCCTTACTGGCTGTGGAGCCTGCTCTAACACCCTGCCCTGATAATGAAGCAAACTCACAGCCCTGTCCAATTGCTAAGAGTAGCTGCTAGTCCCATGCAACCAGAGAGTCCAGGCAGCCTTAGCTCACCCTGCAGATGTTTTTTGGGCAAAGAATTGAACCAGCAGCCCTGCCTAGCTCTTAAGTGTAGTTTCTGGTCCCAAATAACCAAGAAGTCTAAACAGTGACCTTGGACAGCCTCAGTATCCAGTCTATCTGATAACTCAGCCATGGAGCCCAGCCTACACCCTTGCCATGCAACAGAACCTAGTCAATAGCCTTGTCTAATTGCTGAATACAACATGTGACCTTGCCCAGGCAGGGAGCGCAGCCAGTGGCTATATCTAAGTGTGGAGCATATTATGTGACCCCAACTGATGAGGGACTGTATATAGCAACCTCATCCAATTGCAGAGATACACAACAAATTACAATAATGGAGTGAAAATATACTATTACAAATAGGAATCAAGTCACAAAGACAGCAAGAGAGGAAGCAAAGAATGAAGAACCTGCAAAACAGAAAAAAAAATTAACAAAATGGCAGTTATAAGTCCTTGCCCAAGAATAATTACTTTAAATGTAAATGGACAAAATTTTCCAATTAAAAGACACAACATGGCTGAATGGATAAAAATAAGATCTAATGATATGCTGCATACAAGATACTCACTTTAGCTTTAAGAATCGAGGTAGCCTGAGAGTAAAGGGATGGAAAGAGATATTTCAAGCAAATGGAAACCAAAAGAAAGAAGGGGCAACTATAAATATATCAGAGAAAAATATTTAAATTCAATATGATCCAAAGAGACAAAGAAAGTCATTATATAATGATAATAGGATCTATCAGGTCTATCAAGAAGATATAATAATTGTAAACACTTATGTACCCAACACTAGAGCAGCTAAATATATAAAAAAAATACCAACAGAACTTAAAGGAAAAATAAACAGCAATACAATAATAGCTGGGGACTTTAATATTCCACTTTCAACAAAAGCTCAATAAGGAAACAGCAGATATGAACAATACTATAAATCAAATGGCCCTAACAGATATATACAGAATATTCCATCCAATAATAGCTGAATATATATTTTTCTCATGTGCACATGAAACATTTTTATGATATATAATAAGTCAGGTCACAAAACAAGTCTCAACCAATTCAAGAGAATAGAAATTATATCGTGTACCTTTTCTGATCACAATGGAATTAAACTAGAAATCAGTAACAGGAATAAGGCTGAAAAATTCACAAAAAAGTGGAATTAAACAACATACTCTTGAGCAACCAGTAAGTAAGATAAGAAATCAAATGGTAAATTAAAAAAATCTTCAAACAAATGGAAATGGAAACACAATATACCAAAATTTAGGGGATACCACAGACATACTAAATATTATAAGAGACTACTATGACTGTAAGCCTACAAACTGAACACGCTAGAATAAATGTACAAATTCCTAGAGGCATACAATCTATTAAGACTGAATCATGAAGAAATAGAAAATCTGAACAAATATGTAAGGAGATTGAATCAACAATTGAAACCTTCCAATAAAGAAAAGCCCAGGACCAAAGAGTTCACTAATTCTACAAAAATTTAAAGAATTAATACCAATCCTTCCCAAACTGTTCCAAAACTCAAAGAGGAGGAAACACTACCAAACTCATTCTATGCCAAAATTACATTGATGCCAAGGCTAAATAAGGACACTACAAAAAGAGAAAACTACAATCCAATATTCATGGTGAATACAAGAGTAAGTGCAAATATTCTCAAACAAATACTAGAAAACTGAATTCAACAGAATATTAAAATGATCATATACCATAAACAAGCAGAATTTATCCCTGGCATACAAGAATGGTTCAATATGTGCAAATCGGTAAGTCTGATACATCATAGTAATAGAATAAAGAATAAAATCACATGATCATCTTGGAATTGAAAAAAACAAAACAAATAAACAAACAAAAACACAAACAAAAGACAGACTTTAAAATATAGAGAACAAACTGATGGTTACCAGAGGGGAGGCAAGTAGGAGGATAGGTGAAAGAGGTGAAGGAGATTAAGAGTACATTTATTGTGATAAGCACTGTGTAATGTATAGAGCTGTTGAATCATTATATTATACACCTGAAATTAATGTAATGCTGTATATTAATTATACTGAATTAAAATAAAACTTTAACAATATGACACGATCAACCCAATAGGGGCAGAAAAAGCATTTGACAAAATTCAACATTTTATGATAAAATTCTCAAAAAATTGGATATAGAAGCAATATACCTCAACCTAATAAAACCATTTATGACAAGCTCACAGTTAACATGATATACAATGATAAAAGGTTGATAGCTATTCCTCTAAGGTCAAGAATAAGACAAGGATGCCCACTCTCATCACTCTTGTCAACATAGTACTGTAAGTCCAGATATAGCAGCAAGAAAAGAGAAACAAATACAATGCATACCAATCAGAAAAACAAAACCAACAAACAAAACCACAAACAAACACCAGTAAAACGGTCTCTTTTTGCTGATAACGTACTATCTATAGAAAATCCTAAAAACTCCACTAAAAAGTTGTTAAAACTAACAAGTGAATTCAGTAAAGTCGTGTGATACAATATCAACAATCACAACTAACCTGTGATTCTACAGAGTAATTACATACTATCTGAAAGAAAAATAAAGAAAAATATCCCATTTACAGTAGCATAAAAAACAACTAAATACTTAGGAATAAATTTAACCAAGGAGGTAAAAAATCTGTACACTGTTAACTATAAGACACTAATGAATGAAATTGTAGAAGACACAAGTAAATGGAAAGATATTCTATGCTCATAGATTGAAAAACTGATATTATTAAAACGTTCATACTTCTCAAAGTAATCTACAAACTCAGCAGCATCACTATCAAGATTCCAATGGCATATTTTACAGAAAGGGAAAGAAAACACAATCCTAAAATTCAAAGACCCCAAAGAGTCAAAGCGGTCCTGATAAAGAACAAAGCTGGAAGCATGACCATTCCTGATTCCAAATTATATTTCAAAGCCAAAGTAATATAAAAAGCATGGCACTAGCATAGAAACAGGCACATAGGCCAATTATAACAGAATGGAGAGCCCAGGATTCAAGAATGCTCAATGGAGAAAAGATGGCTTTCAATATATGGTGCTGGAAAAACTAAATATTCACATGTAAAACAATGAAATTAGAACCCTATTTTGCACCATTTACAAAAGTTCACTCAAAATGGGTTAAAGACTTTTATGTAAGACTTAACGCCAAAAATCTCCTAGAAGAAACATTGGGAAAATCTCCTTAAAATTTGTCTTGGCCATGATTTTATATATATGACACCAAAAGCACAAGCAATGAAATAAAAAATAATAGTGCATCAACTAAAAAGCTTCTGCATGGCAAAGGAAACAATCAGCAAAATGAAAACAATCAACAAAAAGGGATAAAATATTTGCAAACCACATACCTCATAAGAGCTTAAATCCAAAATATGTAAAAAATTTATACAATTCAATATCAAAAGAAGTCAAATAATCTAAGTACAAAATGGGCAAAAGACCTGAATTGACATTTTTCCAAAAAAGACATACAAATGGCCAACAGGTACATTAAAAGTGTTTAAGACTCATGGGGAAATGCAAATCAAACCCATAGTGAGAATTCACCTCACAGACCTTTTAGAATGGCAATTATTAAAAGGCAAGAGATAGTAAGTGCTGGCAAAGATGTGGATAAAAGTGATTTCTTGTGCAAGTGCTGATAAAAATGAAAATCAGCACAGCCACTATGGAAAACATTATGGAGGTTCCTCAAAAAATTAAAAGTAGAACTCCCTCATTATCCAGCAATTCTACTTCTAGGTATATATCCTAACGAAATGAAATCACTATCTCGAAGAACCATCTGTACTCCCATATTCGCTGCAGCATTATTTACAATAGCCAAGACACAGAAACAACGTATGCCCCCAAAAACGGATGAATGAATACATATAGCAGAATATCATTAGGGCATAAAAATAAGTAAATCCTGCTATTTGTGACAACAAGGATGAACACTAAAGGCTTATGCTAAGTGAAATATGTCGGCCAAGGAAAAATACTGTATGATACGTGAAATGTAAAGAAAAATGAACCAACAGAAATAAAGAACAGATTGTTGGCTGTCAGGTTTGGATAGTGGGGACAGGGGAGGGAATGGATGAAGGTAACCAAAGGGTACAAACCTCCAGGTATAAGATGAAAATTTCTGGGGATATAATGTACAACGTGGTGATTACAGTTAATAATCCTCTATTGTATATTTCAAAGTTGCTATGAAAGTAGATTTTTGAGGTTCTCAACAACAAAAAAAATTGTAATTATGTGATGTGATGGCTGTATTGTCTAATGTTATTGGGCTAAGCATTTTGCAATATATACACATATATCAAATCATTATGTTGTAGATCTTAAACTTATACAATGTTACATGTCACTAACACCTCAAAGCTAAAAAAAAGAAAAAAAGAAAACCTATAAGCTGCTTATGAAGACTGTATTAGACACTAAAATATAGTTTCATGGAAAACATATCAATAAAATTCCAAGTTCATTAAATGTTGATTTTATGAGTTGTGATCATGTACATATATCCTGTAGGTGGACAATTTTGTGCTGGATTTTGAAGGAGGTTAAGCATGTAAATTAGATGATGGGAATTCTAAGAAGATGGAGTAGCATGTGTTAAATCACAAGAGTCAAAGCCAAGAAGTGCTATAAAGAAGAAGTCAATGAATTCCATTTACCCAAAATGGAGGACACATCCAACAAGGCAGCTTTACATGGGTCTGGAGAATTAGAGGGCTAATGGTGAGCCATGATGTGCAGGCCAAGGAATGTAAAAAGTTATCAAAGAGTAATCCTGTGTGCATCTCATCACAATCACACTAAATACTAGAAATTAAGATTAGATCACTGACCTGAAATCTGCGGATTCTAGCCAGGTGTATTTAACACAATGACTCTCTAGTGCAAATGGCAAGATTGGATACATGGATGATAAGTAACCGATCTCAACAGTATCTACTGTTGATTAATGGGACTATCAGGTTACAGGATTATCAGTGATAAAATCAAGAGCCCTAAGCAGACCAAGATGGTTGGTAACCTTAGACTACAACAAAACCAATAAGCTGTGCTCAATTAAAAAAAAATAAAGATATAGTAAAAGCACAGCTTCATGTATGCAGTCTAACACACACGTTAGTGAAATTCTGGGAAGTGACAAGCATGGTCTTTGGTTCTACAGTATGTTGGTCCCTCCAAACAAGATATAACAATCTGAATTCTCAGTTTCTACAGCTGGAAATAAAAAGGCGACAGATGATTGAAATGATCATTTTCAGCTACAGAATTTATTGATTCTATTAGCTTTTTTTTTTCCTGAGGTGAAAAAGCACATCACTTTACAATGTTTAAATTCCAGCCACTCTGACCGGTGTGAGGTGGTATCTCAGTGTGGCTTTGATTTGTATTTCCCTGATGGTGAGAGACGTTGAGCATCGTTTCATGTGTCTGTTGGCCATCTGCATGTCTTCTTTGGAAAAGTGTCTATTCATATCTTCTGCCTATTTTTTCACTACGTTATTTGTTTTTTGGGCGTGGAGCTTGGTGAGTTCCTTATAGATTTTGGATATTAGCCCTTTATCCAATATGTCATTTGCAACTATCTTTTAGATGCTGGCGAGGATGTGGAGAAACGGGCACCCTCTTACACTG
This sequence comes from Paguma larvata, assembly GCA_030068075.1. Lineage (NCBI taxonomy): Eukaryota > Metazoa > Chordata > Mammalia > Carnivora > Viverridae > Paguma > Paguma larvata. Next base: position 61,534,337 of record CM057823.1, on the reverse strand, counting down.
CTGGTGGGAATGCAAAATAGTCCAGCCACTATGGAAAACAGCGTGGAAGTTCCTCGAAAAATTAATAGAACTACCGTATGACCCAGGAATAGCAATGCTGGAAATTCACCCGAGGGATACAGGAGTGCTAATGCATAGGGGCATGTGTAACCCAATGTTTACAGCAACACTTTCAACAATAGCCAAATCATGGAAAAAGCCTAAATGTTCAACTGATGAATGGATAAAGAAGATATGGTTTATATATACAATGGAATACTCCTTGACAATGAAAAAGAATGAAATCTGGCCCATTTGTAGCAATATGGATGGATCTGTAGGGTATTATGCTAAGTGAAATAAATCAGAAAGAGAAAGACATACCATATGTTTTCACACATAGGTGGATTTTGAGAAACTTAACAGAAGACCATGGGGAGGTAAAGGGGGAAAAAAAGTCACAGAGAGGGAGGGAGAAAAACCATAAGAGACTTTTGAATACTGAAAACAAACTGAGGGTTGATGGGAAAGTGGGTGATGAGCATTGAGGAGGGTACTTGTTGGGATGAGGGCACTCGTTAGGATGAGTTGCATGGAAATTAATTTGACAATAAATTATATTAAAAAATAAAAAAATAATCTCAATTAAAAAGTAAAATAAAATAAATAAAATATTTAAAGTTCTGTAAATGGTTGACATGCTAATGAAATGCTCACAATAAACACAATGTATTATTTCCACTGCATCTGAACAGAGGTTAGCAATCACGGGCTCCAACTGAAAGGATAATTGTACATCGATGACTAGGCAATATTTTCACTATACTTTTGAGAGTGTGAACTGACCAGGTGTATCATAGCAAAAAAATCTGTCCTACATAAAGCAAGTATTTTTGGAATTCATAACTGATTGATACTTTTAAATTTTGAATGTACTCCCCAGTGTCTTATTCAATAACAATTAGAAAAATATAAAAGAACAAAGAAGAAAAAAATGCAAACACTACACCCTAGTAATGACTAATAAGCAACATTAATATGCTTATAAATTTTATATATTATTTATTTGTACATAGTTATGTATATTTATAATCATTTATATATTATATATTTTATACATTTTATATATGTGTGTGATTTTTATATTTTCACTTATAATTTATGGGCATTTATTGATTTAATTAAAATTTTAAATTGATCTAACACATTAATTGGTTACTTGATTTAATTAAAAAGTTTTGTTAAATAGCTGTGCAATATTTCATCATAGGACTGGATGACAACATGTAATATATTCCCAAGGTTGGCTTTTTTTCATCATAAGTAATCCATGATGGGCATTATTCTATCTACTATTTGCATTCACATTCCCACAAGTAGAGTTAATGGATTTAAAGGCTATATAGTTAAAAAAAAAACAAAACAAAACAGACTTGTTAACATATGCTAAGTAAAGAATTGTCAGTCTACAGGGACAATAGAGAGTATGAAAACAGTGGATCAATAGTTTATCTCCTTCTGCCAGAATTTAACATTAAAAAGAGAAAGTAACACACTTCATTATTTTCTCTTTTTTAACATTATAATTTCCCCCAATAATATAGTTTGTTGTGGCACTCCTAGGCTTGAACATTACGTTTAATAAGAATTAACTGATACACTGTAGCATAATATTTTTCTTTAAATAGCCTATTCTAGATTAACTTAATTTAATTTAAATTGCTAAATAATGTAATTAAATTGTGTTCAGGTAGTGGTTACTATGGAAAACTACCAGCAGTAACATAACAGAAGCAGTAAGCGTTCGAATATGAGATGATAATAAGCTCTTGTAGCACTCTAGGATTCTGATTTCAGAGGCTTAAGATTATCTTTCATCTGCACAAACATAAGTATTTCTGTCACTGCAAGCCCATAAGTTGTATCCTACTGTGGTAAATATAAATGACACTTATAATCATGTTTAATCCACACTCATACTATAATTACCATGAAACACTACAAAATATTTTCAAGGGAGACATAAAGAGCTTTATGTCTGTAATTGAAAATGTTTGCCCTCTATAAGGGAGTGGGTTCAACAGCACAGCAGAGGGGTAAGCTTTATAACATAACACTAAATTTCATTTTTCTTTCATTAACCAACATTCAATCAGATGTTGTTTTCAGATTTATAAACTAAAACTAAAGGATTATCTTCCATAATCTAATATATTATACTACTGATTGAACTCTGAATAGATTTTGAAGCATTAAAGAACTTTAATTTCATAGAAGGCAAAATGGGGTAGCCCATATTAAATTCTTTCAGAGTATTTGGAAACAATCAGGTCATTTGGTTGCATATATTTAAAAGCCAGTTATCTGAGAGTTAGCTTGTATTTGAAATTAATAAAACTGAGACATGTTGGTGAATAAGTATCTTTACTTATTAATACACTGAAAAGAATTTCACTAGGTACCTTGTTGAATCAATTTAAAGAAATGTTAACATAATTTTCTCATTAGGGTGAACTGGCAATAAAATGATTTAATTATTTATGAACTAGAACACTGGTTCTTAGCCTAGATTAAGAGGCATCACTATTTTGTAAGGCTATCAGCACCAAATCCTCAGTTTGTGAACAAATGTAGAATTTGTTTATTTCTGAATTAATCTATCAAAATTTTCTATGAATAAATTATATATAACCAATTATATTATTTAGCATTTAAAAAGGTAAACTAATGGCTAAAAATTAAAGTATTTCTTTTTTATTTCATTATTTATTTATTTATTGTCAAGTTAGCTAACATACAGTGTAGTCTAGGCTTTAGGAATAGATTCCCATGATTCACACAATACCCAGTGCTCATCCCAACAAGTGCTCAATGCCCATCACCCTTTTTCTGCACCCCTCTAACCCCCAACCCCCATCAACCCTCAATTTATTCTCTGTATTTAAGAGTCTCTTATGGTTTGCCTCCCTCTCTGTTTGTATCTTATTTTTCCTTCATTTCCTAAGTTTCTCACATTCCACATATGAGTGAAATCATATGATTATCTGTCTTTCTTTGACTTATTTCACTAAGCATAATACCCTCCAGTTCCATCCATGTTGCTGCAAATGGCAAGATTTCATTCTTTTTATCACCAAGTAATATTCCATTGTATGTGTGTGTGTGTGTGTGTGTGTGTATGTGACACATACACACACAGATACCACATCTTCTTTAACCATTCATCAGTTAATGAACATTTGGGCTTCTTCCATAATTTAGCTACTGTTGATAGCACTGCTATAAACATTGGGGGTACATGTGCCCTACAACTCAGCACTCTTGTATCCTTTGGATAAATTCTTAGTAGTGCTATTGCTGGATCGTAGGGTAATCCTCTATTTAATTTTTTGAGGAACTTCCATATTGTTTTCCAGAGTGGCTGCACCAGTTTGCATTCCTACCAACAGTGCAAGAGGGTTCCCCTTTCTCTGCATCCTAACCAACATCTGTTGTTTCCTGAGTTGCTAATTTTAGCCACTCTGACCAGTATGAGGTGGTATCTCAATGTGGTTTTTATTTGTATTCCCCTGATGATGAGTGATGTTGAGCATCTTTTCATGTGTCTGTTAGCCACCTGGATGTCTCCTTTGGAAAAATGTCTACTCATGTTTTCTGTCCGTTTCTTCACTAGATTATTTGCTGTTCAGGTGTTAAGTTTGGTCATTTCTTTACAGATTTTTGATACTAACCCTTTATCTGATACATTTTTGCAAATATCTTCTCCCATTCTATCTGTTGCCTTTTAGTTTTGTTGTTTTTTTCCTTTTCTGTGGAGAGAATTTTTACCTTGATGAGGTCCCAATAGTTCCTTTATGCTTTTATTTCCCTTGCCTCTGGAGACATGTCAAGTAAGAAGTTGCTGTAGCTGAGGTCTAAGAGGTTGCTGCCCATTTTTTCCTGTAGGATTTGGGTGGTTTCCTGTCTCGCATTTAGGTCTTTCATTCATTTTGAATTTACTTTTATTTATAGTGTAAGAAAGTGGTCCAGTTTCATTTTTCTGCATGTCACTGTCCAGTTCTCCCTATTTGCTATTTGCTAAAGACATGATATGTATTCCATTGGATACTCTTTCCTCCTTTGTCAATGATTAATTAGTTGGCCATATATTTGTGGGCCAATTTCTGGGTTCTCTATTCTATTCCACTGGTCTATGTGTCTGTTTTTATGGCAATACCATACTGCCTTGATGATCACAGCTTTGTAATACAGATTAAAGTCTGGGATTATGATGCCTCTGGCTTTGGTTTTCTTTTTCAACATTACTTTGGCTATTTGGGGTCTTTCGTGCTTCCATATAAATTTTCAGGATTGTTTGTTCTAGCTTTGTGAAGAATGCTGTTGCTCCTTGATTGAAATTGCATTGCATACGTAGGTTGATTTGGGTAGTATCAACATTTTAACAATATTTGTTCTTCAAATCTATGAACATGGAATGTTTTTCCATTTTTTTGTGTCTTCATTTTTTTATAAGATTTCCATAGTTTTCAGTGTATAGATTTTTCACCTCTTTGGTTAGGTTTATTCCTAGGTATTTTATGGTTTGGGGTATAATTATAAATGGGATTGATTCCTTGATTTTTTTTTCTGCTGCTTCATTCTTGGTGTATAGAAATGCAACTGATTTCTGTGCATTGATTTTATATCCTGAGACTTTGCTGAATTCATGGATTAGTTCTAGCAGTTTTTTGGCAGAGTCTTTCAGGTTATCATGTAGAATGCCATGTCATCTGTGAAAAGTGAAAGTTTGACTTCTTCTTTGCCACTCTGGATGGCTTTTGTTTCATTTTGTTGTCTGATTGCTGAGGCTAGGACTTCCAACACTGTATTAGACAACAGTGGTGAGAGTGGACACCCCTATCATGTTCTGATCTCGGGAAAGGCTCTCAGTTTTTCCCACTGAGGATATTAGCTGTGGGTCTTTCATATGTGCCTTTTATGATGTTAAAGTATGTTCTCAACTTTATTGAGGGTTTTTATTAAGAAATGATGTATTTTTTCAAATGCTTTTTACGCCTCTATTGACAGGATCATATGGTTCTTACCCTTCTATTAATGTGATGTATCACATTGATTTGTGAATTCTGAACAAGCCCTGCAGCCCAGGAATGAATCCCCCTTGATCATGGTGAATATTTTTTCTTAATATACTGTTGATAATCAGGGATATTGGCCTGCAATTCTCTTTTTTAGTAAGGTTGTTATCTGGTTTGGGAATCAAGATAATGCTGACTTCATAGAATGAGTCTGGAAGCTTTCCTTCCTTTTATATTTTTTGGAACAGCTTGAGAAGAACAGATATTAACTCTTCTTTAAATGTTTGGTAGAATTCCCCTGGGAAGCCATCTGCCCCAGGACTCTTATTTGGTGGGAGATTTTTGATAACCAATTCAATTTCTTTGCTAGTTACAGGTCTGTTCAAATTTTCCATTTCTTCCATTTTGAGTTTGGGTAGTGTGTGGGTGTCTAGGAATTTATCCATTTCTTCTGAATTGTCCAGTTTGTTGGCATATAATTTTTCACTGTATCCCCTAATAACTGTTTATATGTCTGTGATGTTGGTTGTGATCTCTCCTCTTTCTCTCGTGATTTTATCTATTTGGGTCCCTCTCTTTTCTTTTTGAGAAGCCTGGTGAGGGGATTATCAGTTTTGTTTATTCTTTCAAAAAACCAGCTCTTAGATTCACTGATCTTTTCTACTGTTTGTTGTTGTTGTTGTTGTTATTTCTTTTTGGATTCTATATTGTTTATTTCTGCTCTAATCTTTTTATTTATCTTCTTCTGCTGGCTTTGGGCTTTCTTTGCTGCTGCCTTTCTAGTTCCTGTAGGTGTGAGGTTAGGTTATGTAAAAATGAAAGTATTTCAGATGATTCTCTTCTAGGCCCAGGTCAGTAAATATTTTCAGGAAGGGCCACATGGTAAATATTTTAAGCTTTGTGGGCAACATGATCTCTTTTCTAATAAATCAACTTTGTTGTTTTAGCAGAACACAGCCATACAAACAAAGTGTTCCAAAAAAACTATTTGTAAAATTTTACACAGGGGAGGATTTGGCACATGGGCCACCATTTGCCAAACTGAGACCATGCTAGCAAATGAACTAAATACTGGGAGTACACAACTTCCAATGGCCTTGACATTTTTCTCAATGGTATGTTTTTTCCCCTGTGTATTACATTTTATTCTTATGATATATGACATCTCAGTATTACAAATTTTACAATATTTCCCAAATAGTAATCTTTAAAAGCTCCTGGTGAAAAGTCTCTCCTACGAGACAGAGTGTGGGTAATTAATAATAAATATGAGAGTTTCTTGTCACGTGCTTAAGACTTCTAGTTTACAAGAAGGTATCAGGCTTTATTAGAAAATTAAATAGAAAATAACTTGAAAAGGGGCGCCTGGGTGGCTCAGTCGGTTGAGCGGCCGACTCAGCTCAGGTCATGATCTCGCAGTCTGTGAGTTTGAGCCCCACGTCAGGCTCTGTGCTGACAGCTCAGAGCCTGGAGCCTGTTTCCGATTCTGCGTCTCACTCTCTCTCTGCCCTTCCCCTGCTCACACTCTGTCTCTATGTCTCTCAAAAATAAATAAATGTTAAAAGAAAAAAAATTAAAAATAAAGAAAATAACTTGAAAAAATATTAGTAGTGGCAGACATGTGTAAGGTAGTTTACATAGCATTATTACTGAGAGAAATGTCATTTCTCCTTGCTTCATGTTTCCATGCAGAGAATGTTTTAAAAGTAATCTCTGCACCCCAATGTGCGGCTTGAACTCACAACCCCAAGATCAAAAGTTGTCCATGTGGAGAATTTTTAATTAGAGACCCAAGGTTTGTCCCTCTCTTTGCATCACTTCTCTTCAGAGGATGAGATTAAATGAATAATCTGTTTGGTGGCCTTGGGAGAAACGACTGCACACATACAGTTTAGTACCTTCTGGATCTGAATTCTTTCCCAGAACATAGAAGCACACTTTCTGTTTTGTCTCTGCTCTGCAATAAGCTTAGGAGGACAGGTTTTCCCTGTCATGGGGAGGTGTGTGCCTGAGATAGGTGGGAAGTCAGTGTTACTGAGGATAAAGGTCAGGAAGCCTACCGTGTCCATACATCTGAGCCAGGTCATCTAACAATCCATTTCTGATCAGTAATTATAGCACTTGGATATCCCCTATATTGTATCAGTCACGAATACCTTTGGCTACAAGTGAAAAAAAGGAGAGAGTGTGTTATGGACTAAATTATGTCCTGCCAAAATTCATATGTTGAGGTCCTAACCTCTAGTACTTCAGAATGTGACTGTCTTAGGAGACAGGGCTTTAAAAAGTTCATTAGGTAGTGTGGGTGGGCCCTAATCCAACATGACTGGCTTCCATGTAAGAAGGGGAAATCTGGACACACACAAACACAGTGGAAGCACAGTGTGAAGGCATAGCGAAGATGGCCATCTACAAGCCAAGGAGAAGAGGCCTCAGAAGAAATCATCCCTGCCAACACCTCGACATCAGACTTCTAGGAGAAAGTAAACTTCTGTTGTTTAAACCACCTAATCTGTGGTGCTTTGTTATGGCAGCCATAGCAAACTAACGGGGAGGGGGGGGTCCAAGTAAGATAGATATTTCTTCTCTTAAAAAAAATTAATCCTTAGTCTAGAGCTGGTAGACCGGCATCGTGAAATCTTCAGGAATGCAGATGCTTTCCATGTTTCAGATCCAGCCATGACGTCTGCAGCCAGCCAAGAGAAAGAAAAAAAAAATGGGAGAGAAACCTGGACTTCTTTCTTATGAGAATGTTTCTGCTTACAAACCATTAGCAGAACTTGGACACACTGTCACTCCTAGTTGCTGAGAGGGACAATGTAGTCAATATTTTAGGAAGTCATGTGCCCAGCTAAAACTCAAGATTCTCTTAGTTAAGGAGAAGAGAATAGATACTGACACACAAGAAATTATCTCTCATCTGCTTCTGAACCAAGGAAAGAAGAACAAAGTGTTATATAATTACACTGTAAATAGCCAGCAACTTTTAAGTGTAGGTTTATTCAGAGAAATGTATGGGATGGGGAAAGAAGAGACATTTGGGATTGCTTTCAAAGACAGACAGGAGGGGAAAAAGACATTTGCATATAAGAATCCTTAAAATCCACAAGAGCTAGCTTCTGAAGTGGATGTGAGCATGACTAATTTGGTTGTTTTGATCATTTTTCTGGTTATTACCATTCTTTAGCTTCAACTCAATTATGTGGTGATCCACATTGATCATTAAGACAGCTAACATTTATTCTTCTTGTCTGCTATAGTGGAATAAGCAAAACAGAAAAAAATATCACATGACCTGTCAGAATAACAGTAGCATTTTCAAAATTGGCTAGTGGCCCTACCCTAGTCTAAATCCATGGAAACCAAAATGTAATGCTCCAGGGATAAGAAAAAAATTATTTAGGAAGTCACTATAGCCAATGCCATATGAAATAAAGCATGCAACAACACTTCGACAGATATAAGGAACTATGTAAATTAAAAGACACATTATTATAAAGCAAGTAACTCATTCTTTATTTTTTAATGCTTATTTTTAAGAGAGAGAGTGAGAGCAAGATCAGGGAAGGCGCAGAGAGAGAGGGAGACAGAGGATCCAAGGTGGGCTGTATGCTGACAGCAGACAGCCTTATGTGGGGCTCAACTTACAAACTGCGAGATCATGATCTGAGCTAAAGTTGGATGCTTAACTGACTGAGCCAGTCAGGGTGCCCCTACTCATCATTTAAAATAAGTCATAGACAGCCTTTTCCTAGATAAATAATGCATCATGAATGTTAAGACGTTCGAGTATAATTTATAATCAAATATAAGTTTTCTTTGGGGAACACGGTCTGTTGATAATAGTATCTGAACAGATTTTTGAGACTTTTGAAGACTAAAGTCTGTTTGTTTTGTTTTTTTTAATTACAAAGTTATAATAAAAGATGGAAGGTCTTAATATTTTATTGTCTTTAACTAGTCAAAGCACCTTACAGTGCTAAAAGTACCTTTATGTTTTCTGTGATTTATATGAGGGACACACATGCATAAGGATGTTCGATGTTAGCTAGAAAGCTTGGCATTAACCTCTCTATTTTTGATGAGCATTAACCTCTCTATTTTTGATGACTATAGGGCTCTTCATTAATTTTTTGCATCCCCAAAGAAGAATGTGCTGCTACTGTAATTTGTGATAAAAATAAACTATACTAGCCTTTACTCAAAGTATACCCTTCTTTAGGATCCTATCATATAAATCTTAAGTCTTTTTTGATGGTTATATTCTAATGTCTAGAACCTTCTTCCTTTATCAAGGACATTTCCTATTTTTCCTACAAATGACTCTTGCAATCTCACCTTCTCTATGGAATCTTTGATTTCTCATGGGTAGGGGTCAGAGAATTCCCCTTACCCCAGTCTACAATTTGCACTATAAATCAGGATATATATATATATATATATATATAACCTGTGCAACCTGCTACTCAATGTCTAGCATGCTTTTGCTAAAGATGAAGATAATCAAGGAGAAACTAAGCTCTATCTTGTAATGACCACACTTGCTTTAGACAAGTGAAACTGTCATAACACCAATTCTACTGCTTCCCGAACACTTGGCGCTCCAGTGTCCTTCCCTCTGACATTACTTACTGCCACTTATTATATTTTTTTATCGCTTTTCTTATTTTTATAATTTAGTTTTTTTTAATATTTTCAAATTTTGTTTTAACATTTATTTGTGAGAGACAGCACATGTGTGAGCGGGAGATGGACTGGGAGAAAGCCAGAAAGGGGGAGACAGAGGATCCAAAGCAGGCTCTGTGCAGTGAGCACGGAGCAGATACACAGGAACCATAAGATCATGACCTGAGCTGAAATCAAGAGTCTGATGTTTAACTGACTGAGCCACCCAGGTGCCTTACTGACACTTATTTGAATAGTCGCCACAATCCAAGTGCATGAACTCAGCATATCCTGGGCATCAATAAGTGTTGATTGATTGGAATTTTGCGTTTCAGTGTCCCTGATTATATGTTTAATATTTGCACAGTAGGTGATGGCAGGCTATTAAAGCAGACAAGAGTGATATGAGGGCCCGGCAGCACAGTGATCTCCATTCTTCAATTTGTTCTTTGTGTATTCATAGAAATAAATAATATTTGTATGGCTATTATGCAAGTTTTACATAATTTACATAGTGTGTAGAAGAATTTTTATTTTCTCTCCATTTAGGAGAGAAACAGGAAAACTTATGAAAAGGTCAATTTAAAAGTGACTTTACAGGCTCTTGTAAAATGTGAACTATCTAATTTTCTTTTGTTTTACAGACATTATAATCAAATCATAAGTAAAATATCATTTCATGAAAGTAATGATAATTTTTCACAATAAATATAATTATGGAAATGTTTTGAAAGAATAGAATTTTCCCAAGTCATTCTGCCCTACTCTAAGCTAAGGGTTTATAAGCTCTCTGGGAAAGAAACTTTCAACTTTTACAAGTGTTTTCAGAAAGTAATGCATATGAGAGAAGAATACCTATAAATAGTCATAAAACTTTAATCCTCTTCCTACTATTAAATGTATACATACAATAAAACTGTCAATTATAAGAAATATTTACAAAAATACAATTGTTACAATATGGAATTTAAAACATGCCTCCTTTCTCAAAATCAGAAAAAAAAACAGAAAATGAAAGAATAAGAGTATATGGATTTATGGTAATTAAAATTAAATTCAGAAAAAAAATGAGCTTTATATCCTTAGTAGGAGTACATTTCAGGCACATGACAAATATTTACATAAAAAAAATCACTCAGATATTAAGTCACTAAGAATACCTAAAAATGCTCCCCAAATCAGAAATTTCGCAGGTGTAATATCTTTAGTAATATAATAAATAGAAACTTATGATGCATTTAAAAGACTTTTTCTTAGGGGTTCCTAGGTGGCCCAGTCAGTTAAGCATCTGACTTCAGCTCAGGTCATGACCTCGTGAATTCGAGCCCCACACTGGGCTCTGTGGTGACAGCTCAGAGCTTGGAGCCTGCTTTGGACTGTGTCTCCTTCTCTCTGACCCTCCCCCAAGGCACGTTCTCTCTTTCTCTCTGTCAAATATAAATAAAACATTAAAAATTTTTTAAAAAGACTTTCTTAAAGATATTTTTGGTTGAAAAGAAAGCAAAGCTTAAAAATACAGATTTTTAAAGAAAATTATGATATTCAAAGAAATCAAAGGAATATAAGGAAAGTGATCAGACTATATTGAGAGGCAAATTTATCTTTTTAAAAGTTTTTATTTTAAACATATGAAAATGACTATAAATAGTTTCAAAAATCTAGGAACAAGTCTTAAGAAATATGAGAAAAGAAAAAAAGATTTAAAGCAAAATCAATAAGCTTTATAAAGAGAAATAATACTTTTTTAATATTTATTTATTTATATTTGAGAGAGAGACAGAGCATGTGTGGGGGAGGGTCAGAGAGAGAGGGAGACCCAGAATTCCAAGCAGGCTCCAGGCTCTGAGCTGTCAGCACAGAGTCCAACATGGGCCCTGAACCCATGAACCATGAGATCATGAACTGAGCCAAAGTCAGATGCCTACCCAACTGAGCCACCCAGATGCCCCAATACTTTTTAATTTTTAGAAGAAAAACAATGCAAGTAAAATTGATAAATAAGAAAGGTGTTTGTTTTTGGAGTATCAGAATTAAATATGCACCATTTGGCAAATACAATAAAAATAGCAAATATATCCAATTACTTTATAAATACAATTGATCAAAATAACAGTAGTGTTTTTTTTTTTTGTTGAGACACTTACAAATTTCTAAAGTTTATGTGGAAAGCTAGTAAGTAAGAATATATAAAATCTTTGGGGAGAATAAGGGAATAATGAGTGAAGCTCCCATAGAATACAAACTTAATAGATCTTAGATATAGACACATCTCAGACTCCAGGTCTCCTTCGCCACCTCTGTCATTTTTGTCTCCTGTAAGTGTCCATCTTACTTAGGCACTGACTGTACACTAGGTATTACAGTGACTCTTTTGGCTACTATTGCATAATGTGCTGAGTAGTTGGAGGCAGAAATCCAGGTCTTACCAATGACTTACAAATGCTATCGTGAATTTGATTTCATTTGAAAATCAGATGTGAAAACATTTTTCGTTTGCTTAAAATCTGTTGTGAAAATACTGAAGAAAGAGGTTAGCACTGGCCAGGGTTGGTGAGACACAGGAGAAAAAGTCCTTCAAGAAAGGCAAGGGTAACAACACAATATGAAAGTGATACAAATAAATAATTCCCACAAAGGAAGTAAAATATGAAATATCTAAAATATTTTACCAAAGAATATAAGTTAACTGAAAAGTCAATATTCTACCTATACGACTGGGAAGGATATATAAGTGGCAACATATCGAATTCAAAAGCTTATGTGTATGTATTTTCTCTGTATTTTACTTTATTTTACCAACTTCTGTATCATGAATAAAAATTATTTATAATTAGACATAAACAGGTTGATTTTTTTTCAATTTTAAAGACACATTTTAAAGGACTTCCATGTTTCCTACTAGTACACGCAATTATGGAGCTCAGTCTAATGAAGTGTGAATAACAGGAACATAAATTCTATTATAGCAATGCATTTATTTTCAAAAGAGCTTACTAAATTGTTTTAAAAATTGAAAATATGTAAAGATATTTAACAAGTCCCTGGAGCTAGAAAACTGATTTTGGCACTATGTCTTAAGGGCTCCTCCATTTTAATGGCATTTAATAGGAAGTGTATGACATTATATCGAGCAATATGCAGAAAAAATGAGAATAATGACTTCAAAATGAGAATAATGACTAAAAATTCATAAGCTTCTTAGAAAGTTTATTACAAGGATTAAATTAAAATGAGATAATCACATGTATCAGATCTGGCAAAGAGATGGTATTCAAAAGGCAGAACCAGGGGCACCTGGGAGGCTCAGTTGGTTAAGCATCCAACTTCAGCTCAGGTCATGATTTCATAGTTTGTGGGTTTGAGCCCCACGTCAGGCTCTGTGCTGACAGCTCAGAGCCTGGAGCCTGCTTCGGATTCTGAGTCTCCCTCTCTGTCCCTCTCCCACTTATGCTCTGTCTCTGTCTCAAAAATAAATACAACATTAAAAAAAATAAAAAAAAGGCAGAACCACTTTGTGGCTCCCAGACCAGCTAAGAAATGGTAAATTGTATAGTCAGAAATGGTGTGAGGTCTGGTTTGTGAGTTCGAGCCCCACGTTGGGGCATTTTCGGAAGCATTTCAGGAGCTTCAAATTTTAATTGAACTTTTGGAATATGTTGAGCGAAATGAGTTATTGAATCTTCTTGCAAGAAATAAACCTTAAGGATAACTATGCCTCTGTGTTTTAGGGTAAATTTCCAGGACTACACAGATTCTTAAGGAGTGTCATCTGAACAATGTAAGAATATCTTATAAACACATGTTCATAAGAAGTAAAAAGGATTCAACCAAAAGACACCAAGTTGGCTACAATTTAGAAATTAAAACCTGCAAAGTTTGAAAAATGTCAAATTTTAAAAGACATATAGTTTGAAAAGGTTTATCATGTTCAAGTCTTGAATTATACCAAAGCACTTTTCTCCAACAGAACTGATAGTAAATGTTTCTAAGGAGAGCAAACTCAGTTAGGTTAAATCGCTTAGGTTAAATCGGCTTAAAATACTAAGTAAGACATGCAAATGAGGAAAAAAAACACAGCCTGAGAGAAATGTTCTTAAACAGTAGATGATCCTATGCATTGTCACAGAATCTAATTCTCCTGTAGGTGTTTGGAAATTAAGGAGACCCTCATTCATTTGGAGTAGCTTAAGTACAACCTTGCCTAAAGATAAAACTAAAAATCTTCTCAAAGCATCAGACGCAAGATGTTTACAAGCCTATGTTAGGCTGATTTAAGTGATCGGCTCAAAAGAAAGTCTGTAGATCTGGAAATTTATGTTCATTTTATATTTTTGTGTTCAATCCAAGGGCAGTATGTAGTGGCTTCTAAGAAAAAGAAGGATCATCATGGATGGTGGTGTTTATAAACAATTAACAAATTGACCATTACCAGACCTGTCTAATAAGGACTTAGAATTTTAAGAGAGCAAAGTAAGTAATTATGTGTAATTAGCTAAGAAATAGAAAAAAACATATTTCAGGGATTTTTGTCAATTTTTTTTCCAGAATATAACAACTGTGTTGAATGAAAAAAGATATAAAGGATATACCATGATAAATGAAAAAAAATCAATTTATGATTTATTGGAACTATTTAATTCTCAGAAAAGCCAGGATTGAGTTTTTGGAGGAAAAAGTGACTGTTGTTTGTTTTATTCTTCTAAATTATTTAATATATTTTTAAGTTGGGAAAAAACTCTAAGTAATCTTGAACACTTGGAAAGGTGCTTTAATATTTCCTATACCATAAAAAAAGAACAAAACAATACGAACACAAGGTTGCTGTTTTATGGTTTTGTGATTTTTTGTTGTCTGTTTTAAACCAGTTTTCTGTACACAACAAAAAGTGTTTTCCTTTGCCTATTGTATACTGAATCATACTGACCTGCCGTACTTTACCAAAACATCTCTGGCTTTTAGGCTTCCCTAAAGATTGTTGAACAAATTCAATTCATCCATCTGTTACTCACAAACAACTATTGTTAATTTGCAATTCTGTGAACAATTCATGACTTGGGTGTTGAATTAGTGGTGTTTGATTTTATATCATTTGAATTTCAAATGTGACTCTCTAATGTATTTGCATAACTACATTTGATAGATATTTCGGCTGAATAAAGCAAGGTCACAAAGAGTAATTAACTCTCCCTTTTAATGCCAAATGACACACATCAATAGATATTCTTCACTGAGCAAACTCCTTTGTTTCCTTTCTCTTACTGCAGAGGTTTTTCTTTCACTAGATACATAACAAATGCATTTTCTTTCAACAAATTTTCTTTCAGGGCAATTATTGAGAAAAATCACTCACCAACAAAGTTAAATTCAGCTCGGTCAAGTAAATCATAAGAAAATTTTCTTCTAAGAAGAGCTATAAAAATAGAAGAAACCTTGTCAAAGATCAAGGAATTACTGAAGTAAATAAATGTCAAGTACGCGCACCTCTTAGAGGGCTTGAAGAAAGACCTTCTGAGCAAAGGTGTAAAACATGTATTTGAAGAACATACTAAGGGTGACCCAGGGTTGCTTAACTGCACAAGGTGATTATACTTAATAACCCCGGGAAAATAAATTTTGGAAGATGAGTTAAACTCACTACTAATTATTTTCTTGAACTGACAAATATTTTTTCTTCAAACCAACAAAATACGTATTCTTTATTCCTTTGTAAGTACACTACTATGAAAACCATTTTAAAAATGAATCATTTAAAAAAAAAAACAATCTACAGATATATGTCACCAATTTCCTTTTCTTAATTTCCCTCTCCATGCTTTTTGGCGTTCTCATGTCTAGAGCAAGTTAAAACTACATTTTGCTTTCGAAATTGAAAGCTCTACATGAGAAATATTTAGTAATTCTTTTAAGATGTCTTATTGAAAAGTCTTATTTTTCATTTGTTCAAGCTGACCTTTCCAGTTTTCATTACAAATTAGTTATTGTACTCAGAATAAGAGAGAAGGACACTATCTTATAGGCTGTCTCACCTCAGTGAATCTAAGATCAATGTGCTAAAAGCCAGAAGATAAATTTATAACCTATTTACATCTATTTATCCTAGCATTAAAGTATTCAAAGATAATGGTGCATTTCTCATTTTTCTAGGCTAACCATCTTACTTTTATATAGGCATTTATGTTGTTGTAATATTCAGCTTTTACAATTATGAAGGTGATATGTTGAAATTGTAGGCACTTAATCAAAAAGTAGAATTTGAATCACCAGCATTCTATAGTAGACATAAATACTGCCAACATCTTGAAAGTTTTCATCCAGTCTTTTCACAATAGATTAGATAAGTCTCGATAGATATATAGATGATAGATAAGAAGTGAACATATACTTATTTTATTTTTGAAAATTGGAATGGTGCTTATAGAGTATTATACAACTTAACATTAAATTGTACTTCATCTTGTCAATAAATATTCTTATAGGGGCACCTGGGTGGCTCAGTCAGGTTAAGGAACCAACTTCGGCTCAGGACATGATCTTGTGGTTCGTGAGCTCAAGCTCCATGTCAGGCTCTGTGCTGACAGCTCAGAGCCTGGAGCCTGCTTCAGATTCTGTGTCTGCCTCTCTCTCTGCCCCACCCCCACTCATGTTTTCTCTATGTCTCTCTCTCTCTCTAAAATAAACATTAAAAAAAATAATAAAATTCTTAGAACATGTAACTTTTAAAAACAATATATTTTAGTGTTAAAATTTATTTCAATCAAGCTTCCACTAATTCATTCAATAAATATTTGCTGTGCATCTACTATGTGCAAGGAATTGTACTCAATACACAGAATATAGAATGATTTACCCAATATCTCCAGACCTACAGTCTAGAAGATGACGTGCCACACTCATGAAGCTAAAACACAAAGAGGAAGCACTTAAATTTTATAAAAGAACTCCAAGCTTCACTCATAATTTCAAAGGAGGAAGAAATTGACACCCTCTTTTAGAGAGTAATAGGAGAAGGTGTCAATATATTTGAGCAAAATCTTCAAGGCTGGCTGGACTCTGGACATGTAAAGATGAGAACAAGCCTTACAAGTGAAGAGACAGCAGGAGCTAATGAAAAGAAGCAGGATATGCCTATAAAACATGGACAAAATATCTCAGAAAATGTAGATTCAGATTCATGTGCATACATGTCTTATAAAACAAGGAGCGAGGACAGAAAAGGACACGGTAACAAAGTTAACGTGGGGCTAGGAGTTACTTTCCCTCTTATTTACTTTATTTCCAGGTTTTATTTTTAATTTCACTTAATAAAGCATGCATAGTACCAAGTTCTCTTACGACTTTGAAAACATAAATTCATTTGATGGGTTGGACACGCTGGGGTAGGTGTAACTACTTCAGATGAAGAAACTGTAGGCAGAGAGGATTAGAAACCTGACCAAGGGGACATGACTAGCGGGTACCAGAGCTACATGTCAATCTTGGACAGTTTCTCTCTCCAGTCCACGCTCTTAAGCACTGTGCTGTGCTGCCTATCTTCCCTCTACATCCCTTTACAATTAATTAATATTGTAATAAGCTTGAGGAAAAATAAACAGGAATGTGATGCATATTTACACAAAGTTTATTTCCAGGAATACCTCTTTGTCTCCGTGAGCCTATTTATTTTTGGTCTAGCCCTATACAGATATAAAATAATGGGACCATAACTTGTAGTCATAAGCCAAACTCTGCAGAATCCTAAGTCCCAAAGAGTTTCTAAAGTCTGAAAGACACAAATGAATTCTCCTGTTCTTGTTTTCCAAAGGATTTGAATTCGGTCTCCCCAAACAGGACTGCAATCACTGATAAACTCTGTAAGACCTTGTCTTGGGAAGTGACTGTGGTTGGCCAAAGACTGCCAGCCTTGAAATTTGTTTTTCTATTTACCTGACAATATTTTCTGACAGACTAACCTCATTCAAGAGACGGAAGGAGAAGAGTAATAGGAAAACCAATATAAGGTTTTGCTCATACATGAAGTCATTCAGAGCAGCCATGCAGATATGCAGCATTTGTTGGGAACTCAGGGGACCACAAATTTACCTCACTTACGGGATGACACATTCCCCAAACATCCCAGATAACTCAATAACCCAATGCACCATGTAGTTCCAAGCAGAAATGATCTTTAACATCCCTATCTTTAATAACTGCTAAGAAATACTAATTTGGTGATGGAAATATTTTTTTCTAAATCAAGCCATTACTACATTATTTTTTGGATTTAACACAAATATAAGATGCTTTAAAAAAAAACAGAAGAGATCAAGCAAGACATATACAGAATGTTGTTCAAAAGAAACAGTTATCTATGAAAATCTGCACCTGTTACCAGTTCAAAGAAGCTTAGAGATTGAATTTAAAAAGAAAAACAATCTAATAATTTTCATATGAGAATAGAGGGTAAATGCTTGGGTAGAACATAAGAAGATGGACGAAACTGAATATAAGTGTGACAGACATTTACTAATCTGAATCAGAGTAACAACTTATTTTGAGGGGTATAGTTTAATTACTCATTAATAATATATTCTTTTCTTGCTAATTAACATGTGAACGGAAAATCTGACATTAATAAATGCATCCTACCTAGTTAAGGACAGAAAATCAATTTCCAACATAAAAAAGAAAGGGGATGATTAAAATTGAGAAAAACTTTCTAAAGTTTCCCCTATACCAAGAAGTATTGAGGTCCAAAGTATTGAGTTTTTGAGCTCCTTTCATGTTCTGCGTGCAAATAAGAACAAATTCATATGAAATATCATTTAAACTTGTTAACTGAGGTATCATATATATAAAGTAGAAATATTTTAAGGTACCCCTTGTTTCATTTCACAAATTAGCCTAACTATGTAATTATAACCCAGATCAAGATGTAGGACATCCAGTTAAAACCCCCATGGAGGAAGACATTATTCTGACTTCAAATAACTATAGGTTAGTTTTGTCTCTTTTTGCACTACACATAGATGAAATCATACATTATGTATGTTTTAGTGCCTACCTTCCTTCATTTAATAGTTTGTGAGATTTACTCACATTTTTGCAAACAGTTGTAGTTTTGTTTAGTTTTGTTTTATTCTCTGCATTGAATGAATGTAACATATGTATCCATCAATTGTTAGTGGATATTTTGGTTACTTCCAGTTAAGGATGATGATGAATAACGCTGCTAAGAGGATTTTTGTACTTGTCTTTTAGCTGACATGTGCTATCCTCTGTTGGGCACATACATAGAAATGAAATTCCTGGGGTGCCTGAGTGGCTCAGTTACAGCGTTCGACTTTTGATTTCAGCTCAGGTCATGATCTCATGGTTTGTGAGTTCGAGCCCTGCATTAGGCTGCACTCTTACAGTGCAGAGAAGGCTTGGGATTCTCTCTCTATCCAACTCTCTCAAAGGAAACTGATAAACTTAAAAAAAACCTCCCCATCTTAAAAAAGAAGAAATGAAATTTCTGGGAAAGAGTGTAAGTATACGTTCAGTTTTAGTAATTTTGTCTATCCAATAATCCTGTAAATTTAGGAATTCCAAAATAGTTTCATCGATTTATACTTCCATCATACTACATGATAATTCAAGTTGCTCTATATCCTCACAAATACTTAGGATTGTCGGTCTTCAATATATATATATATATATATATATATATATATATATATATATATATTTAATTTTATATATTCTGGTATATGTAGTAGTATTGGAATCTCATTTGGGATTTACTTTGCATTTCTCTGATTCTAAGACATTTACATTTTAAGGAGACTTAAAAGAGGAAAAGCATGCCACTTACAAACGAAAACTTGGGCAGGTATCAGGATAAACTTCTAATGATACATGAAAATGTCTTCCAGTGGAGAACACTAACTTGATGATCATCCAGAAAGTTCTAGCAAAATGAGAATGGACAATAGAGAAGTGATTCTCTAGAAGCATTCTAGTTATTCTATTCAAACAGAATTCTAATAGAAGCATTCTATTCTCTTGCAAATGAGAATAGAATGTGTACTGCAGAGAGCAGTTAAAGATTACTACACACCATTGATGAAAGAGCCAGTTTGGAGTAATCAATGTTAATTTTAAGTTATCCAAATGCTGTACTGCCAATCATCCCTAGATTTAGATACACGTCCTCAACTGGAAGAGACATTATCAATTATTCCATTTCTTTTTTTACCTGAGATAAACTTAAACGTTAGTCTTTTTCTTCTTTTTTTATGAGACTTCATACTTTAACATGTAAAATGAGACAACACAACCTGATGTGATTAGCGTCTCCTTCTTAGATGGTGTCGGTCCCAACTGCCAGCTGGATTTCATGTTTCACAAGACTTCAGATGAGACAGGCCTAACGGGATTCATAATTCAGGCCTTGTAGCTAAGAGAAATTTCAATTTTAAATCAATTGCCAGGACTAACCTTGCAAGGAACTGGCCAAAGTAGTTACATTCACTGGAACTAGAGTTTAGTGTGGGAATCTGCATATCATATTCAGCCAACGCTTTCATGTGAGAAAATTTTTTTAAAAAGAGGGAAGAGGTTGTTCTGTACTAATGAAGCCATGCAAATTTTAAGTTGTAGAAGTGCTTACTTTATGTTTCAAAGTGAAATCTACAAGATTTTTATGTACGGTTTCGTGATTCTGATACTTCATTTTAAATGATCCTAACAAGCTCAAGAAATAGCTTCTCTGCTACTAAAATGAAACAGGTCTGTTGATTAGAATGCACAGTGATTTTAGAGCAGACTATATACAAAGATGAAACTAATAATAAACAAATCGTCCTCAAAAAGGAAAGACGGAAGAACTTCTATCAATTCTTGTTAAATTAAAAATCGTGCCCTGGAGTTAATAGGTATCCATTTTATAAAAATTCTAAGATAAAATATTAGCTCAAGCTGATTTTTCAGATTAGCATTTGGCTTGAATACAGATCATATGCACTCATGCAACCAAAGATTCATGAGCAAAGAACTTTTGCACTAATACCAAGGTTTAAAATTTTTTCTGCCAGTTGAAGTATGAGGAAAAAAATCGTACATTTCTTTTCTCCTAAGTTCTCCTCTTTTTATGATTGCCCATTTCTGAATGAAGCATTTGATGTTTGAACAGCATATGTACAGTTTACTCAAGCCCTTGAAAAATCTCTAGTGCGATTCTTTTATGTAATTCTCTACAGTAGAGAAAGCTGAAGCAAATCGCTTTTATTCACTTCACTCATTCTTTTTCATTCATATACTCTTCCCCTCCACGAATACTTACTTTTATCTATATGCCAATCATGCTGTAGGGCCCAAAGTATAAAACAGAACACACCAACGCAGTGCCTTGGCCTCAAGCTAATATCTCAATAGCTAGGGCAGGGGAAAAAAAAAAAAAAAAAACCCACAGAAGATAAAGCAGTATGACAAGAGCTGCAGGAGAGGCCGTGTGGAAATGAACAGGGAGGAAGAGCGAGCAGTAGAGGCAGGGGAATCTTAGCACTTATGTGAACTTGGCAATTTTTACAAATCTAGGCTGGTTGGTATTATGACTCAAGTTTTACAGTGAGGAAAATAGGACAGAAAGAATTTAAGTAGGTTGGGTTAATTTAATTACATTCTCGTAGCTTCAGAAAGGTGAGGGGCTATATTCTTTCTGACTGAAAACTGGATAGAAATGGCATTTTAATTCTGTTGTCAGCAGCTTTTAAACAAAAACATTAACATCCTAAGTTACGTATTAATATTTTTTTATATTTTCATTTTTTTTAATGTTTATTTGAGAGAGAGGGTGTGTGGGAATGAGTGGGGGAAGGGACTCCCAAGAGAGAGAATCCCAAGTAGGCTGCGCACTGTCATCACAGGGCCTGACGTGGGGCTCAATCTTACGAACTGTGAAACCAAGACCTGAGCCAAAATCAAGAGCCAGACACTTAACTGAGTGAGCCACACAGGCATCCCTAAGCTGTATACTAATATTATAAAGAGTGGTTATAAAAAAGTACTAAAAAGTTAACAAAATCAAGAAAAACTGCATACAAGGAGAGTGATCGAATCTACTGGAAGCAATTTAATTTCTGATATCCTTTCATTGGGTTTTTAATTTTCAATTAATATAATTGAAAAGACATACTGCCTAATAGAACTTTTGAAATTTCACTGTTCTAATATATTCTATACTGAAAGAATCGTCCACAAGATACCAGTGGGGCAAAGTAAAAAAAAAAAAAAAAGAGAGAGAGAGAGAGAGAGAGATTGTGCCTTTATTAAAGTAATGTAGCCTTTATATAGGGAAACCACAAAAATCTGGTCCAAAATGGAACTCTTCTGAGATTGGGAAGGGGCTCTCATAAACATCCTCCCAGCACATCGGGATGCAAATTGGGCTTATTCTGAACAGGGTGGGATGTATGGTAAGCAAGTGTTTTGGGCTGAGCTGTACCTTCCAGAATGCATGTATTTAAGCCCTGACCCAGAATAGTTCAGAATTTGACTGTAGTTAGAGATGGGATCTTTAAAGACCTAAACTGATTTAAAATGTGGCTATTATGGGTGGACTCAAATCCAATACATCCAAATCTGATGCCCAGACAAAAAGAAAAATTAGGACACAGACAACCCAGACACAAAGGACGACCATGCGAGGGCACAGTGAGAAGACAAACCAAACAGAGAGCTCTCGGGAGAAGCCTAATCTGCCAACATCTTGATCTCAGATTTCCAGCCTCCAGAATGGAGAAAAAATACATTCTGTTGCTTAAGCTACCCAGTCCATTTTATTTATTATGCAGTCCAGCAAACTAATGAAGTGTGTCTGTCAGGTACTCACTGCTTTCTTGATACTCTGAAAGCTATAAAATATAATGGGCTTTAAAACAATGTGGGAGCTAGGGGTGCCAATCCCCTGCACAGTCAAAAATCTGTATCTAACTTCTGACTCCTAAAAACTTAACTACTAATAGCCAACGATTCAACAGAAGCCTTAATGATAACAGAAACAGTCACTCACTCATATTTTGTATATCATATATATTATATGGGCTGTCTTCTTACAATAAAGTAAGCTAGGGAAAAGAAAATATTATGAAGAAAATCATAAGGAATAGAAAATACATTTACAGTACTGTACCATATTTACTGAAAATAATCTGCATATAAAAGAACCTGCCCAGTTCAGAACAACCTGTGTTGTTTAGGAGTCAACTAAAGTTGTTTTCAAACTTTAGGGTACAAAACACTCACTGGAATTGTAATTAAAATGCAAATTTCTGAGCCTCATATCAGGCCTCCTGAATCAGAAAATTTGATTTAGGGCTCAAGAATCTGATGATTCATCTTAGGCTACGTCTAGGGTCACATAGTCCAAAAAATTCTGATTTTTAACAGCAAAATTTTCTTATAATTCTGAAAAAGAACAGTCCAAATATTTTCTAATAGAGTCTACTTTCTGTAATCAAATTTGAATTATAACAGTCTTTTCTATAACTAGCTGTATTGATCTTTTTTTCCAACATTATTGAGATACAATTGACGTGTAACATTGTGTGCAACGTAATCCATAAGGGGCACAATATATTGATTTGATACACTTACATACTACAAAATGATCAGGGTCATAGCATTAGTTACCAGTTCCATCATGTCACATGAAGCTATACACATCTTGATAATTAAAATTCTGGCATGGCAGTTATGAAGCTAGGCTACTGGGTAGAATTCTCAGTATCACAGCTTCCTTGCTCTGTATATTCACACAAGTTAGTTAACCCCTCTGAATCTTTCATCTATGAAATGAAGATAATAACAATGTCTGCCTCACTGTATTAAAAAGCTCTCCCAAGTTGATCTTTGGCAAGCATACGTTTTGCTCTTCCTTAGAAACCTTCTCAAAATTCATGCCATTTCTGGTACCTTCTAAAGCTACTCAGATTTACATCAATATTGCAGGGATAAAACATTTCGGTATATCCAGGCAAACCATACGATAGCATCATAGATTATAAAATCAAAGAGTTTTAGAGCTGTAATAAGTGGTAGAAATAGTCATCTACTTCTCAGGTTAAGTGATTTGCTCATGGTCTCATAATTTTTTACAGACCCAGATAAGATCCCAAGTATCCTGATTTCTAGTGCACTATTCTTTTTTTTTTTTTTGCCATGATCATATAATTTATTATTGAACTAGGATACATCTGAGAGTGAAAGAGGCACTATTAAAACACATTGAAAAAATAAGCATACATTCGGACTGTCTCAGGAAAACCAGAATTATTGCAATGGACTGAATGTTTGTGTTTGCCCAAAATTTATATATTGAACTCCTACTCCCCAGTGTGATGGTATTAGGGTGCGGGGACTTTGGGAGGTGGTTATAATGATGTATGGGAATAAATGGGATCAGTGCCTTTATAAAAAGACATGAGAAGTCTTGCTTCCAGTCTCTCTGCTGTCACGTGATGGAACAGCAATAGACAGTTAGTAGTGAACCAGTAAGAGCCAACTATGTTCATATCCTCATCTCTGACTTCCAGTTTCCAGAAAGAGAGCAATACATTTCTGTTGTTTATAAGGCATGCAGTCTATGGAACTCTGTTATAACAACCTGAATTAAGGTAATTATGTATGTTGCACACAGTTTAACAGATAAAATAGAAGTGGCAGTAGGTCTTTTAATATGGAAAATTTAACATAGGGAATTTGTAAAATTGAGTTGGACAACTGTTAAAGCAAATGAGGATAAACACAAACAGTTTGATAATTGCTGAAGGAAACAACTATCATTTTCCAGACTGGGGAAATAAAATGAAAGATACTAAGAAACCTTAGAAGTTTAGGGTGGTCACCTTAGTACCAGGATCCAAACCCTTTTGAACAAAGGAACCAACTAGCTGCTGCTGCTACCTCGGAAGTTCAAAGGAGAGTTGCAGTAGACTTAGGGCTCAGCCCTTTGAAAAGGGTATGAAATCAAGATGATAATACTACCTCAGGAGTTTAAAAGAAGGACTTGTGACTTGCATCCTTGAGGGTAGTATGATATCTTACATGACAATTTCATATGTCATGGCTGGGCCATGGTGCCCAGATATTTGGTCCAGTATTATTCTGGATGTTTCTGGGAAATATTTGTCAATTCTAGAATGCCTGCACCACCATCACGTTTTGAAAGCACATATAACTTATATGGTTTCACACGTTCACAGCTGGAGAATTTTGCCTCAGGGATGAATCATATCTCAAGTCTCATCCATATCTGATTTAGACGATATTTAAATGAGACATTGAACTTTAGGCTTTCTGAGTTGATACTGGAATGAGTTAAGACTTTGGGGGCTGATTCATCAAGGGAATTTTGAGGATGGTATTAGAGTACTGTAGGCTTATCTTGTCCCACAAACACAACTAGAAAACTATCAAATCATCCTAAATACCCCAGAAATCGACATAAAGACTGACAGAACAAACTCCACAACTAAAGGGAGAGAAGAGGCCACATCCAAGAAGACAGGGAGTGTGGAGACATGGTTTAGGGAAGAAATAGACGGTGAGTGCTGTAGAGGGGAGGGAGTCATGGTTGACAAGAGGGGGGAGAGAGAGAGAGAAGGAGAGAGAGAGAGGAACACACAGGAGAATGCACAAGGAGAAAAGTTTCCCTAAAGCCACTTGGCTTTAGAATACCATATAAAATCAGTTGTGTCCACCCTCCCTGTCAATTAATATATTGAAGTTCTAACCTCCAATGTAACTCTATCTGCAAATAGTGGTGTTTTGTCTTTTTTTTAATTTTTATTTATTTTTTTATTACGCCTCACTTTATTGCACTTTGCAGATACTGTATTTTTAAAAATTGAAAGTCATGTGGGGCGCCTGGGTGGCTCAGTCGGTTAAGCAGCCGACTTCAGCTCAGGTCACGATCTCACGGTCCGTGAGTTCGAGCCCTGCGTCGGGCTCTGTACTGCTGGCTCATCACAGCCTGGAGCCTGCTTCAGATTCTGTGTCTCCCTCTCTCTCTGCCCTTCCCCTGCTCACGCTCTGTCTCTATGTCTCTCAAAAATAAATAAACGTTAAAAAAATTTTTTTTTAAATTGAAAGTCTGTGGCAATCTTGCATCGAATTAGTCTGCCACCACCATTTTCCCAACAGAATTTGCTCATTTAGTGTCTCTGTGTCACATGTTGTGCAAATAGTGGTTAGGAGGCAGTTAAAGTTAAATGAGTCAGAAGGTGGGATTGGTAGCCTTATCCAAACAGGAACAGAAAGAGATCTCTCTCTGACATGGGAAGACACAGAGTGGAGGTGGCCATCCGAAAGCCAGGAGGAGAGCTCTCACCACAAAGTGAATCGGCCGGAACCTTAATTTTATACTTCCAGTCTTCTAAAACTGTGAAAAAATAAATTTCTGTTGCTTAAGCCAACAAGTCTATGGTTCTTTTGCCATGGCACTCAAGCAGGCTAAGACATTGTGTTTTTGGATGAGATTAACATTTAAATTGGACTTTGAGTAAAGCAGATTTACAGGATGAGTAGGCCTCCTCCAAGCAGTTGAGGGTTTTAACAGAACAAAGACTAACCTCTCTTCAGAAGAAGGAATTCTTTCAGTGGGCTTTCTTTGGAGTCAAACTGCCTTTCTCCCCTGAGTCTCCGGACTATCAGCCTATTCTATCAGGTTTTAGACTTGCCAATCCTCCATAATTACGAGAAGCAATTCCTTAAAATAAATCTCTCTGTGGAGGTATACACATCCTATCATTTACGTTTCTCTAGAAGAGTCTAAATAATACATCTGGCTAATGTCAGTACATCAGGAACTCAGAGGGGGCACTAGGAACTTGGTCCGAATACTGACGGGAAAAAGATTCTTCTTCCTGCCTCTCCACCTCCCTCTAGCTTCCCTCACTGGGTGAACTCACAGGAATCAGCTGACAAAGGAGAAAGTAATTTCCAGAATATCAGGCTCTGCATCTCCAGAGTACTGAGTTTGTAGCACAATCCACCCCATCAAAACAATACCAATTTTATGCTTCTGTATAACAAGTTGCGGACATATTTCTATAAATGAAATAACTCTAACCTGTTCCCTAAAGAAAGTGAAGTACAAACTCTAAGCCATCATATACTCTAATAATAGTAGTTTATATCTCTCTAGTGATGTTCACCACTCTTATATTTCAGTCACAGTCCCACCTAAATATTCTGTAACCTAAAAACTAAATTTTGAAGTAAACCACCACTACTAAGCCTTAAATAAAATAAGAAAGGAAATGAGATGAGAGGAAAAGGAAATCGGTGAATACATACATACAAACATTTATACACATTTCTATATACTCACATACACAAATATATCATAAAATAAGCATACTGATGGAGCTCTCATTTTGTAGCTGGTCACAAAGCTGTAATTATTATTTTTTAAACTTCTTTATTCAACTACCAGTTCCATGTGCCCTCTGTCTCAGGTGGCATGTATGGAAGTTTTCATTTCTAAAAAATTTGAATCCTCAGTGGTCTTCTATATATAAATATTTTGGGGGTTGCTATAATTTGTCACTAACTTTTGCCACTGGGCTCGGAGGCCTCACAGATAATCTTCTGGGCTCACTGACATATTCCTTCAGCTTCATTAGTAGTAGTGACCCAATTTCTTCTCTGCATCAAGATTAATCATGCCAGTCAGTTCACTGACAGGAGGAGCACAAAACGGCCAGGCGGAAGTCTCGACTTCTAATTCAATGAATCCATTGTGTCCCCTGGTAAAAGTAGTTTTCCCTTAGGAAGGAAGAAATGCAAACCAGTAGAGTTTATGGGAAAGAAATGCAAAATTTCTGCAAATGGGTCATAAAGTGAAATAGTGATACTTCTCCATCTTCGACCCTTATGGGTTTCCAGACCCGTAGAAAAGTTATAGAAAAAAAATGATATGATACACTGGTCACAGATTCATAACATATTCTCCATCTTATAAGATAAAATATCACTTTTTTAAAGGCTATAATGTCTAAACTGCATTGTGAGTAAGTTTTCAATAGACCATTCCCTCATTCTATCAGGCCACTTGACTTTACATCGATGGGAGTGCATGAATAAGACCAGGTAACTCCATAAGCATGAGCCCTTTAGCACACTTCTTTTGGTGCAAAATGAGTACTTTGGTCCTAGGCAATGTCCTAGGAATAAAACAAAAGTAATGCACGTGTTGGTGCTAGTAGAAACATTTTGGGCAGAGAAGGCAAATGTATATCCAGAATATAAATCCTGTCCCAGTGAGGGTAAATTACTACCTCTTCCCTGTTGAAAGGTGTCCAGTGCAACCACTAAACAACAGTAAGGCTGGCTGGTCCCCTTAGAGGAAGGAGCCATGTTGGAGCCCTGTACTGATCTGCTGTTAAAAGGGTTAGGTGTTCAGCAGTGGTGGTAGTCAGATACAAGCACTATGAGCTTTAACAGTGAAAAGAAGGGCAAACACAATCTTAGTTATGGCTGTCAAGAAAGGCTTTGTGAAGGAGCTAGGATTGAAATGAGCACTGAATGGAATTAAGTTAAAGGAAAGAAAAGGGCATTTCAAGAAATTATGAAAATGAGGGAACTTGAGCAATAGTTGAGGCACGAGTAAACATGACAGGTATAGCACCAGTTAGGAAACATCACTATCTGACTAGAATTAGTGGTATATGTTCAATAGCAGTTGAGGAATAAATGCTTGGATTCTGGATGGCCCTCTCTGCTTATAAACCGTGGCCCTGCTACTTAGTACCTGTGTGACCTTTTTGGGTCCATACAAAATGACCAAAATATACTACTTCTACAAATTCTGCCCAATGGACATATTTCATTTCACCACTGATTTTTTAAAGACATTCCTCATTTTTCTGGTGTGTCCCTATAAAACAGTATACCCACATCCTCAGTTTTCTCATTTATGAAAGAAGATAATAATTGTATCCATGTCACAGAGCTGTCACAGTGACTAGAAGATTCAATATATGTAAAGCACTTAAAACAGTGTTTGGCATATAGTAAATGCTACAAAAGTATGATTTATGATTCCATTTTTAAAAGTGTTAGCTTACATCAGAAATATTTCATATAAATAAGATAAAGTAAAACCCGGTTATTTCTCTTCATATTATGTTTCTTAAGCCAAAGAACTTTCTTCTGTGTTTACTTTTTGGTCAAAGTCAAATATACCGTATGTGAAATTTAGTGTGAAGGGGTAGTTAAACTAGATACGCTCTCTCCATAAAAGCTGTTGTACTTTTTGTCATAAACAATAAAACAACATGTTAAAATATTTATTTTCTATTGCTTTATATTGCATCTTTCATAAATCGCAGCCTGACTTGGTGAAATATCTGTGAAGCTCTAACGTTCCACATTATCACTGCCCTGAAAAAGTGATCAAATCCACCATGGCCAATTTGGAAGTCATGCTCAAAATGCCGTAGCATAAAATAGTGAAGCAAAGAAATTAGTCAAGGGTTTCAACAATACCCTTCATACCCAGCTCTTCTAGAAACATGCCTTTCTGGATAAGACAGTGTTTCTCTGTTTAACTGTAAATCCTGTTAAGACATACGTCAAGATGGTAAAGGAACTCTCCTATAAGCCTTTGGGGCAGCTTCCTAACTTCACGCTTCCTCTGTTGACAAGCCAGTAGTTCTTGAGAATTTGAGCTGAAGGTACAGGTGAATTATTAACCAGGTAGAGAGACTCATAAAGGTTAATTTCCTCACAAGTAATTGTACAGTGTTTGTGGGATATACGGTGATGGGGAAAATTGAAGGGAATCCATCGTCACCAACAGTCATGAAAATAAAACACTTTTCTCCTCTATTTTTTCCTCCCCACAGGGATTAATAAGGAAGAACTCATTACCTCCCGAGATCTATTTTAGACAGTTCTTTTGATTGAAAATTCATATTTATAATGAATTAAAATTATTTCCTCTCCAATTAGCTTTCTGCTTGTTTCTACTCATTAATTCCTTTGCATTCTTCACCACCCACCATTACCCTCTTTCCAATGTGGAACTGTATTTATTTGGCGAAGAGTTCTCCTTCAAAAAACCAAAATGGATATATTGCTTCTATCAGCATCCTCATCTAGGAAATCAGCTTATAGTACATTATAATTATCATAATAACTATTGTTATTATTTTAGGTCAGCCTGGGTACCATCTATAGATGGTTACTTTGTAAGCACTTGTAGTAACTGGCTAACTAAGAGACTGAAATAAGTAATTTGTTGGAACACTATTACGTAGGTCACAGAATCAAAGCAAAGCTGGGCACCTGGGTGGCTCACTTGGTTTAGCATCAGACTTCGGCTCTGGTCATGATTTTGGGGTTCATGAGTTCAAGCCCCACATTGGGCTCTGCTGACAGCTCAGAGCCTGGAGGCTGCTTCGGATTCTGTGTCTTCCTCTCTCTCTGAAACCCGCCCCCCCCCCCGACTTGCCCTCTGTTTCTCTGTCAAAAATAAATAAACATTAAAAAATTAAAAATAACAAAAGCAAAGCTGTAATACTTAGACCTCAAGCAGGGCAAGAGCCAGGGCAGCACTGAGGCTTGAGGACAATCTCTTCAGGCAGTTTACATCTTGATGAATCAGCCTCAGCCATTTCTTTCCTACTTTTGTCACTCCTCTCAAAATTCAAGTGCTGGGAAAATGCACCCCATTGGCTGAGCTGAGCGTAGGTGCCTACTCTAGGCCAAGAGCCAGCAGAGCACTTGACTACAGCAGGAGAAGAGGAGTTTTCCAAAACAAAATCAACGTTCTGTTCCCAAGAAGAAAGGGACTCAAATTCTAGACAAACAAAACTCGGATGGATGTGCTAACATGTGTGTTTCGCAAGTTAGGTGATTATGGTCTTTTAAACTATACCTTTGTCCTTTGACTCTAGAGCCTTCCTGAAAATTTGACCTGAGCTTCATATGGCCACAATCATAGCTGTACACAATGGTAAATCTTATATTCATCTTATGATTCACCCATTACCACTCAAACAATGCCTACCCCGATCCTTCACTACAACCTGCCATTTACTGAGTCAGGGTGGCAGATAGGAAAATACACTGCCATGGAAGGAAGGATTCACCCAGCTTGGGTGAGTGGGATCCACAGACTGTCTCCAGATGTCACTTCCTTTACAGAAGTTTCTGCTTCCGCCACAGAAAGCCACCGTGCCTGATGGGATGTCCCTTCGGGACAATCCACATCCAGTGACTAAGGAGGCAAGGAAGGAGGGGCTTGAAGGCACAAGGACTGCAGCCAGCTGTGGGGCACTCCGCCGATGTGCAGCATTTTCTCCTGAGCTGTCAGCCTGGTCAGTCAAAGCTGTGTTGTGTCTTCACTGCAGACACACTCTCTCTTTTTATTTTTTTCTCAAGTGTTGATGTCTAGGAAACATCACAAACCCCAAACTCATCTTAACACCTGTTCCAGAAAATCTAGCTTTCTATACTTGGGGACTGAGGCAATACCCATGACATAATCTGTTCAAAGTCCTATTAATTAGAGGCATAGAAAGGCATAGATATAATGAGAACATGTTATCACCTGACTAGAAATCCAGTATTACTCCGAATTTTCCATCATGCCTCATGTCCACAGACATCATGACAATTTGGCCGATTTTGGTCTTGTAAGGATTAGTAGCCATCTAAACTGATTAGATGCAGCTTGAAGGTAAAAATTATAAAATCACCTGTATCAATTATTAATGTCAATGGGACTCCAAGCACAGGTTGCTAGCTCATCCTTCCATCTCCATAAGACAATTTACTGATGGGATAGTTCTACATGTACGGCTAAAATACAAAATATTGTCCGGCATGCAGACATGCCTCACAAAAGTTGAGTCTCAGGTATATACCATGCCTCTCTGATTTCTACATTAGCCTCTACCCCTAAAGATTTCAAGAAAATAAAAATTCTCATATGTTCTCTCTACCTTTACAAAAATTTCTTGTTTTCTTCTAATATTCTCTAAACTCCTAATTATAGGCCAAATTTCTTCCTTGAGTTCTTTGTCATGAAAACTTACAAGTTACTTTAGGTGACTAACTAGAGAGCAGCTGTTACGAGAAAGAAATAAGGTTACAAAAATTTTCGGCTGTCATATAAAACATTTTATAAGTAGCATAATATCTATGATTGTCAATCTGTTTGGGGTTTATTATGTTGGATAGGTACAAGCAGGATAATTTTCAAATGGTATAAAAAAATCACCACAAATACTATTTCTAAATTAGCTTACTTAATAGTTAAGTTACAAAAATCCCCTGGGTCTGAATTATTAAACTCAGTCCTGGCAATACTATAATTTCAGATCTTTACATCAGTTGCAAATTTAATTAGGTCTTTAAAGTAACAATATTAGCAACTCAATATTTTGCATATAAACTTAATTGAAAATTGCACTTTCCCTGTGTATAGCTAATTCATTGATTGAGTTACCTTGCCATTTTAAAGGATAAAATAACGTTAAAAAAAGGGATACATTGACAGGTATATCATGAAATATTATTAGAATATTCTGCTTCCTTTTAAAATTATTTTTTAAAGTTTATTTATTTGAGAGAGAGGGAAATCGTGAGGTGGGTGTAGGGAGCATGGTAGGGAGAGAGAGAGAATCCCAAGCAGGCTCCATACCACCAGCACAGGGACCCCAATGAGGGGCTGAAACTCATGAACCGCAAGGTCATGACCTGAGTTGAAGCTGGCTTTTAACTGACTGAGCCACTAGGGCATCCCCAGGATATGCTGCTTCTTAGTTTAAGGATCAGGCTTTCATCTGGAAAAGATTTCTGTCTGCCTTAGAGAGTCTGAACTTGGCTTGGTCTTAAAGAAGAGCCCTAACACGGTCCTCTTTCGAACGCTGAGGGGACAGTTCAGGGTTTCACAGCCTCCCTAGTCTTAGGTCTCTGCTATAGAAAACATGAAACCCAGCTCCTCATTCTGGTATTCTCAGTACATCTGGAGAACAAGAAAAAAACTTAATCCCACAGAGCATCAAATTAATGCTATATCATTTTTACTAAACCACTGATTTTAAAGTTTTTTATAAAAATATCACTTAGAAAATGAATTCAAGTAATTCATTCATTCAATAAAATTCAGTAAATATATATCAGACATTGTTCTGAGTACTTGGTATAGCGGTGCAAAGAAAATAGACAAAAATCCCCATTTCCACCCTTCAACACCCCAAGGCATATTTTCTGTGTCATGTGAGGAGAACTTATGTTCTAGTATTTTGTGTGTTTGATTTTTAAATGCCCTGTGTATTCCCAAGCCTAAATTCTTCTCCTTGTCTTTAAAGGATCTTTGAACCTGACCCCACTAGACCTATCCAAAACAGACCCTGTTACATGATCCCACTCTACCCTGCTTTTCTCTTCACATTAGAATTTTTGATCAACTCTGTGTGTTGGCCCTTTGTGTCATTTTTGCCTGTCCATTGCATCTGTATAGCTCAATTTAAAACAGTATCCTCCAGAAAAGTTTCCTGACTCCTCTAACCCAAGACAATTATGCTCACCTCCCAATTTCTAATGAAATTTCGTTTACGTAAGTATTTGCGGATTGATATCTATTACATAGATTGGAATTAAATAGACTGGTAGAACGGACCATGCTTCCATTCATTTTGTGTTCCCCCGAAGGCTTAAGGTTATGCTAAACACAAGTGGACAATCAATGTTGATTAATTTATTTTTAGATAATCTTGCTAACTTTACCTTATTGTGGCCATGCTTTTAAAGTCACCATAGCATCTTAATAGTTCCTCTCAGTAATTAAAAAATAATTAAAATTTCCATGATCTATTCTCCATGGGATGGATTTGCATTATTAACAAAAATGCCCACTGAATATCACTGCGACCTTTTGTTGACATGTTATCTGTATACGCCATTAGAAAATCTGCCAAATTCTACAAGATAAAGAAATTCCAGATCTGTATTTAAATATATGGAATATGTTTACAAAATGTAGGTCTTTGCCTTTCACACAAGCTTGTGGGATATGAATGAAAACAGCATATTCAGTGAACAATGAATATCTGAACATTTTTGCATCATGTACACACAAAAAATGGTGTAAATGAGGAATAATACATCAGAAAATTTTGCCTCGTGAAAACGTTCAATCTAAACCCACTTGGAGAAAAGTATTTCACTTTATATGAAAATAACTTACTAATAATATGATCTAAAAATTCCAGATTTATGCATTTTTTTTGTGTTACTCTCTTCTGTTACGTAGAGTAGGAAGATGATGAGCTATGGTCCTAATACCTTTGTATTTATGGTAGCCAGAATAATGTCTCCATACAGATATCCACATCTGAACCCTGAAATCTGTGAATTCATATCACCTTATGTGGTAAAGGGGGTTCTGAAGATATGATTAAGTGAAAGACCTTGAGATGGAGAGACTATCTTAGATTACTCAGGTCGACCCAATATAATCCCAGGGTCCTTATAAAAAAAGGTAGGAGGGCCAGAGTCAGAGAAGGAGCCAGGAAAACAGAGGCAAAGGTCAGAGTTCTGTGTGGCCACAAACCAAGGAATGCATGCAGCTTCAAGATACTAGAAAAAACAAGAAAATTGGTTCTCTCCTTGAGCCTCCTGAAGGAACAAAGCCTTGTACACCCATTTTCAATTTCTGACATCCAGTACGAGAAAAGTAATAAATTGTGTTATACTGAGTCACTAAATTTGTGGTAACTTTCTATACGAGAAATAAGAAATTAGTACAGTACCTTATATTGTCTAGGATTCTTTTAGGTAACTTAGTTTCCTTTTGTATATGTTGAATCACCCTTTAGTTTGTAATTATTTATCTTTTTTTTTTTCTATTACATATCCAGGGACTAAAAACTGCTTTGTAGTCATTATAGTTTCTTAGAAGACAGAGAAACATATGATTTAACTGTTTCGATTTCTGTTGGCTATTATTGAAATTCTGAAGGCATATAGTAATATTTCCCAATGTGGGCTTCTCTGCTTTCATCTCCAACCATCAATGTTCTCCTGTGATTGCATGTTTTGCCTTCTTACTTTTCTCCTTTCATTTCTTCATTACACTGTGTCTTCTACTAGAGGACATTACAAGTCTACAGTAAGGTAAAAAACCAGTATCTAGTTATAAAATTAAATACATAAATCATACAAGAGGATCTTAAATTAATATTCAATGTCCTAGAATGGCATGACATGGTACATTTTACATTTTAATGGTTCACTGACAATATTACTGTCAAATCAGATAGTATCATTAGCTACACTGGTTTTCACATTAAGAAGAAAAATCTTAGAGGTTAAGCTAGTTGTAGTTGTCCTAATGTAGTACTATAGAGCACATTTATTTTCATTAGAAAGAACCATCTTCTAAGAATTTAATACATGTCTAGTTTGTTGGGCAAAACCTGAATTTCTTACCTGTACGAAACTTACAATCAAGTTAGGAAAACAACTCAACTTAATGTAAAAACCCAGGTTAATGAAAAGTATCTGATTAATTGCCAGCTATTTCAGTAAAAACGACATGCATAAAAATTAGAGAAGGATCAAGGTGAGCTTGTGTCTCAAAAAAGGCTTTATGTAGGTAGGACATGAGTTGGACTTAAAATCATGTACAGAATGCAGTTAAGGTGTAAGAGAGAAGCCACTATAAACAAAAACAACAAAAGTAAAGACACAGAAGAAAAACCTAAGTGTAGCACTGTAATGATTGTGTAATATGGAGGGATAGTAGAAATTAAGAATAAAGAAGAAGAGAAGTCCACATTTAATGAAGTGAGCAGTAACTTGGAAACATGATGGAAACTTGAGCAAGGAAATGAAGTTATGAAAGCATAAACAAACAAGGATTAATATAATGGGTTGAAGAATGTGGAAGTAAAAAAATCAGAAACACCAAAGCTATAGGAGGGTAAGTGGGGAGCAAGATTTAAATCGTGGAGACTTGTGACCCATTTGAGGGTTCCATCTTATGCGATACATGAAGTTCCTACAGTCCATGCTCTGATGCTTGACTATTATAAATGACCCTTATTATAAACGATAAAATATACTAATTTATGCAACTATTTGTATTATATTATTAAGTTTATTAAAGGTACATTTTCAAGGAATTGATCTAAAGAAACCTATTTCTTCTTTATGTTATAACCTCACCTTGATGTCAGCTCCAAAGAACACTGTACAAGGGAGGCAATGAGCCAAGTGACTTTTAATTAATTTAAAGATTACTACGGTTATTGCAAAAGCATGAGATGTCAAGTTTTAGACAGAGTCAAGTTTCAAAAGAAAAAAGAAATGAAAGCACATAAAAATATTACTTCACTGACTTTGAGGATATTCTGAAAAAAGACCTAAATTTCAACTGAAGCATTAGATGAAATAGGTCAAATTGATCTTAAAAGAAGCAAGAAAAAAGGGAGATAAAAGGGATTATTACTTCTGGAAATAGTCAACTGTATTTGCACTTGTCCTCCAACATATCTGTAATTTTGTCTTTAAATCTACCTATCATCAACCCCTACTCTTCCTCTGGTGCCTTTAATCCTTGGCCTGAACTCTCACCTACAAAGCAGATTGCTATTTAGATGCAAAGAACTGTGAACACAGGTGTAAGCCTGTAGTAAGGTAAGTGATAGTAGAGTTGAAAAATATGCCTATTTAAGCAAACCAGATTCTACTTGTGGAAAATACACAGGCTGAAACTAAAACCAGAGCTAATATCAAAAAGGAAAGGAAAGCCTTGGCAAATAAGAGAGAAAGATTCCGTGACTAACTGTAACTAGTACTAAAATGAAAGCTTCAAGGGAGCAAGGATTGAAATCCAAGAACTAAAGAAGAGAAAAACCAGAAAGATAAGGCAGCAAGGAGACCAGAATAATTGTCAAAAGCACACACTACAGTTCATAGGTTGCTTTCTGACTCCTTCCTGGGTAGGTTATATGGATAAGTTATGTGAGTTCGAAGATCTAGGAAGAGCTTAGATCAGCCCAAAATATCACTTAGGAAAGAAGGGTTGGACTCACGTCTGGAGCTCCCCATATACACACTATTTCAACAAGCTATAGGTAGAGGTACCTTAGAATGATAATTT
The DNA here is from genome assembly GCA_030068075.1 of Paguma larvata. Taxonomy (NCBI): domain Eukaryota; kingdom Metazoa; phylum Chordata; class Mammalia; order Carnivora; family Viverridae; genus Paguma; species Paguma larvata. The sequence goes on along the minus strand of CM057823.1, from coordinate 61,497,479 downwards.
CATAAGCAGACAGTCCCTAGGTTACTACTTCAAAATATGCTACATACTGTGAATTATAGAAGTCGACACTTTTATAAAGTATTTCCTGACTGTGTTTTTCATTCTTCATTACATCATATAATTTAACATTTATAGCAGACAGAACATTTCTTTTTTTTTTTTATAATAGTTTATTTTCAAATTGGTTTACATATAACACCCAGTGTTCATCCCAACATGTGCCCTTTTTAATGCCCATCACCCCCTCTCCCCCCTCCCTCATCCCCCTTACCCTCAGTTTTTTCCTAGTCTTTGAGAGTCTCTTATGTTTTATCTCCCTCCCTCTCTGTGTCTTTTTTTCCTTTCCCCTCTTCCCCTCCCCCTGGTTTTTGCTTAGTTTCACAAAGTCCACCTATTTGTGGAAACCTATGGTATCTGTCTTTTTCTGACTGACTTATTTCACTTAACATAATACCCTCCAGTTCCATCCATGTTGCTACACATGGCCAGATTTCATTTTTTCTCATTGCCACGTAGTAGTCCATTGTATATAAGTACCATAACTTCTTTATCCATTCGTCAGTTGATGGGCACTTGGTCTCTTTCCATGATTTGGCTATTGTCGAAAGTGCTGCTATGAACATTGGGGTACACGTGCTCCTATGCATCAGCATTCCTGTGTCTCTTGGGTAGATTCCTAGCAGGGCTATTGCTGGGTCATAGGGTAGCTCTATTTTCATTTTTTTGAGGAACCTCCACACCGTTTTCCAGAGTGGCTGCACCAGTTTGCATTCCCACCAACAGTGTAGGAGGGTGCCTACTTCTCCACATCCTCGCCAGCATCTATAGTTCCCTGATTTGTTCATTTTAGCCACTCTGACTGGTGTGAGGTGGTATCTCAGTGTAGTTTTGATTTGTATTTCCCTGATGATGAGTGACATTGAGCATCGTTTCATGTGTCTGTTGGCCATCTGAATGTCCCCTTTGGAGAAGTGTCTATTCATATCTTCCGCCCATGTCTTCACTGGGTTGTTTGTTTTTCGGGTTTGGAGTCTGGTAAGTTCTTTATAAATTTTAGATATTAGTCCTTTATCCGATGTGTCATTTGCGATGATCTTTTCCCATTCCGTTGGTTGCCTATTCGTTTTGTTGGTTGTTTCTTTTGCTGTGCAGAAGCTTTTTATCTTGATGAGGTCCCAATAGTTCATCTTTGCTTTTAATTCTCTTGCCTTTGGAGACATGTCGAGTAAGAAATTGGTGCGTCTTAGGTCAAAGAGGCTTTTTCCTGTTTTCTCCTCTAGGATTTTGACGGTTTCCTGTCTCACATTCAGATCTTTTATCCATTTAGAATTTATTTTTGTGAGTGGTGTAAGAAAGTGGTCTAGTTTCATTCTTTTGCATGTTGCTGTCCAATTCTCCCAGCACCATTTGTTAAAGAGGCTGTCTTTTTTCCATTGGATACATTTTCCCGCTTTGTCAAAGATTAGTTGGCCATATACTTGCGGGTCCATTTCTGAGTTTTCTATTCTATTCCATTGGTCTATGCGAGACAGAACATTTCTTAAATCTTGGAAAACAGTCATTAGAAGCAACAAAGATACTGTTGATCTCTTATCTCTTTAAGACTCTATGAAAATTGCTTATATTTCCCTAAATAAACATTAGGGCATGAGAAATATATATTTGAATGTGCTCTTCCAAATACAAAGCCCTTTTCCCATCTCCTGAATCACAGTTGAACACAGTTTAATATTGTAGATTTCATTTGTGAGAGATTCACACATTCTTTTGTTGTTTCTTTATCTTATATAATCATGCACACTGCAGAAAATATCAACACAAAGACATCCAAAATGTGTTACTGTATAACTTACTCATATAATTTTTGTAACATTTATTGTAGACCCTTAGTTCTATGCTAACTTGTTCATTGTCTTAACCTCAGATATTTTGGCTATGAGGGATTCCTACACAATGAACAATGAAAATGCCTAAAAATTAAGCACACATTAAATATAAGACTGAGTTATTAAGAGGAAAATGTGAGTTGTGTTTCTCAACATGCTTGCTATACAACAAAAAGGGAGTCTGTCTTAGGCACATAGCTGTATTAATGAAATATTCACCATTCTACCTATGGAGTAATCATTATTTAGCTCAAATACTGTGACTGATATAATTTACATATCATTTAAATAGCTATGGGCTGTATCTACTTTGAGAAAGTACAAAAATGGGGTGTGAAAGACACAACCTCTATCTGCTGCCTCCCTTGTCTTTCATTACAGCACAATGCCAAATACAATTGGTAGAAATTGGAAGGTCCTTCTGAAATTTTTCTTGGGAACACAGAATTTCCAGATGAGCTACAATGAGTTTACTTTATGAATTGTGGGCCAAGAACAAAGATAAGTTAGTAAAAATAAGAACGTGAACCAATCTATTTTCATCAGGCAACAGAGGTTAAACATTACAAAGAGGAAGATAAATGAAGGGGAAATGACATGAAAGACAATGTCATGTCCACTGGGAATTTTAAAGTGGTCTTCCACCTGCCTATTTTTCAGCTTCTAACTATGTTCTCATGAGCTTTGCACACCCGTAATTTGGACTGTCTTCCTCTTCCTTCCAGCCACGTGTCAGAATTTCACTTTTAAGTTCTAGACAAACATTGCATTTTCTGATACTCTCCTTTATTTTTCTCTAAAAATTATTTTTTTATTGGTAGATAGCATGCCTTCCTGTTGTGTGAGATCTTGTGGCCAGTGTGGTTTAGTGCAAACATCTCAGGTTTTGGAGTCAGACTTGGCTTAATTCTGCCAGTGAATTGCTGTATGGCCTCAAAACCTTATGTAAGCCTCCCTTGTTCTCATGTGTAAAATGCTAATTATACTATATGTTTCATAGGGGGATAGTGAAGCTACAAGATGAAATATATAAAATGCTGAGCACAGTGTTTAGTTCACAGTAAATTCACGATGACTTTTAGTTCTCTGTACTTCTCTCTTCCTCTTTCAATTTCTGGATTTCTTTTCAAATCAGTGAAAACATAATGCCAGTGTTACAGTTGGTATACGAAGAAGTCATTATGTTCTTATTAAAACTATATATATTCTGCCTATATATATCCATATATGTATTCATATTCTCAGTGTCTTATATCAGAAAGCAGCAAACTACAATATAGAGTCCAAATCGAACTCACTGGTTGTTTTGTATAGCTCATGAGCTAAAAATGGCTTTTACATTTTTAAGTCATTAAACAAAACAAGAGTAATATTATATGAAATTGAAACTTTGATGTTCATGAATAAAATTTCACTGGAATATGTTCAGACTCAATTGTGTATATATTGGCTATGGCTACACTTACATCACAGTGGCAAAACTGAATATATAAGATAGAGACTGTATGAGCCACAAAACCAAAAAATATTTACTATGTGGCCTTCTACAAAAAAAGGCTACTGACCCCTGTCTTAGATTAGTAACAATAGAGAACAGAATCAGAATTATTCATGAGCAAGCTAGTGTCCCATATTTTGATGCTAATTTCTTAAACATAAAAATCAATGTAGCTCTAAAAATCGTGTACATATAATAAGCTGTAAATAGACATTTTTATATGTATACAGAAATAATTAAAAGACATCGGTCCTGTGAATGGTAAATCATTTCTAACTTTCATTAATTAAAATTTCACTTAAAATACAGCAGGGAGTTTTAGTTCTTGCGGAAATCCATAGAATATTAAGATATCATAACTAAACTCCCAATAAATATTTTTAAAGAATTTTTGAAAATTCTAAAAATCCAGTTTTAGCTTAATATAAACCCAAATGTTTAGGTAGTAAAGAATTCAGCATTTACAGACACATAACAAAACTTTCTAGGAAGACTGATATAATAAATCTCATTTGCACATTAAAAATACATAATCAGAAGGAGTAAAATATAATGAGGTGACATTTAGAGGTGCTTAAAAGCAATTTTATCATTTGTCCCTTTCATGCTCTTAGGTAAAAATAAAATGCATATTTAAAAAGACTGATAATCATACGCGATGTTCTTTCCTCTCAAGAAGAATTTTAGCAGGCACGTTGTCTTGACACATTCTCTTCTTTTAAAAATAAACTATAGTCATGATTTTATTTGTGGCTACCACAAACTTCTTCATAAAAATTTAAAAACTGGATAAACAATGGCTTAAATTAGTGCTTCTAAAACAATGCGCACGTGAACCACAGAGGAATCCTGGGACGAATGCAGGAACCGATTCAGTGGCTCTCGGTGATGCTGATCACGCCTCAAGGAACAAGGTCTAAATAATACTGGCTTTTGACACATAGATGAAAAATAGCATGGCCTTGCTTGAAAACTGAGAATTTGTGTATCTTATATAAATTCAGAATAAAATCCCTTCCTTTGGTGTTTGGAGATTTTGAAAAAGTATTAAAGTGTGTTTTGTTGTTTTGTTTTGTTTTTGTTTTTTGTTTAGATTCCACGTATAAATGAGATCACATGGTATTTGTCTTTCTGTATCTAACTTATTTCACTTAGCATAATGCCCTCAAGATCTTCAAGATGTTGTTGCAAATGGCAAGATTTCCTTCTTTTTTATGACTGGTAAATACTCCTGTGTGTGTGTGTGTGTGTTCACACTATCTTTTCTTTATTCATTCATCCACCAATCGCCACTTAGGATGTCTTTGCTATTGTAAATAATACCGCAACAAATATAGGGGTGCATGTATCTTCTTCAAGTTGGCGTTTCATTTCCTTCAGATACGCACCCAGAGGTGGAACTGTTGATGATATGGTCGTTCTATTTTTAAATTTTTGATAAACCTCCTGTTTTCCAGAGTGGCTGCACCGATTTACATTCACAGCAACAGTGTGCAAGGGTTCCTGGGTCTCCACATTCATGCCAACACTTGTTATCTCTTCTCTTCTTGAGAGCAGCCATTCTAACAGGGGCCAGGTGATAATCCACCATGATATTGATCCGCATTTCCCTCATGATTAGTGATAATAAGCACCTTTTCATATACCTGTTAACATCTGTTTGTCTCTTCTGGAAAATAGATCCTTTGCTCATTTTTTAATTGGATTGTTTTTTGCTTTTATTATTACTTTTTGCTATTGAATTGTGTGAGTTCTTTGTATATCTTAACTATTAACCCCTTATCAGATATATGAATTACAAATATTTTCTCCCATTCATTAGGGTGCCTTTTCATTTTGTTGATAGCTTCCTTTTCCTGTTTAGAAGCTTTTTAGTTTGATGCAGCCCCACCTGTTTATTTTTGTGTCTCATTTTCTTCCTTCCCTTTCCCTTTCCTTCCTTCCTTCCTTCCTTCCTTCCTTCCTGGAGAGAAGGAATAAGTGCATGTACGAGCGGGGGACAGGGGCAGAAAGAGAAAGAAATAATCTTTTTTTTTTTACCTTTAATTTTTTTTTTGAATAATTTATTGTCAATTTGGTTTCCATACAACAAATCTTAAGCATTCTCTACGTCCAGCACTGAGCCCAATGCAGGGCTCGATCTCCTGACTCTGTATTCATGACCTGAGCTGAAATCAAGACCCAGTCGCACACTGACTGAGTCACCCAGGCACCCCTGATTATATTTCTTATTTGTAGAGAAATGTGGGAATTGGAAGATGAAGGTGAGACATAGATATCTTTTCATTATTACTAAAATTTACTTATGGAGAAAGATAACTTCTGAAAATGTACACGGATGATAGCATTAGTCTTAAAGTATTTCCTAATCCTTATTAAACATTAAGGAAAAATGAATCTTTGAGAAAAATACAGTGTTCTGAATGAAAATCTGGTAACAGGAATAACTTCCCAGAATAATCTAATGATCTTATGAGAATTTCTGTCTCTCATTGCCTCTGAAATGCAGCCATGTTTTTCAGTAGAACATACACATCCTTCATGATGGGACTCCCCTTGGCCATTGTATTTACTCATCACTCATGCATTCCCTTCACATGCCCACCTTGTCAGTACCTGTGCTATGCTTCTCACTTCTGCACCTTTGCGTACACTGTTCCCTGTCTCAAACACTTCTAATTACCTGTAAAGTCTCACACTCCTTCAAGACCTAATCTTTCCAGTTGAAGTCAGATGTTTCCTGTTTCCCAATTCCCCTCCCTTTTTCTGTTACAGCATTTATGTCATTGCTGGGAATATTTTCTCACAAAAAGTTAGGAGCCTCTCTAGCATAAGAATATAGTCATGTTTATACCCCAGTGCCAAGAACTGTATATCATGATACTTAATCAGTATTCGGTGAACTGATAAATGAAAGCACTTTCATTTTTATATAAAATATCTTAGAAACTATGAACATTCAACTATTTTGGACACAGATGTCAAAAGTCTTGCTCAAAAATTGTCACGAGTAGAAAGAGGCAAAGACACAGGATAACTAAATGCAATATGGCAATCTAGATTAGACCCTGGGGACGCAAAAATAGGTATGAATGGAATAAATGGTGAATTAAAAAAACCTGTAGTGAATATGATAGCAGCAATATCCATTTCTTAATGTTCACAAAAGCAATAGGTAAAAACTATAATTATGGAAGATGTTAAATTAGGGGAAGCTAGGTGATGAGCATATGAAAACACTGTACTGTCTTCATAATTTTTCTGAAAATCCAAAACTACTCCAAAGGAAAAAGGAAAATTCTGCTCAAGTCATAGTCCTAGGTCAGATTTCCTCAACTCAGTCAGTCACTCAATAAATATCTATTGGGGGAACCTGGGTGGCTCAGTCGATTAAGCGGCTGACTTCAGCTCAGGTCATGATCTCACGGTCTGTGAGTTTGAGCCCCGGGTCGGGCTCTGTGCTGACAGCTCAGAGCCTGGAGCCTGCTTCAGATTCTGTACCTCCCTCTCTCTCTGCCCTTCCCCTGCTCATACTCTGTCTCTTTGTCTCTCAAAACTAAATAAACGTTAAAAAAATTAAAAAAAAATAAGTATCTATTGAAAGTGTCTACCATCTAGTAGGAGCTCAAAAATATTTGTTGAATGAACCACTGCCCCACGAATGCCACAGCATGTGATCACTCTGTACATTGGAAATCCCATCATTAAAGTCACTATTGAACTGATCAATGAAGGAAGCCAGCACTGTCGCCAGAAGGCCATCGCTTGAATGAAGAGACTAGCCTTTAAAGCTCATTCGTAAACTAGCACTAAGATTTTTATGTTAGTTAATCGCTCCTTTAAGAAACAAATAAAGATGATGCCAAGGAGAACATTTTCTATAAAGGCAACAAAATAAAAAAGATTTCCATAAAATAGATACTGTTAGATATAGAATTTTAATATATGATATGCAAATCATTTTAAATAAATCGAATAATTTATGTGTTGAGATACTGGTAAGTGATTTGGTGGGGACAATGAACAAATAGACCTAGAGTGGCAAAATGACTTTCTATCGAACATATCTAAAAAAGCATTTAAATAATACGCTTATCATTCAGTTTGAAATAACACCTATCGATCTGTGTCTTCATCAAAGAACTTCAAAACTACACATATTATGATGGTTATACATTTAGCCAAAATAAGCTATATGCGGAGTCAAAACGAATCTTTGCTTCTAACCATCTCATTTAACCTAGGATATTTGTCTACGTTACATCCAGATTATGAGAACACTCAGACAATTAATTTTTCCTTTAAATATATAAACTTCATGTGTCTTTTATTACTTAAATAACTCTTTTCAACTATTAAAGAACTATATTAAGGTAAATAATAGAGTTTATGCATTCTTAACACATATTTAAATTTGAATTTATTAATAGAAACTTCAGTTATATTGAGAATAGTCTTTCTTTGGGAAAAAAATTATAACTGTGTAATTAAACCATGATACTAAGTTCTAAAACATTTATTAAACTCTACAATCATCAATGTAATGTAACAAATTTCCTTCTGAAATTCTGTGTACATGTGTAGTAACGAGAAATTAATTTAGCAGTGGTTTTAAGAGTTCTTTCAGTTAAGTTCATGAGGCCAAGACAAAACTAATATAAAACTGAGTAGATGGTGGGGTGTTGCCCAGGAAACCATGCCATCCACTGGTTTCAAATTTGCCTTGATGAAAAGTCCCAGCCAAAATGCTAGGAATTCACTTGCTGTCAAGTAAAGAGCTTGGCTTTCTTTTTTTTTTATATACCTTTTATTGTGTTGTAGAAAAAAAAATATGAAGGAGGAAAAGAAACTATCGATTGAGCATCTACTTCTCCATGTAAACTAAACTCTCACTTTCCTTTAGACCAAAACTTACTGTTTTTCAATTGTTCCCAATCAAGGAAATAGCTCTTACTTATCTGAGTTGCTCAGGCAACTTAAAAACATTTTTAGTCATTGTTGACTACTTACATCTTTTCTCCCAACTTCCAACTTGTAACAAATCCACCCTTTTACTGGATATGGTGAATCTGAGCGACTCTACATCCACAAGCATCATCTAAAGACTGCTCTGATTTATCTCTTTTCCCAGACTCCTGCAATAGCTTCCTAGTGGGGTCTCTATTCAATTCATGTTTCTTTACACTTTATTCTCCATACTGCCTTCAGAAAACCTTTAAAAAACCCAGAAAATTTCCAGGGGTGCCTGGGTGATTCAGTTAAACATTCGATTCTTGATTTCCACTCAGGTCATGATCCCATGGGTTTCTGGGTCTGAGCCCCTCATTGGGCTCCATGCTAACAGTGTGTAGTCGGCTTCAGATTCTCTCTCTCTCTCTCTCTCTCTCTCTTTGCCCCTCCTTTCTCTCTTTCTCTCAGACTAAATAAATAAACTTAAAAAGAATTAAAAATTTAAAAAACATAATTTCCAATCACACTTAGTATACAAATCAGAGCCCTAAAATAGTTTGAAAGACTCTGCATGTCTGGACCCTAAATACGTCTCAACTCCATCTTTTCCCCATGTGTTTCAGTCCTACTTGGTAGATCATTCCAGAAGGTTACTGTCACGAGGCCTTTGCACAGAGGCTCTCTTCCACATATCTGCACATCCAACTCCCCAATTACTTTCAGGTGTTCAAATTTTACCTTTTCTGGCAGCTTTAACACAAACACTTTACTTAAAATAGCAACCTTTCCCTTCCTCAATTGCTTACCAATTACTTTCTTTCTTCTTCTCTGTGTTTTTTTTTTTAGTTGTGCATACCACCTGATTTAGTACATAATTGTATATCTAGTATCTGTCTCTCCCTACTAGCACCTTAAAACTATGATAATTTTATCGGGGACTTTCTTACAGATAATAAACTTAGGAACTTTAATAATTTACCACTGTATATCCGGTATCCAGAAGTTTGTCACATAGTAGGTAGTAAGCATTTGATAGATAATTACTAGTTTTTTAAATGAATGAATGAATATGTTATTATTTATTGAAGTATAATTAACATACGGTATTAAACATTAACTTTAGGTGTACAATATAATGAGTCACCATTGCTATACATTAGGCGGTGCTCATCACAAGAAGTATATTATTCGTTCCCTTCACCTTTTTCACCCATCCCCACACCCACCTCCCCTAGAGCAACCACTAGTTTGTTCTTTGTATTTAAGAGTCAACTTTTGGTCTTTTTGTCTTTGTTCTGTTCCTTAAATTCCACACATTAGTGAAATTATACGCTATTTGTCTTTCTCTGTCTGACTTATTGCACTTAGCATTATACCCTCTGGATCCATCCACATTGTTGCAAATTGCAAAATACCATTCTCTTTTTCTGGATGAGTAATATTCCAGTGTATAGGTATATATACACTGTGTAAAATAAATATATATACACAAATGGGTAAAGAAGATATGATATACAGATATAGATATATAAATATATCTACAGATATAGAGATATGTATCTTTATTCATTCATCTATTGACAGAGAGTATGTTCTGTTGATTCTTATACATACTTGTAATAGTTTCTATGTATACATAAGATACTGATTATTTTACATATTGATAAAAACCTGGGATCACACAAACATAAAACAGGTAAAGCTTAGTCTTTGTTAGGAAAAGAGTAATATTCAGTCAATTTTAAGAATGTTTCCTTCATTCTATTTTCTTGCTTTCTGTTATTTACATTGCCTCAGTGACTTAGGTTGGTCATTGAAAGTCTACCAAAATCTCCAAACTGATGAAATCACTGCAAAAAAAAAAAAAAAGAGAGAGAGAGAGACAGACAGACAGACAGCTATTCTTGATAATGTTCTGTTTCATTTTACCAAACACAAAGTCTTCCAGTAGTTTCAGAGTATTTGGGACAACATGTTTTAACCAATAGAAACAGTGCAAGTGACATTCTGGGAGTTCTGAGTCTCAGCTTTAAAAGGATTTACAACTTCTACTTTCACAAAGAGGGAGCCCATCTGCCATGTGAAGGAGTCTAGGGCCATCCTATCACGGGGGAATTAGAAACATGTGAAAGAAAGGGCACATGGAGACAAACTGTAACTCTCCCGCCAACAACCAGCATGAAGGCCCCAGACACGTGAGTGAAGTCACCTTGAAATCTCCTCCGCTGGCTGATCTTTCCCTACTCAATACCACAGAGAGCAGAGAGGAGCGGTCTCTGCCAAACTATTCACAAATACTAGATCCTCAGACTCGTGAGCAAACAACATCATGATTGTTTAAAGCCAGAAAAATTTGGATGAGGTTTATTCAGCAGCTAAATTAGTCTTCTCAGGATGCCAAATACTGAAGTCTGGGTGGCTGAAACAATAGGAATTTATTTTCTTATGGTTCTGGTGACTACAAGTCCAAGATTAAGGTGTCAGCTATACCAGTGCTGGTTTCTGGTGAGACCTCTCTGGCTGGCGGACAGCTACCTTCTCATTGTGTGTGGAAAGAGCTCTCTGGAGTCTCCTTTTCTCATAAAGACACCAATCCTACAGGATTAGGGTCCACCCTTATAACATCATTTATCCTAATTATCTCCATAGAGGCCCAATCTCCAAAACGCAGTCACCCTGGGGGTTAGGGTTACAACTTATAAATCTGTCCATATGCAGCAATACAAAACGTATACACTCATCTATAGAATAATTATCAAAGAATTGGTCAATCCTATCTTGACCTTCTGTATAATAAAGGTGAACATGCTCTCTACTGAGTATTACCAATCTTAGAGACAACTAATATATGTGATATTGCTATTTTTTATATTTAAAATGAGCACTAATGCTTTCGTTTAAGATGAATAAAGTCAAATGTTTCTACCACTGTTAATATGTGAGACTCTCTGAGTACCACTGATCTTTTCATCTCTCCTTCACTTAAGTGGATGCAAGAAAATAATAAAAGAAGGGCCCTGTTGGGCTCAGTACAGCATGAAGTTCCTGATCTCAGGGTCCTGAGTTCAAGCCCCATATTGGGAGTAGATGTTACTCTAATAAAAAAAATAAAATAAAGTTATATAGTATAATATCACTATGCCATTCACTTAAAACCTGTTATATAGTCAATGATATTGTAATAGCGAGTTATGGTGACAGCAGCTACACTTAGAGTGAGCACTGAATAATAGCTGAACACTATGTTGTACACCTGGAACTAATAAAACATTGTGTGTCAAAAATACTCAACCCCCCCTCCACACACACACACACACACACACACACACACACACACACAAACACAATGTGTCATGTGCTATTACCCACAACTGGTCTCTTACTCTATCACTGTTTGCCACTGGCTTGAGCACCACTGTATGATCAAAGGGACACTCAACTGCCAGAGGAGACTTGCTTATTATCCTTTCTTAGCAAATTCCTATGCTATTCTCTGACCTAAAAATGTACGTGACTTTTCTTTAACTCCTTTTCCCCCACAGTTAAAGACTGAAAATGCTTTCTCTGATATAGCGAGGCTAAAAGTACGAACGCATCAAGAATAACTGTACTGATTTTCACTAACACATTTGGAGCTCCATGATGGAATGCTGTGAGTAACAGAACACATTATTTTTTAGAAGAGAATACTCACTGTTTCAGTATGCTCTCGTGATTTTCACTTGCTCCATTCAGTTTCTTGTCCTGACCCAGTTTTCTGGGGCAAAGTTGGTAATTTTAATATTCTTTTTACTTTAAAAGTAAGAAATACTTGTCGATTAAAATGTTTAAAAATGTGACTTATGTATCTGTAAAACTAGAACTTTTTAAAAGTTAACACTAAATATAACCTTGTCAGTATCCATATTAAATTTTATTTCCAAAAAAGATATTCTAATATTTCTTTCCAAAAAATCCAGTCTCTTAGGCTTTGGGAAAAAAATCTCTTAGGCTTTTCCTTTCAATGGGGAAATACTGCAATTAAAAAAACTAATAGACTCATCCTTAGTCCAGGTGATCTTAGAAACTAAAGTCAAAGTGCAAGGTGAAGTCATTTGGGACCAGGAATACCTTCCATTCAATTGAAGAGACAAAGATTTCGGTGTCATCACGAAATTATTATACCAGGCCCTGTGCTGGGTGCTGGTAAGCAATGAGTCAGGGGGTGGGGGTGGGGAGGGTGTTTTGGCTGACAACTTATATAGAGTGGTCTAGGAAGGCTTCGAGGTGGAGGTGGCTCGATGAGAAAGCAAAATGTCTTCTGTGGAAATGCACAAGTCCACGTGCCTTAATAAATTGATACAGAATATAATTAAAACTGAAGCTATGACTGTGACCTAAGTTTGAACAGCAGGTAGTTTATTGCACACATATTGTGTATTATAACTGCAGAGAAAAATGTTCTGCATAGGCATTCAAATCTGAATAATGTAAGAGAAACTTTCTAAGCATTAGAAAAACATAACATTTCCATTTCAATTTTAAAACTTTAGATATTGCCATAATATATTAAAGAAAATATGTTTTTGGCATTTTAGCAAAGGCATTTTTTAAGGATTTCAGTGTAAATTAAAATCTAAAAATCCTTTACTACTTTTTAGAGAATAAACAACTTTAACAAGTAACTTTTAATTATTTAGAGGTTAGAACTTTAATCTGACTACTATGGTTAAAGCTTCAATGATTTTCATACAAGGATATGACATCTGGCTTGACCTCATGAGATACTCTGAGCAATAGAATCTGTATATGCAAAAAAATCTAAGAAAATTCACATTTATTTCCACTCAACAGGATTTCCTAAAGGGCATTTTATTTCCCTACAGAGCCTTGTATTTCAAAACATTTGGGTCAGAATAGAACCATTACATTTTTAAGGAAGAATAACTTTAATGGAGCTAAAGTCCCCCCGAAACACTAAAATGAATTTATAAGGTATTATTGACTTAAAAAAAAACCTTACATACACAATGGACTGGTTATATATCATCGCTCTGAGATTGTGATATTGCCTGGGGTATTAGTGTGCTCTGACTATAGAGATGAAATTAAAGCAACAGCGTTTTATCAACATAAGAGATATATTTTCCAGGAGGTTGCTATTGGCTTGATAACCTGAAGAAAAATTTCTTTGTTTTTTCTTTTTTCATCAGTCCATACTGGTAACCAATTGAAAACAAAATGCCACAGGAATAGAAAAGCTGATGATGTTTACTCTAGATACACATTACTGTTCTGCATGGTGCATTGCAGTTTATGCAAGGAAGTTTTGTGGATCTTGCAAAGGTGAAGCTACATGAGGGGGTACTCCAGAGATGATCTAGGCCAAACCCAACATTTTTCAGAGATTAGCGGTGACCTGTGGTAGTCTCCAAAAGATGGCCCTTCAACAAACCATCCCTCCAAATAGTCACTCCTGTGTGCTCCCTCCCTTTGAATCAGGACTTGATCTGTGATTGCTCTGATCAATGGAAGAGGGCAGAACTGCTGCTATGTCAATTCCAGGTCTTTTAGAGCTCTTGGAATTCCAGATGCTTTCTCAGAAGCCAGCTGCATGGTGAGGGCGCACCTATCTGCCACCACGATGCTGAGAGGAGCCCAAGTCATATGGAGATGCCCCAGATGATGAGACACAGGGGGCAGAGACAAAGAGGCCAAGATCTTTGAGAGAAGCAGCGTTCAGTGACATCGAGCTGAGTCAAACTTCTGGAGAACTCCACCCAGCTGCACTCAGACTGAAACCACATAAGAGACCCTAAGCAAGAGCCTCCTAGCTGAGCCCAGTCAACTCTCAGCGTGATGACAGATACTTATAAATTGTTGTTTTAGGCCACCAAGTTTGGGGCAAGTTGGTTCTCAGGAATAAATAAGCAGAAGGCTTGTCTAGAAACGCAGAGCTAGAATGCGACAACTCACATCTCCTAAATTCCATTTCCTGATCCCTTCCTCAACCGTCTGTGGTTATTGCTACTTTCTCTAAATATCTATAGTATTTATTATTTTCTATTGTAAATAAATAAATGGATGTATTCTATTTTTTATTAAAGTATAACATACAGTGTTAAATATTCATTTCAGGTGTACAGTATAATGAGTCGCCACTATTATACATTAGTCAGTGCTCCTCACAGTGAGTATAGTCTTCCTCCCCTTCACCTTTCTCACCCATGCCCACATCCACCTCCCCTCTAGAAACCACTAGTTTGTTCTCTGTGCTTAAGAGTGTAATTTTTTGTCTTTTTTTCCTTTGTTTCATTTCTTAAATTCCACACATAATTAAAATCATATGCTATTTGCCTTTGACTTTTAGCATTATACCCTCTAGGTCCATTCACATCGTTGCAAATTGCAAGATCCCCTTCTTCTTTTTGTGGCTGAGTAACATTCCAGTGTGTAGGTATGTATACATCATGTCTACATAAATATATATTCGCAAGTGGATAAAGAAGATGTGGATAACAGATACCTGATATTAAGCAAATACTGCTTTGGACTGTTAACTGTCTCGTTTTGTCTTCTTTATAACTAATGAGAGCAGAAACTAACTGCCTCTTGATCTTCAGAACTAGAAGAAACAAATGACTTCTATCTGTAGCAATTATTTAGAGATTACAGTGACATAAGTTTCATAAGCTTTAACCTAAGTGCTGAATGTGAGTAATAATCTGTATACAGTATCAGTTAATGAATGACAGAGGTTCTACCTAGAAGGCTTGTGAAAACCAGATTGCTGGACTCCATCCCCCAGACTTTCTGATTCAGAAGGCCTGAAAGATGGCCCAAGAATCTGCGTCTCTAGCAAGTTTCCAAATGATGATACTGCAGGCCCAGGACCACATTTTGAGCACCTCCAAGTTAAGATAATCTCAAAACCTCTCTTTTCTAGGACCATTAGTCCAAAATCTTACGAATTGGGTGAAAATGAGTCTGTTTACTATGTTTCTTGGTTTCTCATCCTTGGCTTCTCTCCTTTGTGATTCCCTTCCTCTATAAACCTCTCCATGGGCAATGCCATGAGGTTCATCTCTGTCTTCCCAGAGCCACTCGATGTAAAGCCCCTCCAGCTCCAGCCTCCTCCACACCTACAGAGCATGCCCAAATTTTCCAGGGCCCCCTACTCTTGATTCAGACACATAGCATTAAATGATCAGCTCTGAGCTAACCCTGGGTTGAGATTATACTGGTATTTCTCTTGTATCAGCAGTGCCCTATACACAGCGGCTGACATATATAGTTGGTAACGAACTGTTTTTTAGGTAAAAAGTAAATAAAAATTCAATCTAGAGGTGCCTAGGTGGCTCAGTCAAGTAAGCGCCCAACTTGATTTCAGCTCAGGTCATGATCTCACAGTTCAATTCCTGAGTTCAAGACCCACGTCAGGCTCCGTGCTTACAGAGTGAAGTCTGCTTGGGATTCTCTTTCTCCCTCTCTCTCCGTCCCTCCTCCACTTGCATGCGCACACACACACACGCGCATGCGCACACACACGCACACACACACACACATCTTTCTCTCTTTCCGTCTCAAAATACATAAACTTTAAAAAAAAGAAGAAGAAAAAAATTTAACCTAAAATGTGAATTACTGATAGTTTTGCCATAGTGCTACATGGTAAGAATTCTACACAAGTTTTAAGAATTACATCTGTGAACTGAAATGGAATGAAACGCTAAAGGAACATTAGACTTTCAAGTGGTTTAAAAAAACACAGGTGGTAACAGGCATTTAATAAGCACTTCTGTTATCTAGAACCAGGAAAAGTGATGAAGAGAATATAGTCACAGCATCCCAGCTACTTAACAGGTGGGAAATAGGAGATTTTGTTTCAAACTATGGAGATTCCAAACACTCCATTCAAACATGGGAAGGATCTCTCTTGTTAGAGACTGACATATCCAGGCATAGGCTTACCACAGTGCTAGACATACACTATTTTTCTTATGTTTATTTATTTATTTTGGTGGGGGAGGGACAGAGAGAGAGAGAAGAGAGAGAACCCAAACAGGCTCTGCACTGTCAGCTCAGAGCCTGCTGTGGGGCTTGATCTCACAAACCACGAGATCTTGACCTGAGCTGAAATCAAGAGCCATATGCTTAACCAATTGGGTCACCGAGGTGCCCTTTAAGTAGTTTAAATTTATCATGATTACCCTATGTTGTAGGGACTATTTTTTTAGTATCCCACATTTCACAGATTAAGAAACTCTTTAGGGCCAGGCTCCCAGGCTGCATTGCTCTCTTTTAAGACAATGAGATAGTAAAATTCTAAAACCGTTTCAAATAGCAGCACTAAGAACCCAGACCCACCTCTTTCTTCAATCCATTCCCACTGATGATGTTTTTATCAGAATAGGGGACATATCCACCTCTAAGACAGCACTGAATTTATAACATCTGCACTATCACCCTGAAAAGACTTTAACACTGTATACGTAAATCAATGTCAGTTATCCCCAAATAGACACATCCAGGCATCTGAAAAACCACATAATCAGAGCACATAACAATCAGGATGCTTTGTTACTAAAGTCACGTACATAACACAGACTGTGGTAGACTCACCTAATAGACCTAATATTTGAGACGCTTCTCAAGAAGGTATACATTATCTCTGTGGCGGGAAGGACATACTTTCATTTGTGTTTCTCACAATTTTGAGTGTAACTTACAATATACTAGAATCGGAGAAATGTTAGACATGGTACACACAAAAGTTTTAAAATTTAAGCATTTGTCATTTGACATTGTACCTTATTACTAATAGCTAATGTTATATATGTAGTTATTACAAGGTTATACTGACTTTGTTTCAAAGAGTTGAGATTATTAATATTTCAAAAGTTAAATTTATATCTAATTATACTAAAATGCTGTATTACACTAAGAAAAAATACAGAATCGTACTATTTATAAATTGATGCTTCCAGTATAATTTTACAGTGTGTTATATCTTTACAAACATAGTTATTTTGCATACAAGGAAGATATTATTTCATTTTAATTAGGTATTTAAATTCTTAACCATTAAGGAAAACAACTTTAGGGTATAAAGCATGTTTTTCATAGTCATAGGCTGTATCTTTTTACCTAATAAATAGAATGAAAATTGAACATCCAATTTCCCAGTGTTTAAGCCTAATGACCAAAGCAATTCTTGTGTCGATATACATATAATGAACATCTACATGACACTGATTGGACTATAAATTCAGCATTTAACCCTACGACCCAGCAATAGCACTGCTAGGAATCTATCCAAGAGACACAGGAATGCTGATGCATAGGGGCACATGTACCCCGATGTTCATAGCAGCACTTTCGACAATAGTCAAATCATGGAAAGAGACCAAGTGCCCATCAACTGACGAATGGATAAAGAAGATGTGGTACATATATACAATGGAATACTACGTGGCAATGAGAATGAATGAAATCTGGCCATGTGTAGCAACATGGATGGAACTGGAGGGTATTATGCTAAGTGAAATAAGTCAGTCAGAAAAAGACAGATACCATATGTTTCCACGCATAGGTGGATTTTGAGAGACTTAGCAAAAACCATGGGGGAGGGGAAGAGGGGAAAGGAAAAAAGACACAGAGAGGGAGGGAGATAAACATAAGAGACTCTCAAAGACTAAGAACAAACTGAAGGTGAGGGAGGAGAGGGAGGTGAGGGAGGTGAGGGATGTGAGGGAAGTGAGGGAGGTGAGGGAAGTGAGGGAGGTGAGGGAGGTGAGGGAGGTGAGGGAGGTGAGGGAGGTGAGGGAGGTGAGGGAGGAGAGGGGATGACGGGCATTAAAGAGGGCACGTGTTGGGATGAACACTGGGTGTTATATGTAAACAAATTTGAAAATAAACTATTAAAAAAAAAAGAATTTCAGCATTTAAATATGAATATGAACTCAAGACTTGTAAGGGTGGTGATGACAACAATGCCCGGCCCATAACAGGCACTCAAATAATGTTTCTTGAAGAACCAAAAGATAAATGAATAGAAGGTAATATTTTAAGAGTTCTTTCTATATTGCCAGGCACTGTTGTAAATACTTTCATGTATTAAAACATTTAATTTTCCCAACGGTTCTATTGTTTGCACACTTTTCCAGATGAGAAAACTGGGCCTTAACAAGGAAGTAATTTCCCAGCGTCACACGGCTCTCAAGCATCAGAGGTTTGTCTACTTGAGAGCTTCAGGAAGAGCTGGACTTGCATGGAGCGAAGCCTGTTTAAAAACTGGTGTAACAGTAAGATCACAGAAATATAAAAAAAGTGGTCCAACAGCAAAAAGGGGGAGGGGGTTCTGATTCTATGGAATGAAAATATTTTACGACTCAGTTCCCTTATTAGTTGGGCCTAACAACTCAACCACCAAAGAATAGGAAAAGAACATCAAAGGAGAGGGGGAAAATGCTAGCATAGTTGTAAAGTCAGGCAATGATGAGTAAATCATTAAGTTGACCGTGATAAGAGAGTGAAAATGAACCTAGAAAGACCTGGGAGGAGAAATGTCTTTTGAAATCAGGTCACTAAGGGACCTCGTATGTACCATGTCAAGGAAATTAGATTTATCAATAAGGCAGTGGAAAGTAATCAAAGTCACTTAAGCAGAGCAGTGATATTGTCAAATTATCTTTTACTAAGTTAGCCTGTTGACAGTGTCAAGCATGGTCCTCAATAGAGATCAGTCAAGAGCAATAAGCAGTAGGAAGGAAGGAAAGGGAAAAGAAAAGATCAGTGATCAATACTTGATCTCACTTTGATACTGCATTCCTCATAATCTATTTAATTTTAACTTTGAAGACATGTTTTAAGAAGGGAAACCATTCCGACAACTTGGATAACTAGCCAATCAAAACATGACAAAAGCAGTGTTGAATTCAAAGGCATCAATGTTTTTCCTGCCCTCTGTTTCTAACTCATCACCCAGCTAGCTTCCCAGGTCCTGACTCCTTCCTTTGGCGAGTGCAACAAACAGGAATATTTGAAGGCTGATGGTAGTTGTATTAGTCAGTGATGTCCAAAAAAAACAGAACCGAAAAGTACACATATATACCTTCTTTTGTATATCTGCAATACAATATAAAGAGATTAACTATAAGGACTTGACTTGTACAATTATGGAGCCTGGTAAACCCAAAATCTGCAGGGTAGGCCAGCAGGCAGACTCAGGGGAGCCAACAGTGCAGATGAAATTTAAATTCAATCTACTGGAGATTTTCCTCTCGCTCAAGGAGTCAAATCTATTTGTTCTATTCAGGCCTTCAGCTGATTGGATAAGGCCCACCCACATTATAAAGAGTAATCTGCTTATTGATTTAAATGTTAATCTCATTCAAAAACATCCTCCAATCTGACACATAAAATTAATCATCATAGTGGTCATTCCTGGACAGGTCTTCCGGTAAGTTAATACTTGACAGGATATCCATGAAACATTCTTAAGAGTCCCCCCTGAGGTTGGGAATGTCTTTCAGCCCAGGGGAATGTTATTTGCTGCTAGAAATATTCATTTGCTATAAGTATTTCCCTAATTATAGCAAGAAATTCAAGACTTCTTGTATCCATCTCCATGAAAAGTCTTTATTTGCAAATAGCCTCTTGTTTGCCCTTTGTGCTCTACTCACTGTACCGTATGTACCAGGGAAAATGAAAGTTTTGTTTTGGTTTTTTGGAAGGCACTTTTAATGCTCACTTAAAGATATTTCTGTTATACAAACAGGGAAAAATTAAGTGAGAGGAAAATTTAGACTTGAATTTCTATGTGGGCAATTTCCAAATTTCAACCTTTGTAAACACATTTTGCTACTCGTTGTAAAAACAATGATTACCATCATGTAATATGTCTTCCTCTAAAGTACAGAAAAATTTTAACCATTTTCATGAATTACTGTTATTAAATAATGTTTACAGCATTTAATACATACAGAGACATTAATCAAAAACACCATCAGGGTGGCAGGGTGGCTCAGTCAGTTGGGCGTCTGACTCTTGATATCAGCCCAGATCATGATCTCAGTTCATGAGATAGAGTCCCGCGTTGGGCTCTGCATTGACAGTGTGGAGTGTGCTTGAGATTCTCTCTCTCCTCTCTCTGTACCCCTCCCCTGTTCTCTCTCTCTTTCAAAATAAATAAATAAGCTTAAAATGAACAAACAAACACACACCATTACACTTTGCTAGCATCTGCTGATCTCACTCTGCTGAGCAGTGAATAAATGCTTTCTGTTTCCTACGTTTCTTGCCTTCTCTCCCAGTTGGGCACACTTACTCTTTGCACTCAAGAGCAGCACAGGATTGTAGATGCAGACTACCCAAATCCTAATACTTGGCAAGCATTTCCTCTCTCACTCGGCACCACTGCTCTTGCATCTGTCCCTTTTTGTACAAGGAGCTCTGAAATGAAATACGCCCAGGAGAATAAAATGCAACAACTAAAAAGAGGAGACTTCCTGGCTCGGAAATTGTTTATCCAAATTCACTGTGTCTGCCACGGTGCATTAATTAGAAGGGCTAAGCTTACTTCCTTCCCCTGACGTCTGTAAAGCGGGGAGGAAAGTGGTGCTGTAGCAGTGCTTGATCTATAGGATCCAGAGGTTCTAGAAATAGCCTGGATTTCAGAGCTCACAAAGGCAAAGCAGCTCGGCATTGTGGCCAGCCACAGGCACTTGGTTTGTTTTCAGCAGAGACCCAATGGGGCAAGTTGGGCAGAAACTCTATGGATTGGTCATCTGCTTGTCTGAAAACTTGGACAAAATAATCACTGGGAAGGTATCCCTAGGGAAGGGATATAGCCCACTCACTGCCAGAGAAACAGGGGTCACATTCCCTCTCTTCATATGCACAGTTCTTAAATGATTTGCATTTTCCTGTCAGGTGCTAACCTCAATACCTTAGAGTGCCATTTCAAGTAAGAAAAGTGTAAGAGCAGCATCGTGAAATTCAGTGTGTTTCCTATGGCATTTTCTCCAAGTTAAAGCAAACTTCCTGCTGGAATAAGGATGCTTTAAAATGTGTTCAAAGAGATCTCTGGCAGTGTGGTGATGGATTTCGGGGAAGCAATGATGCTTCTCCGGAAACTGATTCTCAACAATGTAGTTGGCACATGACAGGACAATAGGAATATTTATTTTAACAGTCCCCTGCTTTTACAGAAAAATAAATTAGATATAATGTAAAAGTAAAAATGATTTTCCTCAGACTGTAGGTTTATCCTTTCATTATTTATCTTTAGTGTTCAAAGAGGCATATGTTGCAGTCCATCTGGATAGGCAACAGGTCAAAACAAATGACATGAAACAGAAATCTATGCTATACGCAACATGTTTCTGTGATCCAATTTTTCTTAAATTTGATGTGATGTAGCTTATTAATCAATATATATATCATTCCACAAAAATATGTAGATTAGAGTGCAAATATGAAATGGTAGAGGGAATAACACCACTCAAGGTACCAAAATTATTCAGTACGTAACACATATTTGGGGGTAGATTTAAGGAGAATGGCAATAAACAAGGTTTCAAAATGATCTGAAATATTCAACCAGTAAGTAAGTAAACAGGACTTACATTCAAAGGAATATATGTTTCTTTCTTTTTTTTAATGTTTTTTAAATATTTTTTTTAATATTCATTTTTGAGAGATAGAGACAGAGCATGAGCAGGGGAGGGACAGAGAGGCTCCAGGCTCTGAGCTGTCAGCACAGAACCCAACACAGGACTTGAACCGATAAACTGTGAGATCATAGCCTGAGCCAAAGTCGGACTTAACTGACTGAGCCACCCAGGCACCCAAAGGAACGTATGTTTCATTCATTAAATCACTTAACCAAAGTCATGCTTGACGAGAAGGCAGGATAATAAGTAGGACAGAGCAAGGACTAGGTAGATGTCACACATTTCAAAGGCCTGAGAGAGACAGAGCTTGCAATATAGGCACAATGACTTAATGACTGCCATGGCATGACACCTTTCCAGATTCTGTTTGTGACATCTCTTCAGAGTGTTAGGCACATGGTAGGTGTTTTAAAAAAATACTAGTTTGGAGATAAGCCTCCTAGTTTAAAAATTTATAGTTATGTTTGAACCTCTATTTTTTTTAACATTTATTTTTGAGAGACAGAGAGACAGAGCATGAGCAGGGGAAGGACAGAGAGAGAGGCAGACAGAATCTGAAACAGGCTCCAGGCTCTGAGCCATCAGCACAGAGCCCGACGAGGGGCTTGAACTCACAGACCACAAGATCGGGACCTGAGCCGAAGTCGGCCGCTCAACCGACTGAGCCACCCAGGCACCCCTGAACCTCTATTTTTACTGTCTTGAAAATAATCAGATCGATAACAGGTCTCCAGGTCTAAACCAGACAACCTAGGTGGAGAACCTTTCATTAAGCTGTTTTCTCATGGGTCTTAGGACCACCTGAAAACTGCACCGAACTGTCCATTAGCTCCTTCGTAACGCATCAATCATGCATCTGGGTAAGCTTCAAAATAGAACAAAGTAGACTCTAAAGAAAAGGAATGTGACTTTCTTCCCATTTGGAAGGTAAACTCTCTTCAGTATCTCCTCCAGGTCCTCTCTGCCTCTTCGAACAGTTTAGAGACTGAGGAGCTCTTCTCCAGCTTCAAGAAGCAGTCCCTTTGATTTCCAGACTGAAAAATCCAGCTCTTAGTATTAATAAGTTCTTTTGTCTAGTGCAAAAATGCTACCTCCCTACAAGCCGAACCTCAGTTATCTGAGCTCGGTAATCACGCTTGATCGAATGCTTCTTCCAGCACATGATGGAAGGTAAACTCGGGGAGGGTCAGGAATTCATCTATATGAATAACACCCTATCCCTAACCGCTGGAATTCTAAGATAGTTAATACTCAATAAATTTTTGTTGAAGAGATGAATGAATGTACAAATGAATGAAGAGAGCCTCAAGCTCTTTCAAGTGTTTGAGAAAATGATATTTAAGTGGAAAGGAAATACATTATAGTATAAAGAACAATGAAAGAAAGTCAGAGAGCCCAGACTCTATTTTAGCTCTACATCTCAGGATCTATAACATCTTGGGGCATATTTTGATACAAACACACTAGAGTCTATGTTTCTTTTTCTGAACAAGAGGAGCTTGGTTACTTTTAATAAGTTCTTATCAGACTCTGACATTCAGTGTCCTCTTTAATTTTAGGCTCTGCATTCTAGTGCTCCAAAGAACATATTTAACTCCTTTCCTCTAGCTCAAGTGTCCAAATACTTACAAAAATTGTTATTTTATGCACAATAGTTATTCTCTAAGAGATACCTATATATCTTCTGAAGACAGATTTTTTTATATAGAAATATTGCTTCAAGCCTCGTCACTTACCTCAGTTTTTCTTAGAATGCTTTACGTTTGTCAATAGTGCTCTCAAAACGCAAACACTGGAACTAAACACAACGCCTTTGGCAAGTCCTGAACAGTACAGACTAGAGTGAAACTATAATCTCACTAATTCTAAATACGATTTTTTCATCCCACATCCCTTGGGAGATTACAAGGTGCCAACACTGCTCTGGGCACTGTGGCTAAAACCAATGAGAGAGAAAGAATTTTTCACTTAAGTGCCTTATTCTTAAGTAGAAATAGAAGGAGGCTATTTCAGATTGTGATCCATATTAGTGAAGCAAATAAAACATGTAACAGGATACTACTCAAGACAAATCGAAGAGTCAGCCACATAGGGAACTAGGGGGAAAGCAATACAGGTAAATGGAAACAGTAAACTCCATTCCCTAAGGCAGAAATGAGCTGTGTGTGCCCCAAACTGAAGAAAAGCCCGTGGTTCCTGGAAACCTGAGGAACAATTGTATTACATGTAACTTAATTGCGGTGTTTTACAGGCGGACTAGTTCAAGTTTACCATGTTAGATTTGTCTGTCAGGTCAGCCCTGTTGGTGAAGATCCACAGAAGCAAAGCTAGTGGAGAGACTCTCTCCATAAGAAACTATAATGGCAGCAAAACTAAGAATGTTTGCAGAAGTCAGAAGAGAGCAGATATCTGAGACTGGCACACTAGAGAAGCAAGGCTAACCGTGTTGTTTAAACATGGAGGCTACCATGGTAGAGTTGGGGAAACTAATGCTAAAGAAATAAGAAAGCCAGGGAATGAGCGAATGCGCCAAGACTTAAAACAGAGTCTACCCATATGTTTTTTTAAACCATGATTTATATTGTAAGATAAGTTGGAGAGCTACTATATTAAGGGGGTAGGGGCTAAATGAGAAGACTCAGTCTCTCTCTTCCCTTTTGTTTTTGAAAAAAAAGTTTAAGTTTATTTATTTATTTTGAGAGAGAGAGAGAGAGAGAGAGAGAGAGAGAGAACTCTGGTGGGGAGGGAGGGATGGAGGGAGGGAGAGAGAATCCCAAGCAGGCTCTGCACTGACGGGGCAGATTGGTGGGCTCTGTACCACCATGGGGCTCGAACCCAGGAACTGTGACATCATGACCTGAGCCGAAATCAAGAGTCACACTGAGCCACCCAGAAACCCCAAGTATATCATCTAATATTATTGAGCCTTAAATACTATACATCAAATACAATGTTATATATGTAAGTATATATGCCTTTTATTATATCATTTAAAATATTATAAAAGACTAAAATATGAATTAGTCAAGGGAAAGAGCCCTGTCAAAGGATTTTGCAGTTTGCATTTGAAATCGTTTAATTTTTAAAAATTAAGGTGTGCTCTTCTTTTAAGTATTCAATTTATTTATAAGGTATATTTGTACTAAGAAAAAAGGCTTCGATGTATGTTTTAAGAGCTCCATTAGGTATAGAAATCTAAATGGAAGAATCAGAATTAGTCACTATCAATGTAATTGTTATGGTTGTAAAGTTAATTTAGCAGCTGAAATTAACCAATCTAGCAAAGATGATTTCTATATGTAAATGTGGTATTAAAATAGATTATCATGTCCTTTAAAAAAAAAAAGTGTGGCAAGCATAAAAACTGCATTTAACCTCTTCAGGGATTATCAAAACAAGCTGTACAAATTTATCAAGTGTAAAGTCAGGATCCAGAACAAAAACCATCCCATATATTTTAAAGAAGACCACTGCAACAGTTTCTGTGGCTGTGTAACAAAGTACTGCAAAACTTAAAACAACATGCATTTATTTAGCTCATGATTCCATGCAGGAGATATTTGGGCCTGCATTAGTCAACTAGTCTTGTCCATATATCTGTTGTCAACTAGGGGGTAATGGTCTTTGACAGCCTTACTCACATGACTACTGACTGGCTATCTATTGCTAGGGGCAACAGAGGGGACCGGTCTATCTTTCTCTTATCATCCATAGGTGTTCTGGCGCCAACCACTTTGCAAGAAAAGCAGGAGGGTACATGCTAATGCGCAAGTATTTTTCATTCTTCCTAGTAGCCAAAGGAAGTCACATAGCCAAGTCCAGAACCAGCAGTACAAGGCACTACCAGAGGCCTTGAATATGAGGAGACAAAAAAAAACAGAGGTCATCACTGCAGTTAACCCACCATAGCCACACAGAGTAAACCTATAGTAAAGATAAATGTTCACATTAAAAAATGACAAGGATCTATTGCAAGAAATAACAGATAAGGTTGCCAAGAAAGACAATGAGGAACTAGATTTTTATGCTGCATAAAGACAGAAACTATGTCCATTTTGTTCACTACTGTATCCTTAGTACCCTGGCCTGGGTTTGGCTCTTGTTGGCACTACGTGCGTACTGAAGAAACAATTTTCAATGGAAGTGAATTATTCTCTTTAAGGTCTAGCATGATATAACACACTTTCTGTATTGCACAATGGGAAAACAACAAACTCACACAGTGGTTTTAAATACAGCCTCTGGAGTCACATTGCCTGTATTTACATCCTGGCTTTGCGTTCTATTAGGTGTGTTTTTGGAAAAATATCACATCTTTCTGGGCCCAAATTTCCTGAACTATAAAATGAAGATAATGACAGTAACCATTTGTGGTGGTTTAAAACATGATTCCTAAGTTATTTGACATGACTCACTTCAGGAGGCAGGGTCGGTAACACTTGCTTTTGCATAAAATGGGCTTGTGACTATTTCGACCAACAGACTCTAGTAAAAATAATGCTGCATGACTTCTAAGACTTGATCATAAAAGGTGATGCGCCATATGCCTTGATTATTGGCATATTCACAACTGAAGCCCTGAGCTTCCATTTGAGAAACTTGACTATCCTGAGATCGTCAGGCTGTGAAGAAGACAAGTGATAAAAAATGGCCATGTGCGGGCGCTCTAGTTGGCACTCTCGATCTTGGAGTCCTCTTTCTGCATGTACCAGAAATGTGAGTGAACAAACCATCAGATGGTTCCAGCTTCCAACTGCTGAGTTATTCTACCCAATCTTTGGATCTTTCCAGCAGAGGCCCCAGGCATCAGGCAGTACGGAATGATGCCATGCTATTCTTTGTCTGAATTCCCAACCCACAGAATTCATCAGCACAACGGTGTTTGTTTTAAGACACTAAGTTCCGGGGTCATTTGTTATGTAGCAATAGTAATAGAATTGTGGTGCCTGGAAGATAGGTGCTATCATAAAAACCCTAACCATGTGGCCTGGCTTTGGAAACAGGTATCTGGAGGAATCTTAGAGGACACTGTGATGGTTAATTTTATGTGTCAATTTGACTGGCCCATGGGTGCCCAAACATTTGACCAAACATTATTCTGGGTCTATCTGTGAAGACGTTTCTAGATAAAATTATTATTTAAATCATTAGACTGAATAAAGCAGACTGTCCTCCCTAACATGGGTAGCCTTAATCCAATCAAAAGTTGAGTAAGAACAAATCCTTTCTACCCAACTGATTGAACTGAGACATAACATCTTTTCCTTCAGATTTCAGCTAAAAAAAAAGTTGGTTCTTTTTAGGTTTCAAGCCTGCTGACTCTCATACAGAAACTTCTACCACAGGTTCTCTTGGTAGCCTGCTAACTGGATATCTTGGTAATTCTTAAGCTCTCTAATCGGGTGAGCTAGTTCCTAATACTAATGGTCTTTATATCTACACATCTCTATATACTTCTTTCTTTCCCTTTCTTTCTTTCTTTCTTTCTTTCTTTCTTTCTTTCTTTCTTTCTTTCCTTTCCTTTCCTTTCCTTTTCTTTCTTTTCCTTCCTTCCTTCCTTCCTTCCTTCCTTCCTTCCTTCCTTCCTTCCTTCCTTCCTTCTTTCCTTCCTACCTACCTATCCATCCATCCATCCAGCCAGCCATCCATCCTTCCATCCTTCCATCCATCCATCCATCTAATCTCTCACTGGTTCTGTTTCTCTGATGAACCCTGACTGATACAGGCCTTGCAAAGATGATTCGTGAGAGCTTGAAGACCACGAGGAGACTGTTGATAAAATAATGGGGAATTTGGGAAGAAATTATCTTCGGAGGTAGACAAAAAGGGTTATCATTGTTACTGGCACAAAGTTTGGCAACATTCTCACTGATGATGGGAGAAACAGCTTTATGGTCTATTTACAAGCAGCATATAAGATATAAGAATAATGACAAATTGAAAGAAAATTTCTGTTTTTAAGCAAAATTTAGAGAAAATATAAAGGATTCAGGATTTGTTCCTTTTTTTTTAAATGTTTATTTATTTTTGAAAGAGAGAAAAACAGAGTATAAGCAAGGGAGTGACATAGAGAGAGAGAGAGAGAGAGAGAGAGAGAGAGAGAGACAGAGAGAATCTGAAGCAGGCTCTAGGCTCTGATCTGTCTGAACGAAGTCTGATGCAGGGCCTGAACAACAAACTGAAGTGTGAGATTGGGACCTGAGCCAATGTCAGGCACTCAACCAACTGAGCCACCCAGGCACCTCCTGGGACTTGTTCCTTTTATTTACAAATAAAACTAGGGGCAACTGGGTGGCTCAGTCGGTTAAGCATCCGACTTCGGCTCAGGTCGTGATCTCACAGTCTGTGAGTTCGAGCCCAGCGTTGGGCTCTGTGCTGACATATCGGAGCCTGGAACCTACTTCGGATTCTGTGTGTGTGTCTCTCTCTGCCCCTTCTTCACTTATGCTCTGCCTCTCAAAAATAAACATTAAAAAAATAAAAATAAAATAAAACTATACCTTCATCTCCATATCTCCCAGCAGAAGAGTCTCTAATTAGAAAAACACCTCTGGGAAAATATCAAATCCTGGTTCCTTTCAGATGAACATCTCAGGTTTAAGGTGAAGTCAAGGATATGAATAGAAAAACTCTTTGGTAAGAACTTCGAAAGACAAGAAATAGTGTTTCATGAGCCCTATGAAAGAGACAAAAGCTATCTAAGATATTAAGAGCATCCCTGGCAAATTATCTGTCTTAAATAATAGGTATTCTGAGAACTTTAAGATCCTGGTCTCCATCAGCCTCAGAGGAAGCCAATATAGTTGAATTTATCTTAAAGAGAATATGGAAATGGCTTTTGTCTAATTAAGTGGATTATGAATCAAAACACACAAAACCCACAAAATGTTTAAAGAAATTAGTTGGTTTTGACTGAAAGAAACAGTGCAAAATAAAAAGGGGCCTTTGGACTTGCCACCTTTCATGGGAAGGAAGCAAGCCTAAGGGAGATTCTCATTTTAAGTACAGATCAAATTTTAAGGAAAAAAAGAGAATATAGTGAAAGTAATAACCAAGAGCTACAGAGCAGAACTGAGTCTCAGAAAACTGCTTTACGCAAGTAGGAATAAACCCCAGTCAAAGAACTCGGAACAAATACACAGATGGACTTCAGAATTGTTATGAATTAGTGACTGCTACGTGTCCCTTTTTCCCTCCTTTTAGAATAGGAGTGACTATGGAGGCTACTAAGTCATTGTATGCTAAATGTATACTGTACAGATAACTTAGACAAGTTTATTTTATGTTCTTCAGATTGAAAACAACCATACTAGATGAACTGTACTCAAGAAGCTAACTGGAAAATTGAGATGGCAAGATGCTGGACTTGTAATTGATGACAAAATAAAGTGAGACTTCAGAGGGCTTGGGGAAACAATAATGGTATTTTGCACCTTACAAGGCAAGGGAAGGAACCGTGTAATGGTGGCTACGAGTGAACTGTGGTGGTTTGAAAACATAAGCCTAAAAATGTCTGGCCCTACTACCATTGAAATATGTGACATGCACATTATAATTATAAAGTCAAAAGTTAAGGACAAGGAGATAATCTTAAACAAGCAGCAAAATAAAAACATGACATGCAAAGAAAGCCCCATGAGACTATCGGCAGAGCTTTCAGCAGAAACTTTGCAGAACAGAAGGGAGTGGTACAATATAGTCAAAATTCTGAAAGAAAAAAAATTCCAACCAAGAAGATTTTAACCAGCTGACCTATCATTCAGAATTAAATGAAAGATGAAGAGTTTTCCAGACATGCAAAAGCTAAGAGTTTACCACCACTAAAACAGCCTTGCAAACAAAATTAAAGAGACTTCCTTAAGCAAGAATAAAAGGGTACTAATTAGGAATGAGAAATCATATGATAGTATAAGTCTTACTGGTGAAGGAAACTAGTAAAGGTAATGAATTAATCACTTAAAAACTAGTGTGAAGGTTAGAAGATGAAAATAGTAAAAGTAGCTTTAAATACAACAATTAGTTAAGGGATACACAAGTTAAAATATGTAAAATGTGACATTAAAAACATAAAATGTTCAGGGTGTTAACATGCAGAATTTTAGAATGTGTTCAAACTTAAGTCGATATCAACTTAAAACAGACTTTTATAAATATAAGTTGTTATATGTAAGCCTGTTGGCAACCACAAAAATAGTAAGAAAGGAATCTAAATACACCACTATAAGAAATCATCAAATCACAAAGGAAGAGAGAGGGAGGAGAAGAAAGTAACAGAAGAAAACAATTCACAAAATGGCAATAAGTTAATTACTTTAAGTGTAAATGGACTAAATTGTCAAATAAAATACATACAGTATTTGAATGAATAAAATAAGGCTCATCTCATATGCTGCCTACAAGAGATTCACTTCAAACATAAGGCATACACAAACTGAAAGGTACGGGATGGAAAAAGAGATCCCACACATATGAAAACCAAAAGCAATTGGCAGCAGCCATACTTTGGTATCAGACAAAATAGACTTCAAAAAAAAAAAAAAGACTAATAAAAGACAAAGAAGGTCATATATAATGATAACGGAGTTAATTCAACAAGAAAATATAACACTTGGAAATATTTATACACCCAGTGTAGGAGCCCTGAAATACATAAAGCAAATATTAATAGATCCAGAGAGAGAAATAGATAGCAATGCAATGAAAGTAAGAGACTTTAAAAACAATTAAAAAGGGGCCTAGGTGGCTCAGTCAGTTAAGCATCTGACTCTTGTTTAGGATTAGGTCAGAATCTCTTGGTTTCATGAGTTCGAGCCCTGCATCAGGCTCTGTGCTGAAAGCACACCCCTGCTTGGGATTCTCTCTCTCTCTCTCTCTCTCTCTCTCTCTCTCTCTCTGCCCCTCCCCTGATAATGGTGTCTATGTCTCTCTAAAAAATAAACTTAAAAAAATAAAAATAAATAAAAATACAAATAAGAGACCTTAATACCCTACTTACATCAATGGATAGGTCATCTAGACAAAAAAATCAATAAGAAAACATCAGCCTTGAATTACATGTTAGAACAGATGGACTTAACAGAGACATACAGAATATTCTATACAAAAGCACCAGAATACACATTTTTCTCAACTTCACATGGAACATTCTCTAGGATAGATCAGATAATAAGCCACAAAATGAGTACTAACAAATAATAATAATGATAAAAACTGAATATTAAGCATCTTTCTCTACCACAGTGGTATAAAACTAGAAATAAATAAGAAAAAATCCTAGAAATTCCTCAAATATGTGGATATAAAAAAATATGTTACCTAACACCACATGGATCAATGAAGAAATCAAAAGTGTTTAAAAAAAATATCTCGAGACAAGTGGAAATGGAAATACAACACACCAAAACATGGGAGTCAACAAAAGAAGTTCTTTTTTTTTATGTTTATTTATTAATTTTGAGAGAGTGAGTGCATGAGTGGGGAAGGGGCAGAGAGAGAGGGAAAGAGAGAATCCCAAGCAGGCTCCATGCTGTCAACAAAGAATGTGATGTGGGGCTCAATCCCATGAACCACAAGATCATGACCTGAGCTGAAATCAAGAGTCACATGTTTAACCATCTGAGCCACATAGGCAACCCATAACGAAAGCAGTTCTATGAGAGAAGTGAATAACGAGAAATGCCTATCTCAAGAAACAAGAAAAATCTCAAATAAACAACCTAACTTTATATCAAGGAACCAGAAAAAGAAGAATAAAGCCCAAAATTAGTAGAAGAAAGGAAATAACAAAGATTACAGCAAAAATAAATATAAATTAAAAATGCAATAAGATCAAATAAACCAAGAACTAAAAGACAACACAGAGGGAAATCTCCTCAACATGGGTTTTGATAATGATATTTTAGAAAGGACATATTTGGAAAGCACAGGCAACAGAATCAAAAATATGCCAATGGGAGGCACCTGGGTGGCTCAGTCTGTTCACGTCTGACTCTTGATCTCAGTTCAGGTCTTGATCTCAGGGTCATGAGTTCAAGCCCCACATTGAGTATACCCAGCATGGAGCTTACTTTAAAAAAAAATATGCAAGTGGGACTATATTAAACTAAAAAGCTTCTATACAGGAAAGGATAGATACATCAACAAAATGAAAAGGCAACCTACTGAATGGAAGAAAATACTTTCAGTTCATATATCTGATAAGGGGTTAATATCCAAAATAGATAAAGAACTCATACAATACAATAGCAAAATAATAATAATAATAATAGTAATAGCAATAATCCAATTTAAAAATGGACAGAATATCTGAATAGACATTTTTCCAGAGAACAAATACAAAAAGCCAACAGGCACATGAAAAGCTGCTTAA
This sequence comes from Paguma larvata, assembly GCA_030068075.1. Taxonomy (NCBI): domain Eukaryota; kingdom Metazoa; phylum Chordata; class Mammalia; order Carnivora; family Viverridae; genus Paguma; species Paguma larvata. The sequence goes on along the minus strand of CM057823.1, from coordinate 61,465,121 downwards.
CATAACATCATCAAGGAACTGTAACTCAAAACTACAAGATAAGACCTCATGTGTGTCAGTATGGCTATTACAAAAAGACAAGAAATAAGAAGTGTTTACAAGGGTGTAGAGAAAAGGAAGCCATTATTCTCTGTTGGTGGTAATGTAAATTGGTGCAGCCATTAAAGAAAACAGTATGGACGTTCCTCAGAAAATTCACAAGAGAATTACCAAATGATCCAGCAATACCATTTCTGGGTATTTATCTGAAGAAAGAAAAACACTAACTCAAAAAGATATATATACCCTCCATCTCCACTTCAGCCTATTTACAATAGACAAGATACACAAACAACTTAAGTGTCCATTGATAGATGAATAAAGAATATGTAATACACATGCCCACAACACACACACAAAGACAGACACACACACACACACAGACACACACACACACACACACAGGACTATTATTTAACATAAGAAAGAATGAAATCTTGCCAAATGTAACAACATGGATGGGCCTTGAAGGCATTATATGAAGTGAAATAAGTCAGACAGGGAAAGGCAAATACTCTATGATTCCACTTATATATGCAACATAAATAGATATGTACACATACATATAATGTAGGTATGTGTATACACAGACACGTATATAAACAAATACAGATACAGAAAACAGACTGGTGGTTGCCAGAGACAAGTAGCAGGGGTCGAGTGGGAAAATAAGCTAAGGGAGTCAAAAGGCATAAACTTGCAGTTATTAAATAAAATAAATAAATAAATAAATCAATAAATAAATAAAGTCGTGATGATGCAATGGATGGCATGGTGACTATAGTTCTTATTACTATATTGTATGTTTAAAAGTTACTTCAAGAGTAAACCTTAAAAGTTCTCATCACAATAATAAAAAATATTTTAGGGATGCCTGGGAGACTCAGTCAGTTAAGCGTCCAACTCTTGGTTTCAGCTTAGGTCTAATCTCACGGTTCATGAATTCTAGCCCCACATCAGGCTCCATACTGGCAGTGTGGAGCCTGCTTAAGATTCTCTCTCTCTCCTTCCCTTTCTGCTCCTCCCGCCTCAGAATAAATAAACTTTAAAAATAAAAATAAAAAATAAAATAAATAACATTTTGTAACTGCATATGGTGACCGATGGTAGCTAAACTTACTGTGCTGATTGGTATAATTTCACAATATAAACAAATACTAAATCATTAGGTTTTATACCTGAAACTAATATAATGTAATATGTCAATGATACTTAAATTTAAAAAAAGAAAAAAAATAGGATCTATATCCACTGCCTTTGCATCTGGGTACAAATGTGAGCAACCTCCCTGACTAAATAGCTACTGCTTAGGGGCGCCTGGGTGACTCAGTTGGTTGAACGTCTGACTCTCAGTTTTGCTCAGGTCATGATCTCATGGTTCCTGGGTTCAACCCCGCATCAAGATCCATGCTGACAGTGTAGAGCCTGTTTGGAATTCTCTCTCTGCAGCCTCTCCTGCTCACTCACTCTTGCTCTCAAAATATATAAACATGCTACTGCCTAAAGTGATGCTGGGTCATAAAAAGCAATGCAGCTTATGATCTGTTTGTTGGGAAAATCAGACTCAGAACCCGTGTCTCCATGTAAGGATTCATGGTACCCTAAAGTACCATGCTGTGAGGATGCAATGATACATGAAGAAGTCACAAGCGATGTATTCAGATGGCAGTCCTAGTCGACAATCTGATCATCCCAGTTCAGGACCCAACATCTGAATGAATGAGCTTTTAGAAAATCCCGGTCTTGAGTTTGGAGTCACCTCAGAGTCACATACTTGGGAGTTGCAGCCACATACAGTAAACCATCTCACTACATACTGTCAGATTCCTGACCCACAGATTTCATGAACATTATAAAAGGTTGTTTTACCCATTAAGTTCGGGGGCAATTCGTTACACAGAAATAGCAACTAAAATACGCTCTCAGTGATAAGCTGTGAGCTAAAATGAAAAGTACATAAAACAATTCTTATTAAACATGTAGTATATGTTCAACAATTAGTAACAATTAACAATGATGACTATAAATATCTGAATATATGTGTGTGTGTGTGTACAGCACTGATATCCCCAAAGAGTATCGGAAGTGGAAGAAAAAAAAAAAACAAACACAACTTTTCACAGAACAATTCATATAGAATTGAACCAGGCCAGTACTTTTAAGTTAAACAGCTGTAATAATAATAAAAAGTTGTCATTGTAGGGGTGTGTGGGTGGCTCAGTCGGTTAAGCATCCAACTTCAGTTCAAGTCATGATCTCGCAGTTCATGAGTTCGAGCCCTGCATCGGGCTCTGGGCTGACGGCTCAGACCCTGGAGCCTGCTTTGGATTCTGTGTCTCCCTCTCTCTCTGTCCCTCCCCCACTCACACTCTGTGTGTCTCTCTCTCAAAAATAAACATTAAAAAAAATTTTTTTTAAGTTCTCATTGTACAGTTGAAGAGCATTTAAAAGCTGTTCAGCATAATGTTTTGTTAAATGTGACCATGATTTAGAAAAAAAATTACTGTTTTCCCAAGTACTCAAATATTCACAAAATTATCCCCTGCATGTAAACTTTCAAAAACTTTCCCATTCAATACCATGGTTATTTTAGTTCTTCCTAGCATGGCCTGTTCTTTACAACACCTAAACAAGTGGTAAAACAAAAGGCAATTAAGACCGTTACCACACTGAAGATGAAATACAAAGAATTATCAAAATAACAGATATCTACAATACCCAATTTTAAAAACCCATGAAATGCTGAAAATCATTAGCAAAATAGAGAACATTTGGCAAGATGTACACGGAATGGAAGTGAAAATTCACATGGAGAGGTGTTCTACAAATTCTTGACTCTAGAGGATTCTCAGTCCAGCAGCTATGAGACTGAGGTTAGGATAGCAAGGAAAAGCCATAAGGTTAGGTTCCACTTATCTAAGGCAACCAGACATGGTCTATACAAGTAGAGGTCAGAGTATTGGCAAACTTCAAATAGCAAAGAATTCGCTTTCTATTTTTTTAATCATTATTATTATAATAGGCTCCATCTATGATGCCATGCAACTTAAATATTTCCTCATCACCTCATCGTTAATGGAAAGCATTAATTAATGAGTCATGTTCACTATGCATAATAAAATATATTGATGAGAAATATAGTGAACATAGGGAATTGATTTCTTCAGCACTTTTATTTATCAAGTACTTAATGGTGTTTATTTTGTCCCAATGAATCTTCCTTGCATTCTAGAAATATTAACTTATTTTAATTCTCATAGCTCTATAAGGTAGTCTTCATATGTGTCACTATTTTACACATAAGGGGATTCAGACACACTGTTAAGGAATCTCACCAAGGTCCCACAGCTAAGAAGTGGCAAAGCTCAAATTTGAACCCAACATGCTTTTAACTACCTCACTCTGTTGGCTCTCAACATAGGCAGTATCAATTAACAAGCAAGAGTTTCCTTCTAATTCTAAGGCATGAAGTTTTATTATACCCCCACTGGCCGCCAAACAAAATGCCTGAGTCAAATGATTAACACCAACACAGGTGAATCCTTTAGTTCTGCAGAAATCACTTCTTCCAAAACTTGAAAGAACTACAGTAGTAGTTTCATAGTAAATGGTCATATAAAAAGTAGTTTCAGATTAAAATAAAACATATTGCTAGAATTTGAATTTCTAAAGCTTTGTAAAATTTAACACGTCTCTATCATATTTGAGAATCTCATGAAATTTTTGAAAAAACCTGGAAAGTAAAACTGTGTCGTGGACCTAAGTCTACACAACTTAGGAATATAACTTTCACACACTAAGCATTCATAGCCATACGCTGCCCTATAGAACTTGTTTAGGAGGGAACCTGTTGAGGTTTACAAGTAGGGATAATTGCTATCTATAAAGAATTTGATCATTTGTAAGAACATTTGGCTGCAGCCTCACCTAACAAATATCTTTTTACTCTGCGTCTCAAACATGAGCTTCATTTTCTGTGCCCTGCAGCGTCACTGAATGTTCAAGGGTTTACTGGTGCCAGAATTTTTTCCCTAAGAAACTCTCCGATGCTGACATCAAGACTACAAATCTTAAAGAATTCAAAGTGTTCCTCTGTATGAGAGGATGCATATTGTATTCTTTGGCGGGGGCTGGGGGAAGAGATCCCTCTGCAATTGTTTTCTTTGCCTTCCTTATCCAGATTTGCAAGGTTTGATGAATGGAATGATCAATGTGAAAAGTGAGAGGCTGAAAGCCCAAGTCCGACACCCAGCACCCCGGAACACTGTCCTTTTCTTCAATCTCCTTGTCATTCTTTAAGAGCAAAGTCCTATCACCAGCTCTACCCTCCTGTCACGCCTATTTCAATTATTTAACAGAGCTGTAGAGACAGGAAAGAGAATGAGTATCGAATAGATGTCATTTCTCATCTTCACCTGGAGGTCATGAAGGCTGCTCCAAGTGGCTCTGGGTGATATTCGTTGGCATGAGCGGGGGGAAAGCAATACTCTGACTTCTATCCCTCTCCCTTCAGCAGGGCCTCAAACTAAGGGATTTTAAATCCATGTTGGCACTGTCAGGACTGCAAAAAATTGAGTTAAATGTTGGCTAATCGGCAAGTTCTAAAAATCCTGCTTAAACATGTGTAGCTTTCCCTGCTCCTCTGGTGCTCCAAGACACCTCCATATCAAGATTTTTGATCAATAATCTTTCAGGTCATATTGAGTCTCATTCAACCAGCAAGGAATTCATTTTTTAAATGAACACCAGAGAGGAGTGTTAACAATCAACCTACCTAACAAATTAATAAACAAGCAAACAAAAAGCAGAAGCAAATCTGTAAATTCAGAGAACAAACTGATGGTTGCCAGAGGCAGGGGTGTGGGTGTGGGGGAGAGTGGATATGCAAAATGGGTAAAGGGGAGTGGGAGGTATAGACTTCCAGTTATGGAATGAATACGTCATAGGACTAAAAGACACAGCATAGAGAATACAGTCAACAATCTTGTAATCCAGTTGTATGGCAACGGATGGTAGCGATACTCATGATGAGCATACCATAACATATAGAATGTTAAATCACACCTTGTAAACCTAAAACTAGTGTAACACTGTGTGCCAACTATACTCAAATTAAAAAAAAAAGTTTTTAAATGAGTAAAAATTTTAAAAATTAAAATACTGTTTAAAGGTGTATCAGCAATCATTCTCTTCATTTGTCAATAAAATGTGTTATTCAGTCTTACTTATTAATGCAATTACCCACAACATCTGTTTTAAACAAGAAAAATTAATGTGCATTATGGTAATTTCATTGCTGAAAGCAAATAATAATATGGAAATTTCTCAGTTTTCGTTATATAAAACTATTTCAATACTATTAGTATACTCAATGGAATCCACTATAAGTATGTGGGAATCTAATATTCAATTGAGACTCACAAGTTGGAAAGTACTCTTCAGAAGAAAAGAGAATTAGCCTTTTTACCCCTTGGCATTCTTCCTAAAGTATCAGATTCCTATCTGCTAAAGATGTATTTCATTTGGTTAATATAGGACATGCTGGGTAAGTGTGCACAGTTTATTCATAAATTAATGTTTCAGATAACTTTACCTGGAACTCAGCTATTTCCGAGCTCAGAAGTCAGTTGCTACACTAGAAAACTATTGTAACTATCCTTTGGCAAAGAACTATTTAGCACCCTGTTATGATATAACATCCAACCAAAAAAAAAAAAAATGGTTCAAACCAAAAGGAATTGAATCACTTCATTGAAAAGTTGCTTAGTTGTGAACGAAGGTTGGTTTAAAGCAAGGACTAACTCAGTGGCTCATCCATTTATCACTCAGAACCTAGCTTTTCTTTCTTTCTGTGCCCTGCCTAAATTCAAGTCGGCTTTAGCATCAGTAGTATCTCTGGTCAGCCTTGAAGCTCCAAACTTTTCCCTCGCAATATTCAGATCTAGAACTCATGCTCTCATACAAATCATCCAGAAGAAGACAGTAAGTCTTTTCCAGAGATTTTCAAGAAGAATAAGTCTTCTCTCCCCACAAGTCCTCTGAAGAATCTATGTGTGTCATTGATTCTGATAGAGTTATAAACCTACTCCTGAACCAATTACTATGACAGAGTATTATAATACACTGACTGTCTGAAGGCAATCAAAACCCATCCTGAATCACGCAGTTGAGAAAAGACAGGGTTAGTTCTCTGAGCACTGTTATCAGAGGAAAGAACAAATGATGCATAGCAGAGATAACAGGTATCCACTAAGGGTGAGTCCTCAGTACTCAGTCCTATCCTCCTGAGCCAAATGCTCCTTTGAAGACCATCACGGTCTTTACGTGCCCAGAGTAGAGAATGATCAGATGATTATATTAAAGGAAGAACGGAAGAAAATAAAACAATCTTCTTTTTAAATGGGATCTAGCAAATGTACTTTTTCTCCAGGGGACAAGTTAGAGAGGTTAAATGATTTACTCAAATTTAAAAGCTTTTGGTGAAACCAGGTCTCCATTTCATACCACACTTGATCTCAGCCAAAAGGCCGAGAAGCAGGTTAGGACGTCATTTCATGTATGCTGAATCTCAGTCCAGTGTCCTTCTACTAAACTCTTCTGCCTATTATTATTTAATTTCATCTTATTTTCTAAATTTTGATGAAATGAACTCTAGTTATATTCTGTAAAAATGACCCATTTTATGATCCATTTCACCTTATGCGTCATGGGCAAATCAATGTAACAACAAAAACTCCAAACTCTACCATTCAGAGGTTAGCAGCTTTGGGGATTATATGAATTCTTTTACTCTTGGTATTGTAATTTTATGACTTGAAAAACAAATCACCAAATGCACTAAAAACAGAAAGGACAGTAGACTGGCAGTCAGAAAGTCTGTATTTTTGTACCAATTTTATATCTAACTAGTCATGTGATGTTGACAAGTTACTTATTCTCTATTGGTTTTCTTTTTGGCATTAAGATAAAGAATTTTTAAGAGACTTTATGATTCTGGGATCCTTTGATTCTAAAACTTTTGCTTATAAATGTGAAAGGGTTAGGGTACCTTAATTACAAAGAAACACATAAAGTGTGAAATTAGATTTCTCATGTAAGTCTCTGGGCCTGAGATTAACTATGGTATTTAGCTTTCATGATTTTCTATTAAAAATAGAATTAATAAGTCTATCCACCAGATAAATAACAATTATCTACTATGTTCAGAATGAAGAATGTATTCAAAAAGCCATATTGTTTTCAATTCACTTGAGTTCGTGAAGCTGGATCGGCAGCTACTTTGAGTAAGGAAAGGTGGCCCAGGGGGCTGTTGTTAGAAAGGGAAGTAGAAGATCTTGAAAGGGAAATCTTAGGAAAAAGGAAGGAGAGGTAAGATTTCTTTAAAAAATATATTCTAAAAAGAAAGGAAAAATTGAAGAAGAAAAATATCAAAATCATGAAGGAAGTAAAGAAAAATACATATAATCAAAGGTGTTTTTGTTTTTTTCCCCCCTCAATCCTAAGGCATGATTGTCATGCATGGTCAGTTTGTGAGTGAGAAAAGAAAAGCATTCATGGCCTCTTTCCTCCTTTTATGAAACTCCTGTCATCTGAGGTACAGACTCTGTGCTGACAGGAGTGCATGGCAGCAGGCAAGGCAGGTGGCAGGAATACCCTTGGTATGATGCCAGGCTTTCTTCTACATGTGAAATTCAGTGGCCTTAGAGACACTTGCATGTAAATCCTAAATAATTATAAAAAAAAAATACATGCTAGCTGACTAAATGTGGGAATTTACACAATCATCATAATTTCCAGTTACACAGTATGAAATTAAGTTACCCCTAGAGATCTAAGAATTTGATTACCCTTAAAGAGACAGATGTCACATATGCCCAAATCCCTAAGGTGAATTAATTGCAGCCCAAGAAGTGGTGTTAACACATCTAAAAAGGATGAGGAAAGTGAATTAACAGGAACAAAGTGGCCCACTTACAAAATTAGGCAAACGAGATTTCAAGAAGCTAGATTGGTCTGTCTTTGTACTCAACTAGAGAAAGAGAGAGCTGGAGAGACATGGAGTTACCAATCCTGTAGAGAGGGCTCTTTCACGATGGCTTTCTCAAGGTCACGGCTTTTTGAAGATGTAGATGAACTAACTCCACTCCGAACCTTTGAATTTCCCTCATTGATTCCTTGCTATGAAGTTAAATATGATGACTAATTTCCTTTCCAGAACTTTCTTGGAGCTTGTACTTCCAAGTATATAGTATATATGGTATATAGATATATAGCATTCCATCTCTATATATCTATATATATCCACAGGTATAAATTAATAAATTTGACTAACTGCATTATATATAAATCTTCTGTTGTTTCGATTCATCTATCACTTCATAAGAGACTGATCATTTCTGGTTGTGCTAATAAAACATTGTCTCTGGAATGCACACCTGAGGCATTCCCCTTCAATTGTCCAAACTACCTCCAGAATGAGCTGATATCTCTGGAAGATAAGTCTGCATCCTTCCCCTTCCCCTAAATATTAATACCAATTATATCCAAAATGGATGTAGTATGTTATTTTGGGTTTTGTACTTCTGAGGTTATTAACCAAATAGATAAATAATTACACGAAATATGTCAACGTGTATATTGATTATAAAGCCTAGAATTAGATTTATAGATTTTTAAAAATCTTAACTGTGTTAGTTCTTATAGCTTAAATCTTCTATACTCTAATAATAGTTCAGAAATAGTTTATACATTTTCCTTTCTTCTTTATATGCCTTAAAATAAAACAAAAAAACTAGATGTGAATTTAATAAATTCATATATTCAAGAGATTCTAAATTTCTTTTTTTTTTAATTTTTTTAGCATTTATTTATTTTGAGAGAGAGAGACAGAGACAGAGTATGAGCAGGGGAAGGGGAAGGGCAGAGAGAGAGGGAGACACAGAATCCGAAGCAGGCTCCAGGCTCTGAGCTGTCAGCACAGAGCCCAACGCAGGGCCCAAACCCAAGAGCGAGATCATGATCTGAGCCGAAGTTGGACGCTCAACCGACTGAGCCACCCAGGTGCCCCAAGAGAGTCTAAATTTCTAATGGAATGAGTTAAATTGGCTCACATTTGAATTAGCAAAATCTTTTTTTCCCTCTTTTTTTAAGTTTATTTATTTATTTTGAGAGAGAAAGAGAGAGAGAGCATGTGTGCACAAGAGGGAGAGGGGCAGGTAGAGTGAGACAGAGAGAGAATCTGAAGCAGGCTCTGTGCAGACTCAGGTCTGTGGGGCTCAAACTCACTAACCACAAGATCATGACCTGAGCTGAAATCAAGAGTCGGACACCTAACCGACTGAGCCACCCAGGCACCCCTGTAATAGTATATTCTTAATTCTGAAATTAGATTCTTTTCCTAATGTACACATGCATTATTTTGATAACTCTAAGGTAAGCAAAATGCATTAAGGAACTTCAAAGAAGAATCTGTCTCATTTGTTTAACAATCAGGAAATGTTCATTTTGCATACAAGATGTTTGACCTTCTTTTAGAGAGAATCAGCACTTGAAATTACAGAAGATAATGTCCTGACTAGATTCTTCTTGCTTTCCAACACATAAGATATAGTCTATGTAATCTATCCGCTTTAAATGCAATTTATAATTTTTGGACTATGTATTTAGCAATTTAATGGCCTATAAGATTTAAGAAAATGTTTCAAACATACTCTTAAAGAGAAACTTTTAACTCTATCCTGAAGAAAACCAAGATGTATTTGAAACATGAAAAGTGCTTCCTTTTCTGATACTCAGAACTATGTCTCTTGTAAAATAATACGTAGGCTGGGAGTTTTTTTTTTTTCTCATAATTAACTATTTTCCTTAAAGAATGCCCACTGACTCACACCGTGACATAATAAAGCATGTGTGCCTTCGAAAGAAATGAGGCTGTTTGTAATGAATACTTCTTTAAAAGATTTGTGAGGATATCTGAAGAGGAGGCTTAACATCAACATCAGGATAAAGATCCAAGCTATTTTTGAGGTTGAATAATTTCATTATTATTTCTAATCAATGCCAAAAAAACAAATTTGTTTCACATTTTTCAAAAGTCATGTAAGCCATCCCAACTTTCTCTCATGCAGAGCCAAGCAGACATCAGCAGCAGGAGCGTTCTGGTGGTGACATACCGACATACCGTGAAAGGTGGGACGGGGATGGGGGAGGGTAACCCTCAGAATTGAATCACGGTTTTCATTTCCAAAGATCATTCAGACACTTATCATTCCAGACATCAAACAAAATTCCCACCTAATATTTTCATATGAGGTTTCCTTCAAAATTATTTTAAATTCTACCAAAGAACTCAGTAATGAGTAATACGTAACGTTCACAAAACTTGCTTTTAGCATTTCCGTATCTATTTTCACAATTGATCAGAGCCCCTCACTCCACGCCCCACACCAATAAACTTAAGAGACAGAGCCCTGATGTTCTAATAATCACATTACCAAGTCAAAGGAAAGAAAAATTTTACAGCGAATATTTCCGATTAATACGAAGCTAATAAGTTTATTCATTTTACAGGCATGTTTCATTCTCAGAAACTCCAGAAATACCCAACGTGCCTATGAACAGGGAAACTGCTCAAACAAAGGAAAAGTATTTCTCACACTAAATTAGACCAGCTCTGGAAGTTTTGTACGAATTCCAGCCGCATCGAGATTGCACTGGTCACAGAGTAGAAAGAGGCTATAAATGCCTTTTCTCCTGTGAGTTTATTAATCTCTTCCTTTAAGGTACTTCTTGACACTTCACTCCCATTTACTTTGTTTTGCTTTGTTTTGTTTTTATTTCACTGCTTTCTATCCCTATCACCTATTTTTGAGAAAATAAAAAAAGACCAATACACAGAAGTGGAGGTGGGAAAAGACCATTTTCTACAAAATTAATAAGACCTGAGGTCTAGACAAGTTATATTAAAGAAGCAAGAGGATTATAGTTTCTGGTGTCCTGTCTCCAGGTCCTTTTTAGGGGAACACAACATTTATAATCTTTTCACCCAAATCCTATAACCTGCTCAATCTCTTTCTTAAAAAGCTTTGAAATAAATTATCAGCATCTGATCTTTCAAGCAGTTTGTTAGAACAACGGCAGCTAAACTTTACTGCAAATAAAGCCTACATGTGATACACTGAATAATCTTATTCTCTAGCCCATGTATGTTTCAAATAACGCTTTTTTTGTGAAGAAAAAATCCAAATGAAACAGATATCAAATAAAAGTAATCTACACGTATACATTCTGAATGAATGGATCGTATGACACACAAAAACGTCATCCTAAGTAGATGTGTTCAGTGACACAGCTGGCATGTCTTTGGCTTCTCAGTCACTTTGTTAAGAGAGTTATTTTCACACATTCTAGTTTAACGGGCAGTAAGCAAAATTAGCAACATCAGCAGCCCCGGGGGCTGAAAATGGATGACAGCTATGCCCACAGCCACTCGGGACAGCTGGGTTGTGCCCCACGAGCCATAAAAGTCCAAATCGACTCTGCGGATGTTTAGAAAAAGAGGCAGAAGTTTCTATCGGCCAAGCCATAAGCCAAGTGTCCTTACGGATTTGGTTCCTTTCTTTGTTCGAAAACAGAAGTTCCATTTAATATGTGCCTGTGAGTTAGCAATGATTCTCTTCTAGTCCTCTCTTTCACACGGAGAGCGGGAGCCAGCTGCTCCTAAACCTTAGCTACATCCTGTAGCTCCAAGAACGGCCCTGGCTACAGTTGGCTTGGCTGTCCTGTTTTATCAAATCAAACCTCCTCTTACCTCGACTTCCTTGTTCTTCTCTTTGTTTCTGCCCACTGAACTTCTCCCATTGCTGGCAGTCTCCCGTGCTGGGATTACAGAAATCTGGTGGAGGGGCATACTGGCAGGGCTGCGGGACTCCAGGCCCTGATTGGACGCCTTATCTCTTCACTCGCCCTGGGTAGCCCACCTGCACAATGGTTCATATCCTTGCTTTGCCAAGCTCAGTTCTAAACAAAAAGGGGGAAAGATAGTGTTTGAGACACTGTGCAGCAGAAGCCAGGGTCTCTGGCCAAAATGTCAAACACGCCGAAAGGGAGTTTAAAAGAAACGCAAGAGCAAATAATCCAGGGAGTGTTGCATTCTCAAAAGGACGATTTACTGCAAGTCATAACTGCACTGCTCTGTCACTGGAGCACCCTCTCTCCCCTAAGAGCATTGTGGGAGACAATTCAATTTCTATGGTACCTAATAACTGTCATGGAAACCAAGGAAACCCAGGTCTCACAGGCCCTTATTAGCAACTGCTTCCTTTAATGGCATAGACTCCCACATTTGCAGCGGCTGCCACTTCTGCTTTTGTTTCTCCCCTGATTCCCCAGGAGTCCACTAAGCACCCAGAGATATTGCATCCTGCTGACTAGGTAAATAAGCAGAAGGCTGAAAAGCTTAGTGTCCTATTTGGAGCCAAATCTCTTCCTTGAAAGGCACGGCGAGCTGGCTGCGTCCTTCATGCATCCTCAGTAATCTACTTAGGTCAAGGGATCTGCCTTGAAGTGAAGAGCCCTGAACAAGGTGTCGAAAAATAAGAAGGGACAGAAAAGGACAGAAAGAGACAGAGACTGGGAGCAAGTGTGGATGTCTTTCTTTGGCCGGTCGTAAAAGAGAGTTAACCATTCCCTGCGCCTTCCTTAGCAAGACGTCAGCAACAGGAGGGAGAAGGCATCGAGGCACGGAGCGGCACCGCCCATTTCAGCCTCACTGCAACTCCTGTGCCCCCTGAAATATACTTGTTAGAATCAGTAGGAGCCTCTTCTTGCTTTGTCAGGAAGGAAACAGACTCTCCTAAGGATGCGACTATCTTCTTAACGGTTAATACAGTTTGGAGAAAATAAATGGTTATCCAAATTTCTTCCCTTCGAATTAAAAAAAAAAAAATACAATCTCTCAGTAGAGGGAATTCACAAAATACATTAACTTTTAAAAATCACTTTCCCTGTGATCATTTCCTCTTTGTTAGGGTATTCATTATTCTGTCTTTAAAAGGCCAGAGTTTTCTTTTCTCATCTTAGATACATGCACTTTATATTTTCCAGACATTGTGAATAGATCAGATCTCTCCGTGGCTTTGGGGTTTATTTGCCCTGAAAGAAGCAAAATTCAGGAAATCAGTTGTTTTTACACATCCTTAGACACTGCTGATTTGTCCCCAATCACCCAGGAGATCTTCAAAGCGGTTTCTAGCTACAATTCGTCTCTAACTAGCTTTGTATTCCACAACAATAATGCCATTTCTATGTGGTATTTGTATTTCTTTCAACTCAGAATAGAGGGGTGCTTGGGTGCCTCAGTCAATTGAGCATCTGACTCTTGACTTTGGCTCAGGTCATGATCCCAGGGTCATGGGATGGAGCCCTGTGTTGGGATCCGAGCTGAGCATGGAGCCTGCTTAAGATATTCTCTCTCTCTCTATTTCTGTCTCTCTGTCTCCCTCCTTCTGCCTGTCTCCCCTGTTCATGTGCATGCTTACTTTCTCTAAAATAAAAATTAAAAAATAAGTTCAGAATAGAAATAAAAAGTAAAAAGGGTAAGTACTCTCACTGGCAATTAAGCCGACAATAATCGCTGTAAAGATTCCTACAAAACTTTAATTTGAATATTTTCTGAAATAAATATTCGAATGTACTTTCAAGTTTGGTCTAACTGTGAGTTCTTTTTGATTGGTTCTGGTGGTGGTCCTCACCTCTGCTATCCATCAGGCTCATCTGGGAGACTGTGTATAACACAGATACCTGAGACTCACTATACCACAGATTCGGTCAGATTTAGTAGGGCTACAGTGGGAATGTAGGGTGGGCATTTCTTCAAAATAGCACAGATGATTGTGATACAAACCAATTTTAAGAACCACTGCACTATATCAATAAAATAGCCTAAGAACAATAAGCTAATTAAAATGACAAATCTCTACTTTAAAATAGTGAAAAACAAGAGAGTTAGGTAGCCATAACTGGGGCCTTTGCTCATTGTCACTCTTAGTTTACAGAGAATATTTGCTAAATACAGAAGCTTTAATGAAGGGACTAAAAGCTAAACTCCTCCAAATTTCCGTGTCCAAAGTTAAATTGATAATGCTTAAAAACTGCTATAGCTTAAGGATCGCATCTGCAACCTATAATTATGAGGTGGGCATTTCCTTACTTTAAAAATAACCATTAATCCCTCTGTCTAGAAGGACTATTTTAATTAATGGGAGGTTGGAAATGGGAGTCTGTAAACTTAATGGTGTGTGACAAATACTAAAATGTAAATTACGAATCTTTTTAGAAAAGTAATATTGTCAGGGTTTACGTCCATGAAGAAATTCCATGAAAAGCTAAGGCAGCTTTCCAGATAATTTAGACTCTAGTACTTTTGCTTAAAATATTCATTGAAGTTACAGGAAAGGAGATTTTTAGCTTGAATTAACTAAATGGCTGTCTTAATCCTTTACCTCATTATGCATATGAGGTTATCCTTTGTTTACTCCCAGATTTTCAAAAAATCAGATTTGAATTTCAAGTTAATTTGATTTATGTGGTTGAGTTATTTCAATTAGTTTTATCTTAAAATTTAGAATGTAAATCAAATTTCAGGAAAAGGATATTTACTTCCTAGAGCATTTTATACACTAAACAAGAGAGGATTTACTTTTTTTTTCAAGTAAATGCCCCAGAAATAACAGGAAAAATTAATAACCAGGATATTTAATAAACATTTAGCTGGTACTATATTAGTTACCGCCATAAATTGAACTTTCAAAATTTTCAAACTATATCGGAGAATAAAAGGCTTTTACTGCTCTGTCACTCCACAGACTTAGAACACTAGAGTATAACATCAGCTAACGTCAATGACTTGGATTTATCTAACACCTTTCTTTAATTTTTTTTAAATTTTTTTTAACGTTTATTTATTTTTGAGAGACAGAGTGTGAGCAGGGGAAGGGCAGAGAGAGAGAGAGGCAGACGCAGAATCTGAAGCAGGCTCCAGGCTCTGAGCCATCAGCACAGAGCCCAATGCGGGGCTCGAACTCACACACAGTGAGATTGTAACCTGAGCTGAAGTCATCAGTTTAACCGACTGAGCCACCCAGGCACCCCTCTAATACCTTTATTTAAAGCAGCTCCCGAAGTGTTCTGCCAACTAGAAGCATGGAGTTTCTCTGGGATGACTCATCATATAATGATCCAAAGCTAAGTAAAAAAAAAAAAAAACACCTGTTGTGGAATGCATTTCTCCTATGGGAGCGCAGTCCATCTTGTGCGGTAATTAAACCCTACAGAACAAATAGAAGCAGTGCATTCAACGGAACACTACCAGGCACTGGCCACGCTACCCGAGACGGGCTGTGGATTCTGGAATCATTCAGCTAATTTGTGTCTAGGTACACAATCTCAATACATGATCCAGATTTCCAAATTTGATTTTTGTGGAAAGTATTGACTCTAATTATTGTTGAAATCATATTGGAACATTCACGCTCCACCTGGACACTATTTCATACACATGCCCCAATTACATTTGTTTTGCTTCTACTCCGTGGCTCTCAACTCTCTGGCTCTGGGAACAGTACCTCAATTACTGCCTCTCGCTACTAAATTTGGCATTCGCAGTTAGTAATTCTAATGCTAGGACCACGGCCTTCCCTAAGAGATTCTAATTTGATGCTTTTCCTTGTTCTCAATGACCTAAGTTGCCCCTAGTTTAAAAGGAAAACCAAACAAAATATGCATCTGATTTGCCACTATAAGACCTACCTCAATCTTTTGACAACTAAAAAAAAAAAAAAATGAGCCTCTAAAGGATTTATTTTTATTTTAATTAAGCAAGAAAAGAAACACAGTATTAGGCAGACAAGGAACCAAGTAAATATCTGCGGATGTATTAACTGGACGCACTAATAATTCAACATTGATTGACCATATTCTGTGTTTTCTGAACCGCACTAGGAATTAAGGGACAGGAGATCATATATACAACTATATGGGAAATTTTCAATAGTCAAGAAATCTACTGTGTCACTAAGGAGATAAGACTTACACAGGTAAGTCACTTTGAAAAATACATGGCACAATACAACCAATATTTGAAATGTCATACAGAATATTAAATGTAAGTAGCGGGCACTTGGGTGACTCAGTTGGTTGAGTGTCCGACTCTTCATTTCAGCTCAAGTCATGCTCCGAGGGTCATGGGATTAAGCCTCACATGGGGGTCCACAGGGAGCTTAAGATTCTTTCTCTCTCCCTCTGCTCCTCAATACCACTCATAAGGTTTCTCTCTCTCTCAAATAAAATTTAAAAAATTATAAATGTAATTGTCAAAGAAGGTTTGAACATCGAAAAAATAATCATAGGTCTAAATAGTTCATCTTAAGGAGGAATTGAGGTTCAGGAGAGGGCTTAGCAGAGATAAGGTATTTAGTCACTTCATCATAGAGATGAGTGTGAGACTGGAATGTGCAAGTTCGGAACACTAAAATAACAGTGAAAATTATTTAAGGTTATCAGTTGTTTTAGGCCATGTATGGCCTTTAGAATGTGTCACTGATTGACACTTGGGAAGGGAGAGGGGGGAAAAAACCAGGCCAAGGGCTGGAGGAAAGCACGAGTCTATGCAAACCAATATCTAAGTTATAAATGCACTGATAGAGGTCACATAAGTAATAAAGATAAGAACCTTAAATGAATTCTGAAAATGGAAACAATCCTTTCTGAGTTGGGGAAAGGATATTTCATAACACATCCTTGTTGATCAAATGGGCTTTCAGCTTGCCATTGTACAATGCACCTGAAGGCCACTGTCAGAGGTGATTGGGAAGACTATAGGTGGAAGTTATTGTGGCACAGTTTATTTCATAGAAGAAAGGCAGGGGGGAAAGCTTAGGTTAAAAAGCCATTTTTACGGGGGAAATGCTAAAGCATATACTTATGTAGAGTTATGTAGAATTAGGGAAAATATCAACCAAGCACCACAAGACCAATGGAAATAACAAGAGAAAAAATAAAAACAAAAATCATTAAAATTTCTGGCTCTGAGTTTATAAAAAATATGCAATGTAATGAAACATTTCTAAATTGGCGTGATTTCCTGGGTTTTGTTTGATTGTCGAAATCCAATTGTGATTATACTTGGCAGGTACGAGGATCTTTTATGATTAGAAGAACATCTACTTAATGCAGAAAAATTCTGTCCCCAAAGACCTTTTCGGAAGCAACTGGATGATCCACCTTTACTGAGCATAAGATGATGGATCAGATGAACTCTCAAGGTCTTTGATTTTATTCTCTGGAAAGTATTGGTCCTAATTTTGGACACATCTGTTTTCTGAGGTTAAAGCAGCCTACAGTGGAGCCAAGTAATTTATTTCAGTCTTTTGGAGAATCAATAGCAATCCTCATAGTCACATAAAATGTATGATAATTAAAGCAGACATTGCAATAGTTGGTTGTACGAGCCAGTATTTTCATATTATGTTCATGACAAAAGCGTCTCATCAGATACAGAATCTCCTTACTAACTTCATAAGACTGATCTTTACTCCATTTTAATTTGCTGAGGGGAAGAAAAAAATCATTTTGTTCAATTCTCTAAAAAAATGGACATGTTAGAAGTAATTTAAAAAAATCTAAGGAAGATAAGCATACATTAATATTTAATTAGCTTTGTGGACACAATTTAGGATTAAAGGAAAATTTTTATGTTGTATTTTACTTTCTTGGCTAGACAAATTAAAATTTTGTCAAAAAACAAATGGATTTATTTTGGCAAATAAAGTTAAACAGTTTTGCTCTCCAAGTATGTAAATGTATAGTTTATCTTTGTTAATGTTCTCTCTGACTTTCAAAATACTAGTGCATCTGACTGAACAAAGAGCAAATAGGAACAAGTATCTATTTATTCAGGCATCTTCAGAATACAAAGCAGTCATTCTGGAAGTATGGACTGGCATCTATGGAGAATGTAGAGTCACGGGGGGTATTCAAGTCACCTGCTTCAGAACCTTCCCACTCTTATCTCTGAGGAAAGGGGGGTACGAGGTGTTCTCACTCATGGCAGTGCTCTCCCTCGCCCTCCATATTCTGGAACTCTACTGTCAGTGTCTCCCGGGGTCGCATGAACCCCAGGCTTCTGAGAGCCTAGCAGCACAGCTCCTCTCAGCCTATCAACAACTTAAAGAAGAAAATAGTGGTTTCTCCTCATTTTCATCAAAATTCTGACAGTGCATCAGAAACTTAAAGAGCAAAGGTATTAAGTGTCTCTTTGCTTCTTGTATGGTTTTACGACATTAAACAAGGGAGAACTGGCTCTTACAATCTTAATTGAGAAAACACACACACACATACACAAGCATGCACGCATGCACACAAGTATGTACACAAAAACACAAAACAAATATTACTTTGGATTCCTAGCTAAAATCTAAGTTTAAACATTAAGCCAAATGTATCTGCTCAAATATAATTTATTTGTGTTCCCTATAAATAAATTTATCTTACCAGTCTATTGAGTTTCAGTAGAAAACAGAATAGAATTCTATATTTAAAAGAAAAATCAGAAAAAAAAACTACCATTTTGGAGATAACCAAATTAAGTCCCAGCAGACTGAATGTTTTAACATAAGTGCAGACTCGTTGATGGCAAAGTCAATGGAGAATAATTTCCTGATTCACAGGGACTCTTTGCCCTTTTGTATGATCTGAACCAAACTGATGAATATAAAGGTTAGATATGTTTTAAGGTAAAAACAAGGGGCGCCTGGGTGCCTCAGTCGGTTGAGCTTCTGACTTCAGCTCAGGTCATGATCTCCTGATTTGTGAGTTGGAGCCCCACATCAGGCTCTGTGCTGACAGCCTCCCAGCACAGAGCCTGCTTCAGATCCTCTGTCTCGTTCTCCCTCTGCCCCTCCCCCCGTTTATGCTCTCTCTTGAAAAATAAAATTTTTTAAAAAGTGAAAACAAGCTATGTAATAAATACATTTATTTATATATATTATGCATTTATTTTCTCACTCTTAGCTATTCTGAAAGAAATACTGTGTGTAGGTATAATTGGGAATTACAAGTACCTTCTCTTTGAAAACCTCATTTTAATAAAGGTTGCTTCATTTTTATTTCTGAAAGTTCTGATTTTTTTTTTATTATTCAAAGAATAATTATTATTTGAGGACTACCTAGTTTTTTCCTTTTTTTCTCTCATGACCCACTGTTTATGAAAAGTGTCAAATATCATTAACCTAACGTTATTAATGTTTTCAGAGTAGGTTATATATAGGACAAAGGATTCTTTTGACAATATAATTAATATGTTGGAAAGTCATGTAAGAAATAATAGGTCAAATTCAGAAAGTAAATCCATATATACTTCTTTTATATCTGGCAGATTTTCACGATAACAGAATTATTACCATAAGATTGTATTTTGTATTTTCTCTCTAAATACGCTGTCTGTCTAAAGTTCCAAAATAATCAGCAGACTTGAGCAATTTGATTAATTTTCAAGATACCCATGTATGGTCATAGCCAAAACATTGTCAAGTATCGCTGAGAGGATGAGAGTGAAATTGACTATAAGAATACTGGCTTTCAGGGGTGCCTGGGTGGCGTAGTCAGTTAAGCGTCTGACTCTTGATCTCGGCTCAGGTCATGATCTCACAGTTTGTGAGTTCGAGCCCCACATCAGGCTTTGCGCTGATGCTGCAGAGCCTGCTTGGGATTCTGTCTCTCCCTCTCTCTGCCTCTCTCCTGCTTGTGCTCCACTCTCTCTCTCTTTCTCTAAATAAATAAATAAACTTAAAAAAAAAAGAATATTGGCTTTCATAAGTTATTTAAGACATACATTCATACATTTTTAGCCAACCCCACCACATTTCCCCCACAGAGAATGTCTTCAATTCAGTGTGATCCTATCGGATGCACATAAATCTATCTTATTCCACTCAGAATTTTTCTCAAGCAAATGCAAAAATTATTACACTATTTTTAATTGGAAAATAGAACTTGTAAATTACCATCTTTTGACAAAACTAATCCAATATATTTTCCAACTTTTAAAATGAAAATTTTATCTATCCACTTTACCGAACAGTTTTATATACTAAATACAGATTTTATAACATAGAAAATAGGCTACCTTAAATAATAGATCACCACTAATTTCCCAGTTTTTACAGCTTAAGAATTTGGGTTGTGTTTTTTTTTTTTTGTCCAAAATAATAAAATCTAAGGTATAAATGGGTATCGTCCCATTTGAACAATGTATTTTATGAGACCACTAAGTATACAAAACTATCTCTTTTTCTTTTTTGAGAACAGAATTGCTTATTCCTATTTTTTAAGTTTATTTATTTTGAAAGAGAGAGAGAGAGAGAGAGAGAGCGCACATGTGTGCATGAGTGGGCACAGGGGAAGAGAGAGAGGGAGAGAGAATCCCAAACAGGCTTTGCACTATCAGCGCAGAGTCTGATATGGGGCTCCACTCCTAAGCTGTGAGATCATGACCGGAGCCAAAATCAAGAGTCAGATGCTTAACCTACTGAGCCACCCAGGCAACCTGCTTATTCTTATTTTTTTTTTAACCAGCAACTATCTCCCTTGAAGATTTTTAGAAATAGGACATAGAGTCGCATAAGAATTTAATAAAACTTCTTTTCAATAAACTGTACTATTCCCTATAATGGGTTGAATTTTTTCTCCCCAAAAATACATATGAGAGTCCTAGCCCTCAGTGCCTTATTATTTTTTTGGAGAAAAGTCTTTAAAGATGCCATCAATATAAAATGAGATCATTAACGTGGGCCTCAATCTAGTCAACTGATGTTCTCAAAAAAAAAAAAAAAAAGCGGGGGGCTAAGTTTGTACACAGAGACAGATGTACATATAGGGAGACTGCTGTGTGAAATTTAAAGGTATGCTACCACAAGCCAAGGCACTACCAAAAGCTAAGGCCTGCCACAGATGCTTTCAGAAGAAATGGTCCCACTTAATGCTTTCGGAAAGTACGTAATGCTTTCAGAAGAAACGGCACCACTGACTTTGATCTTGGACTTCTGGCCTCAAAACAGTGAGACAATAAATTTCTGTTATTTAAGCCATCCAGTTTTGGGCACTTTGTGACAAAAGCCCTAGGAAAAAAATTCATTCATTCCTATAGACAGGTTCTTCCAACCACTTTTACTATTAACTCTCCCCTACATGTGTGTGAGTAATACACTTTTAGTGAGCTACTAAAAATAACTGGCTATAACTCCAATTGAACAATGTACTTTAAGAGACCATTGAGTATAGGAAACTGTCTCTTGATCCTTTTGAGAAGAAAATTGCTTTGTCCTATTCTTTAAACCAGCATGCGTGTTTCTGGCAGACTTGTTAGAAATAATTAAATAAAATACGAAATGAGTTACTCAATAACTTACAGTAGCTAATACAATGGTCCCTGAAGACGGGGGGGGGGGGGGGGGGGGGGGGTCGAGTGGGGAAGTATGCTAAATCCATTAAATATTCCCTTTGCATATATTGTTATTTTTAAAATTAATGTGCTCTAATTTATTTTCTGGTATGAATGAAATATTATATCAACATTTAATTTACCATTATAAAATTAATACTAATGGAAAATAAGGAACAACTGAAACCTTAACTCCTTATTTCACTGTTTGTAGTGAAATATTTTTTGACGAATTAAAGTAGTTTTGGTTAAACATTACCTGCTCCATATCCACATAGCTAAGAGAGGTAAGATTTGTTTCTAGGAAAATAAAAAAAGAAAGAAAGTAATCTCTAAAAGGATACTTTACATTTCTACATTCCAAATGGTAAGAGAATTAGAAAAAAAAAACAAAAACAAAAATGAAAACTCTCAACTATCTTGTTTTCAACTCTATGCAATATGCTCATCAAATCTGGTGAAGTTTTTTTTTCAGGTTAGAGAGACTTTCTGGTGAGAAGCAAATGATGGGTGTACTAAAGTTACAAAGCTATTTGCTGAAACCTGAGCACCAAGAAAGACATGTTACTTAGGTACCCAGGAAAATGAAAATGACACTCCAATAAAAGTCTAAGTTTCTGCAGGCATGGCTTACCAAGAAAATGGCCCACGTAAGAGGCAAAACCAAGAAACCCCATGAGGCATGATCCATAATACATGGGTGCTGATAAAGGACCAGGAGAAACAGAGTTCTGAGGATAGTCTTAGAAGAGTAGGAACTACTGGGTTCTAAGACGGCACATGTTTTGAGTAAATGAGAAAAACCATGGACAAGAGCCAGGCTCTAGATACTAGCAATGGGCATCACGTCCAAGGGAAATAGCTAAGGATAGAAAGAGAAAACCAAGGATAATGTAGTGAGAGTGAAGAGCAGAGAAAAGCAGTTTAGAAAGTAGCCTGAGAATGAAGAGTACATACCAAAGTCTGCATTCTGTGTGTTCCCGTGTGTGTGTGTATCTAGGGGCTCGAAGGAGCTAGAAAAAGGATGGGAGGAGTGCTAAACGGTCAAACTCAAGTTGCGAGCCAGGTGTATTTTGAGACAATGGAACATATATTCCCTGTCTTGAACATATTTTGATAGTTAGAAGTCAATCTGAGTCATTACAAGGAAAAAAATTATGACAACTAGATCTCTGTGAAAAAAAACTAGCAAAAAATTTTTAATTTAAAAACTCTATTATTTTAGCTTAAACTTTAATGTTCAAATAAGGGATGGATGACCACTTATTGGGACATCAACAAATGAAGGTAATTTTTTTTTTTTTAAAGACTGAACTTGTGGTGAGTGCTATATTGTGTACCTGAAGCTGATGTAACATTGTGTGTCAAATAAAAAAACAAAGAACAAAAAAACAAAACACCTGGACTCAATAACTTCTGAAGTATCTTTTAATTTGGGGATTCTGTGAAATCAGATTTTGTGTTTATCCTTAGTACGTAAGATAATTCCTTGTGTTAAGGTATGACATTATGATACCATTTACTTTATTAAAGTAAGATTCGGTATGAATAGGCAGAGAGTCAGCTGCTGTTGAGGACTTACTATACAGGAGAGTAGAAAAAATGAAAAAGAAAAGCACGGGGGGTAATAGGTTAGATCTTATCACAGAACATTAAAGTCATCAGTTTGTGGCAACAAATATCATGAATTTATCTGTCTAGTTATTGACTATATTGCTTGTCAATAACACACTTTTTAACTGAAGTGATTGACTTAAACTCACACACACATGAATTCTGCACGTAAAAGCTCCAAAAGGAGGCAAAAATAATGGGACGGTTTCCTAATACAGTTAACTTTGAAGTACTAAAGACTTTTTAAAGTTATTACTATAAGAAAATTTCAAAGAGACATTCATTTAAAAGATTAAAGTGTGTAAAATGAAGTACGAAATACTATAAAATATTTGAAAGTGTTATTGAATATTTAAGAATATTATTATATCTACTTCCTAAGAAGAATAAATCAAAAGATTTTTCAGAGGTATATTATATCATTTTTTATAGGATGCTATCTATATTCATGATTAGATCTCCAAAATCTAATGAATTAGGATACTATAATAATCATTCAAATAATTTCTTTATTTTTAACAGTACTTTTAATTGTCTAGAGTTTTCAATTTCCTAAGCCATTAAGATTCTGAGGTGTTTTGTTTTTTTCATTTTCTTTTCTATAAATAGTATTAATTCTTAACACAGAAGTACTGCGTTAAATTAAATAAATGAGATAAGGCCTATAAACTTCTTGGCACATGGCCTGTCATAGAGTAAGCACCACGTTAAGAGATAACCATTTACATGTGAAGTTTAAAATTATACAATAAGTGTTTTCATCATTAAAAAGTATGTATAAGAATAGGAAACTTTAAATATATTTCTTAAAAAATAATTGAGTATGTTCCTTCAAACTCTAATAAAAAAAAAAAAACAAACATCCAAACACACAGTAAAACCCAATATCTTATATGTAAAGGGAATTTTTCTACCTGTTGAATAGAAATATGCATGTTAAACTGAATAAGCCTTTTTAAAAACCAAGAATTTTAACAAAATAGCATATACCTTACATCCAAACTGTAGCTTTATACAATGTAACTTTTCATGATCAGAGGGTTGCAGTAGCTCAGTGTCATTATTACAAATTTGAGTTATTATAGTGTAGAAAATAATGATGATGACGATAGCAATTACTATTTGATGAGTCATCTACTATCTGCCAAATAACGTATCAGGTAGTACACATAGATATTACCCAATTTGGCTCTCATCATAATTTTCCTAGGCAGAATTATTATCTCTATTTAACAGAGAAAGGAACTAACGGCTCTAAAAGCTATGATCGGGTCAAGTTCCCACATATAGTCGATGACTGACTTAAGAGTAAATTTAACTCTGCCTGACACCAAGCACCTTTAAAACAACATGGTAATAGAAAGGACTGATTGATAGAATACAGAAAAACTACAATATTGATTGTGTGAGGTGCCCATCAGATTCATCATGGTACTCTAATTATACTGTCCTTGCAGCCCATGCCACAAAGTCAAACAGTCAATGATTGCTCTTAAAACTTCAGTAAAAGACACCCAGTTCAATGCACTCTCTAATAACGTCTTTGTTTCCATATTAGGGGGCAAAATGAGTATATCTATCACATGCTCCTATACTTTTTGAACATTTCTTGAAGAAAGTGGAATCAGTGGAGTACTAGTCGGTCAAAGTCTAGAAAATTAACTTTAAACTGGTTGAAAGACTGACTTAGTTCCCTTAGTATAACTGTCCGATTCCATCCACGTTGCTGTTGTTGTGGATGAGCACTGGGTATGTCGTATGTAAGCGATGAACCGCGGGAATCTACCCCTCAAACCAAGAGCACACTGTACACAGTGTATGTTAGCCAATTTGACAATAAATTATATATAAAAACAACTGGTTGAAAGAATAACTGAAATACAGAGGTTCTAAACTGCCTTTATGCAGGATTATAAATCATTGAACTGAAAAGATAAGTGTTCACAAAGAGATTATTTCCTGAAAATTTTCACAGATGGCAGTCACCATGGAGGCCAAATCATCATAAGTACCACCTAAATTTTAGAAAACAAACTTAATTTACCAACCTAAGAGTTCTGCAGGAATTGGCAGGTATATTAAATAAAACATTCAGTGAAAATAAACTTAAAAGGAAAAAGGGACAGACATACAGCCAGGCACACACACGAACACACAGAAATGGAACAACTGGGTCTAAAATACTTTAAAAGATTAAACTGCATTATTTTGGCTAGAATATTTGCTAATACAATGTCTTAGTCGGATAGAAGTTACTACTTATTTTTAGTCTCTACAGAGGTTACGCTGAAGAAGAGCGAGCACTGGAACAGAATATTAAGAGGTACTTATTCCCAGACCACACAACTGACAATATTGATAGTTGGTTTTAAAACAAAATGCAATCTGAACCATGATTTTATCATAAACAGTTTTCATAATTTTCAATTTGATATTTTTCCTTCATAGAAGACCAACTATCTAATAAAAAGTTTACTATTATAGAGAGAATTGTATCAACATAATAAAGCAATAAAAATATACATCTGTGTTTATACTATTTTAAAATTCACCGATGATTTTTCATTTGTTGTAGAAGAGGCGGCAATTACCCAAAATCTGTCCCAAAATAGCTACAATTAGCAAATGAGTAAGCCATGAAAGAAAGTGGTGCCCATTTAGGCCATCTTAAAATTATCACATAAAACTTCTGCTTAAGTACACAGTTGAAAGCATATACAATCATATTGTCCAATAATCTATCTTTTCTATTGAAGAAGAGGCTAAGTTTTAAAAGAGGCTAACATATATTTTATCCCTTAAACTGCTTTTAAATAAAGACGACCACCTGCTCTTAGGTGAAGGTTTGTATGAGAAGAATACTAGAAAAACACTTAACAGGGGCGCCTGGGTGGCTCAACTGGTTAAGCATCAGACTTCAGCTCCACTCATGATCTCATGGTTTGTGAGTTCAAGCCCCGCATCAGGCTTTCTGCTGTCAATGCAGAGTCCGCTTTGGATCCTCTGTCTCCCTCTCTCTCTCTACCTCTCCCCTGCTCCCACACGTGTGCTCACATGCTCTCTCACTCGCTCTCTCAAACATAAACATTAAAAACAATAAAACATTTAATAACTTCTTTTGAGGCCAATACATACAGACTTAAAAAGCATGTGATTAGATTGTATGATATGTGTAAAGCACAGAGATCATGAAACACTCTAAGCACTCAAGAAAAGTTAAATTATAAATACCTAGGAGCAGAATGGAAATCATAGAATCAGGTAATTGTACAAGAAAGAAGGTAGACAGAACCAGGAAGGAAACAGTATAAATGTTAAAAATTAAGGTAGGGAGACTTCTCCATTGTTCTGAGGCTTTCTCTCCCACTGTATAACTATAAACAACTGTGAAGAAATATTAAACTGGAAAAAATACCCTCACCAATGTCTCTAGGCATTGGACATCCAGGCGGCACAGACACATGATTCCTGAAAACGGGGGGATATAATGAGATGATTTCTATAATTCTCTGGTTTTCTGCCTGGATGCAATTTCTGAACTCTGGTACACAGAAGAACAAAACCATAAAATGGTTGTTTATCTTAGTGGAGGGTATAGAGACTGAAGTGGAGGGAAATGGAGATAACTAGAATTTGTGAAGCAAAGAATCAGAAAGAAAATATCTGTAGAGAAAGAGATCTAGAAATCTGTATAAAGGTCCCCTTAAGTCTAACTGTTTATTTGTAAGATGAGATCCCTCCAAGGTGAAGGAAGAAAAAAAAGAACTACCTCAGAGCTAGAGGCCAAACAAAGTCCAGAGTTTACACAGGTTCAAGCTCTAGCAACTGAGACATGACAGAACTAATGGAATCATGGGATATTCAGCAGAGATCCCCAATTGTACCTTAAAGTGAATTCTACTAAATAGAGCTTAAACACCAGGCTCTAGAGCAACACATCAAACTCAAGTAAATTAACTCTTTGCCAAAATGACTTTTTGCACTTTTTAAACGAACATAGCAAAGTCCGGATTCTCCAGAAAGGAATATTCAGAATATCTGACATTAACTAAATCATGACCAGACACATAAAGAAGCAGCAAAATATGATTCATAGTCAGAATTAAATTGGCTGAAAGGAAAATATAAAGGTAGGAGAAAAGAAATTTGAATATGAAAAATGAAACTTCTAAATATAAAAAATATAATTTTTGAAATGAAAATTCACTAAAAGATTTAAAACCAAAATTTAAAGACATTAGAGTAAAAGATAAATAAACCTGAAGATAGAACAAAAAATTATTTAAACTGTAACAGAGAGGGAGGGGGAAAGACTGAAAAATAGCAGACCAAGAAAGAGTGAAATATGGGAGAAAACCAAGCAGCTAAACACTCATGCAATTGGAAGGCAAGAAGGGAAGAGAAGAGGAGACAGACACTATATTGCAAAAAATAAATGGTCACAAACTTTCCAAAATTTATGATAATTAAATCAGAAATTCAGGAACCTTATGAAACCCCAAACTGAGGAAATATAAAGAAAATCAGACCCAGGCATACCAAATTCAAATTTCTGAAAACCTTTAAAAGAAAATCTTAAATAATGCTGAAGAGAAAAAGATCTATTTATTATGAGAGAAGAAAAATAAGAATTGTGCCAACTTCTTTTTAGTCCATCTGAGAGGGAAAAAAAAATAAAAAATAACTGTAAGTCCAAATTAAATACCAAAGAGAATATCTTTCAAAAATGAATATAAGATAATTTTAACACAAATAATAACTGAGAGAAAATCTATGCTAGCAATTCTGCATTACGAGACATGGTAAAGAAAGTTCTTTAGGCAAAAGGAAAGGAGCACCGGATGAAATCCGTATCCACACAAAGGCATGATGATGCCAGAAATAGTAAATACGTGAGTGACTATAAAAGACATGTTCTGTTTCATTTAAAATTTTATTTAAAAATCAATTATTAAAAGCAATATATTTTAGAATTTATAACATATATATAAATAAATATATGCAAAAATAAGACAAAGGATGGAAGGAAGAATAAAGGAGACTCAAAATAAGGGTCTTATGAGTGTAAAATAGCACAATTTAGGGTATATGTGTAAATGTTATGACAGCAGATGATTATTAGATAAATATAAATATTTAAATGCTGGAAACCACTGTTAAAAATAAAATAAAGTTATACAGTTTTGAGGCAAAGATGGAAATAAAATTGAATTCTAAAAATATTCATTCTAAAATAAGACAAAAGAAGAAAAAAGAATAAAAACATGGGTAAAAAGATTAAACAATAAAATATACAGCAGAATGATACATTGTAATTCAAAAGTATTGCTACTTATATTAAATATAATTGTCTAAACACTCCAAATGAAAGTCGAAATTATAACATTAATAAAGCTAAAGCAAGTTACATGCAGTCTACAAAAGACCACACTTTAAATGTAAAGACATGCACAGGTTAAACAAAAAAGTACAGATATAGGTCATTCAAACAGTAACAAGTAGAAAAATCTGTAATTATAGTCTGTGATTTCGACACTCCTCTTTCTGTAATTGATACTAAAGGTGGAAATAAACATATTCAAAAACAACACTGTCAAGCAACTCCACACAAGAACTGCAGAACAGAAATTCTTTCCAAGTGCACATAGAACCTTCACAAAGATATACCCTGGGTAATGAAAAATATTCAATAAATTTAAAAGAGGTGAAATAATCAAATATCTGTTTTCTGATTGCGATGGAATAAAATTAGAAATCAACAACAAGGAAATCTCAGAGCACCTGGGTGGCTCGGTCAGTTAAGCGTCTAACTCTTGATTCGGCTCAGGTCATGATCTCTCAGTTTGTGGGATCAAGCCAATGTTGGGCTCTGTACTGACAGCATGGAGCCTGCTTGGGATTCTCTCTCTCCCTCTCTCTCTGCTTCTCTCTCTCTCTCTCTCTCTCAAAATAGATAAACATTAAAAAAAAACTAGAAAATTCCCAAATAATTAGAAATCAATCAATATATTTGAACAGCACCAATGAGGCATGGGTGAAATCTTGAGGGCAATTTAAAAGCACTGAAAAATAAATGAAAATGAAAATACAGTACATCAAAACTTGTAAAATGCACTTACATCAGTGCTTAAGGGGAAATTATTTATAGCTTTGAAGATTAATATTAGAGAAGGAAAAAGGTTTAGAAGTAATGTTACAACTTTCTACCCCAGGAAGTGATAAAATTCGATCACATTAAATGAAAAGGAAATAAGGGGAAATAATAACAAAACAGAAAATGTTGGTAAGTTAGGAAAAAATAGAGAAAAAAATCAATGAAACTAAAAGCTTATTCTTTAAAAATATAAAAAAAAATTGATACATTCCTAGGTTGGCTGACAGGGAAGGGAAAAAAGGCTCTAATTTACCAATAACAAGGATGAAAGTGAAGTCATCACTAGAATATCAGCATACGTTAAAAAAGGTAATTGAAATTACTATAAACAATTTTATGTCATTAAAATTGACAAATTAGATATAATATTTATATTCCTTCACAGATACGAATTAATAAAACTGACATAAAAGGAAACAGAAAATCTTAATAACTTTATTTCCATTAAAGAAATTTAAATCATAATTTAAAATGTTCCAACAAAGAAAATTCTGTGTCCAGATGTCATCAGTGAGTTTCATAAACATTTGAGTTAGAATTAAATACTAGTCTGATACACATTCTCTCAGAAAATATAAAAGAAGTGTACATTTTCCCAACTAATATTTGAGAACAAAACTACTCCTCCATCAGAGACATTCCAAAGGGAAAAAATTACAGACCAAATCCCTTATAAACATAACTGCCAAAATCTTTAACATAATTTTAATAAGATGAATAGAAAAAGGATAATATATCATGACATAAGGCTTATCCCAAGTAAGCATGTTAGTTTAAATATAAAAAAAATAATGTATTGCTCTGTAGTAAAGACTAAAAGAAAAAAAAATCAGAACTGACTCAATGAAGAGAGAAAAAGCATTTCATAAATCTCAACACTTATAGACGATAAAATTTTAGCAAACTAAGAAGAAAAAGGAACACACTCCCTCAACTTGATAAATTATTTAAAATTTCTAGCTAATAGAGAGGGAAATAAAGAGAGAAACAAACCAAGAAACAAAACTATAGAGAACAAACTGATGATGGGAGGTGGGTGGGCAGATGCATTAAATAGGTGATGGGGACTCGATTAAAGAGTACGCGTCTGAAAAGCACCAGGTGTTGTATGTAAGTAATGATTAATCACTAAATTCTACAAGTGAAACTAATATTACACTGTATGTTAACTATCTGTAGCTAAATTAAAAACTTGATAAACAATTTTACAGAAACAAAAAAGAGTATATTTAAAAACTTTGAAATCAATTACAAAATTTAATTAAAAATACTTTAAAAGAAAAACCTAGTCTACACCACACTTAATGATAAACAAACAACCTAAATACTTTCCTCCCTAGGATCAGAAACGAAACAAGAATGATCACTCTCATAATCTCTAGTCAATATTTTCTTTGTTTCCAGAAAATATGATCAGCTAAGTAGACAAGACTTAGGAATCTCACAAAAAGCATTTAAAACTAAGTGAGCTAGGACAAATTATAGAATTGAAAGTCCATATACAAAAAATCAATTGTATTTGTATATACTGACCACAAACAATGATAAAATGTAATTTTCAAAAATATCATTTACAGTATCATCCCCGAAAAAACCTTAGGAATAAATTAAAGTATATGTAAGATCCAGACATTGAAAACTACAAAACATTGCTGAAATCAAGACTTAAATAAATCGATAAATCTATTATGTTTTTAGAGTATCAATATTGTTATGTCACTTCTTTCTAAATTTATAGATCCAAGGCAATTACAATCAAAACACCAGCAGACTTTGTATAAAAACTGACAAGCTAATTATAATGTTATATGCAAATGTACAGAATCCACACTTTGATTCAAATTTGATTAAGAACAAAGTTGAGGTTCTTGGATTACCAGATTTCAAGACTTAATATAAATCTAAGTAATCAAAAATACAGATAGGCAAATGGGTCAATGGGAACACACAAGGAATTTCCAAGTGTACACATCTGTGGTATGAATTTTCTACATGTCAGGTTATTGATCCTTACCTAACACCATAGACAAAATTTCACTCAAATTAGAACAAAGACCAAAATAGAAGGGCTAAAATCATCTCTGAAAAGAACAATAGAAAATCTTGGGGACTTTGGTTTAAGCAAATACTTTTAGCTAAAAGAAAGCCATGAATATAAAAGAAAAAAATTGATAAATTTCATTCAAATCAAAACCATTGTATTAGACACTATTGAAAAAAAAATGAAGACACCTGGCTGGCTCAGATGGTTAAGCATCCAACTCTTTTTTTTTTTTTTTTTAAGCATCCAACTCTTGAATTCTGCCCAGGTCATTATCCCAGGGTCTTGTGATCAAGCCCTATGTACGGCTTCACACTAAGATGGAGCCTGGTCAAGATTCTCTTTCTCTCTTTGACCCTCCCCCCCAGCACACATGTGTGCACATGCACTATCTCTCTCTCTCTCTCTCAAATAAAAAAAAAAAAATAAGAAAAAGAAAAAAATGTAAGCCAGGGGTGGGAGAAAATATTATATATTATGTACATATATAAGATATATAACACAATATATTACATAAATAATATGTAATAAAATATTATATGTTTTTTCTCCTACCCCATGGCTTACCTTCTCATTCCGTATATATAATTTCATATATTTTTTCATTTGTATGATTACAAATATTTATAGCTATGTTACATATCTATATTTATACCTAAGCCTTTATCTATTTAGCATAGATATACATTGAAATATGAAAAGAGTTGTCATCATTCAAAAGAAGAAGACAACCCAATATAAGGTTGGCGAATTATTTTCATGGATGTTTCATCAATGATATATAATTGACAAATAAGTATATGAAAAAATGTTTACCATAATTAGTCATCTGGTGATTCAAATTAAACCAAAATTAGATCCCATTACATACACAATAAATTCAAAAAAGAATTATTATACTTGTGTTTATTATTATTTACATACAATTGTGTAGTTGATGTACTTTCTGGTAAAATGAACCATCTGCATTTTACAGTTACTTTTGCTTACCACAGTAATACACGCCAAAAGCAAATATTTTGTTTACCAAAGTAATAATGGACTCATCACAGAATTATATGGTGGCTTTTAAGTCATAATACTTTTCATACAAAACGACAGGGTGCTGATGGCATCTAAGTTATATTGCAAAATTCATTTACTAAGCTAGTTCCTTTAAGTTTTACTTTAAAATCTGTAGCCATGAGGGGAGGGGAAGAGGGGAAAGAAAAAAAAAGAGAGGGAGGGAGATAAAACATAAGAGACTCTCAAAGACTAAGAACAAACTGAGGGTGAGGGGGATGAGGGAGGGGGGAGAGGGGGTGACGGGCATTAAAAAGGGCACATGTTGGGATGAACACTGGGTGTTTTATGTAAACCAATTTGAAAATAAACTATTTTAAATTAAAAAAAAAAAATCTGTAGCCATGAGAGAAGTTAAACGTTGGCCATTCAAAAATTGTCTGTGATTCTTTAAAAATGTTTGTGCTCATTTTTTCCTTTTAGCCTCTCTCTTCTATTCTCTGCCCTTCCCTACTCTGCTCTGAATCCCAAGACACAGTAGAGAGTGCATCAGTGGGGCTGCTATAACCTCTGGCTTTGGCAGAGTTTGGTAAGTGCAAGGCACAGCATGGGTATGGAGGATAGAGAAAACTGAGGCCACGGGTTTTATTCTCCCAATCCCCACTCTGTTTCATTATGTTTCTAATGGTAGCTGATTTCTCTTTAGCTACAATACCTGCTGAGTGGTACTTCAGTTCTTCTAGGTCTCTCCAGATGCACTGATTTCTCTGCTGTTTCTACCAGGATTCCCACTATACTTACCCCTGGGCTGCCTCACCCTCACTTTTGGTTCACTTAGCTGTCTTCTTTAAATTATTTTTCGTAAAACCATTATGAATACGCTGTTTTCTGCCACTACCCTGATACGATAATTGGTATCATGAGCAGGATTCTGTGACTGGTTTGCTCTCATATATGTGAGCGGACTGATAACTTGCTAGAGTGGCATCCCAATTTTCAATTTTTTTTTTACCAGAATGGCATGAAATGAATTACTAATTGAGCACAAATCATTGAGTAATTAACTGTCTTTGCCACTTAGTTGCTGTGGCAAAAAAGAAAAATGATGATTGCAAAGATTATGGGATGTCATGACTGCCTCTGACTATTCTGGAGAGCTTACACGAAGATAAATATATGTTCAAAACACTGAACTCTCAATTCATGTCACGGGTGAATATGCAGAAAAAGTTAACAGCAGCCTTACAAACTCCCCTATTTTTAGCGGCACAAGGCGGACAAGGCTAAGGATCAAACCTCAGGTCTAACTATAGGGGAGGCAGAATTACAATGTCAGTGAAATGGACAACTCGCCAAATCAGTCATGTTAAGGGAAGAAAACTTTTTGGGAAGGAGTTGAGCCACAGTAACAGAGATTTAGATACTTCTGAAATGTTCCTGGCAATGGAAGGAGCTGCTCGACTTCAGCTCACAGAACCAGTCTTTGTTTTAAAGAAATGTCTCAGTGACTTTGGGCACCTGCCTCAAACAGTATGCTGATTATTCTCAAGACCCAACATCACCATATCCCCTCATTGCCGCCAGTCTAATAATGAGAATTACACTTGAGTACTAATTACAGGCAAAAATGCATAGTTCCTTACAAAAGGAGAAACTGTATATACTGAATGGATTACAGGATCTTTGATAACTTCATTTGGCAAGAGCCTGGCGGGGGGGGGGGGGGGCGGGTGTTGGGAAACAACCTAAAGATGGTAGAGTAAGAGGAATTGTGACAGGGGACTAAGCCAATACTACCAGCATGGGAGTATTCACCAAAGATCCTGGATAAAATATGAAATAAAGTTCCGACGTGTGGAGGGGACAAATTTGAATCTAGTCACTACTGGGGTTTCATGCCCCTCAACTTAACCCTGGACCTAAATCAGTTTATATACCTGCAACATATTAACTTGGAAGGAGGTTTGGTTGTTTTGAAAAACTGCAACATGGCAACAAGTAGACACTGCAAATCTTCCCAAGCTTTCTCCAGAGGGAGTTCCGGCCATGAATCAAGGTTAAAATAAAAAAGCTCCGGGAAAACTTAAACGCCCAGACCTTCAGTACAATCTAAGATACAGGTAAGATTATGACTGAATTGACCTTACTCTGAAAAGATATGGTGGCTATGGGCCTTTGAATTTCTTCCACATGGGGAATGCATTTTCTGAAGTTAATAAAAAAAAAAAAAAAAAAAGCAGCTGACTTGTAAAGAGAGTAGCTTCTGAAGAGCATTCTCCCCAGTCCACTTACTCTCTTTCTCTCCCTTGTTGCCTTCAGAGAAGGAGATAACCTCTGTGGACTCTAACATGCAGGCTCCCCACCCTCTAGATTCTACCTGGGAGGTACAAACAGGATAGTTGAGAGCAAATGTTAGAGATAGGTCATTTATTTCTTGGGGTACCTCCTGCCTCACCGTAGTTTTGCCAGTGGCTACTTTTCTCATCAAATACGGCTTCTCTCAGACAGCCTCTCTCCCAAGGTTTTAGCTCGTCCTGGGTTATGGTAATAGCATTGATTCTCTGGCCCTATCGACTCTGGGTAAAATGGCATTCTGCTGTTGCTAGTCTCTGGGCTTTACCTTTTTTTATTTCCTTCACTCCCTGTACCTACTTTGGTATGTGGGTCTTTTCTGAAAGTCAAGCTTTCTGAAAGAGCAAAATATTCAATTTTTATAGTCTAACGTATCTTTTTCTCTTTTAGAGTACACTTTTTGTATCACAGCCAATAACTCTGCCTGGTAAAAGGAAAAAAAATAATTTTCCTATGGTTTCTTACAGAAGTTTTATAGTTTTTACATTATATACAGGTATACGATCCATTTTGAGTTAGTATTATATAAGATGTGAGGTATATATCAAGGTTAATTTAATTGCCTACGTACATCTAATTGTGCTAGCACCTATTTGTTGAAAACTATCCTTTATGCTATTCTTTATGTTGTGTAAGAGATTTAGAATTCCCAATTAGTCCTTCCCCTTCTTTGGGCTATTTTGTCATGTATTTTGCTTTTACAATGCCATAAAAGCACAATATGTTGTCACTATTTTTCTCTTTAACTAAATCCTGTTGAGTGTACAATGTGTTTCCTGCCAGGAAACTGATACTGTATCCATGTTCTCCTTTCCTCTAAGACTATACTGTCCAATATATCAGCCACTAGCCACTTGTGGTTAGATAAACCAAATTAAAATTCACTTTTTCAGTTATACTAGCCACCTGTCAAAGGCTCAACAGCTCTATGTGGCTAGTGACCACCTCGTCATATACCGAAGACCAGAACGTTCCCATGCTGGCAGGAAGCACTACTGGACAGCACTGCTATCCAAAAATATCTGTGGTCATATATTGTTGGACATATTAAACCTTATTAAATTTCATATACTTTGTACTGATTTATAGTAACATTATTGATTATTAAGTGATAAATTTAGCTTTGCCTGAATAGGATACTTGGGGTAATTTTTTACTTACTCTAAGGTTTGTAGGTAGCAGCCATTAAAGTCCTAAGTGAAATGTGTCAGGGATTTCATAGTTTCAAATATAAAGTTCATAGTTTGTATTTTTAAATTTTTTTCTAAATATAATTTATTGTCGAGTTAGCTAATATACAGTATCTACTGTGTGCTCTTGGTTTCAAGACTAGATACCCATGATTCATTGCTTACATACAACACCCAGTGCTCATCCCAACAAGTGCCCATCACCCATTGTCCCTTTCCCTCTATCCCCTCCATCAATGAAACTATTTTTTACCCTTCCCTTCTCCCATGTTCTTCTGTTAAATTTCTCAAATTCCACATAAGAGTAAAAACATATGATACGTCTTTCTCTGACTGACTTATTTCACTTAGCATAATACCCTACAGTTCCATCCATATTGTTGCAAATGGTAAGATTTTATTCTTTCTCCTTGCCAAGTAGTATTCCATTATATATATAAACCACTGTTTTTAAATCCATAGATACTTCTTTAAATGCTTTATTTCTCATGGATATGAGATTTTTTCAAAAATGGCATTTTAAAAGCATTGTATTTTTTGAGAAAACAATTTTTGAAAAAGTGTCTTCTTTTCCTTTCTGATTTCTAAAATTCATAGGGATTTTACAAGTGACACACTGAAAATAGTCAGAAGCAAAAATCCCTGGAAAAGCCAAAAACCAATTAGAAGACAACAGACAATATACAAAGCAAAATGTAATAAGCCATACGTTACTGTTTTCTCTATTTATAAATAATAGTATTTCTGAATACTTTTAATAATATTTTATAAAATAAATCCATTTTAAATTTAGAATTTTATTTTTTTTACTGAAGTATAGTTGACAATATTATTTAGTTTCAGGTATACAGTACTGTGATTTGATAACTGTACACATTATGCTGTGCTCATCATTACTGGGGCTACCTATCTGTCACCATACAGTGCTATTACAATACTCGAAAAGAATATTATTTACTATAATAACAAATTATAATATCTCCTAGAATAAAAGGAGTATTCCCCCCACCGAAGATGGCTTTTTGGGAGAAAAACGAGAATCTAGCTTGTTTTTAAAAAAATTTAGAGCAGAAGCTTATACATTTTTCTATTGTTCTATAACCTTCAAATGCAATAAAAACATTTTAAATATTCTTCTTTAAACTAAAATTTATTCTTATCATACATTCTGTCAGTGAAGATGAAAAGTTGCTCTCCAATAACCTTGTAGAATAATCTGCCTTCTATGTTTCCATCCTTCTTCGAGATCAAACTACCTGTTTACAGAAACGTTTTCTGTGAAAGGTTTACTTTAACGCAAAAGATTCACCCTAATCAAAACTTACATGTATGAGTGTAATGACTTTTAATTACAATTAAACAACTTTGCAGGATGTTTACTGAGTGTCCAGAATGGTATTAGGCACTGTGGGGTATGCAAAAAGGCATGAGAAAATAGCATTGTGGAGGAGTTAAGGTTTATAAAAGGCTCTATTTAGTGATTAATACAGTAGCACACATAATAAATTGGTGCAGGACTGATAATAAGTTCAGCATAACTTTCAGCACGAGTGAATCAGTTGATCTTTGAGAGGGGCATTTCCAGCTGAGAAAGTGAGATTAGAATGGTGGGTTGAAAATGATCAGAAGATGAGGTAGGTAAATGGAAGAGAAGAAGACGGTATGAGAAGATAATTTTGAGCATGTAAAACGCTATGCTGTATTTTAGTCTACAAGTACAAAACAGGGGAAAGACAACCCTCCACACAAAAATCTATATTTTGTGGTAAAGAGTCGAAACTTTATGTCTGCTATTTATGGACCAAGATATAAAAGATTCTATATGTTTTAAAAGTTGTTAATAGACTAGCCAAAAACAATAATCCCACTTAAAACATTAGAGTATACAGGGAGATGGGGCTCCTGGGTGGCTTAGTCGGTTAAGCAGTAGACTTCGGCTCAGGGTCATGATCTCACAGTTTGTGAGTTCGAGCCCCGCGTCAGGCTCTGTGCCGATAGCTCTGAGCCTGGAGCCTGCTTTGGATTCTGTGTCTCCCTCTCTCTCTGTCCTTTCACCACTCTCACTCTGTCTCTCTCTGTCTCAAAAATAAATAAAGATTACGAAAAATTAAAAAAAAGAGTATATAGGGAGAATAGTGATGGCTGGGACAGGTATATAAATAAGCTAAGTTTCATCTATGTCTGTGGGAATCAAAGACTATTGCAAGCATTAGGAGTATAAGTAATAAGGATTCATGAATGCAGTTGCTAAGACAAGTAAAAGCAAGAAAGGTTTCCAGTAACTGCCTCTGGAACAAGAGACTGAAGTGGGAGACTGTTGCTTTAGATTATACGCACGAATTATGCTGTTTAAACTCCCATCTATGTTGACTCCTTGAAAATGGGTGTATTACATCTAAGAGAAAAAAAGATGTCCAAATTCAGAGATACTTTGTGAAAAGTATCCTTCTCAAAATCTTACTTCGTTTAAAAAAGAACTGAAATACGTGTAGGAGGCATAGTGATTCCTCTAAGGCAAATATGCTGGGGAGTTAGAAACATGCCTTGTAATCTCACCTTAGTTTCCCACTTCCATATGTTCCATTGTTCATTTTTGCATCCAATTTTAATACATTAAAATGTGATTTGCTATTCATCGGCTTCATTAAAAAATGACTTCAGAATATATTCAAAACACCAAGCACAACAGAAAACCTTTTTCAAGTTAAAATGCCCCAAATGATTATACGATAATGAAATAAATCTGCATTACCCAAATTACTTTTTGGTTTGCAGCATGCTATGATAAAAATGGCTGCCAATACCAACAAAGAAGAATCGTAAACTTTTATTGAACTCTAACTATATACCAAACATCACGCTAAGATCCTGATTTGCAATATTTAACCTTCACAAAAATTTCTATAAAATAGGCAATAATATCACTTCTATTTTCCAAAGGAGTAAACGAAGTGTCAGAGCGATTATATAATTTGTCTATGATTTTATAGCTAGTATGCCTTAAAACTGAGATACAAAGTCGAGTTCTCTAACATCTGTGTGTTTAATTACTTTATTGATCCCTCCTCTTCCAACACCAAATATCATTAGTAGAGAAGCTGCCTCCTTATCTATTCTGAGGCTTCAACTCTTGTAACATTTGTGGTGACTAGACCCTAGTTGTCATAAATGCTTTTGCTACTGTATAAATCATAGACAATTTAGCTTGAGTTTTTCAAGTCCATTTACATGAAATTACAATCATGAAATTACAATAAATTTATTAGGTTTCACATTCAAAATCTACAAAGACTTAAGTAGTAATATCTAAGAGGGGTGAGAATTCAGGGAAGTGGGACCTAGGATATCAACTCCTGGTAATAATTAAAGCTGGTAAAACATCGCCAGAGGGAAATTTAATATAAAACCTTATTAAACATTTGTATCCTTTTATTCTACAATTCTAATTCTAGAAATTTTTCACTAGCTATAAGTAAGTTCACTGTAGTTGGGTTATAATACTAAAAAAAAACATGCTAAGTGTTTAACAGCAAGAAGACTGGTTTAAAAACTATGATGTCTCAGTTCGTTGATGTCATACCAGTTACAGGTGAAGCTGTGTAGGAATATTTGATGGCGCGGTTAATGACAAGAGAACAGTGAACACCTCTAGGTGGGACTATGGGAAAGTCTCTTTTTCATTTCTGTGTGTTATAAATTGTATCCAAATGTTTAAGTATTTGTTTTTAAAATAAAATTAACTGCTTAAAAACTTCTGTTCCTGTAGTGAGAACTTTTAAGATCTCATTTTAAAAAATCATTAAACAATTGTAACTATGTACGCTGAAGGATGTTAATGAAATTTACTGCGATGGTCATTCTGCGACATATACAAATACCAAATAGTATACTGGACACCTCAACTAATACATCATGTTAGATTATACCTCAATTAAAAAAAAAAAAAGAAAAATAATAATTACTTAAGCAAGATACCCGAATATGGGTTCCATGGATCAATGGACATCAACAGAGGTCAAGGAAGTTTCTGAAACCTCATGCAAAATATCCAGTGTTTGATAGTTTGGACACTCTTCTGCAGAAAAAAATATCTTATGTCCCTTCTCATAAACGCCCAATAGCTCAATCGAGTGTCAAAACTATTAATCCAGATACTGCATACAAATAAAATTAATTTAGTCTGCAATTTCTTTGGTTATACGGACAACTGTAAAATTCAAAGTAAATTATTTATATATAAGTCATTATTACCAACTAAGACAAATCGTTTAGTGGCTATTACACAGAGAAAATGTCAAAATATTTTTTGTGGCATTGGATTTCTTAAATATTTATCATACTGTATGTTTAATTTATCTATATTCATCTATTACTGGGTAAAATTTATAATAAAAGTATTCTTTAATATACAAGTAAGGCCATATTAATAAATCTACTTAACAGAGTTAAGACTGCAACAAGCTTCAATAACCAAAGAGGTATATACTTGGATAAAACCAAGACTCAGGTATATGACAATATGATATAGAGTGAGATCAAAAAACATTATATTTAATAAAATCTAAAATAATGCCTGTAAGATTGTTTCTATCTTTAATTCAAAGGGTAAACTGCATAATACAATTACCTCATCAATAGCTTTTTATTTGAAGTTTTAAAAGATTCTATAGTAAATATCATGTAAAACATCAACTTGATTAAAAAAATAAACACATCACTGCCCAGGACTTTATAAACAGAAATATTTCAGGTTACTAAGTTTGTTTTTGTTGTTTTTGTTTTTTGTTTTGTTCCGTTTTTTGTAGTTATAGTACTTTCTTAGTTCTCCAAATGATTGTTTGTCACCACAGGCCCAATTTTATAAACAATACTGAAGTCAGAGAAGTTCAGTAATTTTTATTAACTCACTCAGACAGGAGATAATAGAGTTGGGCTTCTCATGTACAGGTCTCTAATTCCCAATTCCAGAGAATTTACCAGATATGTGTTATGAGTTGACTTCCAGACATCTACCTCTAAATACACGTTATATGTTCATAATTATCATCATCATCATCATCATCATCATCATCATAGAGAAGTAAATCTTGATTTCTTTTTCTCACAAATACAGGTGGCCGGCTGAGCTGATGGCTTTCTGGTGATTAATCAGAGACCAATCCCATATTCTCCTCTGACTCCTTGGACTCTTCCTTTGCTTCAGCCTTGGCTGGGGCTGCAGCAGCAGGAGTAGGGGTGGTGGGAGTGGTTATGGGGCAGCAGCCGAGAGGCAGCTACCATTAATGCAGACGGATCTGCCAACAAGGACTCTTGACAATTTCAGCAAGTGAGAACTATAATCAGCCTACACAGACAAACTCAGGACCTGCCTGTATCCATGATGACAAAATGGGGTTCCGAAGCAACAGCTGGGTAACCGATCTGCAAACAGATGCTGACAACATTATGGACACTTTCGTGGAAGCAAGAATGCAGTTTCCTCTGTGTTGCCAAGCACTTCAAGGTTGTAGATGCTGCCACTGTCAGACACCTGCTGGGTGATCAGCCCAAAGGAGAAGGGGGAGGTGTTCAGCGGCGTGGCTTCACTGGCTCCCACTTTGTCTCTAATCAGCTGTGCATCACTCAGGGTTTCCATAGTGCCCCTGGAGATTTTAGTGGTTAAACCTAAAGCCTGAAAGAAGGAAGTCTTCTTAGGCCTTGGACCAGCACTTTGGGCTGGCACAGTGACTTCACATGGAGCTCTGGCACCAGCAGCTTGACCCTTATTGGCCAACAGCATGTCCCGGATCTCAGCAGGGTCTTTTTCAGTGAACACAAAGCCCACCCGTCCTCTGGATATGAAGCAACACTTTTTCCAGAGTTGGGTTGTCTTCCAGATGCCCTCGGACGGCCTCGTACATCATGACATGTCATATCATTAACAAGATAACCAAATAGAAAATGCCACGGATATCCACTAATTTTATGCATGTGAATAAGTGTTTCTATTTTAGTTAACACTTCTTGCTGAAAAGAAGACTACTTGTATAATTTTTTAACATAAAATATTACGTGAACATGTAACATTACTGTCTCTGATCAAAGAGTTAACTATCTTAGTGAAACCAGATGTTTGAAAGCTTCACCAAGGATCTTCTAAATGCGTGCAGAAACATACACGGGGTATAAGAGAGTAGCAGTGGCATTTCTCTGTGCTTATAGTAAATAAATGATTCATCAACAACCTGACAACCATAACTTAAATCCACAGCCTCTCCGTAGATTTATGTCAGATATTCATTCTCTTTCTCATGAATATGATTTGGAGGTTCTCCATAGGTTTAGAAGAATAACGATCACCACTCAAACCCTAACTAGGAAATATAAAAGCAAATTCTTTGGACTATTTTAGGAAATTAACTACCTCACAATTCTTAGAAAGAAAACATCTAAAGCGTATTTTTCAATGTAGAGTACATAAAATTCCCTCTATCTTTGCCTATTGATTAGAAACTTGTGCTTGAACCACTTAAGGAAGCAAAACATCTGTGTAACCCAGTATTTCCATGTGAATAAGCCGGCAGAGATTAAAAAGAAAAAAAAAGAAACATTTACACTGGCAAAGAAAAAAAAGTTAAGCATTTTTAATGAGAGTACTGCAGTCAAACACACTGGATTCTCTGGTTCTAAGTAAACTTTATCTGGATGAAACCTTAATGAAATTAAATCTAATTAATAGAACTTTATAAACAAAAATATTTGTTAAAAATGGGTCTATGAAATGTTGTGTGTTTTACTTTGAATTAATGGTAATGAGGTTCTGAGAGCTTAGTTATCTACCTCACCCAGAGATATCCCCCCTTTAAATTATGGTTTCTAAGCAATTTGACAGATACCACTGGCTTATTGTCATTGTTTCTATACCACAGTTTGATTGGGAATTGAAAGACAGAACCAAGCTGCTATGCGAATGTGTTTTCTGATATGAAAAGGTAAGGAAAAGTGAGTTTGTGACTAAATGGCGAAGCTATAAAATTAATAGTAAAATTACTCTCTAGTTATTTAAATGCTGTCTGAAAACATATGTAGTATAAATAAATGGACTATATAAATTAATATTTAACTTATAATATAAATCCAAATTCTGCAAAAATGGAAATATACACGACCTTTTTTTTGTTATATTTTCAAATTATGTACAAAAAACAACATGCACAAAATATTCACTTTTATTCCATTACCCTCAACAAGTGACACTATCACAGGAAATTTATGAAAAAGAAGAAAACAAATGGCAAATGAATAGAGGAAAACAAGGCTCGATCTTAGTGATCAGGGAATACAAATTAAAACCACAGTAAGATACCATTACACACTCACCAGGCTAAAATGAAAAAGGCCTGTTGGTGAAAACACAGAGCATTCATACACTGCTGGAGGAGGAGAGAAATGTAAAATTGGAAAACAGTTTGATGTCGTGTCATGGTGAATACATGCATACCTAATGACTCACTAAT
The DNA here is from genome assembly GCA_030068075.1 of Paguma larvata. Classification (NCBI taxonomy): domain Eukaryota; kingdom Metazoa; phylum Chordata; class Mammalia; order Carnivora; family Viverridae; genus Paguma; species Paguma larvata. The sequence goes on along the minus strand of CM057823.1, from coordinate 61,421,737 downwards.
TTCATCCCCAGTTAAATGGTGATAGATCAGAGTGGTACCAACGGAGTTAACGATGAGTGATTAGATTATTGATATTTTTAAAGGTAGAAGCATCAAGATTTCATGATTAATTTGCTAGGGTAAGAAAGAAAAGCACAAAATGCAACGTTAAGGTTGTGGTCTTGAGCAACTGGATGAATGGTGGTGTGTCCAGCTGAAATAGTGAAGCTATGGGCTGAGCAGGTCTGAGAGTAGGAAAGACATGATGAATTTCAGATGTCTGGTCGACAGTCAAGCAAACACGTACAGTAGGTGGTTGGACACACAAGTCTGAAACTCAAGAGAGAGGACTGGAGTAGAGGTAGAAATTTCGGAGTTGTTGGAATATAGACGATACATAAAACCATGTTACTGCTAAGGTCATTGAGGCAGAAAATGTAATTGGAGATGAGGAATGATAAAATGCAAAGCTTGGTTACAATTACAGTTAATGTTAGGAGTAAAAGTTACTATGGAAATGAAAATGTACACTGAGAAGCGATATATCTCAGTTACCTAGCAGCTACTGTTTTGGAAAGCTTTTTTAGCCCAGTAGGTCTGTTTCTCCAGTCTTCTATTTGCTGGGCACCACCATAATGGTCTTATGCTATCTAAGTTCCTCTATCCCTCATCTTCACTCTTCCTTCATGCCCACCTTACTGGAAATGCTCTAATTTTTCTGTAGAAATTACCCTCAAATCCTCTCAAAATCTCTAATTTGCAACATATTAGTTCAGGGCATTAAAGTTGAGCCTCATCCATGTATCTGTGAATTTCCACTAAAAACAAGTTCAATGTAATTGTATATTTCCATAGAGAAATAAACTTCATACAGAAGTCCATATATATATAATGGAAATTAAATGAACTAATATAAAATGTACATTGATATTTTGTTAGAGAACACCATAAACATAAGATCTATAGCTTTCATATTTTCATGCTCAAGAACCACAGTATTATTCCATATAAATGAATATAGTCACACAAAATTATGAATTATAAGTAGAGTCGCATTCTTAATGTTTATTTATATTAGAAAAAGAAGCATTTATGCAAACATTCTGTGTGACAGGCAGGGACTTTTCCATTTCTCTCTCCTCTATTTGCTATTCTTCCATAGTAAGTGCAGCACAGTTTTTCCATTCTCTTATCTAGTTTGAGAAAAACAGAGCAGGAAGGCTAGTGGTAGCTAACATGTAGTGTCTTTACTAATAAAACCCAGAGCCAGGTGTGGGGCCAGACAAAGGAAACAGACGTCCTTTTATTAGTACAAAGGGCACCTTTTCTGACCGAGCTGGGACTGTCAGGGCCACACCTAACTAGGAAAAGTGTGGAGCAGCAGTTTAGAGTGTCAGCAGGGGCAAAATGGTATATTCAGAGTTTAATTAAAGATTTTCTTGAAGGGACCATTCAAAGAAGTATGTGGAAAATCTACAAGAGATGGGGAAGCCCTCAGGGTGTAGGACCAATGGTAATTCATAACTCCTAAGTGTAAAGAGATCAGAATGTTACCAGAGAAGGGGAAAAGCTGAAGTGGTGGCAGAAGTGTTCCCTAATTGAGGCTAGAATGAGAGCTAGAACGTCGGAAGAGGGCAAGAATAAAATAAATATCCAGCCCTATTCTTCCTGCCCCCCAATCTTTGGCAGGTGCTGAGCACAACTGCAATCCAGGAGGGCAGACAGAAGGAGTGATGCAATACATTAAGGTCAGCCTCTCAGGTCCCAAAGGAAGAGCAGGGGATGATGGAGACTGAGTGTGCAGAGCAAACCAGAGTAACCAGCACAGGATATATATCTTTCTAGTCCATCTAATGTACTAACCATGTTTCTAGCTTCTGCAAACATGTGCTTTAGCATCTGCTCTACATACATCTACTACATACATCTTGCTGTGGACAGCCTGGTGATACACCTCAGACACCTGCTTTGACTTCTTGCCTTCCTTCCACTGGCCAACCTTCTTTCTGAGAAGAGTCCTACTCCTTGGTTCACACTTTTTAAAACAAAACTAACCAATTCAGAGTCCACACCCGCAGCCACCTCCTTTATAAGGCTCTTGTACTCTAGGCATCATCAACCCAGGGCCAAGTGCCAGAAAACCAGGGACAGCCCCTATTCTGCAGAGCCTACAAAATCATTCAAACTAGCCAGTCCTGAGCCTACCTGCACTGATTCACCAGTCCTTGCCCAGTCACGGTGCTACCAAGTATGGAACCCCCTTTTGTGTGGCATGCTCCCCTTCTCTTGGGAATTGTAGTAAACTTTCTTTTTAATGGTAATTGTCTCATGATCCACTGAGGCCTTACTGAGCCTCAAATTTTCTATTAATATAGTATATTTTAAAAATGGAATTTGATGGAACATTTTAATGAAATTTGTACAGGTGCTATATAGGCTAACAGTGGCCATGGATGATCACTTTTTTCTTATTATACTGTCTTCCAGATTTAATAGTTTGCTGTATCTCTTCCCTGATATCAGTTAGACAAGAAGCCAATAAAACAAAAACTTCCCTTTAGAAAATTACAGGATAGCATAATTATCTTTGACAAACTCCCTTCTCTCCCTGCCTCTTTTTCTTATATCCATTGGTCTCAACTTAACCCTATGTCTAGATAACTGTCTGCTAATTTGTAAATGATAAATTTATAAATCCTGTGGTATTATTTTATTAACATTATTTGACATAAAGTGATATTACTAAACCTTATTTATATTACTAAATTTATTATCTTCAGTTGTATCATTTCAAGTGCTACAATCAATGATTTTTGTAATTCACTAAGAATAGCTCATATAAAATAAAGCTAAAAAGAAAGGGCACTAATTAATAACAAAAGCACATAGCAGAGAATAAATCTCATTGGAAAGGTAACTATATGGTAAAGGCAGTGGGTTAATCCCTTATAAAACTAGAATGAAGATCAAAAGACAAAAGTAGTAAAAATGCTCATGATTACAAAATCAGTTAAGGGATACACAAGATAAAAATAAGTCAAATATAATATCAAAAATACACAATATGGGGAGGAAAGTAAAAATGCAAAAGTTTAGAATGCAAACTGAAGTTGTTATCAACTTAAAATAAACTGATACAGATATGTTATTATATGCAAATTTCATGGTGACCACAAAGTAAAAAGCCTTTATCAATATACAAAAGATTTTTAAAAAGGCATCTAAGCAACCCACCAAAGAAAGTAATCAAACCACAAAGGAAGAGAGGAAATACAAAAATACCTATCCTTCTCAAACGCTTCCAAAATATTAAAGAGGGAACTCCTCCAAACTCATTTTAAGAAGCCACCATTACCATGATACCAAAACCAGAAAAGGATGCCACATAAAAGAAAATTATAGGCCAATATCCTTGATGAACATAGATATAAAAATCTTCAATGAATTATCAGCAAAATGAATTAATCAATAAATTAAAAGGACCATACATCGTGATCAAATGGGATTTATTCCAGGAATGAAAGAATGGTACATTTGCCAATGAGTCAATGTGATAAACCACATTAACAGGAGGAAGAATAAAAAGCTTAGGATCATCTCAATAGATACAGAAAAAGCATTTGACAAAATTCAACATTCATTTATGATTAAAAACTTTCAACAAACAGGTATATAGAAAATAAACCTCAAAATAATAAAGGTCATACATAACAAGCCCACAGCTAACATCATATTCAATAGTGAAAAACTGAAAGCTTTTCCTCTAAGAACATCATCAAGACAAGAATACTAACTCTTACTACTGTTATTCAACATAGTACTCGAAATTCTAGCCATAGCGATTAGGTAAGAAAAATCAATAAAAGATATCCAAATATCTATTCAGGTAGCATATTATACACAGAAAACCCAAAAGATTCCATCAAAAAAACTGTTAGAACTAATAATCAAATTCATTAAAGCTGCAGGATACAAAATCAACATATACAGTAATCTGCTGCATTTCTATACACTAATTACAAACTATTGGAAAGAGAAATTTAAAAAAGTAATACTATTTACAATTGCATTGAAAGAATAAAATACCTAGGAATAAATTTAACTAAAGGAGGTGAAAGGCCTATATATGGAAAACTACAAGACATTAATGAAAGAAGCTGAAAAAGACACAAATAAATGGAAAGGTATTCTATGCTCATGGGTTGGAAGAATTAATATTTTTTAAATGTCCATACGACCCAAAGCAATCTACAGATTCAATACAACCCTTATCATAGTTCACAGAAATACAACAAATAATCCTAAAATCTATATGGAAATACAAAAGACTGCAAATAGCCAAAGCAATTTTGCAAAAGAAAAACAAAACTGAAGGCATAACACTCCCTGATTTAAACTGTATTACAAAGCTACAGTAATTAAAACACTATGGTATAGACATAGAAACAGATACATAGATCAATGCCAAAGAATAGAGAGCCCAGAAATAAACCTATGTATATATAGCAAATTAATTTACAACCAAGGAGCCAAGAATATGCAATGGGATAAGAACAATATGTGGAAATAATGGCACTGGGAAAACTGGACAGCCACATGCAAAAGAATGAAACTGAACTACTACCTTATACCATACACCAAAATTAACTCAAAATGGATTAAATACTATACTTGAAAATAAAACCTGAAATCTTAAAACTCCTAGAAGAAAACAGGTGGTAAGCTCCTCAACATAGGTCTTAGTGATGATTTTTTTAAGTCTGATGCCAAAACAAAAGCAACAAAATCAAAAATAAACAAATGGGACTATGACAAACTACAAAGCTTTCCACAGCAAAAGAAAACATCAGCAAAATAAAAAGGCAACCCACCGAATGGGAGAAAATATTTGCAAATCAAATATCTGATGAAGGCTGATATCCAAAATATACAAAGAATTCCTCCAAGTCAGTAGCAAAATAGCAAACAATACAATTACAGTATAGGCAGATCTGAAGACACATTTTTCCAAAAAGACATACAGATGGCAAACAGACTCTCTTAAGATACTCAACATTATTAATTATCAGGGTAATGAAAAACAAAACCACAATGAGATATTATCTCACGCCTATTAGAATGGCTATTATCAAAAAGACAAGACACAACAAGTGTTGGCGAGGATATAGACTATGAAAAGTATACCCTCGTACACGCTCGGTGGGAATGTAATCTGGTGCAGTCAAAACGGAAAACAGCATGAAATGTCCTCAAAAATTAAAAATAGAACTACCACATGATCCAGAAATTCTACTTCTATTTATCTGAAGAAAACAAAACCACTAACTCTAAAAGATACGTGCAGCCTCTTGTCTACAGAGGCATTATTTATGGGAGGCAAGATACGGTAACAGCCTAAGTATCCAAGCATGGGGAATGGATAAAGAAAATGTAATATATGGACACCATATGGTGTCTATGAACACTATATGACTTCTCTTATATGTAGAATCTAAAATAAAATCCAATCTCATAGATACAAAGAACAGACTGGTGGTTACCAGAGGTGGAAGGATGGGGCGATGGAAGAATGGGTGATCTGTTTTGTTTGTTTGTTTGTTTTTTAGTGCAAATAAATTGAATGATTTATTTGATTTCCAGTATTGGAAATGACAGCTGAAAAGAAACAACACATTTTTTTTTTTTTTAGAAACAAACAAAAAGCCTGGGATAACTTGCAAGGATGCCAACAGGAGGGCACAGAAATCACCTTGAAAAGGCTCCACTGGTCAAACCAGGGATAATTTGAGCATCAGAAATAAGAATGCCTATTTCAAGTGATTGAAACACATGAGATAAAAATAATAATAAAATAAATAAATGGACAATTAAATGTGATTATAGAAGATCATTAACCTGATGTAAGATGAAGGAAAACTCATTAATTGAACACATTTCAAATCTGTAGTCGATATAAACTTCTAACACATGGAATTTGAACAGATAAATTTATACATATGTGTGTATTAGATAAGGGAGTAAAATAATCTGTTCACCTCTCATCATTAATTTGAATAAATGGGAAAAGCTCTGTATATTTTCTTTTACTTTTTAGATTCAGCATACCCTGACAGTTTATTAATCTAGCTTTTTGAGAGGTTTGGAAAACTAATAGGAGCCACAGGCTTGGTATAAAACCTGCCTCTCCTTGTGGAACTTCTTACCTTGGAGTAGCAACGTGTATTGATTTTGACATGCCAATAAAGTTACATGGAAAGAAATTGGGTCAAAATTGCATTTACTGTGCAACAGTAAAAACCTACGCAACAAAATTAGGTGAAGAGTAGTGATATTCTTAACATAGAAGTCCTTTCTAAATGCTATTACCACCAAAGACACAAGGCTCATGTAATCACAGTTAGAAAAAAAAAATCTATCACATTTCCCAATTTCATACGGTCAAACACATCTACTCGCTGGAAGTTTCATTAGCAGAAAGAACAGTGCAGAGAAGGCACCCTGAAGTATGAACTTTCATCTATTATTCACTATGGCTGAAGTTAATTTTCTGTTTAAAATGGTGTTTCTCTCCACACTTCACACTACATCAATAAATAAAAGCATAGTCCTATTACTTTCCTATTGTAGTTCAGTGCTACTTGACAGTAGAGTTTCAGGAATATTAAATGAGTACTTTAAGAATTCTTGACATCTGGTTGAAGAAAATGGAAGTGTTCTATATTATAAAGCATTTGCATAGGTGAATTTTTCCCCACGCCAAGTACTGTAAACCTGAGTTCTAACCTTATATTTAAGACCTGTATGGGACGCCTGGGTGGCTCAGTTGGTTAAACATCGGACTACGGCTCAGGTCATGATCTTTCAGCAAAAATGTTCGAGCCCCGTGTCAGGCTCTGTGCTGACAGCTCAGATCCTGGGGCCTGCTTCAGATTCTGTGTCTCCCTCTCTCTCTCTGCCCCTCCCCTGCTCATGCTCTCTTTCGCTCTCAAAACTAAATAAACATTTAAAACAATATTTTAAAGACTTTTACAAATGACCAAGTAAAAGAGGCTAAAAATATCCATATTCATCTTGAATAATGTAAGTCCACCAAATGAACTTTTTAGTATATATATTCATATGTGTATTTATATTTATGTAATTAATCTATATAATTATAGATACAAGAATATTTGAAATAGGGGCACCTGGGTGGCTCAGTCGATTAAGCGTCTGACTCTTGGTTTGGGCTCAGGTGATGACCTCATGTTTCTGAGTTCATGTCCTACATGGAGCTCCGCACTGGCAGTGTGGAGCCTGCTTGGGATTCTCTCTCTCCCCCCCTCTCTCTCTGTCCCTCCCCTGCTTACACACACATACTCTCTCTCTCAAAACAAATGAATAAACTTAACAAATATATTTTAAATATACTAAATATTTAAAAAATGCAAAACTGTTTTTGAAATTATTTCTTTTTAGGCTCCTCAGTGGGGATGAAAGCGTGCTGATGGTTGATAAATAGATTTTTAAAAGATGTGAATGTTAAATATATTTTAAACATCAATATGGTTTTGGATTTTTCACTGAATATATACCTGATGATGTTTTCTTGTTTCTTCTTTATTACTCAAAATAAGAATTTGTTCAACATAAGCAAATATGTTTGTTTTACTTATATCTCCTGTATTTAAAAGAGTGGCTTTATTTTGTGGTTGGAGAGCTTCCAAGCATAGAAACTGAATTTAGAAAGTAACACTATTTTCTAAGCAAGTGATTACAGAATATAACCAGAAAGTCTGAATTGTGTAATGTCATTCTGATGAGTTTGGCTGAAAGACCCTACCTTTCTAAAGTTGTTGCCTATTTTTACCGAATATATGTTCGCTACCACCTTTCCTGAAAGACTGCAGTTTTACTGGTTCTCGTGACTAATTTCAGTTTGAAATCTCATAGGTGCTTATAATAACAATGTTAATAGAATCAATGTAATAAAACTATTACCACGTATTATATTATGAAGCCAACCATGCCAAACAGCTTCCACTCTCAGTAGGTGGCAAATACACTTAGATATCTGTCATACATGTAGAATTGAATGGCTGGCATTTAAATGTGCAAAGCGAGTATTTTTTTTTTTTTTTTGGCAAGAAGAAAATTAAACTACGGGTAGAGCTATGAAGCCTGTCCCAGTCACCAGGACCTCCACACCCATTGGACTCCTGTCAGGAATCTCTCCCTCCTTCACCCACCACAGCACTGTATCTACACTTTCTGTCATGGCACTTAGACTTTGTATCGGAAATCGTTGTCTTCTACATGTTTATCTCTTCTTTTAACCTGGAAGCCTGTTGTGGATAGGATTCAGGTCTACCTCACGAATTTACCTGCCACAACTACCACCATAGTAATTCCTTGGTTAATGTGCCCTTAGCAATTTGTTGAGTAGACGAAGGCATTAATTGCAGAGGCAAAATATACATGCCTTATAACAAAGAGCACGTATTTTTTTATGAAATTTTTTCAAGATTTATTTATTTTCAGAAAGAGAGTGTGGGAGGCGGAGAGAGGGGGAGAGAGGGGGAAGGGGGGGAGGGAGGGAGAGAGGGAGAGAGGGGAGAGAGAGAGAGAGAGAGAGAGAGAGAGAGAGAGAGGAGAGAGAGAGAGAGAATCTGAAGCAGACTCCGCACTGTCAGTCCAGAGCCCCATGCAGGGCTTGAACTCATGAACTATGAAATCATGATCTGAACCGAAGCCAAGTTAGATGCTTAACCAACTGAGCCACTCAGGTACCCCAACAAGAGCATTTTCTCTTTATTCTGCCAATAGCATAGAACTATGGTTCTCAGAGTATGGCTCCAGAACCAGCAGCATAGTATCACCTGGGAGTTTATCATAAATGCCATAAATGTCATAAATGCCAATTCTGATCCTGATACACTGAGTCGGAAACTCTAGAGGTGGAGCCCAGCAATCTATGTTTTTGTAAGTCTTCCTAGGGATTCTGATTGGGCTAAGGTTTGAGAACCACTGGCCTGCAGAGTCACGGCAGGCTCATACTCTTTCATTTGTTTTTCTTTGTAGCTCCCATAGAATACTAAGTAATCTTATTTCCTAGAATTAAGATGGGTATGGTATAGGAAAAGAACTGGTGCCATAACCAGATTTAAGGGATCAACCTCAGCTTATAAAAGGAGACACTTCTCCCTCCTACCGTGATTTATCACGTTATCTATTGCCACTGCCCTCTAGAGACACCAATACTACCGTAAATGATATAATCAACAGTTCTCAATGTATTCCTCTTAACGTTGTTTCCTGAAAGAATGAAAAATGGTTGCCATGGCCTCCCATCTTTCGTCCTTAGAAGCTGTTCATCCTGGGCCAGAATCCAAGAATGAGACCCCTCTTTCCCTCCAGCTTGAGTGTCACTAGGCTAAATGAGTAATGATTCACATTCTCATTAAAATAAACTGTTCTAAGAGGCAAGGTTAGACTCAAGGAACGGATGGCAGATACCAGGAATGAGGCTTCAGAATGTCTCTAATAGCCTTTCTCAAACCACCTTAGGGCATGCTCTCTCTCTTTTTTTTTTATTAAATATAATTTTCTTCACCAATCCTAAAATAACTAAAATGGGCTGTCTGGAAGTACGACGCAGATGGAACTTAGATTCTAATGGTCACCACATATAAGAAAAGATAACCTTGACAACAATGCAGGGAAATGGAAATTAAACTAAGGACCCTCTGGTAGTTTTGGGGATTATGGAACTGATGTGGTTCGGGCTGCAAATACCTAAGGTTACAGAAGTGTACATACACACATACACAAAGAGTCAATATTACTCTATGAAAATTAAAAACGGGTGCCTGGGTGGCTCAGTCAGGTAAACATCCAACTCTTGATTTCGGCTCAGGTCATAATCCCAGGGTCATGGGATTGAGCCCCATGTCGGGCTCTGCACTAAGCATGGACCCTGCTTGGGATTCTCTCTCTCTCTCTCTCTCTCTCTCTCTCTCTCTCTCTCTCTCTCTCTCCCTCTCTCTCTCTCTCTCCCTCCCTCCCTCCCTCTCCCTCTGTCTTTCTCTGCCCCTCTCTTCCACATGCACTCTCTCTGTTTAAAATAAAATAAAAAGAAAATTGAAAGAAAAAATCAAAGTATCCCAACAAATCTCAAAAAGAACCCAATCAATCCAAACAACCAATTAAAAACAAAAACAAAATAAGGACCCTCTAAAAGATTCTAAACCTTCTAAATGACTGCAGCTTTGGTTAATTTTAAATTAATGTTCTCTTAGCAAATTTTAAAGGTTCTGTGATTCAAGCTTAGTTAAGTTTTCTTTTTGTTTTTGTTTTTTTGTTTTTTAATGCAGAAATAATACAATTACACTGATGAAGGTGTTGTGGCTTAATTTAATAAAAAACAGCAAAATATACTGGACTCATAGGAAACAAAAACTGGTTAGTCCTACAATATACTTCCTCCTCCTAATTTTTTTGTCATTATTGTCTCAAATATAGGCAAACGATGATAGATGATTAGATTGTAGATAGCTATGTGAGGGCAAAGATATAGGATACATGAGGGTAAAGATATAGGTTTTTCTATTTTACACATGCAGCAAAGTATTTGAAACATAATGTCAAGAACTAAAAGGGTCTGGAGTTTTAATCTATTCACAAGCTAACAAACCTAGGCTGCCTCAGTTTCAGTTTCACAGATGCTGCAGAAAACACAGAATTTCTGAGTCAGAGACAAAGGCAGTTAGTTACTCATTGCAATGACACTACCCAAGTATTATCACTGTCATGCGCCAGTTTCCTGCACCCCAAATATCACCCCAATACTGCCACCAGAGAGAGGTGACACCTGCATATGTAGTGGGCTGCATTACAGGAGAAGAATCTCAATCTTAATTCCAATGTTTATACTAGGACTTTGCTCCAGAGAAACATATTACCTTTATTATACTGGACAGCCAACAAATCCTTCTTTCCTAGAAGAGAGAATATTTCTATTTTCAAAGGCTGTTTGCCTTGGGAATATTCTTGAAAAGATCTCCCATAACAAAAGCTGTCCGTGCCTCTGTTCACACGATGTGCCGAAACACAAAAGGCCCACAGAAAATTGTCGTCCAAAACAAATAGGTGCTCGTTTCCAGTTTTTGATTAATTGATGCAGAGAAAATTTATCCAGTATCATCTCAGAATATTATCAGACATTAATTATTGCTATATTCTTAAATGACCAATATGAAGATAATAGTTTTCATATTTCCTAAGTCATTAAACACTTCATATGTCTTTGCTCTACACTAAAAATTATAGCTTATTAGCAGAAATACCATCCTTATCCTGTAATGAGTTTATAATTCAAGATAAGGAGTATTAATAAAAAAAACAAACTATTAGACCCTAAAATACATGAGTCAACATGAAGAATATTATCTTCAAGACACCACTGCACTCTATGAATGCAAAGAAAACTGAATTACATAATTAGAATGAGGATTAGTAAAAGTAACCATAGAAATATGGCCATCTAGGGCAAGGAGAAAGAAAACAGCCAGTTATTCCGATGCAAGCTCACAAAAAAATTATGGGAGAGAAAATACTTTCAGATATATTTAAGAGAAATGGATATCTTGATGGAGAACATGAAAATATATGTTAAATACAGATTAATATTTTTATAAAAAGGTTTCAAAAGTATGTTTTATTAGAGTTTAAACCTAAGGACAAAAAATCACTGCCACAAACTTAATTATATTAAATAAATGAATATTCCTTAAGGAAAAGTAAGCCTTCATAAGTTATTAAATATAAATACATATATTTGAAATAAAGGAAATTTGCTTAAAGGCATATGTGAATGAATTTTGCTAAAACACTTATTTTGTTACTCTGCTCACAATCCTAATGACGTCCGTATAAATAAAGCCCTACCAGTGTACGTCTGGAAAAGCTGAGAATGACCTTCAGCTGACGGCGTGGAAAGACAGACCTCAGTCCTACAACCACAAGAAAATGAGAATTCCACCATGAACGAGCTGGGAGCGGACTTTCCTCCAAAACCTCCAGATATGAGCCCAGGCCAACCGATACCTTGATTTGAGTCTTGCGGGATCGGGAGCTGAGTCCACATGGACTTCCGACCTATTGAACTGTAAGATCATGAATGAACGGTTTTAAGCCACTATCTTTGTTGTAATTTGTTATAGCAGCAAGAGAAAACTGATACAGTGACATACCCCTATTTTAATTTTGCAGGATTTACTACTGTGCTCACCCTCCATCTGACCACATATTCTAATTCTCAACTATTCTCTTTTTTGTTTTCTGAACATACATATACTTCCTGAACCACATTGGTGGGTCTTTGCTACTGAAGAGTCATATTCATCTCCCATGGCTTAAATCCTGAGAAAAACGATTTCATCTTTGACTATCTAGGTAAAGAAATTTCTAATTTGATAAATTCCAATGTTCATATGATACAAAGCCACTTGTGGGCAAATAAATATTTACTGCCTTTTGTTTATCATTGTATTTTTGCATTTATCTTATTTTCCAATTTACATTTAAAGCTCCTAAAGGAGAAAGACCTCAATTTATCTTTCTATGTGACCATCTTCTTTCTTAAGGCAGTGCCTATTACATCCAAAATGCTCTGAAAAGTTTACGACAGGTAATATATTTTGGTTCTGTCTACTAAAAAAAGAAAAAGCAAAAGCCAAAGCAAAACCATACCTCACTAGATTTGAAATATAACATCATGTTAATAAAAGTTAAATTATAAAAAAAACCTGTCCTTGGTCTTCTGTCAGATGTCAAATTCCCAAATTACCTCAGAAGCACATTCGTTCTCAGTTCTGATTTTATAAAAAGAAACTTTTTAAAATCAGCTTAAACACATCTACACTCTTATTTCTGATTTACACTTTAAATCCACTAGGCACATCCATCAAACTCAATACTTAATCTCATAAATGTTGATGCCGAATACTGTAAATTATTCTACGCTAACCGATGAACCGCACCATTACCCGGTACCAAATTAAAATTCAATAATATAAAATAGTTTATTCAATGTAGAAAAAAACAACTAGTGATCTAAATAAGTGATGACTGATAATTTTAGAGAGAATTTGAACAACAAAAACTTTAATCAAACAATCTAAACAATCTTTACATTGCCTGCCAGCTCCTTTTTCCGAGCACTTCTTAAAAAATGAAACACTTAAAAGGGAGCCAAAGGTAAATGCCCCTCGTTTACTTGCACATCTTCATTCACTACGTCTTGGACACAGTGTGTGTGTTCACTTTTTTAAATTTTATTTTTCTTTTGAGAAAAAGAGAGAGAGAAAGAAAGAGAGAAAGAATGAGAGCACGTATACACATACAAGCAAGGGATGGGCAGAGGGAAAGAATCTTAAGTGGGCTCCAAGGCCAGCATGAAGCCCCACCCGGGGCTCGATCTCCCCCACAACCGTGATATCATGACCTCAGCGGACATCAAGAGTCAGAAGCTTAATTGACTAAGCCACCCAGGAGTCGATTTTTTTTTTTTTGAGAGAGAGAAAGTGCATGAGTGTGTGTGTGTGTGTGCGTGTGTGTATGTGTGTGCGCGCGCGCACGCGTGTAGAGAAAGGGCAGAGACAGAAAAGAAAGAATCTCTCTGTTGGGTGCAGAGCCCAACTCAGGGCTCGATCCCATGAACTTGGAGATCATGATCTGAGCCAAAATCAAGAGTGGGATGCTCAACTGACTGAATTATCCGGGCACCCCATGTGTGTTCTTTTTTTAATGTTCTTACAGAAAACAACATAGTATAGAACTAACTTGCACTTCATAAAAATTCACTATGACTCTCGTTCTCTCCTGTATATGTACCATCATTGCTCTTATGGTCCATCAAAATTCCATTTCCTTTTTTATTTCAATTTTGCTCTTCTCATTCCTACCCAACCTTAACATTACAATTGTTTTCTTTATAGGTTTTGCCTTTGCCTTTTTAAAAACTGCATATCTCACTTTACCTAGCTTAGCATCTTGGCCTTATTATGCTGGAAAAACCTTTTAAAGACTTTCAGTTCTTTGGAATTTTGTCTCAGTTATTTTTCCCACTAGAATGTTCCAATCAATACAAATGAGCTACTGAAAGTCCCTCTCTAGAATTTATTGCCAGGGTAAAATTTTTCATCTTCTCTTCCTTAAGTAGGTTAAATCTTATCTCTTAGCTGCCTGTATAAAATATTTTATACACCTCTACTTATCTAATCTACCCCTACCTATCAGAGAAAAAAAAACATCAAAAAATTATCAATTCTATGAAATTCTCCTAGTCAGAAGTTTCTAATCTAGAGAATAAATACGCTATTAAAGCCAATATTTATTGAAACTTAACAGATGGCAAAAACCTAATGTATTAAATAGCAGTTACCAGTTCATAAAACACTTCTGGGTTTATTCCAACAATCTTGGGGAATATGTATAATAGCCCGCTTTTCACATGATACTGGGGATCAGAGAGTTTAATTAAATGGATTAGATTTACTCAGCTGTTAAGGATTAGGTTTGTTTTACCTTTAAAATACATCAAACATCGACATTTCCACATTGCTATGCCCTCATCTAAGCCACCATGATCTCGCAACTCAGTTACTGAAATTGTCCTCTCACTTCCTGTTATTAAATAAATGGTCCAGAGACAAGCAGGCGGCATGCATCACATGGGACACTGCTGGACATGTAGGGTCATAGTCCCTCCATGAACCACTGAACTAGAATCTACATTTTAATGGTATTCTTTGTGATCACGATCACAGGTCACATCAAAGTTTGATACGTATCATTCTAACTTACACCCCTACTTCTTCTCTGTCTTCTATTTCTACATAGCAACAGAGTAATTCTTTTAAAATGAGAGATTATATCACTGTTTTGCTGAACACTGGAGACCAGTTTGGTATCGGGTCTCAAAAAATTGTAATTTGCTCAGTCCCTTTAGCCTTCCAATTCTACTTCTCTGATTTTATCTTATATACAATGATGCTCATCTCAGAAGTATATATAAAAATGTCTATAAATTTATATGTGGAAAATAAATACCTGTTGGTTCTAATACATCTACATGATATAATAATGTACAGCCACAGATAAGCATATCTTTTACAGAATATTTAGCCAACTTAAGAAATGTACCTGACATACTTTTAAGAATGAAAAGTAGCTTAGAACACAAATATACAAATCGATAGATGATACACTCCATATATGGTGTGTGTGTGTGTGTGTTTACAGGTTCCTAGAACAGATAAACCAGAATGTTAATGGTGATCTTCCCTGGTGGAGAAAAAATTACGTTCTTATTCTTGCTTTTCTATATTTCCTAAGAGGCAGCATTTTGCATGTTAAAAATGTGCCAGAAGTTTTACTAAATGTGAAAATTTTACAAGATATGTGTTACTATTTTCTCCCTTACGAGAAGAGGTACCATGACTTACGGAGGGTAGGTAACTTTCCCTGGATCATGTAACTAGTAAGGAGCAGAGTCGGCATTTGTCTTAGGTCTGATGCCACAGTCCAGACACTTAATCATCACCTTACTCCTACCATTCAGGAGAAAACAAAAAAAGGAAATGTCGACAAAAGTATAGAAATAATACAGAATTTATAGAAAATTAGCCTGATTTCCTTCAAAATAAGGAGTAATTTTTAATACTTTATTTTCTAGGACACTTCTGCTCTTACCCACATAGCCCTCTCAAAATGCAAAAGAATTTTTATTTGCATCCAAACAAATATTGCAACAATGGTATCTCGGATATTGACAACATCCAACATCAAGGTGTGTGTATATAGGACTCTGACCTCCAGACAATAAATAACAGAAGTCCAATGATAATGCTTGCTTATTTATACAAAACAAAAACAAAACAAAACAAAAAAAAAAACAACAAAACACTAGTACTGATTATATAATAAGACAATTCCTCTGAAGTATGTTTCTATACATCTCATGACAGCTTTTTTTGTTTTGTACGATCTCTTCAAGGATGTTTGCAGGCAGGCAGCCTTAAGAAGTTAGAGACTGTGTCTCTTTCAAATCAGGATAATAAAGAGAATGCCTTCTTCTGAGGCATAGATTGGATAGGTCTGCCAATAGTTCCTTACAAGGTTAAAAGTTTCTGAAGTTCAGGGTTCCTCGATCGTGACACACACCTACTATGTGCACAGCACTCGCCTGGGTTGCTCCTCATCGCTCCCATGAAACTTATCAGGAAGGGTAACTGATAAAACTGAAGCTTTTTCTGCCTATTTGTCTCTGACCCAAAAGCCTTGAGTCCTCTGTCAGCGTCTGTGAAACCGGAAGACTAACTTCTTATCCTTCAAGCAAGGTCAAATCTCAGATCTAGGCCATCCCCCTGACACCAGAATGGGAGATCATAAGATTACCCCATGAGAGGGGATAAAAACTAATGAGGAGAATTAGAATAGAGGTATTTAAAATTATCCCAGAGTAGAACCATGAAAGGACTCCACTCACTGTAGAAGTTTCCTTCCAAAGCATGTTTTTACATCCGGGTGGCCTCTTTTCTTCCAGTGACTGTCTCATACAGCCTTTTCGTCTTTTCTACTTTTAGAATTCTTCTTAAAAAGAACATAATTAAATCTGATTTGATTGGATCAAGATTATTAAATACTTTAAAATATTTACTAAGTCATTGAGGGAAAGGTGTATTAATTTAAAGAAAATTCTGTGGTCTATACTACACAAGATATAGTAAAAAAAAACCTTTTTAAATTCTATCTGAAGAAACTCTATATAAACACGTAAGAAAGACAATATGTATTTGATATTTCATAGTTATCAATGACTCTCTCTCATGGCTTTAGATCTGACTATATGAAATTGTTGACATCTTAACATTTTTTTACCTGTAATGTTACTTCCTATATAACGCCACTCTCATACATGTGATTTCAATTTGAGAAATGAAAGCCTAATGATATTTCTCATTTCATGATGCCATTGTTTGAATACAGTAGAAGCCTTGCACAGTTTGTGATGTTGGCACACATGATGGTCACAATCGTGCTTGGCAGGGCAACACTCGATGTGAAAGAGAAAAGATTCAAGCATAACCCGTCCCCTAGTTTTCTAGTGTTTCTAAATTAGTTTTTGACCGTTGATACTTGGATCTTAGCTTTTTAGACCCAGGTCCCTTCTCCTCTAAAAGAGATGGTTTTCAGGGCACCTGGGTGGCTCAGTCACCTAAGCATCTGACTCTTGATTTCGGTTCAAGTCATGATCTCGCAGTTTGTGGATTTGAGCTGGGCATCAGGCTCCTTGCTGACAGTGTGGAGTTTGCTTGGGATTCTTTCTCTCTCCTTCTCTCTCTGCCCTTCCCACACTCGAGTTCATGCTCTCTCTCTCTCCTCTCTCACTCAAAAAAATAAACTTTATAAAAAATAAAAACTATATACAAGTGGTGATTTTCGTAACTGGGCATGTTCATCAGGAGGCATTTAAAGTAATAAAGACCTCACTGTGTTTTCCAAGTGTTTCTTCCAGTTAACCTTCTGAAGCAGCTCTTTCTCAGCCCACAAAGAAACAGTTCAAGTATCTGTCCGTTAGTATTTCTTTTCATATTTCTCCTTCTATTATATTTCCCTTTTTGGTTTCACTCTCAAAGATTAAAATGACCTTGGTGGCTCAGTTGGTTGAGTGTCTTGACTTCAGCCCAAGTCACGCTATCACAGTGTGTGGGTTTAATCCCCACATCAGGCTTTGCGCTGACAGCACAGAGCCTGCTTCTGATTCTGTCCTCTTCTCTCTCTGCCCCTCCCCTGCTCATGCTCTCTCTCTCTAAAATAAATAAACATTTAAAAAAATCTAAAATGATCTTTAAAGACCTCCCATTCAATCTCCTTTTCTAATGCAGGAATCATCTCTTCAACATCTGAAACACACCAACATTCAGACTCTGTTGTAAAAAGTGCAGGAATAAACAACTCAGTATGTCATGAAGAAGGCCATCTTGATTTGAAAAGTCTCTAATTGTTAAAGAGTTATTATTTATAGCATCATGTAATATGAATGTTACAAGTTACTTTGGGTTAGTCTAATTCAATCCTCTATTCAATCTGTTGGGGGTTATGTAAATGAGAGGAATAAAGAAATAAATAAGTGAACAAATAAAAAAGGTGCAGTAAGCTTGTGCAAACCTCAGTTAAGGTAATAACCCTGGATAATGGGACAAGATATTAGGGATGGGAAAGCATCTTGGATTGGGTGGCCAAGAATATCTACACGGAGGCCTTCTCTCTAGAACGCAGGCATCAGGTGCTAACCAAATATATACTTATTTTTAATGTTTTACTTATTTTTGAGGGAGGGAGGGGCAGAAAGAGAGGGGGACAGAGGATCTGAAGCGGGCTCCATGCTGATAGCAGCATGCCCAATGCAGGGCTCGAACTCATGAACTGTGAGGTCATGACCTGAGCTCCAGCTGGATACTCAACTGACTGAGCCACCCAGGAGTCCCTAAATAAATATTTATTAAATAGACAAATAAGCAAAAAGGATAGTAGTAGTAGATACATGTAAATTAAAATTGAACTTTTAATCAATGTAAACATTTTCATTTGCATTTAATGTATGCTAAGTAAGTAGCATGGATTAGGGGAAAGAATACGGTCCCAGAGTAATGATCCTGTGGGGACCACTGCTTTGAAACTTGATTAAATTTATAGTTACGCTATAGGAAAATGCACACATACATATGCATGCAACACTCTGCATCATCTTTATTTCCCCATTATCAGCTTTGCCAGATGTGGCTTGTAACGAGTCCCTGATTTTTTGAAAACCTTTGAATGTTAGATTTGAATGTTAGCTTTGTGCTTAACTAAAATTTGTTCTCCTTCAGTCCAGCCTGCATTATTGGTATTGCTCATCTTTGTCACCAGGAAAAGGTACAAACATCTACCTTGCAGAAGTAACTTTCAAAGAACTTCACAATGTTTCCAACTGCCTGAAAATAGCCGCAACAGAAATAAACAAACAAGTCCAACTGTAGCCTGCAGAAAGTCCTCTTTGAGGTTTGGATAGATACTGCAGTACTTGTCCTTGGTGGTTGGGCCATATCCTTCTGTCCCTTGTACCTTTCTGTAGTGCAACAATGCTCTGACTCTGTGTGCTTTCTCTCCTACAACCAATACCTCCATTTCTTTATTGAAGGGCTTCCATCAGACTGCCCAAGTCAACTTGGGCTGCGTGCTGCTGGAAGAAGAGTTAGCAGCTGGGAACTTCTTCTTGGGGGGTATCCTTTCACTGAAGACTGGCAGGTGTGGAGCTATAAATAATCCAGCTCTCCTGCTGTTGCAGGACAACGCAGAGGTGTGACCCACACTGGCTGAAGAGCTCTCCTGAGCATGTGAGACAAAGGTCCCATGAGACCTTTTTAGAATCCCACTTGGGTTCCTTCACTTCCTTCCTTCCATTCTCCTACCATGATTTTCTGGAAAGACTTCATAATGAATCACTTTCACAGGAACATTCTTGTCAAGGTTTG
The DNA here is from genome assembly GCA_030068075.1 of Paguma larvata. Lineage (NCBI taxonomy): Eukaryota > Metazoa > Chordata > Mammalia > Carnivora > Viverridae > Paguma > Paguma larvata. The sequence goes on along the minus strand of CM057823.1, from coordinate 61,402,199 downwards.
TCTCTGGGAAATCCAAACTAAAAATGTTAGGAGTGCTACCCATTTCCAATCTGTTCACTTAGAATAACAGATCGGGCAGGACTCACAACCAGGGCTGGCTTTATGCAATTGTTACAAGTACAATCGCACAGGGCTTCATGCTCAGAAGGAAACTTCACCACGTGGGAACGTGGGGGTTAAAACTTTGAGATTGCCATCTTAAAATTCTTAGTATTATCTTGGAATTTGTCTTTTGCTAGTGAACTCTGATGGAACAGTGGGGCAGGTGGCAGGGGGCTTGGGGCCTTGGATTATACACGACCCTGCATGTCGTCACCCCCCCCACCCCCAGTCCCCTAGGGCAGACAGGTTCTCAGCCTCTCCCTCTCATCCTGATCTGCCATCTGCAGCCACTCTGCCCCCAGAAGGGACCTAGGTGTGGGTGCAGGGAGAGTTGTATGGAATTGCAGCGTGGTGACCCAGACACTGTGAATTTGGCATCTTTCTGCCTGAGGGAATAGGACATTAAATATCAAATAAAAACACCATGACATTTCAAGAGAGAGACTGTAAAAGAAAACAAAACCTTTTTTCCTGCTTTTGACCAATTCTTGGGCTCCATGAATTCTATAGCTGGCCCTGCACAAGACTGCAGAGCCTTGATTGAAAAGTATTAACTTATTCGTACCACAAGAATATCCACCAATTAAGTCAAGCTAAAAAGGAATGCATCCAACTAAATTATTCTAAGTCAATTTGGTAGAAACTGTAGTTGCTTAACCCAACTTCCATTTCCTCCTCTCACCCTCAAGAACAGAGAACAGCTATTTCTCCAATTATCTCATATGATTCAGATTAGATTTTCTAATCTCCCTTGTATCCGGATATGGTCACTTAACTAAATTCTGGCCAGGGACATATAAACATATATGCAGTACAGGACTTCCATGAAAGTTGCCTAAAAGCACCTGAAGAAAAAAATTTTTCCCCATTTGTCTTACATTCTTCTTAGCGACTGAAACCTCTACCATTTGTGCTCTCTCTCTCTCTCTCTCAAAAACAAATAAATATTTAAAAAAAAAACTTAAAATACACCTCTTGAAATGTTGAGAATATAGCTGATAAAACAGACAACAGAGCAATGAAAAATATCTGTTTCGGATGGTTCTTAAAAAGTCTTTGGTGCAAATATTCACAGTATAGAAACCGAAGAGTCCCAATGATGCCTGTTGAACTTCTTTTTTTCTTTAATGTTTATTTTTTTTTTCATTTTGAGAGACAGAGAGAGGGTATGCATGTGTGCATGAATGAGGACAGGAGGGGAGGGGGAGGGGGAGGGGGAGGGAGGGAGGGAGAGAGAGAGAGAGAAAGAGAGAGAGAGAGAGAGAGAAGAGAGAGAATCCCAAGCAAGCTCCACGCTGTCACCATAAAGCCCAACATGGAACTCAATCAGCCCAAATCAAGTCAGATGCTCAACCAACTGAGCCACTCAAGCACCCCTGAACTTTTTGGTTTCTTAAAGTTGCAAATTCACACAAGTTGCCAAAAAATGCAGGTGCTTGCTCTATGCAGGGTAACAAGAATTTTTCTCCTGTTGACATCTGGCTTGGCATAGATAGTTCCCCATCTGAAGATAATAATGGCCTTAGCAGTTTGCAAAGAGGGCTCAAAGAACAGGAATTCTTCACTGATATTTGATGCTTGAACTTACGAGCTGATTCCACTGAAAGAACAGTGGCAGTCTCATCTAGTTGTATGTTGAAGGGAAATTAGAGCTGCCAATTCCTCCATGATTTACTTCAAAATATTAAAAGACTATCACTGACTTTGATATAAATGATGCCCTTAATAGAGGCATTGATTCAGTTCTGGAAATGTCAGGTTGGTTTACGAGGAAGCAAACTATATCCATATCGCTTCTTCTCCTTAGCCATGTGATAAGAAATTCTGGAGGCTTCAAGACAAGGCTTTTGTGATGAGACAAATTCAAGTTTTGATAATGTTTTAGCCTTTTCAAACTCACAATAAAATTCTACACGATTGGTACATTTTTTAGGACGGATAAATAAAATATGCTTCTTTAACTTTCTCAACATTATATAAGTTTATTGGGAAAAAATCCTGGCCATGTGAAAGACATGCAGCTTTAGTGCGCCACCGAGCTTTGCAATAAAAATAAAAATAAACCACATGTAGCTCTGCTATACTTTTTACGTTTTCCAATCAACCTTGGCCTGATGTAAATAAATACAGATGTTCATATTCATGATGGTTAGTACATTTTTGTTACTTCCCATCAATGAAATCTATCCTAAATGTCATACTGTGTGCAACTTCTATTATCTGATGATTTTCAATTGTACACTTGTTTTAAAGTAATAAAGATTTGATAATAAAATGTGGCTTTAATCTTTATCATAAAGATGGACAAAACTGAATAAACAAACCATTTTTGCAGCAAGTTCACAGATCGTAGGTATGTGAATAACCCTTTTAGTTGATTCTCGGGCCTGCCACCTAGCACTGACATAAACATTGTCAAGCTCTCTACCCTCGTTGTATCTCAGTGTTCTTGTGTATAGAATGAAAATTCTGTCTAAACTACATCAGATTATTTAGTATATAAGTCTATTTGCAAAATCAAATGATCTTAGCTTTGTTTCTGGGTCACATTGTCTATGTTATAGTTTTTGTGCAAACAAAATGAGGGAATTTTCAATCAAGTATGATCTCTTTTCCCCAAAATATCCATATTTTGATACGAGGTGAGCTAGTATAATGTAAAATCGTAAGAATTTAGCTAAGGACTTGGACTTTTATCTTGCCACAAGTTAGATAAACACTGGCTTTGAATAAGCATACGCTAAAAAATGTACGTGAGAATTTACTAGTGATCTCTCACTTCCCGGGATGGTTTCCAGCAATACTAACAGGAAACAGAACCTCAAATAAGTGAGGTGACGGTCATACGCTATTCTAATTTTCACAGATATTTCTTATTTTATTTGTAATCCTGGAATGAGATGTGATAAAGTGTACAAAAATATTCTGTGACCAATGGGAATAACAAATATTGCATAAAAATACAGAACCATGTCATTTCATGGATAATTGAAAACATTGAGGATTTTTACCAAGATAATCATGAGAGCTTTCAAATAACTGAATGGTTTTCATGTAGGAATAAAAAAGGCTCAACGTTCTTTATAATCTCCAAGGAATAAAACAAACAAAAAAGTTACAAGAGGATAAATTTCCATTCAATATAAGTAATAAGTTTCCATCAAAATTTTCTAAAGATGAATTTTATAAGCACCACTGGAGATATTCTTCTCCACCTTTCTCCTAAGCCATGTATTCTATCCTTTTCATTTATTCATTGCATTCTGATTTGATTAACGTGTTTTAGTAATCTCCTCCCCATCTTACCACTAACAAAAATTTTTTGAAGAGACAAGTTACACGCTGCTAAAATGGTCCTAAAACTTCCATCACAATTTATTAATCAATACTCTTTTGACAATGGTTGTTCAATCACTTACAAATCCAAACAACTAACTTATCACTGTGCGCTCATTCCTCAATTTGGTCTGTAAAGTCATCATAAGAGACTATTGTGGTCCTTCTACCTTTACAGCAGTCCAATAAACTATGAACTTAATAACAACAATAAAAGACAAAAAGGGACTAATTTTAAGACATTCACATCAGTTTTTTGTTGGTTCCCACTCACGATGCTGTTATTTCTACTTGCTCATAAGTTACTTTTTAAATATGGGGCACCTGTGTGGCCCCGCTAGTTAAGCATCTACTTTGGCTGAGGTCATGATCTCACGGTTTGTGGGTTTGAGCCCCGCATCGGACTCTGTGCTGACAGCTCAGAGCCTGGAGCCTGCTTCACATTCTGTGTCTCCCTCTCTCTCTGCCCCTCTACCACTCACGCTCTGTCTCTCTCTGTCTCTCAAAAATGAATACACATTTTTTTAAAAATTTTTTTAATACTTTCTGGGGCGCCTGGGTGGTTCAGTTGGTTGAGTGCCCAACTCGATTTTGGCTCAGGCCATGAACACACGGTTCATGGGATGGAGCCCCATGACTACAGCTAACAGCAGGGAGCCTGCTTGGAATTCTCTCCTCCCCTGCTCATGCTTTTTTTCCCTCTCTCTCAAAATAAATAAACATCTGTTTAAAAATAAATAAAATAATTTCTTTTAAAAATTGTCCTGTTATTTGGGTACCTTGTTTCTGAATTCCAACTTTCCCCGTTTTAACCATCTTACCCTTTTATCAATTCTTCAATTGAGCATGTTACCCCAAATATGAATAACTGATTTATTTATGAAACTTCTTTCAGTGCCTTAGGACAGAACTATGTATCCTTAGAACAGGATTTGTGAGGAAATGTCTATTGAAGTATTCTTGATGGGAAGAAATGAAGTAAATTTGTACTCAAGTAGCTCAATTTTGTCATCTGTGACCATTACATCATCTAGCCCCACGTAACGAGCCTAACTTCTTTTTATTTCTCATGATCTCAACAAAAGTTAGAGTCTTTTTCAGTGTGCTCAAAGTTTTCTAGCTTTTATCTTGAACTCTTATAATATACATATTATTCTTAAAATTTCAAACTGCACTTTTGCACCTCTATAAGCATTACAGCCAGAGAAAGGGAGTTGTTGCAAACATCCCTTCGAAACATATGAAATGGCTGTTGTTTTTTTTTTATTGTGTCATGTTACATAGGACACATAAGTGATATACAGAGGCCTTCAATAAAATCCAATGCTAATGTACCCTATGAAAAGTGTGCAGAAAAAATAAAGTGTGCAGGGCATTTCCCCCTCAGAAATTTGAGATGGTACCCATGAATTTTAAAAAAGTCTTTACCTAGAATCTTACTAGAATGTATGTAGACGTATAAAGCCAAAAGGAGGGTTCATTTAAAAACTTGGTTATTTGGTGATGGGGGAAGGGTTCAGTGTACATTCTCTGTAGGATGACAGCATATTCTGATGAGCCTAGGACAATGGTCCCCAGGGGACTATCACCTTAGTCGGTGCTTTTCTTCCTCCCAAAAGTAGCATGGTTTAAATGAAAAATGACATATTTCTCCTAATTCTATATCATGATGTTCTCCATTTAGAAAGGTTTTTAAGAAGTTCAAGGCGAATTCTATTCCCGTATACTAGTAAGTAATTAAATACCTGTAAGGCAGTCAGTCACAATGCCCTATTGATGCTGGGTCAAACACCCAAATCCATTGTTAAAGTATTCAATAATGCAATATAAAGATCTGCTCTGACCCTGATCTTTGAGCTATAAATTAATCAGGTTTAGAGTTTGATAAGTAATCATTAATAAGCAGCATTTCATCTCCCCTTCAGAGTAAAACATCTCTGTTCTTTTGTACGTGATATAGTCTGTAAAAGTAATAATTATCAATAAGTATCCTTGAAAGTATTTACCAATGCTCTTCAAATTTAAAAGAAATAGAAAAAAAGAACCAGAAGGCATAATTCTTCTCTAGCAGTTGGGTTTTTTTGGTATAGGCTATGAAGTTTTCACACATAAATGCTGTAAGTCAAAAATTTATATTTTCTCTATGATTCATCTCAAAACAAAAATAGTGATTAAAAATATGTTTTAAATATAAGGAAGCGTTAAATATTAAAAATATACAAAGTATCTTTTTCTATCAAGGAATAAAACTATACTTATTGGGGCACCTGGGTGGCTCAGTCGGTTAAGCAGCCGACTTCGGCGCAGGTCATGATCTCACGGTTCGTGAGTTCGAGCCCCACGTCGGGCTCTGTGCTGACAGCTCAGAGCCTGGAGCCTGCTTTGGATTCTGTGTCTCCCTCTCTCTCTGACCCTCTCCCATTCATGCTCTGTCTCTCTCTCTCTCTCTAAAAAATAAATAAACATTAAAAAAATTTAAAAAACACTATACTTATTAATCTCACTTGCATTTAATGAAAGGTTATTTTATTTAATAAGTTTTTTTAAAAAATAATGTTAATAAAGCAACTATAGACAATGACATTTCCCTCAAATTAATTCAACACGCTATAATGAATATTTAAAGTTTTGTTTTGTTCCTTTATTTGAGACACTTTGTGGTTCTTAAATCTTTCTATAAGAAATCTTCCCAGGTTGTTACTGACAACCCAGAGCTTCCTAGTGATAAATTTTCCTTTAAAAATTTCTCACCCCGCTGTGTGTTTCTGGCTCCTACTGCAAGTATACACTACATGAAATGAAACTTTATACCTTCTTCTTCCCAACGACCCTTCTCTGATCTGAAAGAGAAGTGTTTCATTGTGTCTTTTATGAATTTTTAGTGCTGCAAGAAAGTGGAATTCATATCAAATAGATCATTCCAACACCAACAATGCAGACCATCATCTGTAGATTTTCTTCAAAAGATACTGAAACCAGAAAGAGGAATAATAAAAGCATTTTTGCTCTGCAGTTTGAGATAGTCAAAATCAGCGGGGGGGGGGGGGGAGGAGTCGTTTCTGACAGACAAAAGGCATGACTTCTTCCCTACCTATTTGATACACTGAAGGAGATAAGCAGTGAGGGGCATGGGAACTGCTGATATGAGGTGATAATATTTTTCCTACAACAAATATAAATGCTTTACTATTTCCTAATATTTATTCACACATTCCTGGTAGTATGATTAGTCATTACATAATGCCTTTTCTAGAAGCAGATAAACTTTAAGTGTTCTCATTATTCTCATCTCTCTGAAAGGAAACTTTAAGCATTATCTCCTTTACAAAAATGAGAGCACTAAAACCCTGAAGTTACATCATTTTCTCTAGTAAAGAACTTTATTAGCACCCTAGATCCTCGGTTTCATATGAAATTATTAATTGATCAAGACATATGTGTCGAGAACCTATTAATATAAGTGATTATATTCAGCAATAAAGAAGATATAGAAATGTATGAAATCGTGCCATTTACAACTACGTGGATGGAACTAGAGGATATTATGCTAAGCAAAATTAGTCAGTCAGAGAAAGACAAATATCATATGACTTCACTCATATGAGGACTTTAAGATACAAAGCAGATGAACATAAGGGAAGGGAAGCAAAAATAATATAAAAACAGGGAAGGGGACAAAAACATAAGAGACTCTTAATATGGAAAGCAAACAGAGGGGTACAGGAGGGCTTGTGGGTGGGGGGATGAATTAAATGGGTAAGAGGTATTAAGGAATCTACTCTTGAAATCACTGTTGCACTGTATGCTAACTAACTTGGATGTAAATTAAAAAAAATAATAAAAAAATGTATAAGAATATTTGCCTCATAGCTGAACTGGCTAAATAAAATAGGAATATACATTACCAGGTGATATCAAATTAGTAGTTGTGATATCCAGTACAATACAAAAAGGAGAGAGTCTGATGGTAACAAATTTTAATATAGCAGGTGGAATAGTAATGAGTCTTGAAGAATTGTAAAATTCAAATAGACTTAGAAGGAGAAGGAATTTTGGAAAAGGCAAAAAATAATGTAACAGTCAGAAACAAAGTTTTTCCGAAAGAGTGACTTGTGCAAACACCAGTAAGTTATGATTTATGAGTTGAGTTTATGAATAGGCGCATGAGCTTTGGATGTACACATTAGGGACATAATATGAAAGTTTTGAGCATTAGGTACAGACTTTCACATCATCTCTGCCATATTGAATGTTGCGTTCTCCCAAAATTCGTATGTTGAAACCTAATCCCCATTGTGAGTATTGAGACAAGGGGACTTTGGGAAGTGATTAAATCATGAGACTGGATCCCTCATGAATGGGATTAATACCCTTATAAAAGATACCCCTGAAGTATCCTCACCCTTTCTGCCAGAGCAAGAAAATGGCTACCTATGAATCAGGAGGTGAGCTCTCACAAGACAATCAATCTGCAACAGCTTGATCTTGGATTTCCCAGTCTGCAGAACTCTGCGACACAAATTGCTGTTGTTTATAAGTAACCTAGTCAGTGGTATTCTGTTATAGCAGCCTTAACTAAGATAATCACATAGGAAATTAAATTCCACTGAATTTTGATGAAGGGTAATACGCTGAACACAATATTTCAGAAAGTTAAACTTAAAATAAGTAAATAATAAAAACTGGTACTTGCCGAGACCTTGCTATGGATCAATTTGTTGCCAAAATGTTTCCATGAATATTTAATTTAAAAGTGATTTAAAATTTTTTTATTTACTTTTAAAACAGAGAGAGACAGAGCATATGTGGGAGAGGGGCAGAGAGAGAGAGAGACAGACAGACAGACAGAATCCAAAGCAGGTTCCAGGCTCCGCCGAGCTGTCAGCACAGAGCCCGATGTGTGGGTCTCAAACTCATGAACTGCGAGATCATGACCTGAGCCAAAGATGGACGCCTAACCAACTAAGCCACCCAGGCACCCCTAGTGATTTTTTGAAATAAATAAAGCCACAATGCAAATGAAGCACTGAGTTCTTAGATGGTCTTTCGGTATTGAAAGACTGAATATACAAAGGAGCACTCGCCAGACCAGATATGGCAACAGAACTCTGATCTGCATAAGAAGTCCAGGAAGCCACACTATAACTTCTGCAAAAAAACCAGGCCAAAAGAACAAACCTTTGCATCGACTGGCCCAGAACAGTCAGGATTTGATCGACGACTCATAAGTTGTTAGGGGGTTTTTATTTTGTTTAGTTTTGCTTTGTCCCTGCCTCCAACTCAGGACCAACAAGAGAGAGCTAAATATGCTCCCCAGACCAATCACAGAAGAGGCACTGCTTCTAGTTAGACTGCCTCCAATTTACCATGCCAATAAATGCCAATCAGAGAATACCTGAAACCCCGTTCGTTCATTATAAAGCTTTCCCATGTGCCTGACTGCCTCAGAGTCTCTGTCAAATGCCAGTGATGGTGACTGACTCCCTTGATACAGCAAGCTCTGAATACATACCCTCTGTCTGATCTCCTTGGAGTGGTCTTCATTCATTTCTACAGAAGGCAACAGGTAAACAACCTTTCTGGAGGCGAATATAGAAACGCATACCACATCCCTGTGGGGAAAAGGAGCCCTTGTGCACTGTTGGTGGGAATGCACACTGGTGCAGAGACTGTGCAAGACAGTATGCAGGCTCCTCAAAAAATTAAAAAAAGAACTACCCTATGATCCAGTAATCGCACTACAGGGTATTTGCCCAAAGAATACAAAGACACTAAATCAAAGGGATACTGATACCCCTATGTTTATTGCAGTATTATTTACAGTAGCCAAGATACGGAAGCAGCCCAAATGTCCATTGATTGAAGAATGGATAAAGAAGAGATGGTATATGTAAACAATGGAATATTACTCAGTCATAAAACAGAATGAAATATTGCCATTTGCTAATATATGGATGGATCTAAAGAATATAATGCTAAGTGAAATGAGTCAGTCAGAGAAAGACAAATACTTTATGATTTCACTCTTATGTGGAAATTAAGAAACAGAACAAAAGAACGAGGGAAAAAAAGAGAGAGAGAAACCAAAAACGAGACTCTTAACTATAGAGAAAAAATTGATGGTTACCAGAGGGGAGGTGGGTGAGGGGATGGGTGGAATGGGCGAAGGGAATTAAGAGTACACTTACTGTGAGGAACACTGAGTACTAAATGGAATTGTTGAATCAATGTATTGTACACTTGAAACTAATATAACACTGTATGCTAGCTATACTGGAATTTTTTTTAAAAAAAGGTAAAGAATAAATAAATAAAAATAACATTTTGTTTCTTCTTAAAAGAAGAAATAAGTATCACATCCTTGAATATGGGCACAAAGTTTAATCGGTTCATTCTAATTCAGGTAATTTACCCTAAAAAATAAATACAAAGAATATAGAAATATACATTAATATTCCTTGTTACATTATTAATAACATTAAAAAAATATAGCCAACCTATCTAAAAATGAGTTTGGCTGAATAAATTATGGTAAACAACAGAATAAAATAACATATAGTCATTAAAAGTAGATAGTAGGGGCGCCTGGGTGGCTCAGTCGGTTAAGCGGCCGACTTTAGCTCAGGTCATGATCTTGCGGTCTGTGAGTTCAAGCCCCACATTGGCTCTGCACTGATGGCTCAGAGCCTGGAGCCTGTTTCAGATTCTGTGTCTGCCTCTCTCTCTGCCCTTCCCATGCTCATACTCTGTCTCTCTGTCTCTCAAAAATAAATAAATGTTTAAAAAAAAAAGTAGATAGTAAAGGAGTATTTATAGACATGGGAAAATTTTCCTCAGTATATTCTCAAGTGAAATGAAACACTGCATATAGTACAAATGACACTATCTTATTATTTTTTTAAACTTTTTTAATGCTTACATATTTTTTGAGAGAGCAAGACAGAGTGTGAGCAAGGAGGGGCAGAGAGAGAGGGAGACAGAATCTGAAGCAGACTCCACCTTCTGAGCTGTCAGCACAGAGCCTGACATGGGGCTCAAACCCACAAACCGTGAGATCATGACCTGAGCTGAAGTCAGATGTTTAACCAACTGATCCACTCAGGTGTCCCTAATATCTTATTATTATTTTTTTTAAATCTATCTGCAGTGATTTCTTCTAGAAGCCTTATGTGAAGTACGGTTCAAAGTTTCTTCATTTTATACATTTATATGCTCAACTGTTATATAAGAAAAAATCTTTTATCTACTTACGCAAACAAAACAAACATCACCCTAAATTACATTAATGTTTGGTCTGACCAATTTGCCCATATGTAATGGTGACATCATATATGCTTTGTATTTGATGACATCTGCCTCAAAATGTTAAAATAGATCAGTAATTATAGATATTTTTAAAAAATAAATCTATAAAAATGATGAGAACAGAAACCTCTTTTCCTAGGGTATTCTATTTCAAACATTTATACGAAAAACACAGCAAAAATATTAGGTAAATATAGAAATAAACTTCTTAATAGTATCACAGAACTGATGAAATAATAAGTTACTGAACTGTAAATTGAAAAAACGCCCCCATTTTTCAATCCAAGTGTATCCATACCCTTTGTTAGGTAGTGACTTCCCACTCTGCCTCTGGTTTGACTCTGTGGCTTGCTTTGAACCAACGGGATAGTAGTCAGCATTCTGCAAAAGCAGAAGCTTGAAAGGTGCTTAAGAGTATGGATTTTCTCATTCGTATCCCCCGAGAAGGCCATGAGAGGAATATGCCTAGACTAGCCCTGTAGAATCCTCTGGAGAGGATGAGAACAAGCGTCAGAAATGGTGTCAAATCACCATCATGCCAACTGAGACCATCTTCTGTTGATAGCTGACCCCCACACAGCTAAACAAGCCTCTTGAAAATTCTCAGAGCTGCCTCGGTGACCCCCTCAGATACATTAGCAATAATACATCCTTATTTCTATATATCACTAAAGTACTGGGATTATTTGTTACATAGCATTACGGCAGTAATAGATGGCTGATATGTAAGCCAAAGTCTGAGTGATAGTTGGAACCCCGATGATTAACTAGAACCTGTTTTGTCCTGAGGGCATTTGTCAAATTGTATGATTTATGCTTTTAAAATATGTGTATTATGTAAAATGATTACCACAAAAAGGTTGGTTAACACATCCATCACATAATTACCTCACATAATTACCATTTGTGTGTGTGTGTGTGTGTGTGTGTGTGTGTGTGTGTGTGTGTTGAAAAACTTAAATCTACTCTCTTAGCGATTTTCAAACACACAGAACAGTGTTAGTAACTATGATCACCACAGTGTATGTGCTTTCATTTTGATTTTTACAGGGAGTAGGAGAGAGTGTTAAATGTCAGGGTGTGAACCCAAGGTGGGGGTGAGTTCCAAGAGGTCTCCATAGTAGTGACCCAGGTGCTTGACAGAGGAAAAGCAAGTATCCCTTTGAAGAAAGACAGCTTTCATTTTAGGACTCAAAGAATTCTAACAATTCATTCTCTCAAAAAAAAATAATAATAAGCAGCTCATCAGGAAAAAAAAACAGTCTAGTACATTAGGAAATAAAGAACTATGAACAAAAATTAGAACAAAGAGCAGAAAAAGACTTGGAAATATATCAGATATGAGAATTCAAAGAAATGGATTGAAAAATTATAGTTGCCATGTTGAAAGAAAAAAGCCAAAATTTACAATAGTATCAGGTAACAGGAAACTATCAACTACATGGAACTTCTAAAAATGAATATTACCACTGAAGTTAAAAATCCAAGGCCTGGCTTAAGAGATTAGATGTAACTATTTTATCTTCTTTATTAAGAGGTGTTTCTGGCATATCACTGGGTATACAATTCTGTGTTGATGTTTACAAATCACACTCACAATCCTCTCCACCAAATATCTGGGCCTGTTTTCTCCAAACCCTTGTAAATCTGATGGATGAAAAATTGTGATCCACTATGATTTTATATTGCATTTCTTTTATGTTTAAGGATATTGAGCATCTTTAGGGGCGCCTGGATGGCTCAGTCAGTTAAGTGGCCGACATCAGCTCAGGTCATGATCTCACGGTTTGTGAGTTTGAGCCCCGCGTCGGGCTCTGTGCTGATGGCTCAGAGCCTGGAGACTGCTTCAGATTCTGTGTCTCCCTCTCTCTCTGCCCCTCCCCTGCTCATGCTCTGTCTCATGTCTCTCAAAAATAAAATAAAAACGTTAAAAAAATTTTAAGGATATTGAGCATCTTTATATGGCCTTTTCACTTCCTTCTCTAGAGACTGCTTACTGATGTCTTTGTCTATGTTTCTACTGCATTATGTATTTGGTTCTTATTTTACTGAAGAATACATTTTACATTATGATATTAACACTATTCTATATGTTGCATATAGCAAATGTTTTCTTTGTCAAAAAATTATGGGGGCGCCTGGGTGGCTCAGTCGGTTAAGCGTCCGACTTCAGCTCCGGTCACGATCTCACGGTCTGTGGGTTCGAGCCCTGCGTCGGGCTCTTTGCTGACAGCTCGGGGCCTGGAGCCTGATTCTGATTCTGTGTCTCCCTCTCTCTCTGCCGCTCCCCTGCTCACGCTCTGTCTATATGTCTCTCAAAAATAAATGTTAAAAAAAAAAAAAGAAGAAGAAAAAATTATGGTTTCACTCTTCCTAGAAAACCACTATTTGAAGAAAACCTCTGAACAAAAGAGAAGTTTGTATTTTCAGCCAAACTGAAATCAGAAAATGGAAATCAGATGATCACAATGATTATACTTATTTACCACAAAGCAATCAACAATCATAGTCACTGCCAAAGTCAGAACTATTATAGAAACTCTGTTCTTTACGATGTTAGTAAATGTGTACAAGTTTCTTATTGTAACATTTGTCTAGACAACGTCTTCTCATTTTTAATAGAATTCATTATGAAATGAACACTTAAGAAAATACTAGCAGAACAGTGAATAAATTTTTTTTTGTTTTGTTTATTTATTTTTGAGAGAGAGAGAGAGTCAGAGCATGAGCGGGAGAAAGGCAGGGAGAGAAGGAGACACAGAATCCAAAGCAGGCTCCAGGCTATGAGCTGTCAGCACAGAGCCCGACATGGGGCTCGAACTCATAAGCCGTGAGATTTTGACCTGAGCCGAAGTCTGACGCTTAACTAACTGAGCCACCCATGCGCCCCAGAACAGTAAGTAAACTGAAGGCCTAATATAAATGCTAATTTAAGAAATGATAAGAGTTTCTAACATGGCAATTCAATGAACCTTCTCATCTAGAAACTTTCCTAATTATTTACAGTCTTTGTAAAGGGATTTGTGTCTTTTCCTTTTGATGCATTTCATCTTCTATTTATTTTTATCTGCTTTTCAGTAGTCATAATTTGACTGCCATCGAAATAAAATAGAATTTCACAGCACACATATTTGTAAAGAAGTGTTCACTTGCACTTTAAGTACCATATCTTTCCATAATAGCAATCATACAAATTTATTGTGGAAAGAGTCAATGGTGTTATAATCTATTGATATCAGTATGGATCAATGTCTATTATATAGCTCATAATAAGCCACAGCTTAGTATTCATGCCCTAGTATAAACTAATTCTCTTGATTTGTGGCTGTCCCTATGGCTCACTTATATTAATAAAATTTGGTTAAATTGACACTGTGCTACTTTTTAACCTAAGCCTTGAGAAGGCTTGGAGGCCCCTACCCTGTGACACCAAGTATGTACGCTGGCTATCTGGCTGATAAGGATATCTGGATATGTTACATGAAGAATTCCTGAGACTACACAGAATAAGGCAGATTCCTAGCCTTTCCAACATCGAAATACATTTTTACCATATTCCCATTCTCACAAAGATGAGAGTGAGCAGGTTGAGGGAGAGAATGGAGCATAGATTTTTCATTAGAAGATATGCTTGAGCCATAGATGAGATAAACATTTTCAAAGAATCTCTTCTTTCATTTTCCTTGAGTGAACCAGAAGCTTCTACTGAGATATGTTCCCCAATATCTTCTACAGATTTCAAAGTATCGTGTTCAATATGATTTTATTACATATACATCCTATTTTATTTTGATAATGGTCAAACAAATATTCTTGCAACACATTAGCTAAAGATTCAAAAGCAAAAGATATAAATATTTTAAAAGCAGGAAAAGTACAGAAGTCCCTAAATGCTCAGAGAATTATATGAAATTCTCAAGTCACAGAAAAAAAAAATACTTCTAAAAATTGCTGGACAAAGGTCAAGGCAGTTATCATTGGTAAATTTTTCACATCATCATAATTTAAGAATGCCAAATGAAATAAATATCTTAAAGCTGAGAAATATTATTTACAGATTAAATTATCAAAATCGGTAATATTTCTGCTTTAAAATAGCACATAATTATGCTAGCAGAGTTTGTTCACTGACTTTATATAAATTTATGAGAAATAATACTGTTTTATAATATATAAGCACTTTTTGGAATAGCTTAGCAAAGCAAGATTTTTGTGACACAAGAACTTTTCTGACAAGTCCCTAAATAAAAAATAATACCGTTTTTCCTTTTTCAAAGATACATCCTAAGCCCTCCAATGAAGAAAATCTTCTCAGAAACCTGGGATCTCCAGGAGAATACAGGAAGCTAAACATATTTTTGTGAATGCTCCTTGAATCATCACTTAAGATCATAGCACCAGGTCTCTGCTTAGTTTTGTGGCAACAACAACAACAACAACAACAACAAAAATGCCTTTCCTACAATCCAGGTTTCCTAACTTGGTTTATGAGTCATGAAAGCAGGCACGCATGCACACCCACACACACATATACAAAATAATGCAGAAACCAGATCTCGGGTCTTTCTCTATCCTTGTGAGGTATTAGGAAATTTGGTCAGTAGACCTTTGTCTCTGAGCCTGTTTAGCCTTTGGCTTTTCCCACTATGTAAATTTTACCCACGGTTCCACGAGAGCCACACTAGACTAACAGTCCTCTTGACTCAGAAGACTAATGAAGACATCGTTTGAGAACACTGCTGATAAACTGTTTTGTGCCATCTGGCTGGCACACGTACCTGGACCTGTTCACTATGCTCTGAGCACGTCATCTTGTCTACCCTGCCAACGCAGTGAGGCAAGTTATTCATGTATTGGTGTTTCCCGAGTTATAACAACAGCCCCAGGAGACTCCTTTCCCCAAAGCCTGCTCCTCCCCATACATGCATATGCATATTCCCTGTAAATGTCAAATTCTCTAAAGACCACAGAAGTTTGTTTTTCTCCGCTGAAGCCTGTCTTTTCATTTCACCTTCAGCAGTCAAGAGTCTCTCCCTTTTTCATCAGGCATGAAATTATATTTTAGTGTAAATTATCCTCCAGAATATTAGCGGCAGATGTTCTATTTCTTATTGCCATCAGCTTAAATATATCCGTTCATAAACCCCATTACATCCTTTGCCCCCAAAATGCATTATAATAAATGAATTAACATATGAAAGGCCTTTACAGTAATTATCTGTCACTGCACCCCCACCTTTGGTCTTCAACATGGTTTTCAGTTAGCTTACAATCTAGAAGATGCCAGTTTTATAAGATTAAAAAAAAGCAGAAAAGGAGTGTTAAATGTTCACCTCATTAAGAAGATGTACACATTTCCTAGAAAGCACACATTGTCACATTATCTGTGCTTTAACTTGGGAAATTATTATGAGGCCACTCTTACAAAACACATCAAGTAACTGGGCATTATATTATTGCTTTCATTTGTTCAGAGTAATGGCAAAAAAAATGCGTGTGTTAAAAAGAGACCAATTCATAAATTGCGTCTCATTTTCAAACCCACGAAGCAAGCAATGTGATCGTTCCTGAAATTAGCCAAATTTGGTGCCTTCGTCCTGACTTGCAATCCATTTTAAGCAGAGGAGAACGGGATTGTAATGAAGCACGTTCTCACAAATCGCTGCTACAGATCAGCAGCAGCCATGTGGAATACTTAAATTAGAATCGACATTAAAAACTCATGCTGCCATTATTCTGCCCTGAATCTCGGATCTCAACGCTCTGCTCACATATTGAGACATTTTCTCCTATATTTCACCAGAAAAGATATGTAAATGGTGGTTTTGACAGGGGACGTCTCCCTGTTTACTAGACTTCCGACGTTTCCCTCACTTAGAACACATGACATTTTTACAGTGAGACTATAAGGGGACAAAAAAGAAGTCACCAATGTGATATTTCTACTCCCTCTTCTCAGAAACCTAAAGGAAGAGCTGAGATAGGTAAGAGTGTCTATGGAGCGGGGAAAAAAAAAAGTCAGATGAGGCTAGATATAGAATACAATTTTAAAGTTGCTGCAAGTTTTTATTTAAATAATCAGCTGGCTTTCTCTTGGACCGAGTGTCATACAAAATCAAATTGATATACTAGTGATCCACCTTGTCTTATGCTTTCTAAAGAGGCATTTTAGGGGCACCTGGGTGGCTCAGTCGGTTGAGCGTCCGACTTCGGCTCAGGTCATGATCTCGTGGTCTGTGAGTTCGAGCCCCGCGTCGGGCTCTGTGCTGACAGCTCAGAGCCTGGATCCTACTTCGGATTCTGTGTCTCCCTCTCTCTCTGCCCCTCCCCCACTCATGCTCTGTCTCTCTCTGTCTCAAAAATAAATAAACATTTAAAAAAAAATTTAAAGGGGCATTTTAATGGTGAGTCCGGTGCAACGGCTGTACCCCTGGCTCATAAAGGGACAGCAGCATAAAGGAAGGAACAACAAGGGCATGAGGGAAGGACAACGACCAGACCAAAGAAACGCCTTGCTTTTATGAAGAAAACAGTACAGATGCAATCAGTAAAAAGATGACTCCAAAGAGAACACACCGTTTTGTTTTGTTGAAGTGAATGGTGTATCTCACAGCACTGCCCCAACTCTAAACTCAACCCACTTCCAGCAACTGAAACATTATCCGGGTAGTGGATCTATCGTTTGAGTCATGACGAAATTCCTATTTCAAGATTCTATATTCTAGGTCTTTATATTAATCCAAGATGTACTTTGATTTCTAATTTATTTGCAATCCCTAAATAAAACCTATTAGTTCTACGAGATTTTTAGAGGCAATAAATTGCATAGATTTAGTACAAATTAAATTTGCTCTTACATAAAAGATTTTCAGCCCTTTCAACCATGTACTTTTAGAAGAATCTCTTATTTACCTCACTGTGTACAGGGCCACAATTGAACTAAGATAAAATAATAAAGTTCTACATACTTAGATACAACAGGATTATATTCTCCAACCGAAAGTACAACATAGTAATAACAACAGGTCATGTTACACCCTCAACAATAGCACTTTTCCTTCAAGCACACGTTTTGTCATTTTATTTGCCGAATTCTCATTAACATAAGGCACAGACTGAAGAAAGAATATTGTAATTTAAGAGCTTTTGTGCATTAAAAATAATAGTGATCAAGAATAAACTCTTGGGCATCTAAATAGAAGTACAGTTACTACAGGTTTCTCAAAGCCAAATACCAACGGAGTTATTTGTTTTTCAATATACCCACAGTTCTGTAGTGCAAATTTAAACTTATAAAGATATACTTATGTTCGTGTATTCCTCACCACTCTTCTGGGTAGGAGTAAGATAAAATAGGATACAACTAAGCCAGGTAAATATTGAATTATAATATTTGTATAATATTCAAACATCTTTATATAATAATCAAATAATAGAATAATCAAACATCTTGATTCTATGAGTTACACAAAAATTTTATATGAGGATGAGTAATTGAATTATTATAAGGGACTGATGACTTCTGTTAACAAAAATAACTAAAAAGAAAGAAAAGGCAATTAAAACCAAATGATATGCCTTCTGGAAGTACAATCTTCCAAAATGATGCTTTTCTAACTCATTTTAAATACTGACACATAATTTTATCAAAGGCTAAACATCATTAGCCCTAAAGGACAAAAATAACTTTTCTTTTTCTAAATTTGCTTCCATTTTTCAAGTGTTCATTCAGTTTGACACGCCAGGGCACACTTTTATTTCCTATGTCTGAGACTGCTATACGAACCTAATAAATACTAGCTAAAAATATATATTTTCCACAGAAGTGTACCACGAATCTTCTCAAATGATTATCATTAGAAAAACATAATGCACTATGATTTTTCTGAACTAAACTTTTGTTTCAAAATATGAAGCTATTTTGGGGCAGCTGGGTGACTCAGTCAGTTGAGCATACAGCTCTTGATTTTGTCTCAAGTCATGATCTCATGGTGATGGGATTGAGCCTGGCGTCGGGCTCCATGCTGAACAAGGAGCCTGCTTGGGATTCTCTCACTGCCCTCTCTCTCTCTCTCTGCCCCTTCCCCCTCATTCTCTCTAACATAAATAAACATATTTAAAAAATATGAAGCCATTTCTTTAATGAATACATAAATAACCAATAGTAACTTTAGACTCTTCATTAGTACATTTCACATTTAATTATGGTAAGTTCAACATGCTTCACTACTGTAAACACCAGTTATTAAGAGTGATATTGAGGAGCACCTGGGTGACTTGGTCAGTTAAGTGTTGACTTCAGCTCAGACCATGATCTTGCAGTTCATGAGTTCGAGCTCCATGTCAGGCTCTGTGCTGACAGGGCAGAGCCTGGAGCCTGCCTCGAGTTCTGTGTCTCCCTCTGTCTGTCCCTACCCCGCACATAGTCTCTGTCTCTCTGTCTCTCTCTCAAAAATAAGTAAACATTAAAAAAAAATTAAGGAGTGATATTGATTCAATGTTAATTATATATTATACATTATCTCACTTAACTCTTTCACATACCAATGTTACAAATGAAGAATTCAAATGTTGGGGCGTCTGAGTGGCTCAGTTGATTAAGCGGCCAACTTCAGCTCAGGTCATGATCTCGCGGTCTGTGAGTTCAAGCCCTGTGTCGAACAGCTCAGAGCCTGGAGCCTGCTTCAGTTTCTATATCTCCCTCTCTCTCTGTCCTTCCCCTGCTCACACTCTGTCTCTATGTCTCTCAAAAATAAATAAACGTTAAAAAAAATTAAAAAAAAAAGAATTCAAATGTTTAGATTAGCAGCCACATGGCTAAAAAATGGCATAGTTGTATTCAAGCCCAGAAGAGTTCATATTCTATTTTTAATCAGTATGAGGTTTAAGGAATTAATAGATAGTAAGTGAAAAAAATAATACTTTTTAATAATGTCAATCATCACCAAGAACAAATAATCTCTGTTAATGATTTGCCATCATGAATGTGGCCTGATTCATTGTGATACAATTTTGGGAAGCCAGATGGTGGTTAGAGAGGAGGAAAGAATATCTACGAAAAGATTGAAAGGAAATAATGTAACAATAACTATAAGATGGAAATTATTAAAATGATATGAAAACTAACCTTAAAAACTAGTAGGTTTTGATATAAAAAAGCACTCAATGCAATGTCTGGAGCACAGTATGCACATAATAAATATTTATTTAATGAAGAAGTAAATGAATATGTTTTAGCAATTGCAGGCAAACACACCAATGCTTCGGGGGTGCTCCCACATGACTTTACCTCTGACATGAAACACAGTGAACTTAGCCAACTGGATTTGGATGTCTTAGATAATTTGCTAAGATTTTTATCTATCTTATAAAGACTTAAGGATGGTGAAAAAGAGTCAATAACCACGTCTCTATTTAGAGTAAATATTTTTCCTCCCTATTAGCCTTGGCTAGAAATATTCTGTAATATATGTAAAATACAGTGCAGGAATATTTCAAAGTGATATGGTATAATGAATTACCATAATCATATTCTCGATAAGAATAAAAGTTTCTAGTCTACTTATAAAGCAGTTGTAATTGTTATGAGTAAGAACATGAGGAAATAAAAAGGTAAATGGGTCAAGTATAATACGTACAATCAGTGAGTAAAGTACGATAGATAGTAAAGGGTTCATGTAGGTTCTCACAGTAGCCATCAATTGGGTTATTTTCATGAATTAAAGTGAGACAAACATACTGAATCAAATAAAACTATGTAAGATGAGGGCGCCTGGGTGGCTCAGTCGGTTGAGCGTCTGACTTCAGCTCAGGTCATGATCTCACCGTTCCCGAGTTCGAGCCCCAGGTCGGGCTCTGTGCTAATGGCTCAGAGCCTGGAGCCTGCTTCACATGCTGTGTCTCCCTCTCTCTCTGCCCCTGCCCAACTATGCTCTGTCTCTGTCTCAAAAATAAATAAACATAAAAAAAACTATATAAGATGAACATTCTATGTTTACAATTTATTCCTTTGACAATTCTATCTTCATCCCAGGTCCCAGGTATAGGAACATTAGCCTAGAATAACTTGTTTAATTCAGCATAAATCCAAGGGATTTTAGAAAAAAAGCAATTCTGTAGTCTCCTTAAGGAACCAAACAAATCTTCACTGTATTCCATAACTGATAGAATTTTCTCAGGCCCTCCAAGCTAAAAGATATAAAACCCAACTGGAATCTGGAAAAATGTGTAAGTCGTATTTGGCCCTCATCACTCTAATCACCCCAGAGTCACTATTAAGTTTGAAGGAGAGGGTGTCTGACACTGGAATGCAGCAGAATACAGATGATAAACGGAGACAGGACCTAAAAGTGGTCTTCCAACACCTGCAGGAATATTAAAGACCAGAAAATTCTTTCCCCTCCCTTACCATAAATCAGACATTAGAAGCAGGACTAATTTAGATGTCAGAGAAATAAAATACGGTTAATCAACTTTGTTAAAAGTATGCTTTTCTCCCAATGTATTTATTCTTTAAGAAAGATACTGGAAATCTTTCAGAATTCATGAATTATACATCAATCATAAATCTGTAAATATTACTCTCCTTCCACATAAAGTGATAGAGTAATTGGCTTTCAAAGGCTACTAAGAGTAGCTTGATAATTCTACAGGAGAAAAGCTAACAAAATTAATTTCAATGATTTAATGTTTTCTTTTTAAAATTTTATTATTATCATTATTTATTTTAAAGAGAGAGAAAGTACATGTGCAAGTAGAGGAGGGGGAGAGCGGAGGGAGGAAGGGAGAGAATCATAAGCAGGCTTCACCCTCAGCACAGAGCCCAATGCGGGCTTCGATCCCATGATCCTGGGATCTTGACCTGAGCCAAAATCAAGAGTAGGATGTTCAACCAGCTGAGCCACCCAGGTGCCCTGATTCCATGTTTTATTATCAAGATTATTTCATATTTGTAAATTTTTAAAATAAAAGATTAATTATAACCTGGATGTGTAAAGGCTCAGAGGACATCTGTTTAGAGTCTATCAATCCAGAGAGAAAACTTAAGACGATAATCATAAAAGTAGAGAGACAGAATTTTTGGACATAGAAACATGTTTTATACATAGGGATTACTTTAATTACATGTAAGGAAAGATATATGCTAAAATGGAAACAGATTGAACTTATAAATGAATGGGAAATTATTTTTTTTTAGAGTCAACATCAGAGACAGAATTTTAAGCTGGGCGAAAACAGGATCTTATGTAGAATGATCCCAGTAGTGCTCCTAAGGTATAAGCTGGGAGGTTACATTTCCTACAGTAACTTAAATTCACTTAACTATAAAACCTAGTATCAAGGCAATATCCTATTCTTGTGAAAAACAGCCAGCATTCATTCATTACAAAGTGTTTTATTTTCTTTCTCTTCTTGAGAGAAACAATCAACTAAATAACAAAATATGCCATTGAATATTTAATTTTGTCTATGCAACTAAATGTTAGATAATAGTCTTCTGGGTATAAATCAACGATGTGACAGAATATTAGAAAATAATTTAAATTTGATTTTTATCTTCATACTTGTATTCATGGAAGATGAATACATGCTGATTAAATAAAATTTCTTCTAAAATTTTTTGAACAAAAGATATATTTCTATTAAAATATCATAAATGGCCAATGGATATTCATCCTGAACTGGAATATTATTGATAAGAAATACTTTTAAAAGTCAACAGATAAATGGGAAAAGAATGTTATTATACAACACACTGCAGTGAAAATACAGGGAGCTAATGAAATATGAAGAAAGGACAAAAACCCCTAACCAATTCAATATAAATTAAATCAATGAAAAACCACTTTGCCATGAAATTTAAATAAAAATAATTTCAATAAAAATTCTAATATAGCTAAGAACTGTTGAAATAAGGACCCTCATGTTATACTGATATAAGCATTAAAAAATTCAAACTATTTGGAATGAAATTTTCACTATATATCAAAGGCTCAGAAATGTTCACACCCAATGATTTAGGCAGTCAACTTCTGTGAACTTACTCTAATGAAATATAAAATAGAGAGTTTTACAGGTGATTTTTTGTTATTCTACCTACAACTGTTAAATTCTGAAGCACCACGATTCAAGCAATAGGTAAAAAGTATATTAATAACACATTATAGTAAGTATCCATGATATTGATGTTTGTATCATTTTGGTTGAAAATATCACATTATCTTTTAAATCACTTTCTTTGGATTCATAATAAAATACTTAGAAAAATATTAAAAAGGCAAAAACTCGTGACACAGAAAATACATCATAACAGGCAATATAGTGGCTAAAATGTGAGCGGTTCTTAAGGAACCTGACAATTGATAGAATGAGACTGAGAAACATCATCAGGTGGCAAAAGCAGGGCAGACACCAAGGTGACAAAACTAAGAGAAACGCTAGTCAGAATGTTTGTGATGTTTGAAGAAAACCGGTGGGAGAGAGAACGGCTTCCATCTGAATACCATGAGGAAAACACAAAAGCTTAGGGCAGAAAAGATCATGAAGACAAGGTGAAGACTATTGTCTCCATGAATTCCACTTAACTGAAGTGTTCAAGACCTAGGCTGTGGGCCAAGGAAATCACTCCACTTCAGAACAGCGGAGCAACCTTGAAAATGACTGCAGAACAAAGGAGCTGGGAGAAGTCTCTGCAATCCATCTGCTCTCATGCTCAAGCTTCAGAGGTAATTTAACCAGCATCCAAAGGACTGTGAAAGAAATTCTGTCACACTGGTATCAGTCTGGCAATAAATATCAGCTTTGGAAAGAATGGGAAATTTTAACACATCTCTCTCAGCCACTGACAGATCTTGTAGATTAAAAATAAATAGGTAATAAAAGACATAGAGTATTGAATGGTATCTACTTGATTTAACCATTATGCGTAAGGCTATACATTTGATAACATAAATACACATTTTTTAAATATTGCAATTATTTTCTAAAGCAAATCTTTTAGGAAATCATGAGGGAAATTTTAATAAATTATAAAAAAAGGATTTAAATGTTGTATTCTAAGAATACAGTTTAATAAAATAGATATTAATAACAGAGTTTGAATAGGTACTTGAGAAATGGCAATCACTTGAAAATTTTAAAAAGATACTTTTCTAAATAATAATAAATGCAAATATTAAGTAAAAACTTGTAATCAATGCCAATAAATATTAGCATAGAGTACTATGTGACAAACAAGAACTACCAAATAGAGATTAAAAATAAACAAGAGATGTCTCATCTACAAGTACTTTACAGTCAAATTGGGAACTGATATTCAAGAGGCAATTACAAATAGTTTACAAATGTTGCAATGTTACTAAACTGATATTATATGGCACAAAAAAGAATCTAATTCCTGGAATTTCAGGGAAACTTGGCTAGAGGAAATGATATCTAAGCAGATCCATGAAGTGCTAATAAAATGGCGCGCGCGCGTGTGTGTGTGTGTGTGTGTGTGTGTGTGTGTGTGTATGTTATGTGTTTATGAAGAAGATCTCAAAAATCAGGTAGAAAAAACTTAAAAAGATGACACAAGATGTGCATGGTTGTCATATTTCTCCCCTCACCTCGGAGTAAAAAGGGCACAAAGTAGTCATATTGGTGGAGACAGCAGTTGTACACGGTTCAACAATATGGGCTTTCCTCTTGGAGGCTTACCTGGCTACTACTATTCCTGGGTGCCTAACTTGCCTGCAACAAAGACCATAATGAGTGGTCATTATTGCACCGATGACTTGCTGGGAAGAACCAGAAAGCCACTTCCCACTATGTTAGTCACACTGAATCTCTTCCATGGTGATATGAATAGCAACTTACACTCACTGAATAGACATTTATTCTGGATATGCATTTGTCTCCCCTGAGCAAAATGTTTCCACAAGGCTTAAAGTTTGTGAACTCATGTAGGGTTTTTTCACCATCATGTATCCAAAACAACATTGGTGCTAACCAAAGAACAAGAAAAGCCTATGTCAGGGAACAGATACTTAGATACACCCCATGGCCCAAGAGCACCTGCGCTGGCAGAATGGTAGAACAGCCTACTAAACGCTCAATTCAAGCCTTCTGTGAAGTTGGAACACAGTCTAATAAGGTGTAGCACATGGATTAAACAATCTGTAACACTCTCTCTAATAACTAGAATACTTGGATCCAGAAATCAATGATTAAGTGGAAATGATTCCTCTATTAAATCGAACAACCTGCCTACAGATTTTTTACTTCTGTTATCCAAAACATTTGTCTTTAATGGTTTCGGAGTTGTTTCCAAGGGTGTGATGCTTCCCTCAAGAGATAAAATACTGTTTTTATTTAATTGGACATTGAAACTACCACCAGCCCACTACTGAATTATCTTCTCATTGAACAAACTAGTAAACAAGAAAGTAACTTTACTGGGTACACTGACTAATCCCACTTATGAGAAGAAAATTGGTTATTTATATAAACTATGACAGAGACAATTATGCTTGGAACCCAGGGGACTCTCTGGAGCTTTTCTTACTATTTCACATCCAACAGAAGTGTTGATGGAAATCTACAGTGATATTATGAATATAGGGCCATAGAAAAAGACTTCCTGGTAATGAAATTTGGGGTCACCTCTTAGATTAAAAACCTCTACAAACAGCAGTTCTGGATAATAAAAGGGAAAGATGGAATTCATGGTAAACAGAAAGTTACAGTTTTAGAAGTGAAGCCATGAGCTACAGATTGGTATTGTTCTTCCTTACTTTTTGAATACATAAACTTATTTTTCCCTCCTGCTTTCACTTATTATTTTACACAAAGAGTTCTGGAGGTAGTATCCTTAAAATATGGCTTTTAGGCTGCAGTGGATCCAGCCAGAATATTACTAAACCACAAGAACTGCCATTCTCAGAGATGGGTAAGAGGGCTAATGAAACACTACTTCTTCCTTTTGGTAAAGAGTGTAAAGCCTTTTAATTTCTATGAATTTGGTTTTATCATACTAGGCAGAGCATGAAATCATGGTCATTGTTGTACAAAAGTTTTATAGGCATTGGAGATTGAGAATAGACACTGAGAAACCAAAGGTTTCTTCTTTTGTCTCTTTGCTCTCAATCTCCATTTCTATGCTTCTGTGCTGTTGTAAAAGGTCTATGATGTTACAAACTATATTTCCAAATTCTCTTAGGTAAGCTTCCAAATAAGGTATTCCAATAGGAGGTGCATACTGAAGATTAGAAGGCACAAGAAAGGCGAATGTGCCACCCTTCACCTCAAGTTTCTGGTGGCATCTCCCGAAAGACACTGCAGCACAAGTTTCAGGACTGAATGAGAGGACAGCGGCAGCGAGGGATCTTGGCAGCTGCTTTAGCAGAGCCTGAGGTCCTGGGTATCAGGATCCAGCAACAGAAGCCTCCTTAGCACAGAACCCTTAGTGTGTGGAGAAGTTTTTGCCATCTCCAGCTCAGAAAAGAACAAAGTTACAAATTCTTGAGCTGGGCTCAAGAATTTCTTTTCTTCTTATTGCCCCATAACTTTATCTTTCCCTCTTTTGCCCCCTCATTCTTCTAACACCATGATAACCAATACAGTAATAGTTTAATATTTCTATTTGAAAGAACCAGAGCAGTATTTATTATCTGGCAGGTGTCTCAATTCGCTTTTTAGGTTTCACTCCAAATGAGGGAGGGGCATGCTTGATATGTTTAGAAGAATACTTAAAATTCAGATCACCATTTTAGACCTCATGTCTGCTGTGCAAGACATGCCTAGAATGAACAGAAAGGATAGCTTGGCATGTTAAAAAAGCTGACCTGTGGTCAGACAAAGGAAAGAAAATAATTTGTACTTCTCAGTGTCTTTCAGTGTCCTAAAAGTATGTACGCTGATTTTAAACCCTACAGTCTGCCATGAACCCAGCTTAGTGAGGAGAGAACAGATAATCACATGATACAGGTATAAGCCAACTGAGCTGAGACTTAAGTAGAAGAAAGAATAAAGGATTACATAATACAATCCAGTCTAAGGTGCCCAAATTGGCCCACGAAGGAGTCATTAAGCCCTAACAAAATTCAGAGAGCACAAAGTAAGACTGGCATCCACTGATACCAACAATCACATTTTAGTAGTTATTAATGTAACGCCATGGACCCCAGTGCCATAGGCTACATAAGCCCTTCCTTCTTACAACCAATTGTCAGCTAAGAGAGAAAGCGTGTGGAAATAAGAGACCAGGTACAAACATCCATGCAGACTGAGAATTATCTAATATGATTTTCAGACAAAAACCCTGACAAAAGATTATAAAACATAAAGCCTCTTTAAGAATATAAATGCAAATATTAAAAGCAAACTTCAGGCAAATTGAATTCAGAACCATGACTAAGTGCTATTTACCACTAGACTACAAAACACCTATTAAGCTATTTAGAAACTTCTCAATAAAATATATATCTTTGATTCAAAAGAAAATATCTATGATCATACTGACACTAAAGTAATTTAATAGTATTTAAAGCACATTTCTGAGAAACATTCTAAGTTCAAAAGAAATATAAGAGTACATTATTACATTATGAGAGCTATACTAATTATAACAATAACAACATCCTTCCCCAAAAAACTTTAATAGTAAACAACCAAAAGCAATCCCATTAAGGTATAAATATAGCTAAAATGTACCCATATTATTGCTAACACGTAACACTGCTCTAAAAGCTTTAGTTGAACAACAAAACACTAACCAGAAATGATACCTATAGTAGTTGCAAAGGAGAAAAGACAGTTATGAGGGCCCTTATGGCATAAAAATTAAGAGCTCAAACTTCAAAGACATTCTATACTGAAGGATCTATCCCTTGCTAACTGCCACTCACTAGTTTTTTTTTTAACTTTTTTTATTTATTTTTGAGAAACATGGAGACAGAATGTGAGCAGAGGAAGGGCAGAGAGAGAGGAAGACATAGAATCCGAAGCACGCTCCAGGCTCCGAGCCATCAGTACAGAGCCTGACGCGGGGCTCAAACTCACAGACCGTGAGATCATGACCTGAGTTGAAGTCAGCTGCTTAACCAACTGAGCCACCCAGGCGCCCCTGCCACTCACTAGTTTTGTGACCTTGAGATAATTTCTCACCTTCTGTACTTCACTTTACTTATCTGGGCAGCTATCAATGGACACACGGACTGCTGCCATAGTTTGGCTATTGTAAATCGTGCAGCAATAAATATAGGGGTGAAAGAATTCCTTTGAATTAGTGTTCTTGTATTTTGGGGACAAGGACCACTCATGTGATCATGGTATCTTAGGGTAGTTCTCTTTTTAATTTTCTGAGGAAGCCTCATACTGTTTCCCACAGTGGTTGCATGAGCTTGTGTTCCCACCAACACTGTATGAGGGCAACTTTTCTCTAAAATCTCGCCAACACTTGTTTTTCCTTGTGTTTTGATTTCAGAATTGACAGGTATAAGGTGCTATCTCATTGTAGGTTTATTTATTTTTTAAAATATAATTTATTGTCAAATTGGTTTCCATACAACATCCAGTGCTCATCCTAGCAAGCACTCTCCTCAATGCCCGTCACCCACTTTCCCCTCTCTCCCACCTGCCTTCTACCCTCAGTTTGTTAAGCATCTCATGTTTTGCCTCCCTCCCTCTGACTTTTTCCCCCTCTCCCTCCCCCATAGTCCTCCATTAAGTTTCTCAAAATCCACCTATGTGTGAAAACACATGGTATCTGTCTTTCTCTGCCTGACTTATTTCACTTAGCCTCCAGTTCCATTCACATTGCTACACATGGCCAGATTTCGTTCTTTCTCGTTGCCAAGTAGTATTCCATTGCATATATAAACCACATCTTCTTTACCATTCATCAGTTGATGGGCACTTAGTCTCCTTCCATGATTTGGCTATTATTGAAAGTGCTGCTATAAACATTGGGGTACATATGCCCCTATGCATCAGCACTCCTGTATATCTTGGGTAAATTCCTAGCAGTGCTATTGCTGAGTCATAGGGTAGTTCTATTTCTAATTTTTTTTAAATTTTTTTAACGTTTATTTTTGAGAGACAGAGAGACAGAGCAAGAGCAGGGGAAAGGCAGAGAGAGAGGGAGACAGAGAATCCAAAGCAGGCTCCAGGCTCTGAGCCATCACAGCACAGAGCCCAGTGTGGGGCTAGAACTCACAGACTGTGAGATCATGACCTGAGCAGAAGTCGGCCACTTAACCAACTGAGCCACCCAGGCGCCCCCTATTTCTAATTTTTTGAGGAACCTCCACACAGTTCTCCAGAGTGGCTGCACCAGTTTGCATTCCCACCAACAGTGCAAGAGAGTGCCTGTTTCTCTGCATCCTCGCCAGCATCTATAGTTTCCTGATTTGTTCATTTTAGCCATTGTGACTGGTGTGAGGTGGTATCTCAGTGTGGTTTTGATTTGTATTTCCCTGATGATGAGTGACATTTCATGTGTCTGTTAGCCATCAGTATGTCTTTGTTTGGAGAAACGACTATTCGTGTCTTCTGCTCACTTTTTAATTGGATTATTTGGTTTCAGGGTGTTGAGTTTGGGAAGTTCTTTATGGATTTGGATACTAACCTTTTATCTGATATGTCATTTTCAAATATACCCTCCCATTCTGTAAACTGCCTTTTAGTTTTGTTGATTATTGTTATTATTCCTTTATTGTGCAGAAGCTTTTTATTTTGATGTAGTCCCAATAGTTTATTTTTGCCTTTGTTTTCACTGCCTTAGGAGACATCCAGAAAAACATAGCTATGACCAATGTCAGAGACATTACTTCCTGTGCTCACTTGAAGGATTTTTATGGTTTCAGGCCTCACATTTAAGTCCTTAATCCATTTTGAATTTATATTTGAGTACGGTGAAAGAACTAAAGTTTCATTCTTCTGATGTAGCTGTCCATTTTTCCAACAGCATTTGTTGAAGAGACTGCCTTTTTCCCATTGTGTATTCATTCTTCCTTTGTTAAAGATTAATTGACCATATAATTGTGGGTTTATTTCTGAGTTTTCTATTCTATTCCACTGATCTATGTGTCTATTTTTATGCCAGTACAATACTGTTTTAATTACTACCACTTTGTAATATAACTTGCAATCTGGGATTATGATCATTCCTGTTTTGTTTTTCTTTTTCAATATTGCTTTGGCCATTTAAGGTCTCTGTGGTTCCACAGAAATTTTTGGATTGTTTGTTCTAGCACTATAAAAAATGCTGTTGGTATTTTCACAGGGATTGCAGTAAATCTGTAGATTGCTTTGGGTAGTATAGACGTTTTAACAATATCTTTTCTTTCAACCTATTAATATGGAATGTCTTTATATTTCTTTGCATCATCTTGAATTTCTTTCACAGGAGTTTTTGTATTTTTCAGAGTACAAGTCTTCACCCATTTGTTAAGTTTATTCCTTGATATTTTATTGCTTTTGGTGTAACTGAAAATGGGACTATTTAATTCCACTTTCTGCTGCTTCATTATTAGTGTATAGGAATTTGACAGATTTCTGTACATTGATTTTGTATCCTATGACTTTACTGAAATCGCTTATCAGTTCTAGTAGTGTTCTGGTGGAGTCTTTTGAGTTTTCTATATACAGTATCAGGTCATCTCCAAATAGTGAGAGTTTTACTTCTTCCTTACCAATGTGAATGCTTTTATTTCTTTATGTTGTTTAAATTGTGTGGCTAGGACTCGCAGTACTATGTAGAAAAACAGTGGTGAGAATGGACATCCTTGTTTGGTCCGTGGCTCAGGAGAAGAGCTCTCAGTTTTTTTACCATCAAGAATGATGTTGGCTGTGGGTTTTACGTATAAGACCTTTATTATGTTGAGGCATCTTCCCCCTAGACCTACTTTGCAGAGGTTTTTTTAAGCTTATTTGTTGGGAGCCCTGAACCAGGCAGGGGTTAACTGATCGAGCACGGCTCTCAGACTCTGCCAACCGGGCTTCCCGACCCTCCCTTGGTTGTTCTCAGGAGCGGTGCCTTAGGGCACGCCAGGGTACAGTTGATACCCTCCAGGGACCCAGGCTCCCGTGAGCCTGAATCAATGTCACATTACGTGCCTAACTTGCTTACCCTAGGGGATCCAGGAATCCCTGCTCCAAGGAGGAACTAACAGTAAGGAACTTGAGTCACGCTTGAGGAACTTGTCCTAAAAATGTATCCTGATGTAATTATGTCATGACCTACTATACTGTATATAAGCTGAACTTGCAAATTAAAGAACGACACTTTGGTGCAATGGCTCCTGGTGTTCCTCCTGTTCCCCACCTTTGATCTTCCCTCCCCTTTCTCATCTCCTTACCCTCAACCCTGTCAGAGAAATTGTCGCGCTGGCCGCGACACTTATTTTTATTTGTTTTGAGAGGGATAGAGGGCAATCAGGGGAGGGACAGAGAGAGAGGGAGACAGAATCCAAAGCAGGCTCAGTGCTGTCAGTAGAGAACCCAAACAAATGGGTCTCAACAAATGAATCATGAGATCATGACCCAAGCCTAAATCAAGAGTAGGATGTAACTAACTGAGGCACCCACGTACCTCAGCAGGTTTTTATCATGAATGCATGTTGTACTTTGTTAAATGTTTTTCTGCATCTATTAAAATGATTGTATGATTTTCATCCATTCTCTTATCATTGTGATCTATCATGCTGATTGTTTTACAAACACTGAACCACCTTTCCATCCCCAAAAGAAACCCCACATATACATTCATGGTGGATAACTTTTTGAATATAATGTAGGACTCTATATGCTAATATATTAAAAAGAGAAGGGACCCAAATAATCAAAATGACTAATGAAAGAGGAGAAATAATCATCAACATCCTACAGAAATACAAACAATTATAACAGGATAGTAGGAAAACCTGTATGCCAACAAACTGGACACCTTAAAAGAAATGAATAAACTCCAGAAGACATATAACCTATCAAAACTAAAGTAGGAATATAGAAAATTTGAAGAGACGGATTGCCAGAAATGAAATTGAATCAGTAATCTAAAAAACTCCCCCAAAACAGAGGCTCCTGGGTGACTTGGTCAGTTAAGCGCCACACTACTGATTTCAGCTAAGGTCATGATCTCACAGTTTGTGGAATTGACCCCCGCGTTGG
Source organism: Paguma larvata (assembly GCA_030068075.1). Classification (NCBI taxonomy): domain Eukaryota; kingdom Metazoa; phylum Chordata; class Mammalia; order Carnivora; family Viverridae; genus Paguma; species Paguma larvata. The sequence continues at coordinate 61,370,306 of CM057823.1, read as the reverse complement.
GCTCTGTGCTGACAGCATGGAGCCTACTTGGGATTTTCTCCCTCTCCCTTTCTCTCTCCCCCTTTACCCATGCATTCTCTCTCTCTCAGAATAAATAAAGGAACTTAAAACAACCAACCTCCCCCAAAACAAAAGTCTAAAGCCAGATAGCTTTACAGATGAATTCCACCAAACATTTAAAGAAGAGTTAATACACTAGCCTTCCACACAAATTTTAGAATTGTTTGTTCTAGCTCTGTAAAGAATGCTGGGTGTTATTTTGATAGGGATTGCATTGAGTCTGTAGATTACTTTGGGTAGTATCAACATTTTAACATATTTGTTCTTCCAATCCATGAGCATGGAATTTTTTTTCCGTGTTTTTAAATGTCTTCTTCAATTTCTTTCATAGGCTCGCCATAGTTTTCAGCATACATATCTTTTATCTCTTTGGTTGGGTTTATTCCAAGGTATTTTATGATTTTCTATGCAATTATAAATAGGATAGATTCTTTGATTTCGTTTTCTGCTGCTTCATTATTGGTGTATAGAAATGCAACTGATTTCTGTATATTGATTGCATATCCTCTGACTTTACTGAATTCATGCATCAGTTCTAGCAGGTTTTTGGTGGAGTCTTTCAGGTTTTTCATGTAGAGCATCATATCATCTGTGAACAATAAAAATTTGACTTCTTCTTTGCCTATTTGGATGTCTTTTTTTTTTCTTTTTGTGGTCTGAGCTGAGGCTAGAACTTCCAACACTATGTTGAACAACAGTGGTAAGAGTGGATATCCCTGTCATGTTCCTTGGAAAAGCTCTCATTTTTTTCCCCATGGAGGATGGTATTAGCTGTGGGTCCTTAATACATGGCCTTTATGATCTTAAGGTATGTTGCTTCTATCCCTACTTTTCTTGATGGTTTTTATCAAGAAAGAATACTGTATTTTGTCAAATGCTTTTTCTGCATCTATTGAGAGGATCAGGTGGTTCTTATCCTTTCTTTTATTAATGTAATGTACCACATTGATTGATTTGAGGCTAGTGAACGACCCCTGCAGCCCAGGAATAAATCCTACTAGATAGTGGTGAATAATTCATTGAATGTATTGTTGGATTCAGTTTGCTAGTGTCCTGTTGAGAATATCTGCATCCATGTTCATCAGGAAAATTGATTTGTAAATCTGCTTTTTAGTGTGTCTTTGTCTGGTTTTGGACTCAAGGTAATGCTGGCCTTATAGAATGAGTTTGGACATTTTCCCTCCATTTCTATTTTTTTTTTTTTTTTGGAACAGCTTCAAAAGAATAGGTATTAACTCTTCTTTAAACGTTAGGTAGAATTCCCCAGGGAAGCCATGCAGTCCTGGGTCTTGTTTGTTGGGAGATTTTTTATTACTGATTCAATTTCTTTACTGATTATGGGTCTGCTCAAATTTTCTGTTTCTTCCAGACTCAGTTTTGGTAGTTTATATGTTTGTAGGAATTTGTCCATTTATTCCAGATTGCCTAATTTGTTGGCATAGAATTACTCATAATATTCTCTTATTATCGTTTGTGTTTCTGCAATGTCGGTTGTGATCTTTCCTCTTTCATGTGTAAGTTTATTTATTTGGGTCTTTTTCTTTTTCTTTTTGATCTATCTGGTGAGGGGTTTGTCAATTTTGTTAATTCTTAAGAATGAGCTCCTAGTTTCATTAGTCTGTTTATTGCTTTTTTTTTTTATTTCAATATCATTGATTTCTGCTCTAATCTTTATTATTTCCCTTCTTCTGCTGGTTTTGGGCTTTGCTGTTGTTCCTCTAGCTTCTTGAGATGTAAGGCTAGGTTGTGTACTTGAGACATTCCTTTCTTATTTAGGAAGGCCTGGATTGCTATATACTTCTTTCTTATAACCACCTTTGCTACATCCCAAAGGTTTTGGACTGTCATGTTTTCAATTTCATTTGCTTCCATGTACTTTTTAATTTTTGGTTAACGCACTCATTCTTTAGTCAGATGTTCTTTAATCTCCAACCACTCACAGTCTTTCCAATTTTTTTCTTGTGGTTGATTCCAAGTTTCCATTGTGCTCAGAAAATATGCATGGTATGATATCTATCTTTTTTTACTTATTGAGGGTTGACTTTTGATGCTAGTATGGGTTCTATTTTGTAGAATGTTCCATGTGCATCAAGAAGAATATGTATTCTGCTGCCTTGGGACAAACTGTTGTGAATATATGTTAAGTCCATTCAGTCCAGTGTGTCATTCGAAGCTATTGTTTCCCTTCTCATTTTCTGCTTAAAAGATCTGTCCATTAATGTAAGTGGGGTATTAAAGTCCCTTACTATTATGGTATTATTATCAATGAGTTTCTTTATGTTTATGATTAATTTATATATTTTGGTGCTTTCAAGTTCGGGCCATACATATTTATAATTCTTGGATCTTCTTGGTGGATAGAACCTTAAATTATGATATAATACCCTTCTTCATTGTTTGTTACAGTCTTTGTTTTAAAATTTAGTTTGTCTGTCAAGGCCACACTGAGATATCACCTCACACCAGTCAGAGTGGCTAAAATGAATAAATCAGGAAACTACAGATGCTAGCAAGGACGCTGAGAATCAGGAACCCTCTTGCACTGTTGATGGGAACGCAAACTTGTGCAGCTGCTTTGGAAAACAGTGTGGAGGTTCCTCAAAAAATTAGAAATAAAACTACCCTATGACTCAGCAATAGCACTTCTAGGAATTTACCCAAGATATACAGGAGTGCTGATGCATAGGGGCACATGTACCCCAATGTTTACAGCAGCACTTTCAACAATAGCCAAATCATGGTAAGAGACTAAGTGTACATCAAGTGATGCATGGATAAAGATGCAGTTTATATATACAACTGAATACTACATGGCAATGAGAAAGAATGAAATCTGGCCATGTGTAGCAACGTGGATGGAACTGGAGGGTATTATGCTGAGTGAAATAAGTCAATCAGAGAAGGACGGATATAATATGTTTTCACTCATATGTGGATCTTGAGAAACTTAACAAAAGGCCATGGGAGAAGAGGGGAGTGAGAAAAATAGTTACCAACATACAGGGAGGAAGGCAAACCATAAGAGAGTCTTAAATACAGAGAACAAACAGGATGGATAGAGGGGTAGAGACGAGGGGAAAATGGGTAATGGGCATTGAGGAGGCCACTTGGGAATCATCACTGGGTACTGTATGTAAGCCAATTAGACAAATTATATTCATAAAAAATAAGTAAACAAAATAAAATTTAGTTTGCCTGATAAATGTATGGTGACGCCCGGTTTTTTCTGATATTCATTAGCATGATAGATAGTTCTCCATCCCCTTACTTTCAATCTGCAGGTATCTTTAGGTCAAAAATTTGTATGGAACCAGGAAAGACCCCAAATACCCAAAGCAATCCTGAAAAAGAAAACAAAAACTGGAGGCATCACAAGTCCAGACTTCAAGCTGTATAACAAAGGTGTAATCATCCAGATAATATTGTAGTGGCACAAAAACAGACACAAAGATCAATGGAACAGAACAGAGAACTCAGAAATGGACCAACAAATGTATGAATAACTAATCTTTGACAAATCAGGTAAGAATATTCCATGGAATGAAGACAGTCTATTCAGCAAATAACTTTGGGAAAACTGGACAGCGACATGCAGAAGACTGAACCTGGACCACTTTCTTACACCATATAGAAAGATAAATACAAAATGATTTAAAGACCTAAATGTAAGACAATAAACATCAAAATCCTAGATAAGAACACAGGGAGCAACCTCTTTGACCTCAGCCACAGCAATTTCTTACTAAACATGTCCTTGGTGGCAAAGGAAACAAAAGCAAAAATGTACTATTAGGACTTCATCAAGATAAAATCTTCTCTTCACAGAGAAGAAAATGATCAACAAAACTAAAAGGCAATTGAACACGAGAATATATTTGCAAATAACATATGATAAAGGTTTAGTATCCAAAATCTATAAAGAACTTACCAAACTCAACACCTAAAAAGACAAATAATCCAGTGATGAAATGGGCAAAAGACAAAACAGACACTTTTCCAAAGAAGACATCTAGATAGCTAACAGACACATGAAAAGATGCGTGACATCACTCATCATCAGGGAAATATAAATGAAAGCCCCAATGAGATACCACCTCATACTTCAAAATTGCTAAAATTAACAACTCAGAAAACAGCAAATGTTGGCAAGGAGGCAGAAAAGGGGGAACACTTTTGGTGGGAATGCAAACTGGTGCTACTACTCTGGAAAACTTTATTTTTAAAAAATTAAAAATAAAGCTATCCTATAATCCAACAGATATAAAAATGTTGATTCGAAGGAGCACATGCACCCCAATGTTTATAGCAACACTATCAACTATAGCCAAATTATGGAAAGAGCCCAAATGCCCATTAACTGATGAATACATAAAGAAGAGGTGATATATATACTCCATTATATATATATACATATATATATACATATACACATATATATATACACATACATATACACACACATATGGAGTATTATACATATAATATATATTATATATATATATTATATATATATAATGGAGTATTACTCTCTGATCAAAAAGAATGAAATCTTGACATTTGCAACAATGTGGATGGAACTAGAATATATTATGCTAAGTGAAGTAACTCAGTTGGAGAAAGACAAATATCATATGATTTCACTCATACGTGGGATTTAGGAAACAAAACAGATGAACACAGGAGAAGGTAAGGAAAAATAAGATAAAAACAGAGAAAGGATGGGTCGGGGAATGGGTTAAATGGGTGAAGGGCATTGAGGAGGACACTTGTTGGGATGAGCACTGGGTGTTATATGAAAGTTATGAGTTACTAAACTCTACTCCTAAAACCATTATTACACTATACGTTAGCTAACTTGGATTTAAGTAAGTTTAAAAAATATTAACAGGAATAAAGAGAGAGATTGGCAGTAATATAATAATGGTAGGGAACTTTAACATGCCACTTACATCAATGGAGAGATCCTCCAGATAGAAAATCAGTAAGAAAATAACAGACTTAAACGACACTTCAGACCAGATGGACTTTATATAGAATGTTCCATCCAAAAGCAGCATTCACATTCCTCTCCAGTGTACATGGAACATTCTCCAGGATAGATCATAGATTTAACCACAAAACAAGCCTCAATAAATTTAAAAGACTGAAATCATATTAAGCATCTTTTCAATCACAAATAGTATGAAACTAGAATCAATTATAGGGAAAAAAACTGGAAAAATCACAAATAAATGGAGATTGAACAACAAGTTACTGAACAATCAATGGGTCAACAAAGAAACAAAAGAGGAAATTTAAAACACACCTAAAAAAAAATTAAAATGAAACCACAAGACCACTTCAAAACCAACTGGACATAGCAAAAGCAGTTCTAAGAGGCAAGTTTATAGCCATGTAGGCCTACCTCAGAAAACTAAAAATAAACAAGCAAACAAACCTAGCATTACACCAAACGGAAACAGAAAAAGAACATATGAAGCCCACAGTTAGTAAAAGGAAGGAAATAATAAAACTCAGAGCAGAAATAAATGAAACAGAGACTTAAAAAATGGGAAAGATCAAGGAAATTAAGAGCTGGTTCCTTGAAAAGATAAACAAAATTGAAAAAAAAAACTTTAGCCAGACTCATTAAAAAGAGACAGAGACACAAAAAGCCAAATAAATAAAATCAGAAATGAAAGAGTAGTTGCCACTGACACCATAGGAAAACAAGAGATTGTAAGAGATTATTAGAACAACTATACACCAACAAATTGGACAACCTAGAAGAAATGGATCACTTCCTAGAAACATACATTCTTTTATGACTGAATCAGGAAAAAAATAATCTCTAAACAGACCAATAAATAGTAATAAACATAAATCAGTAATCAAATTGTCCAACAAATAATTTTTTGTCCAACAAAACCAAACAGCTTCACAGGTGAATTCCACAAACTTTAAAGAGTTAATATCTATCATTCTTAAAATATTTCAAAAATTGGAGGAAGAAATGCTTTCAAACTCATCGTTGAGGGCAGCATTACCCTGATACCAAACGAGACAAGAAACTACATACACACACAAAAAAATTATAGGCCCAAATTCCTGATGAATACAGATGCAAAATTAATCAACAAAATATTAGCAAACTGAATTTAAAAATATACTTAAATGGTTATACATCATGATCAACTGGGATTTATTCTGGGGATGAAAGACTCTTGATTTCAGCTCAGATCATGACCTCACAGTTCATCAGTTTGAGTTCCATGTTGGGTTCTGTGCTGACAGTGTGGAGCTTGCTTGGAATTCTCCATCTCCCTCTCTTTCTGCCCCTCCCCTGCTCATGGTTAATTTCTCTCTCTCTCTCTTTTTCCCTCTCTCTCCCTCTCTCTCTTCATCTCTCTCCCTCATTCACTCAAAAATAAATAATGAGACATTTAATTTTTTTGACATTTATTCATTTTTTGAAAGATAGAGACAGAGGGCAAGCAAGGGAGGGGCAGAAAAAGAGGGAGACAGAATCCAAAGCAGGCTCCAGGCTTTGAGCTGTCAGCACAGAGCCTGACGTGCGGGCTCGAACCTACAAACCGTGAGATCATGACCTGAGCCAAGTTGGATGCTTAACTAACTGAGCCATCCAGGCAACCCTAAAAACAAACAAACATTTTAAAAAATATATCTAGAATTCAATGTGATGTTATCACATTTAAAAAGGATAAAAAATCATATAATCATCTCAAGTGTAGAAAAAAATTGACATAATTCGACACCCATATATGACTAAAAAAAAAACCTGTCAACATAATGGGTATAGAGGGAACCTACCTCGATGTAATGAATAACATGTAAGATAAACCCACAGCTAACATCACATTCAATAGTGAAAAGCTGAAAGCTTTCTTTCTCAGATTAGGAACAAGATGAGGATGCCCATTCACCACTTTTATTCAACACAGTACTGGAAATCATAGCCACAGGAAAAAGACCAGGAAAAGAAATGAAAGGGATCAAAATTGGTAAGGAAGAAGTAAAACTGTCACAATTTGCAGATGGCACGATAGTAAATATAGAAAACCCTAAAACTGCCACCAAAAAAACCTACTTTTTGTTATTTTTGGTTTCTCATTCATTAAAACTAATGAGCAAATTCAGTAACATTGCAGAATACAAAAATACATAGTAATCTATTACTATGTTTCCATTCACTAATGAACTATCAGATAGAGAAATTAAGAAAACAATCACAATTTATGATTGCATCAAAAGAGCAAAATATCTACAAATAAATTCAATCACTTGTACTTTGAAAAGTATAAGACAACAATGAAAGAAATTAAAGATGACACAAAGAAATAGAAACATATTCCACACTCATGGATTGGAAGAATCAATACTGTTAAAATGTTCATACTATTCAAAGCGATCTATAGATTCAATGCTATCTCTGTCAAAATATCAATGACATTTTTTCTGTCTCTCTTTCTCTTTGCCCCTCCCCCACGCATTCTCTGTCTCTCTTTGTCTCAAAAATAAATAAAACATTAAAATTTTTTTTTAAAAAGGGCCACTTGGGTGGTTCAGTTGGTTAAGGGTCCAACTTTAGCTCAGGTCATGATCTCATGGATTGTGGGTTCAAGCCCCGCATCAAGCTCTATGTTGACAGCTCAAAGCCTAGAGCCGCTTCAGATTCTGTGTCTCCCTCTCTCTCTCTGCCCCTCCCCTGCTCACGTTCTCTCTCTCTGTGTCACAAAAATAAAAACATTTAAAAATTTTTTTTAATATTAATGGTATTTTTCCCAGAACTAGAACAAATAATACTAAAATTTGTATGGAACCATAAAAGATCCCAATCTGCCAAAGCAATCTTTAGGAAGAAGAACAAAACTGGAGATAACATACCCCCTGATTTCAAACTATACCAAAAATATGCAGTAATCAAAACAGCATGGTAACAAAAACAGACACATAGATCGATAGAAAAAAATGGAGAGCCCAGAAATAACTCTATGATTATATGGTCAATTAATCTACAACAGAGGTGGCAAAAAATATACAATGGGGACAGTTTCTTCAATAAATGATGTGGGAAAACTGGACAGCTACGAAGAAGGAAGGGAAGGAAGGGAAGGGGAGGGGAGGAGGGGAGGGGAGGGGAAAAAGAAAGAAAGAAGGAAGAAAGGACTATCATGGAAGTCAGTACAGGGATTCCTCAAAAATTAAAAATAAATACCATATAATCCAAGAATTCCAAATACCCTATAATCCAACAATCCATTCCACACACACACACACACACACACACACACACACACGCTCATACACACCATGGAATATTACTCAGCCATAAGAAATAAGGAAATCTTGTCATCTGCAATCACTTGGATGGACCAAGAGAGTATTATACTAAGTGAAAAAAGTCAGAGAGAAAAAGACAAATACCGTGGGATTTCACTTACATGTAAAATCTAAAAAACAAAGCTAATGAACAAACACGATAAAAGAGAAACAGACTCATGAATAAAGGAAACGAACTGGTAGTTGCTAAAGGGGAGGAGGATAGAGGGCACGTGTGAAATAGACTGAGGGGATTATGAGATACGAATGTCCAGTTATAAAAGAAATAAGTCACTGTGATGCAAAACATAGCATAAAGAATTAAGTTAATAATATTGTAATAAGTTTCTATGGTGACAGATGAAAACTACACTTATTGTGGTGATCTTGTCATAATACATACAGATGTAAAAGCACTAGTTGTAAACTTGAAACTAATATAATATTGAATGTCAACTTTACCTCAGTAAAAACAAATGAAAAATAGTAATAAATTAATTAAAAAGCCAAACCAGCTAAAAAACAGAGTGCAGTAGTAGTTACCTGGGAGTGGGGGAGGAGGGTATATAAGATTGATTGCAGTTAAGGGTACGAACTTAAAACGAGCAGCAAATAAGCAGTTAAGCACAGAGACCTAATGCACAGTATAATGCATTAGATGAAAATATTGTACAATAATAATGCAATGTGATAAATATTGCTTCGGTGTCAATCATATTACAACATATAAATGCATCAATATAACAGGCTTTACGCCTTCAATTTACACAAAGTAAAAAAAAAAAAATTTACACAACATAATGTCAAATTTATCAAAGGAAAAAGAAAAGAAACAGAAAATTAAAAATTTTCCTCCAGTCATCCTTTTCTTAAGGATTATAAGCAAGAACGGGGCGCCTGGGTGGCTTAGTCAGTTGAGCGATCGGCTCAGGTCATGATCTCACGGTCCGTGAGTTCAAGCCCCGCGTCGGGCTCTATGCTGACAGCTCGGAGCCCGGAGCCTGCTTTGGATCCTGTGTCTCCCTCTCTCTCTGCCCCTCCCCTGCTCATGCTCTCTCAAAAATAAACAAATGTTAAAAAAAATTGTTTAAAAAAAAAAAGGATTATAAGCAAGAACAAATAAGGTTGAATACAGAGTAACAAAGGGTCAGTTAGAGAAAACACAATTTAAAAACAGAATGTGATAGAAATTTTATATTCTATACTAATATTGAATATTTCCCTTTATATCCACATAGTGATATCCATTTAATAAACTGTGTAATTTTATTGCAGGCAAACATAGATTTTTCCCTATAAGTAAAATACAAATTGAAATTTACTTGAAAATATTTAGTGACTGCCATACTCAGATGCCCAAATGGTGCTATTTTACTATGTCTAAACTACGAAGAAATCATTGAAATCTTCATAGGAAGAAGAAAAACCCCAGGGGGCCTACTAACAATTTAGTGTGCCAATTCTCTAATGTTAATTTTACTTTTCTCAGAGTCCTACTGAAATGCTGTTCGTTATAATTAAGACTCCGAGACTACAGACATGTAAAAAAATGTGAAGCTTATTATACTGCAGACATTATTTAGCATGTGTTACCTCACAATGGGGCTTCCAGACCTCAGAAATGTTTCTTTTAACTTATTACCTGAAAAAATAACTATCTGGAGGCTCCTGGGTGGCTCAGTCAGTTAAGCATCTGACTCTTGACTTAGGCTCAGATCATGATCTCACATTTCCTGAGTTCAAGCCCTGCATCAGGCTCTGTGCTGAGAGTGTGGAGCCTGTTTGGTATTCTCTCTCTTCCTCTGCTCCTCCCCTGCTTGCTCATTCTCTCCCTCTCTCTCTCTCTCTCTCTCTCTCTCTCTCTCTCTTTCAATACATTAATAAACTTAAAAAAAAAGTATCAGTAAATATCTTTCATCAAAGGAGCTTTTGATTCCAAAGGAGAGGTTCTATCCTAGGATTTACAGTTTCTAAGAATGGGGTCCATGAATAACCTCCAGACAATCTGTGCATGTGAATTAGGAAAAGAAAAGTTGTATCTTTATTTTCACTAACCTCTAGCTGACAATTTATCATTTCTTGAAATATGACTTTAGTCAACAAATCACAGTAGCATTAGCAATATTTATAAACGTTTCATCAAAGACACTACTTTCGTATCACATTTTGTTATAAATATCATAAAGCATGACTTACACTCACCACAGCTTCAAAATTACTACTGTTATTAAACATTAACTATTTGCCTGGATCTTATTATTTGGTATATTACAAAGCCTATCTATTATATATCACGAATTTCATTTCTCATGTTTTGATACCTATTTTATTTTTTTTTTGAGAGAGAGCACACATGTGTGTGAGCTGGGGAGGGGCAGAGGGAGAGGGACAGAGAGAATCTTAAGCAGGCTCCATACCCAGCTCAGAGCCCAACTCAGGGCTCTATCTCAGGATGGTGAGATTATGACCATGAGATCATGACCTGACCTCAGCTAACTATTTTAATATAAATGAATCTCTGGGTAATTTTCTGCAGTTAGTTTAATGCATTTAAAATATTAAAAACATTATTCTGAAAGGGGATGTATAAACTTCGTCAGACTTCCAAGTGGACCTATGGCCTTTTGGTGGGTTTGTAATGTATCAACTGAGCTAAGATAAACAGCATTTCTCAGATCCCCTACCCTGTATGTCCAGTAGTGTTAGCCACAGAGACATTTTTGTGAGATGTGTGGGCACGAGTGAAGCAGCAGCCATATTGTTTTTTATTTAGAGGTCAGAGCAGGTGCCCCTGTAGGTCACACCCGCTGCAGCTTTTTACCTCACGTTACTTGTATGACACACAAACTGAGCTTGTGGCCATGCCACCTTTCCCAGAATCCTCCTTCAGCTTCTCTTGGGCCAGATATATGGTGAGCTTTGTTTATCACAAATGGGTACCTGTTTCTCCTGAATGACGTCAATATCATCAAGGTGGAAAGCAGCAAAGAGTAAGAAGTGACCTGAGTTCCAATCCATTTTCTTGTTTTCAGAAAATGTTTCTGAGTTATAACTTGCTCTTTCCCACTTAATATCCGCCTTCTCTTCCCAACCGCCTGTCCTGTTTTTCAAGATTTCCAACTCTAGTGTTACATGCAAAGATGGCAGCCTTACAGACATCTTACCAGCTCCTGCAATTACATAAATCCTTATGCAAAGCTCTTATAACACACACACATGTACACACACACACACCCCTCAATCTTTCAGCATCTGACTGAATACTGATACAATGCAAAAATTGTATTAAGGAACCCTGTTTTAAAACAGATTGTCATATTACCATTAGATAATAATTATACAGCCATCAAATTAGCTAACATTTATTCTGATTTCAAAAGTAAGTATTGGCTGACCTTTTATGGTTATTAAAATATGTGTAGGTTAAATTCATAATAAAAGAATGTAATCACATATTTTTATTTTGTTTATCACATATCTAATTGCTCCCGACCAAATATATTAGGAAGACAAACGTGAAACGAAGAGCATAAGGAAAAAAAAAACAACACAGAAAAGAAAATACTACTAGAAAATATTACTTTCAAAGCAGAGAGAAAGAATTATTAAAGAGCAGTACTAAATGTCATGACTCAATTCAAGGGGATAATTTAATTCCACTCCTACTTGAGTTCATAATACACTTGAGTCTTATGCCATGATGTAACATTGAGTCTTATAACTTCAGTTTTACTCTAGGATTGGCATTGAAATAATTTATGTGATTTACTGTGTCATAACACAAGTGACACAACATCACCACTAATATATAGGGATATATTCTCGGTCGTTTTAAGAAAAAATGAAGATTTCTCAAGCACAGAAGAGAGAGATATTTAGATCAAGACTTGATGTGATGCAAAAATTTCTTTGGACTATTTTCATGCAATGGTTGAGGCTGAGCACGTATGTTGCTAACTCTCATCTGACCACTAACACAATAATGCATTGAGATACATGACCATTTCGCCTTTAGAACCCTGAGGGACTGCTCTAACTAACCATAGGAAAAGTCCATGTAAAATGGCCCAATTTTTTACCTTTTGGTTCCAAATGTCACAAAATTTTCTGTTCCACCATGCGGCAGAAATTATTCTCTTCAGCAGATTCAGCATTCAAAATGTGACCAATGCTGAATTTGAGTGTAGAATCCTCAAGACACAAATGCATTTGTCATCATCAACAAAGCTTTGATGCACAATCTCCTCAAAATACAGTAGAGAGTTTGTGGGGCGCCTGGGTGGCTCAGTCTGTTGGGCATCCGACTTTGGCTCAATTCACGATCTCAGAGCTTGTGAGTTCGAGCCCTGCCTCCGGTTCTGTGCCGACAGCTCAGAGCCTGGAGCCTGCTTCAGATTCTGTGCCTCCCTCTCTCTCTTTGTCCCTCCCCTGCTTATGTTTGCTCTCTCTCTCTCTCTCAAAGATAAAGATTAAAAAGTTAAAAAAAAAATACAGCAGAGAGTTTGAAACCAGTATTCTCAGCAGCATAAATAAAAGTCTAAGGTGTACAGGTTGCAAAGCTACAGAAGACTCAGAGAATGACAAAAGGTGAACAAATAGCCCGGAAATCAGAACATCTCAGCAGATTAATATTTATGTGTTATTCTGCTACCATATAAATTGCAAGGCACTCATTTTCATTTACCTAATAATCTAAAGTCAGAATTTTAGAATGTTTAGTGTTCAGAAGACCTGAGGCTACATGCAACAATACTGTCAATCTTTAAAATACTTTTTTCGGGGTGCCTGGGTGGCTCAGTCGGTTAAGCGGCCAACTTCAGCTCAGGTCATGATCTCATGGTCTGTGAGTTCGAGCCCCACGTCGGGCTCTGTGCTGGCGGCTCAGAGCCTGGAGCCTGCTTAGATTCTGTACCTCCCTCTCTTTCTGCCCTTCCCCTGCTCATACTCTGTCTCTATGTCTCTCAAAAATAAATAAATGTTAAAAAAAAAACACGTTAAAAAATAAAAAAATAAATAAAATAAAATACTTTTTTCAATTTCTGTAATTTTCTAGATTTCTTATCAAAACGTCTTCCATATGGATCATGACCTCACTGAAACAAAATCAGTTTAAGATAAATTCTATTTCTTGGAAAAGTCTCTTATTTTCTCATATGTGTATCTTATAAGTCATTATAACAGGATCAATTATCTGAGGCATAGTAAGAATCGATGATGCATAAACTTTTTTCAATATCAAGTTCAGAGCAAGACAAAAGGTGAATTAATTAATGTGAAAGTTAATACAAATAAAATAGAAAAGCGCAGCTGTTACTTATGCTGAGAAAACAAATCAGAGTTTGCCACAGTTAAAGAAAATCTTTGTTTAATAAAGAAATAATTCAAACGGAAATTTCATCCACATGTCTGAGATTATAATGTCAAGAATGTGTGTGTGTGTGTGTGTGTGTGTGTGTGTGAGAGAGAGAGAGAGAGAGAGACAGAGAGACAGAGAGAGAGAGAGACAGAGAGAGAGTAAACTTTTCAAAAGAGATAAAAATGGAGAACTGAAGGCTTTTAAATTTAGTCATGGTTTGTATCATCGATGCCCAAGGATGCAATTGATAGTAATTATGGACAAAGAAGAAGAACTATAACACCTCTCTGCTAACAGCAAGAACCACTGCTACAGCTCATGAGAAGGAATAATGGATAAAAATTTGTTATTTTTAGAACCGATGCTCACCATATCAATCTCTATTCTACACACAAATCTCTAATTGAAAAGAAACTGAATTTTCTTCTTAGAGACTTCTAATTTTTGCACTTGTACAGATGTTACAGAGTAATTTTTTCCCATTTAGGGGTGTTAAGAGCTTTACTCTAGATAACAAAAGTGCCATAAATCCCCAGTGTAGAAAACAGATAAAGAAAGAAAGAGTGGGGGGAATGTGCATATTTTCCATCGTTCAACTAGAAAACTGTGTTTACCTAACAAATTCATCACGATGGAGTTTCAATCAGACTAAATTCATTAAAAGGGTAAGCTTACAGTTTTACTGTATTGATGGTACATAGTGCGTCTCCAAGATCTTTTCCCACATTTTTAAGACAAACACATAAAAAAAATTCTAGATATCCTCTTATCACTCATTTTAAGCATTTAGAGCTTTTTGTCCTGACAAAAATGTTCATCTTGTACACAGATACCTCCACTTCTGATAAACAGAATAGCCAGCAATATATGCTAAATAAGTTTATGTGTCACCTAAACGAACGAATTCACAGTCTTGAACATTCACAATGAAGTATCTTTTATTTTCAACATAGCTGATATCTCTAGCATTAGAAGTGCTTTTTCAGTCAGGAATTAAAAATTCCTGCCCTTTTGATGCTCACTAAAATCTCATTTATGAGTTGTCTGCCATAAAACTCCTACCTTAAACCTGCTGAAGACAGTTCATATTCAAGACAACTGTCTAAAGAATAAGCTGCCACATATTTATTCCTTCGAGATTTTTCAGGCTTATTCCTCGTGTTTCTGAAAGCTGCTATCATCACTTTGCTTCCTCTTGTAATTGCATGAAGTTTGGTTCTACCAAAGGCTGATCATATGTGGAAGATCTTTCTTACATTTCCCAAAGTTTCTATTGAAAATATAGGCCATTACGTTTTTCAAATGTATAAGAGTCCTCACAACACGTGAGTTCTCTTGAACTTCTATCCTTTCATTTACAAATATAACGAACTCAAATATATACTGAGATGCTATAGCTTTCCCAACACATTTGTTTATTTGGTTATTTGGCTAGTTCCATGTACACAATCTCCTGGCCAGTTTGGTACCCAGCTTAACCCATGCACCATGTATCACTGCTTTTTAGCTCAGTCTACAATTTTCTTGTCTATTACCACAAATTACTTCTAGATTAGTTAACATGTAATGACATTAAAAAGTATATGGGGCACCTGGGTGGCTCAGTCAGTTAAGCGGCCGACTTCAGCTCGGGTCATGATCTCATGATTCATGAGTTCGAGCCCTGCGTCGGGCTCTGTGCTGATGGCTCAGAGCCTGGAGCCTGCTTCAGATTCTGTATCTCCCTCTCTCTCTACCCTTCCCCTGTTCATGCTCTGTCTCTATGTCTCTCAAAAATCAATAAATGTTTAAAAAAAAGTATATCAATATATATGTTAAAAACAAAGTGGTAAAGTAGATCTAAAGAAGGAATATGAAATATTAGTTTCCATTGCTGAAACCATTCTTTTAATTTTAGTCTATCACAACCGGTTGCTAGAGCCCCAGAGGAGTCCACATGAACAAATCCCTCTAATCTTCATAATCTTCTTCAAAATTTACTACTGGGTCACCTGGATAGCTCCATGGGTTAAACGTCCAACTTCGGCTCAGGTCATGAACTCGTGGTTTGTGGGTTCAAGCCCCGCGTCAGACACTGTGCTGACAGCTCAGAGCCTGGAGCCTGCTTCGGATTCTGTGTCTCCCTCTCTGTCTCTGCCCCTCCCCTGCTGCTGCTCTGTCTCTCTCGCTCTCTCAAAAATAAATAAACATTAAATTTTTTTAAAAGTTACTACTAAACATTTTTATTCTACATTACTCTTCATTGGCACTTAGGGAAATATTAAGTTGATTTTTATTATTTTATGTCAACTTCTTTCAGAAGGTTTCTATACCATCTGTACTACTCTCATATACTCAATGCAGAGTTTTAGAAATAATGTTTACATAGCTAAATAAGTTTGTTTGTTTTAATTTCAGGGTAAGCATCATTTTATCTTCCTCTCTTGGCCACATCATAAATATATGCCTATCATGGAATGAGCAAACCAACAAATCAAATGTCTAGGCTACAACCCTATAGTTACCTCTTTCTTACGGAGTGACTCTCTGTCTTTTAGGAAGTAAAAAGAATATTTGTAAGTGAAACAAGGAATCAAATCCATTTTGTTGCTATCGTATGTCCACGGGTACAAAATAAACTGATGCATTTAATGAAGCAAACAATTACTCCTGAATGTCAACTCTGAGCTTTATGTGGGTAAAAATTATCACAAAAATGAGCAAATACTTTTTTTTCAACAGTTCAAGAGCTCCCAAATTTTCCACGTAAAAATTCACTTTTGGATACACTGGAGGTATATGACAGTTATAAAACAAAAATAAGTACAAATGACTCATTTGTTTTACTATCAAAAATGCCAATGATAAAAAAAATGAGTTTAAGATAAAAATATAAGTTGAGATAAGAAAATTTTGGAAAATAAGTTCAGAATATTTCAAAACCTGCATCATTCATACCAACTGCTCCCTCCACCCCACCTCTTTAATTTTCATATTTCCATTCATTGTATATTTTTCCACTTTTTCAGAGTTAAAGCTATGGTATCACCTTTGATTTTTTTCACCCTTTCCCCCCACATCAGTTGTTAAGAATTGATACAAGAGAATTTCATTGAAATATTTCTCACCACTGCCTCTCTCATTGAATGAAGTACAGGCTTCTCAGCATGCAATTAAGACCTTCCATGGGGGCGCCTGAGTGGCTCAGTCAGTTAAGCATCCGACTTCGGCTCAGGTCATGATCTTGAGGTCTGTGAGTTCGAGCCCCGCGTCAGGCTCTGTGCTGACAGCTCAGAGCCTGGAGCCTGCTTCGGATTCTGTGTCTCCCTCTCTCTCTGCCCCTCCCCCACTCATGCTCTGTCTCTCTCTCTCTCAAAAATAAATAAACATTAAAAAAAAAAAAAAAAGACCTTCCATGGTTTCAATCAATCTTATCTACTTAGCTTGGCTTCTTCCTACTCTTTTCATAACATTATCTTTCCAACACCTTTAAATCTGAGGCCTATCAATATATCTTAAGTAAATTCTTAAGTCAAGAATGTTCTTACTCTATTCTTTAATATTACCCATTTATTATCCATCTAAGTTTTACCAATATATTATAAGCCAATTTTAATTAGACTTAATCTCTGAATAATGGCAACACTTCATTTTGTACTTCATTCATTCAGTGATTGCTTGTTTTATACATCTTTTTGAGTATGTATGTGGGCTACAAAAGGTAACCTTAAGATGTTGTGGAGGTCTGAAAGTTATAATACAGTGTATGGGTATCACCTGTGAAGAATAATCCTCTTAAGGGAAAAGCAAGATTGGATAGCAAAAAGATAGCTGTGATTTTTTTTTTTTTAACATGCTCATTAAAACATTTGTTTAGACGAATTCCAGCCAGATGAACTGACTCTAGCTGCAGGAAATATTTCATGCCAAAGGCAAAGGATTTACTTTGATCATCCTCTAAACCCGTAGAGAAAATGATACTAATTCTCCATTAGGGACTAAATACTTATTCGACTGGGACCATCGCTGAGCAGGAGATGTTTTATTAAATCAGTTAACTTCCTCCTCAGTGTGGTCTCTGAAAACTGAAGCCAGTGTTGACTGAAGCTAATGAGTTATTACAGAAGGTAAAGCAGTACCTAATTTATGATCATTTAATCCTAGATTTAGAAGATTTCATATTGTAACTAACACTTTTTCTCTCAGTCCTTCGAAGATGGGATAGGTTTTGCTTTAAGAGTTATTTCGAAATAAGGGATTTTTGAATCCCTACCTGTAAGTATTCTAGTGCTTAAAAGTTCTCACAGCATGGAAACCTATACTGGTAACAGTCCAGGGTTATTATAGTTGGGATTTTTTAAAAAATGCTACAAAATGAAGAACTGTCCACCTTTCCCATAAGGTCTCTTCAGATACACAAAGAACAATAATATTCAGTTATTTCACCATTTTCTCTTTCAAATGAAACTATTCTACTTCCTTAATTTTTATCAGAGAGACACTACTACTGAAAATTTGTGACCGCAATTTTTATTTCTCTCTTTGACTTGCTCCACATACTCCAGATTCTTTATTAGATGAATACACCACAAATGTTCAGAGTAATAAAGAGGAGTGTGATCAAAGGCAAAAATATATTTGTTTCTAGCTCTTAAAAATGTTTCTTGCATTTTACAAGTTGAAGGTCTAGTAATACCTCCATGGTTTCTAAATTGGATTTCTCAGACGTGTAGGAACTGACGTAGTAAAGGGGGAACAGGAAACTCTGTAAAAACCTAATATAAAACTATACAGATCATACTGAACACCAATTTTTTTTGCCATTTTTCATGGATAGGATTTGATACATTGTAAATACTCAACAAATGCTTGTGATTAATAAAAATTGTATAGTCATTGACTGCTATTGCTACTCAATTATCGAAACATGGATTTTAAGAGATAGATACACAGATGAATATTTATTTAGTAAAAAATAGAGAACTGATAATTTTTATTAAATACAGTGTTTTAGGGTAAAAACTTCATGGTTTTCATGGAGAAAATATTAATACAGATAACTGAGCCCACCGAAATACAAAAAAGCATAAAGGTCTACTATAAACAAATATATACCTACAAACTGGACAACGTAGAAGATGGAAAAATTCATAGAAACATGCAACCTACCAAGACTGAATCAGGAAAAATGGAGAATTTGGATGGATCAAATACTATTAAAGAGATCGAATCAGTAATTAAAAATCTTCCAACAAAGAAAAAACCCTGGACCAGATGGCTTCACTGCTGAATTTTACCAAATATTTGATGAAATATTACACCAATTATTTTCAGTATTCAAAACAAGCGAAGAGAAGGAAACACTCCCAAACTCATTTTATAAGGCCAGTACTTTCTGATGCCAAAGCCAGATTCAGACACTCTAGAAAAGAAAACTATAGCCCAAATCCCTAATGAATGCAGAGACAAAAAATATAATATTTTCAACAAAATATTAGCAAAACAAATTCAGTAGCACATTAAAAGGATCATTCACCATTAAGAAGTGGGATTTATCCCTGGTTTGCAAAGATGGTTAAACATATTCAAAATTAATCAATGTAATATATCGCATTAATAGAACGAAAGAAAAGAATTATATTATCATCTCAACAGATAAGGAAAAGCATTTGACAAAAGTCAATATCCATTCATTACAAAACCACAACAGATTAGACAAGTAAGGAACATATATCAACATAATGAAAGCCATGTATGACAAATATACAGCTAACATCATATTCAACAGTGAAAGGATGAAATTTGTCCTCTTACATAAGGAACAAGACAAGAGTGTCCACTGTCACTACTCCTGTTCAACATAGTACTGTAAGTCCTAGCTAGAGCAATCAGGCAATACATACATACACACATACATATAAAAATTAAATAAACAGTATCACAATTGGAAAGGAAGAAGTAAAACCGTTTCTATTTTCAGGTGACATTAATTTATATATAGAAAATCCTAAAGACACCCAAAAACTATTGGAACTAATCGACATATTCAGTAAAGTGGCAGGATACAAAATTAACATGCAAAATCAGTAGCTTTTCTGTATACTAACAATAAATTTTCTGAAAGAAAAAGAAGAAATTAATCCCATTCACAATGACATCAAAAACAATAAAATACCTAACAAGTTTAACCATGGAGGTGAAAGATCTCTATTCTGAAAACTGCAAGACGCTGATGAAAGAAATCGAGGATAATACAAATAAATGAAAGGTATCCTATGTTCATAGATTGGAAGAATTAATATTGTTAAAATATCAATACTACCAATAGCCATCAAGAGACTCAATACAATCACTATCAAGATTACAATTGCATTTTATACAATCAAAAAAATAATTTTTAATGTGTGGTTTTTTTTTTGAGAGAGACACACACAGCATGAGGGGGGCAGGGGCAGAGAGAGAGGGAGACACAGAACCTGAAATAGGCTCCAGGCTCTGAGCTATCAGCACAGAGCCCAACGCATGGCTCAAACTCACAAACCACAAGATCATGACCTGAGCTAAAGTCAGATGCTTAACCGACTGAGCCACCTACGGACCCTACAGAAAATTTTTAAAAACATTCTCAAAATTTGTATGGAACCACAGAAGACCCTCAATAGCCAAATCAATCCTGAGAAAGAAGAATAAAACATGATTATACTTCCTAATTTCAGACTATACTATAAAGCTACAGTGACTAAAACAATATGGTACTGGCATAAAGAGAGACAAAAATATACCAATAGAGCAGAATCCAGAACCCATAAATAAACCAAAGTATATATGGCCAACTAATATTGGACAAGGGAGCCAAGAATAATTGGTGCAGAAAAGATAACCTCTTTTATTTTTTTAATTTTTTTTAATATCTATTTATTTTTGAGAGACATAGAGACAGAGTGTGAGCAGGGGAAGGGCAAAGAGAGAGGGAGGCACAGAATCTGAGGCAGGTTCCAGGCTCTGATGAGCCGTCAGCACAGAGCCCAATGTGGGGCTTGAACTCACAGACTGTGAGATCATGACCCGAGCTGAAGTCGGCCGCTCAACCAACTGAGCCACCCAGGCGCCCCAAGATAACCTCTTTAATAAGCGGTGCTGCAATAACTGGCTATTCACATACAAAAGAAGGAAACTGGACCCAAACTTTGCACCACTCACAAAAATTTCCTTGAAACAGATTAAAGACTTAAATGTAAGACCTGAAATTATGAAATCCTAGAAGAAAACAGGAATAAAGCTCCCTGTCATGGGCCTTGGTAATACTTTTCTGGAAATTCAAATGAAAGCACAAGCAACAAAATACAAAATAAACAAAGGGACCATATCAAACTGAAGAGATTCTACACAGTCAAAGAAACTTGTCAACAAAGTGAAAAGACAGTGTACAGAACAGGAAAAAAAATTTATAAATCATATATCTGATGAGGGGGTGAATATCCAAAAATTATTTTAAAAATCCTACAATAGTTAAAATAAATCCCAAACAGTATAATTAAAAATGGGCGAAGCACTTGAATAAATATTTTTGCAAAGAAGATGGTCAACAGATACATGAAAAGATGCTTCAAAATCGCTAGTCATTAGAGAAATGCAAATTAAAACCACAATGAGAAGTCTTCTCATGCCTGTTAGAATGGACGTCATCAAGAAGACAAGAGATAATAAATGCTAGCATGCATGTGTAGCAAAGGGAAACCTTGTGCGCTGATGGTGGGACTGTAATGTAAGTATTTGGTAGAGTCACTATGGAAAACAGAGAACTACCATTTGATCAATATATCCAAAGGACACAAAAACTCTAACTTGAAAAGATATCTGCACTCCCATGTTCATAACACCATTATTTACCATAATGAAGATAAGAAAACCACCTATGTGTCTACCAATAGATGAATGGATAAAGAAGCAATATATATCACATACACACATACAAACAATGGAGAATTATTCAGCCTAAAAAAAAAAAAAAAGGAAATTCTACCATTTGGGACAGCATGGATGGAACTTGAAGGCACACTCCTAAGTCAGACAAAGACAAATACTGTATGATCTCATTTAAATGTAGAATCTCAAAAAATACAACAAAACACCTAACTCATGGAAAAAGGGATAAGACATGTGGTTACCTAAGGCAGAGGCTGAGGGGAGGTAGAATTAAAGAAAAGTGGTCTAAGGGTACAAACCTTGAATTATGAGATGAATAATAGAGATGTTATGTACAATATGATTACTATAGCTAACACACCTGCATGATATACAGGAATGTTAAGAGTAGATCTTGGGAATTTTTTCAAAAGAAGAATTTTTTTCTTTTCATTTTATCTATATGAGATAATGGATATTAACTAATCCCATTGTGGTACTCATTTCATATTATATGTTAATCAAACAATCATTCTGTATACCTTAATCTTATATAGTCATATATGTCAATCCATTCTCAATAAAACTGAAAATAAATACAAATGGTACGGGTTTGAAAAAATTGGAATTTAAATTTAAGATGATTTCTGTGTTAGCCTTCTACATCTTTTTTTACATAAGATATGTTAATATCTGCTTTACAAAGTTTCCCTCTTTTGTATGTGATTCTCCATAAATTTCAAGATATTTCTGAAGTGATTTCTGCCCTCCAAATTACTAGATAGGCTTCTAAAATCTGCTTTAAGTGTGGTCTTCATGTTATCATATTCTACACTAAGTTGTTCGAACATACTGGGTTAACAAAACAACCCCAATGAAAAGCACTTGGAATGGAAGTATGCCACAGATTACACGTCCTTAGGTATGTATTTTCATTTATTTGATCTCTCTTGCATTTATTACAGAGAGATATAGTGTAATTTGTTTTCTTTTATTTGGTGGAAATGGTCTGCATGAAAGAAAACCAAAGAAAAGAAAGGAAAAGGAAAAGGTGCAAAAGTCAAAATTAACGGCATGTATTACATTCTCTCAATCTACTGGGTTTTTCATAGAAAACTAATTAGACGCACAGAGGCTAATTTATCTCAATTTCAGAAGGCAGCTTATAAACAAAGGGAGGAAACTATTTGCTTTATACTGTGTTTTAGAAACTGAAATAGCAAAATATTTTAACTTTGAGATAACCAGAAGTGTAAATTTGAAGGTTTAGAAGACACTCCACTTAATGTCATTCATGACCCTTCACACGGAAGTGTTTGCTGGTTTTCTTTTTATCATATGAAATGCAAAAATATTAGATTCTAGTACATCAAAGTTATCTGGTACACATCTCATCATGATGAATATTATAATCCTTGAATGTCAAAGCTATTTTAGTAACAAAATAAAATCAATGTTTCCCAGAGATAGTCAGTATTCAGTTGCTTCATGAGGCCACATAAGGCAGTTAGAAGAGATAATATTAAATACATTTGTTTGCTGAAATGGAGGCTATTATAATTACCAGTATATTTGCCCAGCCAAATCAGTATTACTGATAGCACTGCCCCTTACATCTAGCTCTTCAACTGATAAAGTTCTTATCATAAGTCATTAAAATAGCAGCTAATAGATACAAGGAAACAAAGTTAATTTTCAAAAGAAATGCTATTCACTGAAACTGAATAAAATCTGGGTAAAAGCAAGTTTGAAAAAAATAAAATCAATTCCAGCCCTTCCATTAAAGACAGTTTGGCTCTAATTTCAAGTGAAACAAGTGCCTCTCTGTGGCAGAGTCTTCTCTATCGAGGATAAAAATAGATGAACTTACAAAACACAGCAGCGTCTTGTTTAATCACAGCAGGACAACTGGGTATATTCTCTCAGAATTGTTCTCGGGTACATTTCCTGAAAAAGAAAATTTAAATAAACTTAAAAGACTGAACTTAAACAAAATTAACTATAAAGAAACTAAGTTTGTGTAATGGAAAGACTACACAAATAGTGTACAAATTGTAGGTTTTATAAATAGCGACTAAACTATAATATCACAGAGAGTGTTCCTAATGCCATTTGTGCCAATATTCACGTCATGAGAAAGCCTTTCTATCAATTTCTAAACAGTTCCAAAATATTCAGACACCTTGGTATGTTAAGAATGAGTCAACTGAAGGTTTATTTTCTGTAAGACAAAAAAAAAAAAGTTGTTTATGTCATTTATGTGCTGTTGAGCAGCTAAGACATTCAGAAATGACTCCAAAGTCAGAGGACAAAAACTTAAACTAGAATACCTGGTCTCACATTGATACGGTTGTTTCATGAAGACAGTATGAAATCAAGAGAATGTTTGAGATATAATGATGACGACCAAAAAGATGATCCACTTGAAGGATACACAAAAGAACAGTGTGTGAAGCTAAGTAATAGGTCCACTTTTGGATCCTAAGAAGAAACACAAGCCAGGTGGTTCACACTCTCTACATACCTATGCATAAAACAGCACTAACTATTTCATCCTTTATTTGTTTTAGGATTCACTCCAATAGAAGGCAAACATGACTACGATATTGAATTGCCTAATCTGGTTGAAAGGAGTAAGAATGTCACTTGTCCATTCAGTGAGCTGACATCAATCTTTTAGAATCTTTCCTTGTTCTTTTTTCCATGAAGAAAGATCACAGGTAGTATTTTAACAGACCATTAGAAGGTATTATTGATCATTTTTTCAAAGAATGTATAAAGTAACATTGTAATTGTAGGTAAAATATGACATGTTCATATCAGAATTATATCTATTTATAGAATCGATATAAAGGGAGCTAAAGTGGACATTGTATAATAGATATTTGAAATTAGCTTCTCTATAGAATTAATGAATTGACTTACAAAAGTCAACTACTGCCACAGGAACTCACTATAACCATATATGGTAGAAAAATGAAATTCAAACTATATACTACAAATTGAAAATCAGAGAAATCAGAGAAATAACAATAAGAGAAGTTTCCACAAGGGAAGAATAAAGTATATAGAACTATGAGAATTGCTATTAAGTTTTTAGTTATTATCAATGCAGTTTTAAACACAAATAAGTCTTTGATTTTATTTCTACTTTCACTGCATATTTTTAAATAAATCGTCCACTTTCAAATACCCAAGTATATAGAATACGACCAATCGAATATCCATCAACAATTGATGATGATTTCTGTTACAAATTAAAGAATTATATCCTTCTTTGGCTCAGAATAGTCCAACTGCTATCATCCAGCTTTAACTATGGCTACCTTGTTTTGCTTACATTAAACTGGATAGCTTAAAATTTTTTCCATGTTTCAAAGGATCTCATCTTTACAGATTAGTTTAAATGGAACTTAGTTATGAAAATCTAAGTTTCAAACAGAAAGTATTGTAAAATATCAATGGATCGATTAGCATAATGAAAACAAATAGAACCCCTAATGAAGTGCTCAAAGGTTATATTTTCATTAATTGCACGAGATCACTATTTGGCACTATGTTACTTCATCGTTTTAGGCTCTCTGAGCTGGTCTTTCAAAGCTTAATAAACCAGATGCTTTTCTTCTTCATATGTCCCTGTTCAACATTTACTTCCCTTTGTGTAACGAGCGTGGCAGTCAACGAAAGGAGGAAGGTAGAGTGGAGGAAGAGGAGGAAGAGAGAGGAAGTAAGGGAAGAAGTGAGATAGAACAAAATTTACATAAAGAGATATGTATTTGGTGAAAGGAGGGTGTCTAAGACTAAACTGTAGTGACCACAGTGTTCTTAAACATTTGGGCATGTGGCGAGGTGGGTGTCAAAATTATCTCTGTATGAGTAACTGGGGAGAATCCTGAGAGAGAATTAAGTGAATAGAGAACTACATGGATAAATTTATCCCACAAATAAATTATTCAAGCAAAAGTGGGAGAATGTCATGATTTAATTAACAGATGGTACTTAATGACTAGATATATAATTTATCTTTCAAACCATTCTGCCATGGTAAGTATTGAAGATTCTTTTGGAAAAAGGGAGAATATAAGTTACAGGTGAAATTGTTGTTTCACTAAACATGCTGGATGGGTTTGGGTATTCGGACTGAGCATAGCACATCTAAGTGTGTCCCACTCCAAACATTTTCACTTCTGTAGTTTTATTATAAATGTTTACCCAAAATAGTTTATTTGCCTACTTATTATGCCAAACTTCCAGTAAATTGATAAACTTCTATTATAATACAATAGGGTCAATACACATCATTCCGCTTGAGTTTACAAAGGAGAAATAAATTTGATAAACTAAAAATATAATGATCAAAATATAGTGGTGATTTAATAATATCTATACTAATCTGTTCCTCTAAACAAGTAGCTGGGCTTCAAATTGATATATCCATCAATCCTTATATCTATTTATCCACTTTCATATGCTTGACTATATAAGTATTTGTATTTGTAAAATTAAAAAATCTCTCCTTGCGTTAATTCAGTGGCTATATTTCATGTATTTTTACTGAAGTTTGCATCAACTGTATTTTGTTTACTGCAACACTGCTGTAAAGTAATACTGAATCCCCTATGTCTAGAAGGTGTTTTCATTATGATATCAATCATTATGCAACTGTAATTAATTAATCATTAGTAATCCAAAGCTAAATATTGACATAGGCTTAAATGAGAGAATAGTATATAATGATGCATTCATTATTAAAGAATCAAAATATTTAGTGTGGAAGTTTGGTCATTAGAAAAATTAAATGTGTTAAAATTTGCTGTTATTTTCCAAAGCAGGCCATATACAATGCTATATTATGCTTATTACTTTTGCTAAGCAGTAGAAACACAATAAAATGTACAATAAAGTAATCAGGGTACAATTATTACAAGCCTATTTTATTATAATAAAAATTATTGAGACAAGACAAAAAATGGAAAACCGTCTACAAAAAAAGAGAAAAGAACATTAATTAGGACACTGAAAAAAAAACGAAGAATGAGGTTTGAATTAAAAAAAAGGGAAAAAAACTCAGAGCTATTAGTTATAGCAGAATGTAGTATGAATCATCACTAATGGAACAGGATATGAAATTATCTTCCCCTTCTATGTCTGCAAAGACTACTTACTGACTTTCAAAAAAATAAAAAAACTAGCAGAAAAACAAAATGCTGAAGACTTCTTCAAACCAAGTGTAGACCACCAAAATCCCAAAATATGGACACATTTTTAATATTCATCAGAGAGCTACTCTTGCTAAGAATCATTCATCTCATGAAAGGAAATCTGACATTACAGAAGTCAGCACAGGTGGGAAGTTTTGGGATATTTGTCATACTTTAATTTTTTCAAATGAAAAAGGCACTATATTCTGTTTACTTTATGCAAAGGATCTTGTAGTTAGTCTGAATTCTGCAGGTATAAAAGATATCAATGAATATTTGAGAATGAGCAATACTTGATTGTGGGTGGCGAGTAAGCAAGAGTAAAGTAGACTGAGAAACCATCACAGGGTCAGGCGTTTAAAATGTAAATCTAATTTGGAAAAATGAATAACTATTTTTGATGAAGAAAAGACACTAAATGAAAATCAGAGATGGCATGTTTTTGAACACATAATATACATAATTTTGGGTTTGGCAAAGCAAATGTGTTCAGAAGATCATCCAAGAAAGTTTGAGAGTGATAATTGAAATTTCCTGCATTTGGCAAAGATCATAGCAAAACTTGATAATATTATGAAAGGATATTTATTCACACTACAAACACTGGCATCAAGTAATATGACACAACATTTAAGAAATAATATGTAAAGTTGAATAATTTAGGTTAGTACAGAAATAATGAATCATTCTTTTTAAAGGAAATGTTAAATGTCATTCAAATTATTTGAGGTACAGTTCATGACGTGACCTTTTTTATAACGAATTATAAGTAGTGAGAATTTGATAAAAAATTTGAAATTTTCAATATTTTTACGAAAACATTTTTGAGAAATGTTTTTTCAAAACACAATTTTTGCAAATTTCTAAAATTCAGTATCTAGGGGGAAAAACTGATGTCATAGCTGCCACGAAATATACAAAAAAGTAACAGATTTCAGTAACAATTTTAATTGAGGAAGCACTACCCAAAAGAAAATTCTACAGACCTTAAATTTTTTTTATCTTTCCGTCAGTCTGTAGGCATGAATACTTAATGATACAGAAAAAATTTCTCTGAACAGCACTGGTGTTGTCTTATGAGGTTGAAGATCTCTACAAAACATTCCTTGTTTTCAATTAAATTTTGGATGTTATCGAAAAACTGTCAACCATAAAGATGAAAACAATATGAATACCCAATGCTAAGTTAAATTGATGCTTCATGACAGTAAAACTCAAAGCTATCAAGCAATTTTTTTATATAAATCTCTTAATGAAAACACTAAACAATGGTTCCAAAGTATCTGCTTTTAAATTTATTTCCTAGTCTGCATGCTGCCTTAAGTAAAAGTAGCACTTCAGAGCACGCACCTACAAGTTTTTCTTGTGAATGGCCAGATACTAGATGTTTTAGACTTTACAAGCCATACAGTCTGAGTTGCACTGCATATTTGTGTGTGTGTGTGTGTGTGTGTGTGTGTGTGTGTGTTCACGTGTGTATCTACAATCCTTTAAAAACATAAAAGCAAAAACAAAACATTCTTAGCTCATGGACATTCAAAAGCAAGCCATAGTTTGCCAGTTTCAGTTTCAGAGTTTCCTATCTAATACAGTGGCCACTAGTCACATGTAAATTTAAGTAATAAAACAAAACACTCACTTTCTCAGATACAGCAGCCATATTCCAAATTCTTAATAGCCACAAGTAGATTAAAATTTAATCAATTAAACAAGATTGAAAATTATCCAGTTCTCAGTAATTCCAAGACCTCAATAAGCACATGTGGTTATTGGCTACTGCACTGAACGCTGCAGATAGAAAGCATGTCAAGAAAGTCCTATTGGATAGTACTGCTTTACAAAAAGTATATGCAAGAACCCGATGTGTGCGTATCAGTGGGTGTGTGTGTATGTCATAAGCATTAGGAAAACTCAAAGCAAAAATGGCTGAATCTCTTGACATTAATACTAACCCCTGCCATGTAGAAAAGACCAGAATTAAAAAGATGACTTAATTTGACTACGAATTCCATAGTCAGAAATGCAGAAATAAACATCTCTGTATTTGGCAAAGATCAATATGTCGAATCAATGTGTCCTTAAATCACTGAATAACTACTACATTAAAAGAATGCTTAACAATTCTCAGGGTGCCTGTGTGGCTCAGTTGTTTAAGCGGCCAATTTTGGCTTCGGTCATGATCTCACAACTCGTGGGTTTGAGTCCCGTATCAGGCTCTGTGCTGACAGCTCAGAGCCTGGAGCCTGCTTCGAAGTTTGTGTCTCCTTCTCTCTCTGCCCTTTCCTCTCTCCCTCTCTCTCTCTGACCCTCCCTCTCAAAAATATATAAACATTAAAAAAATGTTTTTTTTAATCAACATTGACAGTTTGCATCCATTGCTAGTCAGAGGTGGATTATGAAAACAGAAGTGGGATAAGTAAAGTTGAGTTTTAGTGGTGACAGAACAAAGACAACACCAATTAGAGTATGTAACTATAAGTACAGCAAAAGATGGCCTAAGCAAAGAGATAAATAGAAGCAAACAATCCATAATACATATTAGGATCACTAAGAAGAAAAATCAAGTAATGAAATAGAACTAATACTTTCAAATATATTCAAAACATACTACGAAAAGAAGATAAATTCTTTATGTATTAAAAGTGTCAACCTGCACTTGAAAAAATAGTCAAATACAAAATACTTAAAATATTAAGTATCATAATAAAATTATTAAATTTTGAGATACAGAAAAACATCCTTTAGACATACAACGGAAAAGAAACGTTTCACAGAGGAACAAAAGAAAATTTGGTGGACCACAGACTTCTTGACAGAAATATGCAAAATACAAAAACGTTAGTGAAACATTATCAATGAAGTCATGAAAGGTGTGAGATGAGTTTAGACATAGCCATGTTATTTTTAAGCATCAAGGCTTAGCAAAACAATATTAAGCTTTGGAGAGCTCAGAGGATGCTGTATTTGTGAACCCTTCCTTGGATGGAGCTCTAGCTAATCAAAAGACAATTAGGGAAAACTTGACCAATCAGGTAGTGAGGAACACTGTATATATTTATTTGTGAACTAAAGAGAAAAGGATAGATTGGGATATTTGTGGAAGAATAGCAAGTAAAGTTTATGAATTTAGACATAGTAGAAATAATTCAACTATGAAAAGAGAAGAAGAAAAAGAGTAGATGATTAGCACATAGAGAGTATTAAAAATACTCTTCACACTAAAGCTAACAAAGCAAATAACAGAAAGATAAGTAAAGGAAATAGTGAGAGAACTGTAACAAGTGTGAATATAATTGTTAGAATAAAGTTGCAAATCTTGCTAAATAAAACAAAAATTACAAAATAGTACAGTATACAGAAAACCTAATGAAGGAAACGGCAACAAATTTTTCAATTTCAAAAATATATATGAAAACATATCAATGACTTCAATAGATATAAACATTCTTAATTCACCTTTAACTTTTTTAAGTTAATTTATTTAATTTTGAAAAAAAACAGAGACAGCCTGAATGGGGGAGGGTCAGAGAGAGAGGGAGAGAGAGAGACTCTCAAGCAGGCTCCGTGCTGCCAGCACAGAGCCCAATGTGGGGCTCAAACTCATGAACTGTGAGATCATAACCTGAGCTGAAACCAAGAGACAGATGCTTAACTGACTAAGCCAGCCAGGCACCCCCCACCTTTAATTTTTTAAAGCAAAATTCAATTCTATTCTGAATATAAGATCCACAAATAAACAAAATTGATTCAAAAAAGCAAAATATGAAAGGATATGCAAAGATATTGTAGCCAAAGAAAATAAAATGATCTTCCAGTCAAAGGCAGTAATTTTCAATTCTAACATAAGAAAGTAAAATTCAGATCCAAAACACCAAAACAGGCAGCAAAACAAAAAGCACACAGAATGACATCTTATAGTGATAAAGGCCAAAAATCACAACGAAGATATGAGTTATAAATACCTAAAATAAATAACACCACAACCACCTTCAAACAAACTCAAGTAGATTCAGGAAGAAGTCTTCATATCAATATGATTCAGCTGTACACGAGATCCTCAAAAAATCTTAGCAAGTCTTAGACTAGAAATAATACAAACAATATTCCCTAGTCACAATGCAATAAAACTAAAAAAAATAATAACAAAAATTGTTAAAATCTCCATCACTCAAAAATTTTTAAAAACTTATTTATTCAATTCCAGACTTGAAGTGATCATTTGTTGCCAAAATTAAACTGTTTTTAAATAATGATAGTGACATCTTAGGATGTCAAAACTTATAATTTATAATAAAAACATTAATCAAAGTAAATTCATATCTTTAAATACCTGGATCAGCACAAGTTAAAAAAATGTTTAAATGGTCAAATATTAAATTCAACAGCTCCAGAAAATGGTAAACCAAAAGGAAGAAATAAAAAAAACATAAAAACACTGAGGTTAAACATTTTGTAAAGAAGTAATAATAAATTACTTTGAGAAAAAAATTTATAAAAACATCAAAACCATGAGCTATACTAATGAACAGATGAAATCATAATAACATCAACTGATAAGAAAAATGCAATAATCTTTGAAACTGATGACATTCAAAACTACAAGACATTTTGCACAAGTATATGCAAATGAATTGGAAATTCTAGCTGAAATATATAATTCCATAAGGAAACATATTTTACAGAAACTGACAAAAGCAAGGAACAAAGCTTTAGTGGACCCATTTCTAAAAAATGAATAAAGCTATAAAACAAATACCATACACAAAATAACCATCCTTAGATATTTTCACAAATGAAATAAATCAAACCTTCAAAGGCCAAATAATGTTACTGCTGTTTAAATATTTCTAAATATTTTTATGAAGCAAATATAATACCAATGCTTGATTAAATTGAACTACATAAGAAAGCTATCATCTATAGGTCTATTCATAAAAAAAATCAAAAGTAAAATATTAACAAACATTTTAATTGCTCATTAAAAACCTACTGCATTATTACAGTGAGACTTATTCCTTCCAAAAGCAAGGATGGTTCAATACTAGGAAATTCATTAATACAAACCATCAAATAAATAGATTTATGGAGAAAAACCTTATGATCATCTTAAGTGCTGAATATATTTTTTTCATTCAGCATTCATTCTTTTTTTAAAGTCTTTATTTCAATTCTAGTTTGTTAACATATAGCATAATATTGGTTTCAAAGGTAGAATTTATTGATTCCATCACTTAAATATAACACCCAAGGCTCATCACAAAAAAAAAAAAAATGCCTTCCTTAATACACATCATGCATTTAGCCCATCTGCCTCCCACCACTCTTCCAGCAATCCTCACTCTGTTCTCTATCATCAAGACTCTCTTATGGGTTGCCCCTCTCTCTCTCTTTTTTTTCCATTCTCCTATGTTCATCTGTTTTGTTTCTTAAATTCCACATGAGTGAAATCATATGGTATTTGTCATTCTCTGACTGACTTATTTCACTTAGCATAATAGACTCTAGGCCCATCCACATCATTGCGAATGGCAAGATTTCACTCTTTTTCGTGGCTGAGTAATATTCCAGTGTGTGTGTGTGTGTGTGTGTGTGTGTGTGTGTGTGTGTGTGTGTGTGTGTGTACATATATATACACACATACCACCTCATCTTTATCTATTCATCAATGGACATTTGGGCTGTTTCCATAATGTAAACATCAGGGTCCATGTGCCCCTGCATGCATTCCTGCATCCTTTGTATAAATACCTAATAGTGCTATTACTGGATCACAGGGTGGTTCTATTTTTAACTATTTGAGGATCCTCCTGTTTTCCAGACTGGTTACACCAGTCTGGTTTTGCATCAGCATTATAAGAGAGTTTCCTTTTCTCTGCATCCTCACCAACATCTGTTGTTTCCTGGGTAGTTAATTTTGGCCATTCTGACAGGTGTGAGGTAGTATCTCATTGTGGTTTTGATTTGCATTTCCCTGATAAGTGATGTTGAGTATCTTTTCATGTGTCTGTTAGCCATCTGGATGTCTTCTTTGGAAAAATCTCTGTTCGTGTCTTCTGCCCATTTCTTAACTGGATTGTTTTTCTGGGTGTTGAGTTTGAGAAGTTCTTTATAGATTTTGGACACAGTCTATTTATCAGAAACTTAATTTACAAATATCCTCTCCTATTCCATCAGCTGCCTTTTAGTTTTGTTGATTGTTTCCTTTGCTGGGCAGAGGCTTTTCATCTTGATGAAGTCCCAATAGTTCATGTTTGCTTTTGTTTCCCTTGCCTCCGGAGACATGTCTAGTAAGAATCCTTGTTACTCTGGCTGAGGTTAAAGAGGTTGCTGCCTGTGTTCTCCTCTAGGATTTTTTATGGTTTCCTGTCTCACATTTAGAGTTTTCATTCATTTTGAATTTATTTATATGGAGTAAGAAAAGTAGTTCTGTTTCATTCTTTTGCATGTTGCTCTCCAGTTTTCCCAACACCATTTGTCGAAGAGTCTTTTACCCATTCCACATTCTTGCCTCTCCTTTGCCATAGATTAATTGACCATAAAAATGTGGTTTTTTTTTCTGTTCTATTCCTAAAACTATAAAATCCTTAGGAAAAAAAAAGGCAGTAATTTCTTCATCTCCTCTGGCAAGGGAAACAAGAGTAAAATTAAACAATTGAGACTACAGTAAAATAAAAAGTTTTATTTTTTAAATAAGAAGGTTTTGCACAGCAAAAATAATCATCGACAAAAGAAAAAGGCAGCCTACTGAATGGAAGAAGATATTTGCAAATGATATATCTGATAAGGGATTGATATCCAAAATATATAAAGAACTTCTACAACTCAATACCAATATGAAATGGATAGAGGACATGAACTGATATTTTTCCAAAGAGGACATACAGATGGCCAACAGACACATAAAAAGATTTTCAACATGACTCATCATCAGGGAAATGCAAATCAAAACCACAATGAGATATTATCTCACACCTGTCAGAATGGCTACAATCAAAAATACAAGAACAACAGTTAGTTGTTAGTGAGGATGTGGAGAAAAAAGGAACCTTCTTGCACTGCTGTTGGGAATGCAAGTTCATGCAGTCGCTGTGGAAAGCAGTATGGA
This sequence comes from Paguma larvata, assembly GCA_030068075.1. Lineage (NCBI taxonomy): Eukaryota > Metazoa > Chordata > Mammalia > Carnivora > Viverridae > Paguma > Paguma larvata. The sequence continues at coordinate 61,336,381 of CM057823.1, read as the reverse complement.
GTTTCCTCAAAAAGTTAAAAATATAACTGCCTGACAATCCAATAATCACACTACTGGATATTTACCCAAAGAAAATGAAAACACTAATTCAAAAAGATATATGCACCCCTATGCTTACTGCAGTATCATTTACAATAACCAAGTATGGAAGCAATTCAAGTGTCCATCTCCAAATGAATAGAGAAGCTGTGGTATATACATATGATGGAATATTTCTCAGTCATAAAAAAGAATGAAATCTTGCCATTTCCAACAATGTGGATGACCTGGACAGTATAATACTATATTTAAAAAGTCAGTCAGAGAAAGACAATTACCATATGACTTCACTCATATGTGGAATTTAAGAAACAACACAAATGAACACATTTAAAAAGAGATAAACAAAAAAGCAGACTCAAATACAAATAACAAACTAATGGCTGCCAGAGGGGAAGTGGGTGCGGGGGATGGGTAAAAAATAGATAAAAGGGATTAAGAATAAATTTATCTGGTGACCACTGAGAAATGTATAGAACTGTTGAATCATTATGTTATACATCAGAAACTAATATAAGTGTTTATTAATTATACCAAAATTAAAAAATAAAATAAATGGCCGAAAAGCATGAACAGAGAATTCATGTGAAAAGATATCGAAACGCCTCATTTTATTATGCTTCACTTTACAGTGCTTCGCAGATACTGAGATTTTTACAAACTGAACGTATACAGCAACCCTGTGTTGTACTGCTCTCTTGGTGTCATTTTTCCAACAGCACTTGTTCATTTCACTGTCTCTGTGTCATATTTTGGTATTTTTTTCAATATTTTAAACTTTTTTGTTATTATTATATTTGTTGTGGTTAATTATGATCAGTGACCTTTAATGTTGCTTTTATAAAACTGTTTGGAGGTCATGAACCATGAGTCTTACTCATGTAAGACTGAGAACTTATTTGATAAAATAAGAATGACAGACCATTCCCTAGTCTCACTTTCTCTCCTTACGCCTCCCTATTCTCTGAGACACGTTATTGAAATTAGACCAACTAAGAACCCTGCCATGGCCTCTAAATGTTCAAGTGAAAAAAACAGTTGCACGTCTCTCACTTTAAATCAAATGCTAGACACGATTAAGTTTAGTGAGGAAAGCATGTTGAAAGCCAACAAGGGCCAAAAGCTAGCCTCTTGTGCCAAACAATTAGCCAAGTTTTGAATGCAAAGGGAAAGTCCTTGAAGGAACTGAAAAGTGCTACTTCATTGAACATTTAATGATTTAAAAAAGCAAAAGAGCTTTACTGATGACTGGAGAAAGTTTTAGTGATCTGGAGAGAAAATCAAGTCAGCCACAACACTTCTTTAAGCCAAAGTCTAATCCAGAGCAAAACCCCAACTCTCTTCAATACTATGGAGGCTAAAGTTGGTAAGGAGGATACAAAAGAAAAGTCTGAAGCTAGCGGAGGTTGGTTCATGAGGGTAAGGAAAAAAGCCAACTCCGTAACATAAAAGTCCAAGGTGAAGCAGCAAATACTGATCCCCAAGTTATCCAGAAGATCTAGCTAAGATAATTAATGAAGGCGGCTACCCCAAACAACAGATTTTCAATGTAGACAAACAGCTGTATATTGGAAGAAGATGCCATCTAGGACTTACATAGCTAGAGTGGAGGCGTCAATGCCTGGTCTCAAATCTTCAGGATGGGTTAACTCTCTTGTTAGGTGTTAGTGCAGCTGGTGACTTTAAGTTGAAGCCAATGCTCATTTATCATTCTGGAAATCCTAGGGCTCTTAAGAATTATATGAGGGGCCCCTGCATGGCTCATTCAGTTAAGCATCTGACTCTTGATTTCGGCTTGGGTCATGATCTTGCAGCCCATGTCGGGCTCTATGGTGAAATTACAGAGCCTGCTTGGGATTCTGTCTCTCCCTCTCTCTCTGTGCCCTTCCCCTTCTCTCATTCTCTCTCTCTCTCTCTCTCTCTCTCTTTCCCTCTCTCCCTCTCTCTCAAAATGAATAAATAAACTTAGAAAAAAGAATTTTGGGAAATCTACTCTGCCTGTATTCTATAAATGGAACCACAAAGTCTGGATGACAGCACATCTGTTTACGCATGGTTTACTGAATATTTTAATCCCAGTATTGAAACATACTGCTCAAAAAAATTTAAAAAAAAGATTCTTTCTATAATATAACTGTTCATTGACGATGTACCTGGTCACCAAAGAGCTCTGATGGGAAGGACAACAAGATTAATGTTGTTTTCATGCCTGCTAACACTATATCCATTCTTCAGCTGATGGATCAAGGAATAATTGTAACCTTCAAGTCTTCTTATTTAAGAAATACATTTTGTAAGGCTATAGCTGCCACAGACAGCTTAGATGGATCTGAGCAAAATAAATTGAAAATCTTCTGGAAATGGTTCACCATTCTAGATGCCATTAAAACCATTCCTGATTCACGGGAAAAGGTCAAAATATCAACATGAATAGAAGTTTGAAGTCAGTTGATTTCAGCCCTCATGGATGACTTTGAGGCGTTCAGTGGAGGCAGTAACTGCAGATGTGATGGAAACAGCAAGAAAACGAGAATTAGAGGTGAAGTCTGAGATGGCACTAAATGCCTGGAATCTCAAGATAAAACTGGAAAGAATGAGGATTTGATTCTTACGGTTGAACAAAAAAAGTGGTTTCTTGAGGTGGAATCTACTCCTGGTGAAGATGCCGTGAAGATCGTTGAAATAACAACAAAGGATTCAGAATATTACACAAACTTAATTGATAAAGCAGCAGCAGGATTTTAGAAGATTGACTCCAATTTTGAAAAACAATTCTACAGTGGTAAAATGCTATCAAACAGCATCACACACTACAGAGAAATCATTTGTGAAAGGAAGAGTCAAACCTCACTGTTGTGTTTTATTTCTTAAAATTGTCAGTCACCCCAATCTTCAGCAATGACGGCCCTGATCATACAAGAGCCATCAACATCAAGGTAAGACCTTCCACCAGCAAAGGGATTATGACTCGCTGAAAGCTGAGATGATGGTTAGCATTTTTTAGCAACAAAGCACTTTTAAATCAGGGTATGTGCATTGGTCTTTTAGACATAATGCTATTAGAAACTTAATAGAGTAGAGCATAATATAACTGTAACTTTTAAATGCACCAGGAAACCAAAAAATTCACTTGATTCACTTTATTGAGATATTTGTTTTGTTATGGTGATTTGGAACCAAACCTACAAGGTATTCCCGTTTACAAATGACCTTTAACACATGAAATGATGCTCATGTCCTCATAATTAAAAAAAAAAAATTACAACTTAAAAACATCCTATGACACTATTTCTCATCTATCAGGTTGGCAAAAATGAGAATGCGCTGGGGCAGAGCTATAAGAATGTATGCACACATATATGTCGCTGGTGGAAACTAAGAATGGTGAAGTCTGCAGCTGTCTACAAAATTGTTCAAGGATTTACCCGTTGACCCAGCAGTCCCTCTACACAAAAAATACTCTTCTGCCAACATGAAACAACATGCACAAAGTCCTGTGATCCACTTCGCCTCAGGGACCTCTCCTTCTACTGGGCTCCAAAACCCAGCATGGGATTATGCCCTTCATGTAGCCGCCCTGTTCAGCCAATCAGAGTCCAAGTATCCTGTACTAGGCCAGCACCCACCTCCACAGGTAGGCTCCCTCTTTACCCTTCTTAAACTCCCAACGCCCTGCTCTGTCGTCTCACAGCTCAACACCCACTCTGTATAAACGCCTACCTTGTTTGGTTCCACCTATTAGCCTTTGGACTGGATGATTTAAAATGTGAAGAAAAGCGAAAGAAGGGAAAGGTAAAGAGTGTAGGGCTTGGGATTTTTAAATACTTCTCTGGACTAAAAGGATCTAGGAGGCCTAGGAGAAGAGGTTGGCACGGAGAAGCTTAAAGTGTTATTTTAGCACAATAATTGCCCACTTAAAATGTGCGTTTTTTGTGTCCTACAACAGAAGAGTAGTGATTAAGATGAGGGAAAAAGAGTTCTTATCACAATAACCGTAATTTGTCATTTAAAAATACAAACTCAAAATTGTAAATCAGGGGCGCCTGGGTGGCTCAGTTGGTTGAGTGTCTGACTTCAGCTCAGGTCATGATCTCACAGTTCGTGAGTTCAAGCCTCCCATCAGGCTCGCTGCTGTGCGTGTAGAGCCTGCTTCAGATCCTCCATCCCCCTCTCTCTGCACCTCCCTCACTTGCACCCTCTGTCTCAAAAATAATAAACATTAAATTTTTTTTAATTCTAAATCTAACTCATTTTAAAACTCAATAAAGCAGTTTTACAGTAGTTTGACAACACTTTTAAAAAACATAGAGTTCAAAGAGCTAGTTAATAAAAACTAATTAAGGTATTTTAGCAGTATAAATTTGTACTTTCCTATTTTGTATAACTGTAGTGAAGCAAAAATAGAAATCTATTTGAGACCTCCCTTCTAATTTTGTAGCTGAAATAAATTATCTGAGAATAAATTATCCAAAAGGATGGTCAAGTCTCAGAGAAGTGGTCACTGAAAAGCGCCGTGATACGCATTCCCATGGACGTATTTTCACCTTTCTTTGAATTAGCTGATTATATGATTTTATCATGTATGTAACTATTTTTTCATTATATCATTTTTCTTATACATAAATATTGGCTTAAGTAGAATTTCCTCCCATGGTTTCTTCGATATCAGTAAATACATTCAAATGTTGAATGTTCTTTAATAAACTCCTATTCTTAATAAATTTCTAGTTTTCAAATTTTTCTAAAATCATCGCATTTATTTTCGATAGTGAATGCTATATTACAAGGTTTCGATCAAGTCTACTTGTAATGTAAAACCCAGAGTTTTGTAAAAGCATTTGCGATAAACTACAATTGTGTTTTGAATAAGATTCATTAGATCGCAAAGTCACACATTACTTTTATAAACATTATTTTTAACTTAAGCACCAATGATAAAATCTGGAAGGAAAAACAGAATAAGATATTTTTAAATAAACATATTTTAAGCATATATGAATTTTAGTTTCTTCATAGTATTTTATCACAAGAGAATGTTAAAATATTTTTCATAGTAATTATGCTTTGCAAATAGTTATTAAAATACGGATATATATTCGAAGGTACAAAAGCAATTTTAAATTCAAATTTTAAATTCAAATTCAAAAACGTTATGGAGTGTTTTGGTTTCCTAAGAAAGACAGATTATGCAGGAGGCAGCCTACGGTTTTTTTCTTGCTGAAAATTTCAAAAACCAACAATGATTTAGAATTTCACTTCATTTCATTGTTTTTGAATAAATGTGCTTCAAGCTACAGTATCATTGTTTTATCTATATATAGACAATACTGACAACACTAAAATGTTGGAGTACTGTGTGGAATAAACTCTGCATAGTGCTTGGTCATAAATGAGGAATTCTTATAAGAATCTCTTATTATCTTCACAATACCTTGTAAAGTTTTACCCACTGTCTCAACTGGAAAAGTGAGGCTTGGAGAGATTAAAAGACTTCCAACCACTTTGGCAGTAAGTGGCCCCCCTGGGAAAAGATCCCAGATTGGCTGATTTTGGCTCATTGTTCTTTTCAGTAAGCCATAAATCTCTCAGTGTAAATTAACAAGTTAATTGATACAGTTTTGTGTTATAAATATGAAATAAATGGACTTAAGATTCTGCCCACAAAAATTCAAAATTTACAAGGCTTTATTTCATTGAAATTTCTAGGATAGAAGACTCCCTTCGCATTGATTTTAAAAAATGATTATCTGTCATTTCTTTGTCTACAGACAGGAGGGGATTAATGATTTGATAAAATAGCATGGTTCATTCTCTTCTTTGGGTTTTAAACATGATTCAAATACCAGGAGAAAATCAAGTACCTTCTTGTAAGTATACAGGAATGTATATACAATATCTATACTCTATAATGGAAACTGCAGAGGGCATTCTCAAAAACCACGCCCTTTCCGAAGCACTGAAAATGCTGGTCTTTGAAGTGCTAAGGTGGCTTCCCTGGGAGACATGAGCTCACTTGGGAGACGGAGAGCTAAAATGCCATTGGGGGTTGCCATGGGATACAGGTTTACAAGAGCATTTGCACAGCAGATGGAAGGAAGCTAAATAAAGTATATTCAGGTACAAAAAGAAAAATTTTCTATTTATTTTGCCATTAAACAATGGAAGAACTTGAACATTTGTCTATGGGAGAAAATTCCTCCCGTCAGAGCAAATTACTTTTGGCATTTGGAAATACAATCGCATAATGGTAAACCTAATTTGCTTTAAATCTTGAGAGAGCAGTTTTTATAATGGCATCATAATGTTCATCAAGGAAAAAGACCGTTTCTAAGAACTGACAGAGAAAAACAAATTAATGTTATATTTTACTAATGTAAATTTATACTTTCCTCTTTTGTATGATTATAGGTACACAGAAATAGGAAACTATTTGTGGCTGCCCTTCCAGGATCTGAAACTGGAAATTCTAAGAATTAATTATCAAAGAAAATAGCAAAACCCTTTAAAATCTACTGATGATGGCCCTGTTTACAAACTAGTTTCCTGTAACTGTTAGCCTGAGCAGCTATGGATAAATCATTTTGCTCTATAAAACACCATCATTTTAATTAGCATAGCTCTTGAGTGGCCTTCAGTGAATTAACTAGCTTTTCATAAAAATGCAATTTCGCATGTGAAGTTTGTGTATGGAATACCTATGACACACACCATGTAAATTTCTATTTAAAAAGCCAATACATTTTTCAGGAGTATGTTGACTTATTAGTCCTCACCAGAAAAATTACAAGAGAATATTTACTTATAAATCCTGTTAATACTATTACTAGTATTAATACTAATTTTTGAATTACTACTTGAAATGCATTAGCTTCTAAAAGTAAGAAATTCTATACAGAAGAGCCAACAGAATAAAATAAAACAAAAGAAACAAGAACCTGTAGCTGCTTGTGTGCTAGTAGTATAAATGATTCAAGAAAAACAAGTAATTGTGGGCAGATATAGAATGATAAAATAATCCTTTCTTTCTTCTTCCTATTCCTTCCTCCTCCCTTCCTGTATTCATTCATTCCCATCTTCCTTTCCTTCCTTCCTTCCCCTTCCCCTTCCCTTCCTCCATCTTCCTTTTGCTAAAATTTGGAATGTTCAGGTTAACATTATTAGCAGGAATACATTCTAGGTGATTTTCTTCATGTTGCATCATACCAAAAGTAAAAATTACCACATTGCCCTACTATTAGGGATAATCAACTGTCAGTGTACTCATCTGGCTAAGATAATGACTGCCAATTCTGGCCACTGCAAATGTACATTATCCCTTTGCTATCTATACTGGATTTTCTGCTAACATTTGAAGATCCTGTTCCTCAACAATCACTGATAGAATGATTCTAGCATGAACTGATGGCCTTTTCTTGAATCAGTTATAAACGTTGAATTTCCAAGTCTATCATTCCATATATGTTTATATCTAGCACATCTTTGACAAAAAAGTTTCTTCCCCTCTCCCCCTTTCTCATATATGTATGTATATATCTGCATATGTATATATGTATGCAGATATGTATTTATCATCATTAGGGTTCATGATCAATTGTAGATATTATCACTTGGGATGCTCATGCCCTAAATTTATCCAGTAGGAATGTCTTCAAACTAGACGATCATTCCTCTGAACAAGATCCCATCTGTCTTTAAACTTCCTTAATTTCTAGTAGAATACAATGCCCAGGCACAACTGTAATTGCCTCAGATCTGAAATCAACTTCCTAGGAAGGAGAAAAAAATAAATGATCTGACTGGTGCATTGGAAAGAAGGAACAGAGAAAACACAGCTCAGTCCCCTCAGGGTTCTCTTTCTAATGAGCTCAGCAGGATGTATGCATTGCAGAGTGCTCTCATCCATTGCAGTAAAGGCTCTGCCCTTTTAGATGAAGACTGTGGCTGCCCAACTGATCAATGACTAGATGGAAAAATGTACCTAGTCTAATGTTGGAGGGTAGGCCCATTCTATCTATGGATTTAAGCTATGGATTCCAATGTTCCTTTTATCAAGAATGAAGCTGTTATTTTTATCACGTTTCCTGTCTATCTCTCAATCAGATGTAAAACTGGACAAGGAAGATGAATATAATTTTATTGGATTCGAAACCATATAGTCTTTTTTTTAAATAAAAGTTTCATCACATTAAAATATTAACAGAAACACAGATGCATATGCATGCAACAAAGAAATTTTACCTAAGATGATATACTTGTGATATACTCTAATGCCCAAACACTACTCGATTATTGATAACTTTACTAAAATTAATTACATACGCTGCTGGAAAGGGCTAATAGAATAGCCCAAAAAAGAACTAAACTTCTTGAAATTTGGTATGTACTAAAGGAGCAGCTGGCTCATCCAGGCAGTGATGGATCCATCACTCATCCAGCCATCCATCTACCTTCTGCCTCTGAGCCTCTCATTAACCCGAATGAGCTACTATACTTTGCAAAAAGGATAAAGAGTAGCTTTTAGTCTGAAAAGAATGAGATTCACAGACTCCACTTAGGATGGCCTCACTATCTAAACAGATACAAAGATTACTTTTTCACATATACGTCTTTCCTAACTATAATGAAATTTCCACTAGTGTTTTTTATAACACTAGTATGGTATCTTACAAATAGTCGGTATTCAATTAAAGTTTTCTTTTCAAAGTCATTCTTATTCAATAATCAGTTATGAACTTTTCCGCTTTGGGGCCATTACTATTTTCTATCTTTCTAAAATCTTTTCAGCTAGATATTACAGAGAAATTTAATGACTGGGTCAGGGGAAGCGATTTCTCCTTTCACTTCCAAATTGCCTTCCAAACACATTACTCCATTAGGGTACTCATTGATTTTACTCTGCCAGAACACGTGATTGGTTATCAGTGTTTCCACAATCTCAGGAGGTATCTTAAAACTCTGGTAATTTTCATTATGCTAAAATGCATTCTCATTTAAATTTCTGTTGTCTGCTGAAAGAAGTATCTGCTTTAAAAATTCCATTTTTCCCCTGAGAGAATACGTGCTTAATTGAAAAATATATTATATATCCTCTGGTATCTAAGTCACTCTCTGGTGCTAAATCTGCTTCTCGGCAACATTAACTCAGGCACTAAGTCAACTTTTTAATACAATGACTTCTGCTAATTTAAAATCAAGGGAATTTCCTGACCTCCATTTATTTTTATTCTTCCTCCCCCCATCCCGCCCCCCACACACACACCCCACACACAAGACTCAAAAGACTCTGGAAATATACATATGAAAATGCCTAATAGCAGATACCTCTAAGGAGGAGATCTAGAGGTCTGTGTACAGGGACAAAACAGAAAATTACTTTCGTCTCTATTAAGCCTTTGAATTTATTTTAGATGTATTACTAATTGAAAAACAAAAAAAAATAGAAGATTCAAGGCACACATCCAAACATTCGGAGGCCTGCCAGAGTATCAGTCTTAGAGGAAAACTAATTTTCCAAGTTTAATTGAACAATTGTTTCCCCCACACACTTAAGGTATGAAGTAAGTATCCCACGGCTGGATAATATGTCAGCTTTAGGGAGGATAATGGGTACTTTTGCTGTTACCGCTCTTTTTTCTGAGGAATCTTTTGAAAGAGTTCTATGCAGAACTTGATATGATCATTGCCTTTGAGACCCCCTTATTCAAATAAAAGCTCAAGGGTCTCCCGGTCGGTTATTAGGGCATCTCATGTCTTCTTCCAAGCAGAGTCTCCTCAGCTACATACAAATTGAAAATACTGGAGAGGAACTATGTATGAATTACAACTTCTGAGTTCCATTTGGAAACACAACCCATAGCAATGAAGTTAATTACACAGAATAATATAGGACACCGTAGTTTTTGTTTGTCTGTTTGCTTGTTTAATTCTGGCATTCTTTTTAGAGACAGAACAACTCACCAATTCAGTGAAGGATCTGCTAATATTTACTAAAGTCATCAAGAGATAAGTTATTTAATGCATAAATTGCATTTGGTACTGATCTAGCCGATGATTATCTAAAACAGAACTCAAAAATGTGGTCCAAGAAATATCTGCATCAGAGTCACTAAAATGTTTAAAGTACAGATGCTTCACCTTTCCCTCAACTCCAGCGTATCAGGATGTTTAGGAAATATAGGAATCTAGATTCTTTTAAAACCTCACAGCTAGAATATTTTTTGTATTTAAGGCCTAAAATAATGACGCTAGATTATTTAAAAAAATAAAGATATTAGCTCTGTTTACAAGTACATAGAGAAAAGATACAGGTTATCATACATTTTTATATGGTGCCAAAATTAACAGGAATTTAGAATAAAAATGTCCTCTGTTTTTTAAATGATCGTACTGGTTATCAACATGTTTACAAACATCTACATGAATACACATGGATGACTACATGTGACCTACATATTTGGATAAAAGTGCTAATATAATGTAAATATAAATACACGGTATGTTAATAAAGATTAGCTATATTGCACCTAGAGGTGTGATCGCCTATATGCCTCTAAAGAATGTGACACATATATAATTATATATAAAGTAATATAGTATCAAGTGAGTGAAGATTCACTGGAGACTTGAGAAATAAATCATGGTAATTTCTGAAGAAGAACCAGATAAAAGCACCATTACATGGGAAACACCACCCCTTTGGGGCAAGACTCACTTTGGCATTTATATGCTTGAATAAATGTCCATAGCCACTCAGGGCTAGTTTTCAAAAGGTGTGGTGGTGGGTAGTGGTTACAATGAGAGCACAGGGGAGGAAGAGGGCACTAAAAAGACATTTTGAAGCAGATGAGACATAAGAAACATTTATAACACAGAGATGATGATTAAAGATAAGTACATAACTTTAACCAAATTCTATGGTTTCATTATAAGACCTTAACGACATCATAAACAAATATATCCCTAGATCACTACTTCAAGTACCATGGAATCAAAGATCATGGACATATAAAATGGTCTTGTTCTATGTGCAGTAAAACAAGGTTATTATCTCTCAGGAATCTCTAGGAGAACAAAGTAATTCAAAGTTGAACTTATTTTTTCTAAAATCTGTTTTCGAAATGTTAAAGACTAAAAATATTAATATATTACTTCTAACTATAATAATTAAGTAAATTAGAAGTGATATATCTGTCTAGAAAAAAGTAATGACTATGAGGAAAAAAGTACATCCTTATTGGGCCATAAAACTATTTTATCTCATTATAAATTAAAATATTTTTTACTTTTTCAGTGCTTCACTTTAGCCGCATTTTTCCCCTTGCTCGTTTGGTTCTTAATTTTTTTTGTACTAATAAATCCAATCAAAACTGTCTCTAAGCATTAATTTGAAGGAAATAATATATCATCCATTTTTCCCTGAAATATTTCTTTTCAATTTTTAATTAAACATATAAAATGCATTCAGGGATGACTACTGTTTCTAAGGTTGGTTCTCTCTAGTTTTCACAACCCCTTGCTTTGTGTATAGAATCCTTAAATGTGTGTTAAAGTTTTCATCAAGCTGTTATCTACTTTTCCTCGCTACCATCAATAGAACACTATTCCCAAGCCTATGAGAGCCTATCATGTCTTTGGAAATTTCTAGAGGAGTTTCTGGCCTCTCTTAGCAACAGACAATGCCTTAAGGTCCCTACTTTCATTTCAGAAAATTCTCCTTTTGTTGAACTGAATGTCTCAGAGAGTTGTCTAAGAGCATTTCCTCTTATTCTCAGTAGAGAAACTGTCACCCTTATATCCCCTATCCAAAATCTTTAACTTCAATGATCAAATTTCCATTTCTTTTTCCTCTGCATATGAGGACCAGTTTCAGTATATAATAACTAGGGGTGATTTTCTGTGATTAACAGATATAATGGTAAAATATGTAAGATAATGAGTTGCTGCTGAGTAATGAAAATAAAAATAAAATAATAATAATAATAATAATAATAATGATATTAGCACCTGGGTGGCTCACAGTTGGTGAGTTCAAGACCCACATCAAGTGAGCAAGAGCTCCACTTAGGGTGAGCTCTAGCCCTGCTTCAGGTAAACACATGAGCCGTGGGTGAGCCCTGCTTTTCCTTTCCTCCTTCCCTCTCTCTCTCTTTCTTCTCCCCCTCCCTCTCTCTCTTTCCCTCTGCCCCTTGTGGGACTCTCTCTGTCCCTTGCTTACTTGCACTCTCTCACTCTCTCTAAAAATAAGGAGGAGGAGGAGGAGGAGGAGGAGGAGGAGGAGAAATAAACCCACAATTTTATGGCCACTTAATTTATAACAAAAGAAGCCAATAAAATACAATAGGGAAAAGACAATATCTTCAGTAGAAATGGTACTGGGAAAACTGGAAGCCACATGCAAAAGAAACTAGACTACTACTTTACACCATACACAAAAATTAATACAAAATAGATCAGAGACTTGAATGTAAGACTTGAAACCACAAAACTAGAAGAAAATATAGGTGGTAAGGTCCTTGACATAAATATTAGTGACGGTTTTTTTATTCTGACTCTAAAAGTAAGGCCAACAAAATCAAAATATAAATAGTGGGACAACATCAAACTAAATAAAACTTCTTTATATCAAAGGAAGCCATCAATAAAACAAAAAGGCAACCAACGTAATGGAAGAATATATTTACAAATGTTATCAATGAGGGGTTAATATCCAACATATATAAAGAACTGTTCCAATCAACAAGAAAAAAAAAAACAAAACACCAAACTATCCAATTAAAAAATGGGCAGAGGATCTGAACAGGTATTTATTCCACAAAAGACATAAAGATGGCCAACGGGCATACGAGAAGATGCCCAACATCACTAATCATCAGGAAAATGCAAATCAAAATAACTTTTGAGGGGTGCCTGGGTGGCTCAGTCAATTATGCATCTGACTTGTGGTTTCGGTTCAGGTCATGATCTCCCAGTTAATGAGTTCAAGCCTGCATCTGGCTCTGTGATAACAGCGCAGAGCCTTGGGATTCTCTCTCTCTCTCTCTCTCTCTCTCTCTCTCTCTCTCCCTCTTCCTATCCCTCCCCCTCTCCTTCTCTTTCTGTCCTTCCCCTGCTGATGCTCTCTCTCAAAATAAATAAATAAACTTAAAAAAAAACTTTAAAATATCACTTCACACCTATTAGCATGAAAACAAGAAATAACAAGGGCTGAAAAGGAAACCCTCATTTACTGTTGGTGGGAATATAAATTAGTGGAACCACTACGTAAAACAGTATGGAGGCTTCTCAAAAAATTAAAAATAGAACTACCATAAGATCTAGTCGTTCCACTTCTGGGTATTTATTCAATGAAAACTAAAACGCTAATTCAAAAGTATATATGCACCCCTGTTTCATTGCAGTATTATTTACAATGGTCAAGATATGGATACAACTAAGTGTCCATTAATGGACACAGGATAAATAAGATGCAGTATATATACATATATAAACATACAAGGAAATACTACTCAGTTATAAAAATGAATGAAACCTTGCCACATGATTTCAGTTATATATGGAATCTAAAACTCAACACAAATGAACAAACAAAAACAAAAGAAAACTCATAGATACATAGGACAGACTGGTGGTTGCCAAATGGGAGGGGTTGGGGGAGTAGGCAGGATGGATGAAGAAGGTCAAGAGATACAAATTTCTAATTACAAAATAAGTCATGGGGATGTAATGTACAGCATGGTGATTAGTCATAAAATGTACAGAATACTTGAAAGTTACTAAAAGAGTGCATCTTAAATGTTTGCATCATAAGAAAAATATTGTAACTTTATGTACTGACAGCTGGTACCTAGAATTATTGCGTTGATAACTTTGCAAGCCTACATGCATCAAATCATTATATTACACACTTGAAAATAGTATGTTATATGTTGATTATGCCTTAATTTTTAAAAAAGAAAAAGAAGAAAAATAAAGCAGCATACTTTTTTAAACTTTTTCATCTCCTTACAAAGGATTTGCTTGGGGGCACCTGGGTGGCTCAGTCATTTAAGCTCTGACTCTTGATTTCAGCTCCAGTCATGATTTCACTGTCCTGAGACGGAGTACCACATCAGGCTCTGTGGTGGGCATGGAGCCTACTTAAGATTCTCTCTCTCACTCCCCCTCTGCCCCTGCCCCATTCACACTCACTGGCATCCTCTCTGTCTCTCATTCAAAAACAAAAACAAAACAAAGGATTTACTTGGAGTAAGTGCTGTATGTCTATTTTATACACAAACTTAGTAAATTCCTTTTCATTTGTTTTTACAAATGGGTTGAGTCAGATTTTAAGAAAAGATATTTCTATTAATTTTTTTATTTTTAGAAAAGATATTTTTTAGACACTGACACATCTCTTTAAAATATCAGAAACCTGCAATCAACACCATGCTGGAAGTAATCAAAGTGACAGAGATATCCCCTGAAATATTTTCTGAATGTCTGGCTCCAACTTTAATCCTCTATAAATTCAATGTACAGACCACACATTTCGAATTTATTAATCTTAGAATATTATATTAAATCTAACATCACTTAATTACTGACAATGACTATACTAGTAGTTCCCTGGTTAAAATGTATGCAGAATGTGTGTTCTTTCAATTATCAAAATAATCATCAAGTTATCTTTCAAGTCATCAAAACAGTTAAAAGCAAAAATGTTATTTTCATTAATTTCACTCAAATTAAGGCCTAAAATTAAAGTCTAGTGTTATGTGCTTTCTTGATATCTGGTAAAATCAGGGGTTTTTGAAGGGCTTAACTACAAGTTCCCCACTCTGTTCCCACAGGTCATGTCACCTAGACAAACAACCCTCCACATCAAAGGGACCAAGCACACACTCTGCTCATTCCTAAGTAGTGCATTTCAGTTCCCTGCCAGCCCAGAGAATTATTCAAACGAGTCAAGCAGATCCTCCTGAAGGAACTGGGAACACTCCTATCCTCTTGATATTATAAAGCCTGCCTCCTACAGCCCCTAATTTTTCAATCTGTTCCTGAGTTCAACCCCTATGTGGCCTTCCATGAAATGTAGCGTCCTCTTCACTTGATCTGTGAGTACATGGGACCCATAAATTGCTGTCAATTTCATCTTATTATGGCTGGGTATTGTGTGTCCAACCTTCCCCACAACCATAAGACAGTAATCCCTCCCTCACCAACAGGATAAAAAGATGTTGGATAAAACATAAGTAAAATCCAAGTCTAAAACATCAAAAATTTAAATATAAAATATAAATTGAAATATTTAAATACTATAAAAATTATACTGATAATTTTATATTAATACAAAATAAAGATTTTATATTAATAGAAGAAGTCATTCTGGATTTCCTTGGAAACTAGATGGAATTAGTGATGATGGCTGCACAATTTTGTAAATATATGCAAACAGCACTAAAATATACTGTTTTAAAAGGGTGAATTTTATGGTATGTGGATTATATCTCAATAAAAAATAGCTAATAAAATAGTAGTTCCCATAGTATAGCAAAAAAGGTGAATCATCCCATAGCAAATATTTATACCTATTTGGAAGCATAATATGTTCCTTGGAATGTACAGGGATGGTATAAAGAATGACCAATAAGTGATGAACACTTATTTGAAGATTCTCATAACAAATGTTGAAATAAATTTACCAACCAAGCTCTATTCTAAGGAATATTACTGGATACCTAATAAGTATATTTACTATCATAAATTTTAAAGAAAATAAAGCAATTTGTATGGAGAATATATTCATTAGCAATTAGAATCAAAATAAGTCACATGTTGAATTTTGTTTAATATAATCAATAGTCATGAAACACCTATTTAAGATGAAAAAACAAACTACACATTTAATATAATATTTAAAAACCTACATCCACAGAATGGTAAGAGATGAAATAAATCGAAAGAGAACCCTAGCTTGTTTCCCCGATTAAAAAAATGAGATCCAAAGAAATTATGTGACTGGCACAAGGTCATATATTAGTCAGCCAAGACTAGACTTAAGGTTTTCCTTCTCCTAGTCTGTGCTTATATTTTCCCCTGCCCTCTCCTCAATCATGGACATAGACCACTGGGTCTATATATATACTGACCAGACTTGGTGAATATTCTTGTAGCCATGTGGACCTTGCATATTCCAAGTTGTTAGGCATATGCTGTCTATACTTTTTAAAGTCTTTTAATGGGAGCATCTTGTTGATAGAGGGAGATACCCTTGGTAAAGACAATATAGACAGGCATAATCAGGTCATTCTGAGTTGCTGTTTATGTGTGAGAATCTCCTAAGAAAAAAAGCTCTATCCGAGCACCACTGTGTAAGGACTATTTTTTTACAACATCTACCCACTTTGTCCACTAAAATTTTGGCACTATGTATTTTAATCCACCTACATCAAGGTTTTGAAGCTTAGCTTCGTCTTAAAAGAGGTTAATATCTTAAGACAAAGAAAAGGTTCATTTGGTCCTGGCTGATCAAAAATGCTACATAAAATTCAGTAAAGAGTTAATATAAAAAATGTACAGTACAGCAGGAAAAAAAACAAACAAACGTAAGACAGAAAGTGGCTAGAAAAGGCTATTTACCTACTTTCCCCAAGTCTGGTTATCAGATTATTGATTCTAACAGTTATATGGCGTTTCTCCCATTCAGTGGGATAGCGACCTCGCAATAGTGCTCTTAATTTCCTACATTCTCTTTGTGGAATGAGCACTCTTCTTTATAGTGAGTGTTTCAATTCCCCAATCCTTAAAAGTAGTGAGAGTAAAAGCTTGCTTAAAATATTGATCTGATACAGTATCAAAAGTATTTTTAGAAAACAACTGTAATTTCAAAGTTTTGCTTCGTTTTTGTGCAGCTAGAGATGATGGTTTCAAAAAGATGTTTCTTTGGGACAGGATTCTACTTAGCTTTTTTTCTTTCAATCGAATTGATCCTTAGGCACAGGTTTTAAGCTAAGGCTGATAATAAAAAGAAGTGAAGTACTCCTCTTAGGAAAGTTATAAGAATTTGACAAGTCTTCTAACTAGAAATAAATGCTTCTGTGAGAAACTGTTGTAAATTTAAAGCCCTTTTTTTCTTTTCCCCTACATACTTATAATTTAGCATTAATTTTTAGTTCTCATTATTTCTTTTCCTTAGGTTGTAATTCACTCCATCATCCCGAGCATTAATTCATCAGCATCGTAGAGTCGTAGTAGGAGTTACTCAGGAGGTGAGAGAAGGGAGCGGTACTCAATCTGAAAGGACATGGTGAATCAAAGACACCACAGTAGCCACGGAGGGCCAGAGTAGAGAGCAGGGGCCCCAGTGACCAAGAAGATGTAAGCTGCAACAGGTTGCCTTCAGGCAAATTCAGGCAAATCCGTTCTCACTTTCAGAAGAAAGTCATTTGTAGGTCATGTATAAATAACATTTGGTGCTTAACCACTCCATGTAAACACCTCACAGTGAAAGGTTACTTGAGACTATTAAAGCTACCTATTTCCCTATATATAATCATTCCCGAAGAAGATAATCTATGTGGTGTGGAAGAAAAAGGGTATGGAGAATATAATACTGGGACATGAGCCAGCCATATCTAAAAAACATGTCATTTTACAACTTGAGACTAGAAATGCAGACTTCTGATCCATCACTCACCCGATTACCAAGATAGATCTCTGGTAAAGAGAATTAATGGTAATACTTAGGTCAGAGTCTTGGGTCCCCCAAAGAATGAAAGGAACTGAGTGTCTAAACAACTTGTTCATATCTTTAAGAAAAATAGAGATTTTATTTTGAGATTGAAACTATATGACAAATTTACTTTAGTCAAATATACTGCTACCTTAATGCTGTCTTTCCATTCAACTCAAATTTCATAGCTCCCATTATTTGCCTAAGTATTATTGTCATTTTTACTACTGGTATTACTTTCTATTAATTCTGACACATTTTCTAACTTTAAAGTTGTCAGGACTTCCTTCAAGATTTCTCTTCTTAATAGACAACCTTGTTACTTACTAGACTGAAACTCCAGAATGTGTCAAAAGGAGAACTATTCTGAAAAAAATAATTATGTTAATATATTTCTATGATATTATGATAATAGAACATGACAGACAAAACTTGATGATAAAATATATGGTAATATCTTTCATGCAACATCAACAGAGTGATTATTTTTTAATAGCAGCAAGGAAAATCCAACTATCAACATGCTTTCACGATATTAATGGATTGTAAGTTTCAGATTTCTCAGCCAAATGCTATAGATTGGGTTCACTGGGCCAATATCTAATAATAATAGCTCTTTTCCCTTTTTCAGAATATGTCAAATACATATTCCTGGTAAAATATTCCAAACAAAAAAGAAACAAATTCAGTATCTTCAGCTTGAGAATAATGAACAAAGTACATCATTAATGATAAAGGGTAAACTTCAATCTTATATCTAATCATTTGTACTATTTCCATCATCATGGGGAAATATTTCCCCTCGTTATGACTGAACTAAAATCTTCGGACTACAAATTAAAATTTAAAAAAAAATTGAAGCTATTCTATAAGCTTTTCATGAGATAATTTCAAATAATCCTTACAATGCACTACGAGAAGGTACCATTAGCATCCTCATTTCATGAATGAGAAAAGTGTAGTACAGGGAGTGAAGTCACCTGCTCATCTGACTTAACCTCCTACACACACAAGACAACCTTGCCTCCGTACCTCTGAGCATTAAAGGGAACATCCTTGTAGCTTTAATAGGCTATTACTATTTATTTTAAAGCAGCCATACAAATTAGAGTTCATAATGTAAGACTCTTATTCTTAGAAAAGAGTTACACACAAAGACATCTATTTACCAAAAATGGAGGTGCACTGACCAGAGGTAGAATAAGCTGGTGTGACAAGAGTCACAGATATAAAAATTACTTTATCTCTGTCTTCACAGAGTTTAAAATATAGTATGAAAACTGCAGTACCTAAATGATTAAAAGCCCATGACAGAAAGGGTGAAAGTGCTTTCCTATCTAAGGAAAAGAGATTATTAATGGCTCAAAAGATCAGGAAGTCCTATATGCATAAAAACAACTAAGTTAATAACAACAAAAGCAAGTATAAAAGGATATTTTAATTTTGTTTGTTTGGTTGGTTGGTTGGTTGTATGCTGACTTTGGGGGGCATAATTTGTGAAGGAGCTATCATTTCAAAATTGCAAGTAGTCTAGACTGCACTTTTCACGCGATCTATGGAATGAGTCTCTTCTTTAGTTCTGGAAAGGTAACTAGAAAAGACTCTTCATAATCTAAATAGAGAGACATCTCCAATTGTTTCAGGACAAAGTCATTAACCTGAATGTTTCTTTGGGAAAAGTCCTTCTTAGTTCTGTATTAATATGTGACTACTACTTCCTCAATGTATATACATGTGTCTATTGAGAAGTTACGCTGAATAACATAAGCTAAGGCCCCTAAAACTTCAGCCTAGATTTTCAGAAAGACATTTGTTGAAACCATTAATAAGGAAATGGTCTGGGCTTGGGTAAGTCCAAGATGCACTACAAAATTAATGTCCTGTATGAGGTGCTATTTAAGATTGGTCAAACTACATTTTGGGAAATGTATTGATGTGACTGTCCCGGAGAGACACAATATAAGAAGACATTCTTATAGATGAGATAAAGGGTTCCAAGTATAAGTGAGCCTTGGAGGACTAGTAGTAGTGGGTTTGGGGTACTTGCGTAATGGGTTCAAGCCAGTAGCTATACAGAGAAGCTGCATAGCTTAAGACCCAAGATTAAGTAGAAAGCAGTGATCCTTAAAATAGACCCTGCAGATGGAAGATCAATGTTTTCTGTGGGAACCAACTCTGTACAGCTACATGTTAGCATTGCATTCTACTTCATTTTTAGTTACCCCTAAACTTATAGAATAGGCTTACTAAAAATTTGCAGTTATTTCCTGCTTGTATTTGGGTAAAGTAAGAAAAGGGTATGTCTATACTTCAGATGAAGTAACAGGGGCAGAACAGAGCAGAGTGTTGATGACAATGAAGTTGGTGACAGTCATTCATCACCACCCAGCTTGCCTTGGGGATCTTATGAGAGGTAGGGATTCAAAAAGGCATGGGTGTCATGCTTTCATTTGAAGGCTCTTTCTGAGCACGTGAGTGACAACTCCCTCCTTGAGAGGCTCTCAGGAATAAGTAAGACCACTGAAAGGGACTAAATTCTTGTGTGGGCAAGTAGAAATGCAAAGGCTATCATTACTGGGCAATCTGATTTTTTTTTTAAATAAATGTATTCTGGAACCCTAGGTAGGGAAAGCACAGACTTAGCCATCACATCAATCATAGGAGGAAAAGAGTCAGAATTTTATTCTTGGTTATCTCATTGGAACTCCTCACTTGCTTTCTTTGAAATTAAATTATCTGTGAAATGGATATTAAAGCAATGATTTCCTTCTCTGACCTAGTAAATGAAAACATAAATCTAAGAATTCTGTGGCAATATGAAGATCTATGGTGAGATAAACATGAGAGTTTACAAAACTGGGGAACTTAGCTAATTTATAACACACAGAAAGTCTTAGAGAAGCTGATGGAGAATAGGCAACAATAAATGCAGGTGAATGTCACGTGCCAGAGGAAATGCTGTTGTCTTAACTATTTAACTTACCTTGAAGAGAACTGGAAAAGTGATATCAACAATGACATTAGACACTCTTTCTGTGCCCGAGCTTAAGTAGAAAGCAGGGATCTTTTAAAATTTCCCCAAATCCCACATTCTTTAAGCCAATCCTTTTTGTGTGAGTAATGTTCCCATTCTGACAGTGACTTCTCCTACATCACACTTCAAACACTGGTTAGCTACGCTACCTAAAGCCAGCAAAATGAGAAGGGATGTATAACATGTCTACCTTCTCCTGTCAGTAAGGGGCCAGAAAATAGGGCTTCAGTGCTGGAGTTACATAAACTACATGTAGTATTTATATGAGGGAAAAAAAAACAAAAAACAAAAAATGAAACAACAACCAAAAAAAACAGGCAGGAAGGGAGGAGCTGTTCAGCCTTGTTGGAGGCTTGCTTATTCAGAGCAGGAGAAAAGACTGTCTTTGTTTGAAAATTCGAAGATGCTTTAAGCAGAATGGAAAACCAACCCTAGAGAACTAAAATTTAAAGAACACTACACACAAGCATATTTAACGGTTACTGTAAATGCTAAAATATAATGTATAGTATGTATCATGAACTATCTTAACCTTGAGGAAAATGAGAAGATACTAAATTAGATTTATATGCACTCAAGCTGCTGAACAAAAGACGACATATCTCACTTCATTTTTCTCCCCCTGCCCCCAATAACAAAGGCTTGCTAAGTATCCTATTTTCTCAGGTATAACCTATCTCATCAATCTAAGGGTCAGTTAACAAATCAAGGTCTCCATTTCTCAATCAAGCCTTTATCTTTGACTTCTAGTGGCACCAACATTTCCCCACCCATATCAACATAAAATATGCCTCTAGACATTAAGGATATCGATATATTTATTAACCGAATTCTAGTTAAGAGTTACTTATGCTATACCTATATATCCATAAAGGATATCTCTAACTAATCATAACACCTTTATTAAACAAACCTGAACATGACCTCCCAGGTGTCATCAAGACAGTTTTCCAAGGCCATCTCCAACAATTCACTATCATTACCACAAGAATTAAAACCTATTTGCTACCCTAAATACCTTAAGTGACCCGAAGTATCAAAGAGTCCTTTAAGTAACAGAACCCCATAATCTGACACTGTTATCATCAGTGGAAGCTTCTGAAATTGGCTTCACATGGTGATTCATTTGATGAGTTAATCTTTAAGTAGAAAGGGAAAATGGAGAAGAGGGAGAGACTTATCACCGATTGCTCCCTTTGGTGCTAGCAGCAGGCAACATTGGCTTTCTGATCCTTCCTTTGGCAAATATACCCCACCACTAGCATTCTCTTAAGATGAATGCTTCTATAACCTTTTCCTGTCCTATATTATTTTAAGATGTGTTAAGATCAATTTGTTTCTGACACAGCTCTTGTCTCCTTCTCTATGTAATCAACCAGGGTTAACTTTTATCTGCCTCATCTGGAAAACAGCCATGGCAAGCTCCTGTTTTGGCTCTTCATAGCAAGTGCTTACAAAGACAAGACCTATAAAGATACTTATCTAAAGAACCCCTGCCCTTCATCTCCATTGAGCTTAACAAGTCTGTACGATACCAGACCAAATCATACCCCAGCTGTTCCTTCATCTAGCTTTTATTCTGTCTTCGGGCAATGCACTTCACAGCAAGGTTGGCTCTTTTAATTAAAAAAAAAGGGGGAGGGAGAATAGCATGCCTACTATTTGCAACACAGAGTTCACCGTTCTAAATGGCAATGTGCAAGCATTAGGTAAATAAGAGGACAACTTGGTAAAAGTACAGATTCCTCATATATCTTTCCAAAGTTAGAGAAATAAGTATTTAAAGTGACATTTAGGAAAAACCCTGATAGTCCCACGTAATTACTCAAATGAATACACACCAAATTTAAAAAGTCATTGTGGATTTTAGCTAAATGCCAAAAAGAATAACCTCTGTAGAAATTTCAAATGTGATAAAAATTTAATAAAACAAAATTAACACCATCATAATAGGATTTTAATAACCCAATTCAATTGAGATATTAGAAAATTATCATGCTCTGAGAATTAGTACACAGTTCTTTCCATTTCTTATGACCAAAAATGCCTTATGGTAATAACCACCCAGTTGTGATTGTCTTGAACCTATGTAAAAAAACACGTATGAACTTAACTAGGGGATTCTATTTAACAGAGGACCAAAGGACACTGAAACTACAACGACGAGTAGGGGACACTGACATCATATCAGTTCATTGGATTTTTCTCAATTTTCAAATATAGTTCCAAAATGAGAGAGTGAAAAAGCAAACACTACTTGATGATGCAGCTAATTCAGATTCCGCAGGGAAACTCCATTCTCCCCAGCTCCTGCTGAAGTGACCCCGTAGTGCTAGCTATTTGTGGACGGCCACCTTCTCCTCAATTAATGACCACCCGAGGTCCCCATTTCTTAATCCACCTCCTAGTTTCATGGTTCATACTTAATTTTCCCAGTAAGTTTTTAGTCAAAATCTGTGGATGAGCTGGGCTACATCTATATCGATTCTATTTAAGCCGCTGCCTGAAGCTCGGGTTCCTATGGCATTTCGTGAAGGTCCTCAAATAGAAAGAAAAATTGTCATTTTAAGAAAAATGCAATTAACCAAGCTATTGTTTTTTTTTTTTTTAATTTTTTTTAAGACACAGAGTGTGTCTTAAACACAGAGACAGAGTGTGAGCAGGGGAAGGGCAGAGAGAGAGGGAGACACAGAATCTGAAGCAGGCTCCAGGCCATCAGCACAGAGCCCGACGCGGGGCTCGACTCACAGACCGTGAGATCATGACCTGAGTTGAAGTCGGCCGCTTAACCGACTGAGCCACCCAGGCGCCCCATGCTGACTATTGTTAAATTTGTTTCAAGTTCTTTAGAAAATTCTAGCTAGGGTACCTGGGTGGCTCAGTCAAGGTTAAGCATCTGACTCTTGATTTAGGCTCAGGTCATTATCTCCCAGTTTATGAATTCAAGACCCACATTGGGCTCTCTGCTGACAGCACAGAGCCTGAATGAGATTCTCTCTCTCCCCCTCTCTCTCTGCCACTCCTGCATCTCTCTCTCTCTCAAAATAAATTTAAAAATGTTAAAAACTATATTTTAAAAAAGGAATAATTCGTATAAGTAATTTTGGAGATTCAAGCAAATGGTGCCTTTTCTGACCATCTATAATAATTAACGTGGACAAAGACAATGATGTAATTTATATTTATATACATATATATGTATATATAGTGTAATAATATAATGTATATTTATATTTGTATAAATATAATGTAATTCATGTTTATATATATAAATATAAATTCTCTCTCACATACACACACACAAACATTTAACTTCTTGTAGGCAAGGATCACACACAGGACATGCTTAGTGTGCCCTGTGGACTAAAGACCCTCTCTGAGCTCTTCACATTTGAAGTTTTTATTAAATCCAACAGATGACATCTCAGGAAGTATCAGAACATGGAATATATGGTTCATGGAATAATAAGAAGGTATTTTTACGGCATGACAAGTAGGGGATGGGTAGGCCTGGAGAAGTATATCATACATATCACCTTTTCTGACACATGGCTGCTTTTAAGAATTCTTCTTTTTATCTGAGATATTTTGATGATATTTCATCTCTGTTTTCCAAAGCTGGATCCTTGGCAATAGCTTTAAGCATGCCATCAGTAAAAATGACTATTTTTAGATTTGAATCAGTAGTAAAAGTTCATGGTTTTCGTCAGGAATACCATGAATTCACATAGTTTTTGGACATACCTACAAGTCAGATAAATGAGAAGCTTCCCAAAGGCAGTGGGTATTGGATGAGTGATGAAAAGAAATTCAGACTGTTTGTTTGAAGGTGTGGACCATCTTATGGATTTCTGGATGTTTAATAAATTTATGTCAAATTTTCAAACTTCTGACACTCAAACCTCATTATTCATGGCATTTATTGTAGTTATAGGTGTCTCACTCGAGCCTGGCCCACATGAAAAATAATAATCTTATTTCTTGATTTATTGGTAGAAATCTCTTTGTTATTCAACAGGATAAATTATTTGCACCAGGAGTTCTTCTATTTAGACACTGTATTATTGCCTCATAAAACAATATGATGGAACGGTTACAGCTAAAAAACAGTAAAAAATAAGCAATTGTTGATTTTACATGTACACAACTGGAAAGTGAAATTCCACTGTAATCTAATTATAGAGATTCATATTTAGAATCTTTCACGGAAGTCAAATATATGAACCTTATTATTAAATTTCACCTGGACAGATAATAGTGATTTTAAATGATTTTTTTATTAACTTTATTTTCTTAAAACTCAAGGAGTGCTCCCAGTCTTGCGCTCTTTGCAAATGTATAACCCTGGTTTCAAGTCTTCCCCAAAGTTCACATGTTCCCATTAAGTGCAGGAAATGTACCCAAAACACTGCATAAACAGTGCTATTTGAGACCCGCAAATAGGTAGTTACATGTAACAAAGATGTAATTTTTTTTTCATACAAAGAATGAGCATTTCTTCTAAAGGGTAGAAAGTCTAACTGGAAAAAAAAAAAGTTTGGCCATGACATATCTGACCTCACTCTGCTCTATCACCTTGAACTTCATCCTCTTTGACAAATGAACTGACCAGAAATAATCAAGGCTTTAGATGATTTTCTATCTTAGGTTGAAGCCATTCCAACCAGACATGAAAGTGGAATTTTCCCCTTTCTAGAGAGGTGTTCATTTTTGGAAAAGCCCAAATCCTCATAAAGAAAATACATAATCTGTTGGCAGAATTAATTGTCTCCCAAAGATGCCTACTTCTAAATCCCTAGAATCTATGAATATGTTATGTTACACGGCAAAGGCAACTTAAAGTGGTGGATGGAATTATGTTTGGTAGTCAACTAACCTTTTCCTGGATCATCGGAGTAGGCCCAATTAATCACAAGAGTCCTTAAATGGGAAGAGGGAGGCAGAAGTGTCAGTGTTATAATGATATGATGTGAGAAATACTTGATCAGACACTGCTGGATTTCAAGATATAAATGGGCCACAAGCCAAGGAATGTGGGTTGCCTACAGAAACCGGAAAAGGCAAGGAGACAGAACCTCCCGTAGAGCCTCCAGAAGGAATGTACCGTTGACATTTGATTTTAGCCCAGTGAGACCCATTTTGGCTCTCTGACACCCAGAACTGTACGAAAATACATCTGAGTTGTTTTAAGCCAATAAGTTGTCATAGTTTGTTATAACATCGGTAGAAAACTAAGACAACAATGAAAAAGAAAGCTAAGACAGCTTAGGATAAAAAAATATTATAGAAACTTCACCAGTTGGAGTTTGAAAGATTGGGTGCAAGTCCATTTGCCCATAAGTTCGAAATTACAATATAAAATCTGCCACCCAGGCCATCTGTGGTAGTGACAAAACTAACATCCTTTGCTTGGGAAGAGCTTTATTCTTATCTATGAAATTTTGCAGATGGACAGACTGAGAATAGAATTTACCTTTCTATGTTGTGAACAACAGCCCTTTGCCTGAAGTATAAGATTCCCCATAGGGCATTTGTCTCAGACAGAAGAAACAGTGCTCAGAATTTCAGTGCAATTGAAAGTCACAGGTCCCTTATCTCGATTTCTGAATTTTGCTATGGTCTTGGAATTTCACTCTGAAAACTCAGCTCTCTCACCTGCCGTAAGCGTTCATCTAAGTAGCAAGAACAGGCCTCCCCTCTTCCACCGGAAGCTGCTACCAACAAGGAAAGCACTGAATATTGGTCTATTTTTTCATGTTATTTCATTTTATGCATTTATCTAAAATTAAAACTAAAAGCATGTCTTTCTAACTCACCCTAAGTTTCAGTTGCCAACATCTTTAAGCCCCTAACCATTAACCACCTTAAACTTTTACTTCATTTGTTTATAAAATTACACTTTTTCTGCCCTTCCCAAATCTTCAGGTTTTATTGGCTATTGCCCTTTATAATCATATCAAGAACACTGTGGGCGGGCGGATGTTAGCAGCATAATTCTAACCACATCTATTCATTCATTTATTTGCCACACACTGTTCTGAGTTCTGTGGCTGCAACGATGAATAAGAATGACAAAATTCTTGCCCTTGTGGAGCTTTCATATTCTACTGGGAATGTGCAAAAGGCAGAAACAAAACATTAAGCAGGTAACTACATATAAACATACACACCAAACGTAATTTCAGGTGGTGATAAGTAGTATAATTAAATTAAATCAATGAGAACCAGAGTGACTTAGAGGAGATTACCTTATCAAAGATGGTGTCAAAATCACTTCTAAATTAAAATATATACATATATATTTTTTTATTTTGTCATTTATGTTCTAGAAAATAAATGGTCTCCCTCATCTTTCCAGAGAATTTGATGGAACCAGTATTTTAGGGCAATAAAATGATTAAATTTATAAACACACACACTCACACACATACACAGAAACACACAAATATGCACTAACATTCAACCACCGGAGAAGTAATTCGATCTTAGACTTACAAAATGAAGCTATTAATCTGTAATATATGTGTTGTCTGCTTATCTACTTAGAAACCACCTCTATCATTTGAACCTAAAAGAAAATTTTCTAAAGTAGTTTGTAGAAGGAATAACCTCAAGTATCTCATAGGAAAAGGGGGAGGAAGGGGAATCAAGAACCACTGAGATTAAATAAAAATATATAAATGTGAAATATCAAAAGTTGGGAAAAGCTGAAAAATAGGTAAATACTATTATTTATTGAATATCATCTATATGTAGATACAAAAGAGATATGATGACCCTTTAATAAAGGATGCCCACATGCAGAGAAAAATTCTGTCAATTTAGAGGAAAACTGGTTTGACTTTTTATAGATCAGTATTCATGAATAAAAGGTATTTTTATGCCATAGTCTAACCATGCTGACTTCTAGAATATATATCATAAAAATCACCAAAATGTAAAAACAAAAATCCATCACAGATTATTTTAAATAGTCTTGTCTTCATATGCATTTAAAATATGGTTTTACTCTTTAACATTACTTTAAAATGTTTAAATACATATGCTATTACAAAAAATCATATAAAACAACAGATGTGATATATACATATTTACAATAGCATATAAAATACATTAACACATTCATGCCTTTTCTTTGAAGTTCTAATTGAACTAAAGTTCAGTTCCTAACTTTAACTGAAATGATACTTTCAGAAATTGCTTTGCAAACTACAAAACGCCAGATAAATGTAAATACTTTATTTACCTGTCTGTATTGTGTTTTGTGCCACTCTTTAAAAGTTTACATAAATTTGAGCTGGATGCATTTAATACACTGGGTTATATGTATGAATTTTTCTGTAAATGAATATTCTTTAAAATGCTTTACACGTACTTTTGCATGTTTTATGGAATGTCAGCAATAATTAAGTTCAAAAATAGATGTTTAAAGATGAAAACTGTCTTATCATTAGGCCACTTTAATTTTTTTTTAATTTTTATTTATTTTTGAGAGAGAGAGAGAGAGACACAGAGTGTGAGTGGGGGAGGGTCAGAGAGAGAGGGAGACACAGAATCTGAAGCCAGCTCCAGGCTCTGAATTGCCAGCCCAAAGCCTGACAAGAGGCTCAAACCCAGGATGGGTGAGATCAGACCTGAGCAGAAGTTGGAGAACGGTATGGAGGTTCCTCAAAAAAATGGAAATAGAACTACCCTATGACCCAGCAATAGCACTGCTAGGAATTTACTCAAGAGGTACAGGAGTGCTGATGCATAGGGGCACGTGTACCCCAGTGTTTATAGCAGCACTTTCGACAATAGCCAAATCATGGAAAGAGACTAGGTGTCCATTAACTGACGAAAGGATAAAGAAGATGTGGTATGTATATACAATGGAACACTACGCAGCAATGAGGAAGAATGAAATCTGGCCATGTGTGGCAACATGGATGGAACTGGAGGGTATTATGCTAAGTGAAATAAGTCAGAGAAAGACAGATACCATATGTTTCCAAGCATAGGTGGATTTTGAGAGACTTAGCAAAAACCATGGAGGAGGAGAAGAGGGAAAAGGAAAAAAAGACAGAGAGAGGGCGGGAGACAAAACACAAGAAACTCTTAAATACTAAGAACAAACTGACGGTTGAGAGGAGTATGTGAGGGGGGGTAGTGGGTGACAGACATGGAGGAGGGCAACGGTTGGGATGAGCACTGGGTGTTGTATGGAAACCAATCTGACAATATACTGTTAAAAGAAAAAAAAAGAAGAAATTGGTCGCTCAACCAACTGAGCCACCCAGGTCCCCCCTCACTAGGCCATTTTAAAGAAAAGGAATAAATTTCCAGTCATGCAATAAAATTTGCTAATGGATACCTTGAGGTGATCACAGATGTAGAATTACATTTTTGAAATAGAGCAAAACCTAAAAATTACTTAGCCTCTATTCTTCATTTTACAGATGTAGAAATGACATTCTAGATATATTAAAGGCTTGATGAACTTATTCAAATAATTAGTGACACAGGGTGATTAACTTCATGGCCCTCAACTACAAGCCTGGGACTTTTCCAAATTCACTATATTCTGCTATACCCGCCTAAAATCTCATTCTTGTTCATTATTAAATAACCAAACAAACCTTTTCTAAAACTAAAAGAACTGCATTTGTATTCTTTTTATGGTATTAACATTATTTATCATTTCAAGAACTCTGGTAATTCATTAAGAATCCTATTAAGGGGCTCTTGGGTGACTCAGTCACTTAACCATCTGACTTCAGCTCAGGTCATGATCTCACCATTTGTAAGTTCAAGCCCCGCATCAGGCTCTTTACTGACAACTCAGAGCCTGGAGTCTGCTTGGGATTCTGTGTCTCCCTCTCTCTCTGCCACTCCCCTGCTCACACTCTGTCTCTCGCTGTCTCTCAGAAATAAACATTAAAAAATACTAAAAACAAAAAAAATCCTACTAAGATATAATATTATGGGGTGCCTGGCTGGCTCAGTTGGTAGAACATGTGACTCTTAACCTTGGGATCAGGAGTTTAAGCCCCATGTTGGGTGCAGAAATTATTTAATTTTTTAAATTTTTTTTAAAAAAGTATATTTAAAAAATAAAATAAAGATACAGCGTTAACTTTTTCAATTTGAAAGAACAATTTTTATGCAGCAAAATATATGTTTTCTACCCTCTGTTCTTTACACAGTAATTCCTGTTCAGATTGTGGACTTAGGATTTCTATTGAAAAAGTTTCTTCATGTAAAATGAATCTTCCTACCTAAAAACCCTTTCTCTTCCTCTTACTTTCTCCCTCAAAGAGTTTTCTTTTTCATCCTTCAATTGTGATTCAAAGTAACACATATTAGTGATAATAAATTATACATTTTTTGAGGTCTCCATTTAGGTTATAAAAAACTATGAACTATGAAAATATTTGTTTCAGTGTTTGATCATTAAGACCAGAGGTTTTTTCCAAAAATGGCTTATACGCAACTCACTCCAGAATTACTTAGGATCTTTGTTACAGTGCAGAATCTGGATCCGATTCAATCTTACTGAACTTAAATTTGTAGATATGAAGCCTCCAATTCTACTTTTTTTGAGTGAGAGAGAGAGAGAGAGAGCGAGCGAGAGAGAGGGAACCCTAAACGGGCTCCATGCTTAGTGCAGAGCCCAATGCAGGGCTTCATCCCACCACCCTGGGATCATGACCAAAATGAAGAGCTGGACACTCAACCAACTGAGTCACCCAGGTGCCCCACCAATTCTACATTTGTAACAAGAGCTCCCAGTGAATCTTACTAACACCAAACTTTTAAGTTCTTGAAGATAGTGACTTCATATTTGTTTTTATGTCTTCAGTGTTCATTAAAAATATCTGGTACATAGTTCAAAACTACTGTTGAACTGATTAATTAAAATTAGCTCTGGCTTCAATAGAAAAATAAGGAAAAAATAGTATTGATAGAAAATCGGGGAAAAGAAAACTCAACTTGCTGCCTCTAGAAGAGGCTAAGAATGCCACATATTCAGGCGTCCTCCAGGCTAACAGCCACACGTCTGTTATGAGGCCTACTGTGAGTCCTGCCAAGGCACCAAGGACTGTATCAGCTGAGGAGATGTGCTCCCTTATTTGATCTTCAAAACATCTCAGCATTATACCAATGCTGAGGAAGTGAGGAAGTAGTGAGGTGTGTTCAGAGATGAAATGACATACAGCACCTAAAGAGTGATGGTGGTAAGACTCGAAGTCAATCATTTCTATTTTTCAGTTAAGGTATTTTCCTATGATTTTGCTGCCTCTCTCACTCCTGTAATTTGCTTTTTATTTCCCTGATTTATACCCACACATAAATTCATCCATTTTCTCATGAATGGAAAATCTTCGGAACTAGAATATAATTCTAGAAATGAACATAATTAAAATATTATGCTGCACATTTACAGATTATATATTTATATAACTTATTTATATTTAACCAAATCTAAATTTAAAACAATACTAAAATACGAAGAATAGAAATGACTGAAACATGCTTCCGAAGAATCATCAAAAAAAAAAAAAAAGCACTGGAAACCAACAGTTCTTTAAATTGATGTTCAGATAATTAATATTTTTAAAAGATGACTTCTGGGAATAACATTATTCAGGATAACAAAAAATACTGTCCTTAAGGACTGAAGAAGGAGACTTCCCAATTTATAAAACAATGTAAACTACTCCGTATCAGAAGCTGCTCTGGACATTTGATTTATTCCACCACATAATGTATTAGTTTCCTAGGGCCGCAATAATAAAATATCGCAAATTGGGTTCTGTTAAAACAATAGAAACTTCTTGTCTGATAGACCTAGAAGCCCCGAATCAAGGTGTCTGCTGGGTCGTGTTCCCATAGAACCTGCAGAAGAGTCCTTCCTTACTTCCTCCTACTTTCTGGTCTGTCAGAAACCTTTAGCATTCCATGGCTGCAGCCATGAAATTCCAATCTCTGGCTTCATCTTTGCATGATATTCCCCATGTGTGTTCGTGCCTTCAAATGTCCATCTTATAGGGACAAAGTCACTTTGGATCAGGAGTCCACCCTTCTCCAGTACGATGTCACCTTAACTAATTACATCTGCAGTGACCCTATTTCCTAATAACTTCGCATTCTGAGATACGATGGGGTAGACATGCAGCATATTTTTGGAGGTGGGGGAGACACAGTTCAATCCATAACAAACATGGAAAAAAATACAACTTCGATGGTAATTCTGTAAAGCTTTACAATCTTTTTTGATGATTCTACAGAAGCATGTTTTAGTCATTCCTATTCTTAGTAGCGGTTTCTACATTCACTTGGCTAAATTCTTCAGCGGCAGATTGGTAGTGTGCATGCATGCAGTAGTATATTCAAAACCAAATAGGAATGATAAGATCTTGTCTTTATAACTTATGTTTAATCAGTGGCATGCAGGGACAGAAGTCAATGATTTAATTGGCTAAAAAAGACTGTTCCAACCACATTCCAACACCTAATCAGATGGGTGCTGCACCTGTGGCCGAGAACAAGTACAGTTTTGATGAAGACAAATTCACCTAAAATTGACAATGACTAGGAATTTTGTATTTGCCGTAAAGAAATTTAAACCAAATACACGGAATATAAAAAGTAAAAGTCTCTAATTCCAAAATTACCTCATCTAACTGTCCCACAAGCAGGCTGTCTCCAGCCAAACTGATCTATTTGTTTCCATATCCATTATTCCCATTCCTATTCCTACATTTGTTCCCAGCCATCCTCTACTAGGAATGTCCTTTTCAGCCCCCATCCTTCTATTCTCCCCTTTCCTTCAAGGCCCAGTTTAAACGACATGGTTTGTATGAAATTTCGGCTTCTAAGAATCCTTCCCTCTCCATTGAGGTCCTATAACTTTAACTGTATCACTCACCTGGCCCCAGCATGGTTTGAACACCAACCCATTGGGAACGCATGCTAGTAACACAGGTATGAAAGGGTAAAGAAGCACAGTGATTTAGGTTAACTCCATTCCTCACACCCAAGAGTATTCTACAAAAATCAGATATAGATAGACAGACAGATAGATACCATGTACTACATGCTTTTTAGCAATATAATGTTAAATATACACACCCTATTAAATTATTTAAATGTGACATGCATATATAGGTCACAGAATAAGACTATCAAATGCCTTTTAAACTTCGCTGTCATGTAAGTTCTATGATGGCAGGGACATTGGCTGCCTAGATTGACTCTCCAGATCCTAAGTACATTACCTGGATCAGAGCTGACATTCAGTACACATTCGCTGAGTGAATAAATAACCATGTCTTTGCTATTTTCAATACCTAACTTAGGTCTCTGTCATATCTTGCCAGATCTGTTACCATCACTTTCTAGGGGAATGGCAGATCCTGGCTAACTATTGAGAAAACTATTTCTCATATTCTCCCAAGCACGTGGGTAGACATAGTCTTTCAGATTCTCTCGCAATTAGATGTGGCCTTGTGACAACAGAATTTGGGCCAATAGACTTTGAGCAGGAGTGATGTATACCACCTGGTCCCTGACATACACTGCCTGGACTATAAAACCCCCCACAAAATCATCCGCATTCCCCCTCTGCATGTATGGTCAGATCCAGAGGAATCAGAACAGGACTTTGGACTCCAGACAACAAGGAGTCTTTGGATGAAAGAAACATAAGACTCCTGACGGACAGGAGTATGACCCCCACACCTTGGCCAACCTGTTGTGGACTATGTTGTAAAAACTAAATTTTGGATTGCTAGTTACAGTGATGAACATACCTTAACTAGTACTGAAATTGGTACTTCAAGGAAGTGTTTAGCTTTACTAAAAAAAATCTAACATTAATTTAATTGTCAATTGTAAGGAGAAGATACATTGGTACAGAAACCTGAAAAAGGGTGACCCGTGTTATGCGATGGCAAAATACTTGTTAAAGCTGTCACCTGAGATCACTCAGAAGACACATGCTACTGAATCTGGAGCTTGGGGGACATTGGTTGGAAAGAATTATAGCACTGTGCAACTGACTTCTATTGACTGTCTTCGGAAAAGTATTAAAAAAGAATGAGCTCGATAAAGAACTGGCCAATGCACAGGCTGAAAACAAAATAGTGTACAGGCTGAAAAGAAACCCAGAAATCTGAAGCACTTAAGATCGGAAAATCTATTTGCTTCTACACCTGCAATGGCATGAGACAGAATTTTAAAAGGCTGTGAGCAACCAGCAAACTTCTTTTGAACAAAACTCAATCTCTGTCAAATGTTATGTGGCCTTTTCATCTATTTTGACCTCAAAATATCCTCTTTTCATGTGAAAGAGATACATGAGGAAAAAGAAATAAAGAAATAAATTGGACTTCAGAATTTATGTCTAGGAAAGTACCCCTACGTGTAACTGTCTACAACTTACAACTAAGTCTTAAAGGAACCATATGCCAAAGAAACAGCAAATGCAGAATAAAAGAGCGTTTTATGGTGCGAGCTATAAAATACCTTTCAGCTTGCTCTAGCAAAAGGCAAACTGTGAAGACTGAGCAGCCTCTGGGGAGTGCATTCTCTCCAACACCCAGTTCAGATACGGCCCAAAAGGATAAGTGACAGGGAATGCCTTCCCCGGGAAAGAGACAGAATCCACAGAGAAAAGTGAATTAAGGCATTTCTCTTAGAAACTAGAACCAAAAACTAGTTTTTCCCATCTCCAGGATGGACAGTCTATCAAATGCTTGCCAGCAGGATGTCAGAATTGCTGTGATTGTTTTGTCTCTCCCGTTATCATATTTTCTGGAAGAGACATTTACTGATGTTACTCCGTATTGCCCTACCATTGTATACTGGCTGGGGTTGAAAGGGAGGAAATGGAAAGCACGTAACTTATATTTCTATTTTAGTTAATAATCAGCCCAAACATCAATAATCACATTTGTAACCAATAAGAGCTCCATGGTGCTTAAGGAAATTAGAATTTGAGCAGTTGCTATAACTTGGATGGGATTCTAGATTGTATTCTTTAGGGAGTGGGTAAATGTATTCTAGTTGTGGGAGAAAAAAAAAAAAGACAACCAGGAAGACCAACTATGGAAGAGACTGGCCAGCTACTTACCAATTCACTTGCCTTTTTTTTCCTGGCCACATGGCTAAGACACATTACCCGAACTATTCCTTCAGTTAGGTTGTCATACGGCCAAGTTCAGGCAAAAGGACGTGGAAGGAAGGTATGTGTGTTACCTGTGGTTGAAGCTCACAAACTCTTCCCTATAAACATCCACGCAAAGATTTTATTCCTTGATATACTGGCTGGCTTCAGAGACTCTGGTAATGAACTCTAAAGCCTTTGTGCCAGAGTCTGCGTATGCATGTTTGTGAGTGTGTTTGTTCACATGTGTTTGCATATATGTGTTTGTGTGTGTAAATCTAATATCTGAAAATTGATGGGTTCCCGAATCACGACCTGAAAGAGTGACCCCTGCTGCTCCTCATTGAACTGTGAGGTTAGTGAGAAACAAAAACAAACAAACAAAGGTAAAAATAAAACAAGCTCAGAGTTTATGACAGAAGAAAGGCTTCAACAGAATTAAATAATCATACATGCATAAGTACATGCTAATTTAAAATGTTGTGAAGGAAAAGCAATAAGGATCCTATATGAAAAGATTTTACTCAGTCTGAATCGTTGCAACTTGTAAGATTGCAACTTCCTACCTGAGGTCCTCTCATTCTACTTCTTCCCACCCAGCATTCTGCTCACAGGCAGACAAACTCTAAGGTGACTCCCAAAGAGTCCTGCCTTTTATAATCCCGTTTCCTTACATAAGAGAATACTCCTAACAAAGAGAATGTGGCAAAAGTGACAGAATGTCATAACCTTCCTTAGATTACCTTATGTTGCAAAAGTAAAGAAAGGATTGTGCCAATGTAATGAAAATCCGTAACCAATTAATTGAAAGGAAGATGATCCTGGGTGAGCCTGAGCGAATCAGATGATTCCTTTAAAAATGGTCTAAAGGGGGCGCCTGAGTGGCTCAGTCCATTAAGAGTCCAACTTTGGCTCAGGTTGTGATCTCGCGGTTCACGAGTTCGAGCCCCACATCGGGCTCTGTGCTGACAGCTCAGAGCTTGGAGCCTGCTTCAGAGTCTGTGTCTCCCTCGCTCTCTGCCCCTCCCCCCTCTTTCTCTCTCTCTCTCAAAAATAAATATTTTTTTAAAAATGGTCTAAAAGTTATAGACTAGAAGAAGCAGAGTCTATCTTTGTTTCTGGCTTTAGAAGCAAGCTACCACCAAAGCTAACGCCTCTAGGCAGTAAGTTTTGCCTACAACATGAGGGAGCTCTGAAGCAGATCTTTCTTTAGTCAAAGCCTCTAAACAAGAATATGGGCTGTTTGACCCTTTGATTTAAACCCTTTGAGATTCTTAAGAAAAAAAACCAGCTAAGCCTTGCCTGGCCTTCCTACAACTGTGAGGCAAAGAAAGGAATGCTGTTTTCAGACTTCCAGGGGAGACAGCAGAACAGAAGAACCCTAGCTCACGTCACCCCACGTATACAACTAGATAACATCCACATCGGTGTAGACAATTCAGAAAACAGCAGAAACACTGGCAAAACAGACTCTCCATTGCTAACTGTGGAGAAGAGGTCACATCAAAGCACGTCAAGCAGAGACACAGCCTGGAGTTAAAAAGACCTGTGGCACTGTACACGAGGAGGAGGGATGCCACAGGCACAGAGAGGGTAGAGCAGGAGATCCCCATGCCAGGCGACTCGGGAATGGGGGAACCACACGGGGAAGAGGAATCCCTGTAACATTGGCTCTGAAAACCACAGAGGCCAGATTTCACAAGTTCCACAATCAGTAGGGCTTAACACCTATGATTCTAAAAATTAGTGGGCTAGGCTCTGAGTTAAGGAGTTCTACCCTTAAGGAGACAGCACCAAAAACAGCCCCAGTGTGATACAGCATAAAAGGCAGCAGTCTGAAAAATGCCTAGGCTATATGGGAGGGAGATTTGTTTACTAACCTCAGATCTGTGCTGAAGGGGCAGAGATCGCCTGAAGCCTTCTCCAGAAATAAGGGAGCTAGCAAGTGCCATTTCCCTCCCCTACTTCCTCAGCTTTGGCCAATGGATGCCTGTAAGAACCATGAGGTGCCAATACTCACACCTAACTAGCTACCAATGCCATCTACACATTCTCCCACAGACATGCCCCTCCAATCAGGCCTGCCCCCCAGGACCCCTACTACAGCACACCAAGAGGACCTTCCTGGCATTATGTCCCTCCTCACCCTATGGACCTGCCCTTTGCAGTCCTATGACAGGAGTGTTCTAAAGTAGCTCCAAGTCCCATCCCACAGAAGATCTGCACAAACCTTGCTAACACCACACACCCCAACACCGTGTCCTCCTGTTGACTTGTCCCCTCCAATATGCCCTGGCCCAGAGCCTATCCAAAGCAGTGCCACGAGCCCAACATGCATAAGCAGCCCTGACAAGGCCATCAGCACTCCGAAGTGACTCCTGACCCAGGGAGAAGAGAAGAAAACCACACATACCAGTCCAACTCCAGCCCCAGAAGTAGGCTGAGGACAGGCGTCTGGGCTGACTACAGGCCCCAGCCAACAATGAAAGCTCCTCAGGGGACAACATGGTGAAAGTGCTACTGGAGCTCTGCCAAAGGCCTGGCCTGACTCAGCTCAAGCTGAAGGTGGCCGAAGACTGGCCAAATAACAGCCAAAGAACCAAACCTGCCCACAGCAGGCAGAGAGAGCCATTTCAGATGACAGAAGGAAAAGCTGCTCAGTCACATTAGGGTGCCTGTGACACACACAGGAAACACCCCTGAAGTACAATGTTGTGACCTGCAGAGGACGTGGTACTGCAGAGCAGTACAGAACCACTTCTTCAGAAGGCCATCACCGTCAAAAGCAAGAGGCATACCTGAGTTTCCTAACACAGAGAAACAGACACAGAGACAAACTAAGGAGGGAAGAATATGTCCCAAATGAAGGAATGGGACAAAAGCACAAGAAGAAATCTAAACAAAATGGAAAGAAGTAATATGCCTGATAAAGACTTTACAGTAATGGTCATAAAGATACTCACTAGACTTGAGAAAAAGAGTGGAAGACCTAAGTGAGACCCTCAATGAATAGATAGAAAACAAAAACAAACAAAAAAACAGTCAGAGATAACTCAATAACTGAATTTAAAAATACACTCAAGGGAATAAACAGTAGACAAGTAACAAAATGGCAGTAGGTACGTATCTTTCAATAATTACTTTAAATCCAAATGGACTAAATAATCTAATCAAAAAACACAGGGTGATGAATGGATAGAAAAGCAAGACTTATCTATATGCTCCCTACAAGAGACTAGTTTCAGATATACAGATGCATGCAGACTGAAGTGAATGGAGGGGAAAGCATTTATCATGCAAATGTAAGTGAAAAGAAAGCCAGGGTAGCAATATTTATATCAGACAAAACTGACTTTAAAACAAAGACTGTAGAGGCACCTGGGTAGCTCAGTCGGTTGAACATCCGACTTTGGGTTAGGTCATGATCTCGCGGTTCATGGGTTCAAGACCCACTTCGGGCTCTGTGCTGACAGCTCAGAGCCTAGAGCGTGTTTCCGATTCTATGTCTCCCTCCCTCTCTGCCTCTCCCCAGCTTGTACTCTGTCTCTCTCTCTCTCTCAAAAATAAATGAAACATTAAAAAAATTTTAAAGAAAAACAAAAAATACAAAGACTGTAACAAGAGACAAACGAGATTATCATAAATGGAACACTCCAACAAGAAGATATAACAATTGAAAATATTAATGCACCCAACAGGAAAGCACCCAAATACATAAAGCAGCTAATAACGAACATAAGGAAGTCATCAATAGTAATACAATAATAGCGGGGGATTTTAACACCCTACTTACATCATTGGATAAAGTATCCAAACAGAAAAACAAAGAAACAATCATTTTAAATGACACATTGGACCGTATAGATCTAACAGATATATTCAGAACATTCCATCTTAAAACAGCAAAATGCCTTTCTTTTCAAGTGCACATGGAACATGCTCCACAACAGATCACCTGTTAGACCACAAAACAACTCTCAACAAATTCAAAAAGATCGAAATTATATCATGCAATTTTCTGACCACAACACCATGAAGCCAGAAATCAACCACAGGAAAAAATATGGAAAAAGCACAAATACATGGAGGGTAAATAACATTGTACTTGACAATGAATACATCACCCTAGAAACCAAAGAGGAAATCAAAACATACAATAGGTACGTATGAAAATGAAAAGACAACAGTCAAAAATCTTTGGATGCAGCAAAAGCTATTCTAACAGAGAAGTTGGTAGAAATATAGGTCTACCTCAAGAAGAAATATCTTTAAAAAAACAACCTAACCTTACACCAAGAGGAGCTAGAAAGGGAATAAAAAAAATCAAAACCAAAAAAGAAAGGAAATAATAGGGGTATCTGGGTGGCTCAGTAGGTTGGGCATCTGACTCTTGATTTTGGCCCTGTTTATAATCTCACAATTCGTGACATTGAGCCCCAAATCAGGCTCTTCTTGGGGATTCTCTTTCCCTCTCTCTCTGCCCCTCCTAAGCATTCTGTCTGTCTGTCTCTCTCTCTCTCTCTCTCTCTCTCTCTCAAAATAAATATATAAACTTTAAAAAAAGAAAGGAAATTATAAAGACCAGAGAAAAAATAAAATAGAAAAGAAAATAAT
The DNA here is from genome assembly GCA_030068075.1 of Paguma larvata. Taxonomy (NCBI): domain Eukaryota; kingdom Metazoa; phylum Chordata; class Mammalia; order Carnivora; family Viverridae; genus Paguma; species Paguma larvata. Next base: position 61,296,835 of record CM057823.1, on the reverse strand, counting down.
AATGAAACAGATAAAACTAGGAACTGGTTCTTTGAAAAGACCAATAAAATTGATAAACCTTCAGCCAGACTCACCAAAAGAGAGAGAGAGATCAAGAGAGACAGACAGATAGACAGGGAGAGGACCCAAATAAACAAAATCAGAAATGAAAAAGGAAAAATAACAAGTGACACCACAGAAATACAAAGGATTATAGGAGAACATTATGAAAAATTATATGCCAAGAAATTGGCCAAGCTAGAAAAAAATAAACTTCCACAAATGTATAGTCTCCCAAAACTGAAACAGGAAAAAATAGAAAATTTAAGTAGACCAATTACCAGCAATGAAATTGAATCAGTAATCAAAAACTCCCAAAGAACAATAGTCCAGGACCAGCTTCACAGGTGAATTCTACACTCCTTTAAAGAAGAGTTAATGCCTATTCTGCTGAAACTATTCCAAAATACAGGAGAGAAAGGAAAGCTTCTAAATTCATTCTATGAGTCCAGAATTACCTTGATACAAAAACCAGGTAGAAACACTACAAAAAAATCAGAGAACCGCAGGCCAAGATCTCTGATGAACACAGATGCAAAAATTCTCAATAAAATATTAGCAAACTGAATTCAACAATACATTAAAAAAATTATCCACCAGGATCAAGTGAGGCTTATTCCCACAATGCATGGGTGCTTCAATAGTCACACAACCATCAATATGATACACGACATCAGCAAGAGAAAGTATAAAAACCATATGATTATTTTAACAGTACAAAAAAACCACACAAAAACATTTGACAAAGTACAACATCCATTCATGATTAAAAAGTACCTCAAAAAAGTAGGTTTAGCAGAAACATACCTCAACATAATAAAGGCCATTTATGAAAAACCCACACCTAACATTATACTCAATAGAGCAAAACTGACAGCTTTCACCTAAGATGATGAAAAAGATAATGACGTCCACTCTCACTGCTTTAATTCAGCATAGTACTTGAATCCTAGCCACAGCAATCAGACACAAAAAGAAAGGAAAAGCATCCAAAAAGGTAAGGCAGAAGTTAAAATTTTCCCTATTTACAGATTACATGACACTACATCAATAAAAGACTAAAGACTCCACCAGAAAAACTACTAGAACTAATAAATGAATTTGGTAAGCTTGCAGGATACAAAACCAATATACAGAAATCCATTGCATTTCTATACAGTAATAATGAAGCATAAAAGAGTGAAGTTAAGAAAACAATCTCACTCACAATTGCACTAAAAAGAAAACCTGAAAATAAACAAGGCGATGAAAGACTTGTACTCTGAAAAATACAAAACATTGATGAAAGAAACTGAAGACATGAACAAATGGAAAGCTATTCCATGCTCATGGATTGAGAGAACGAATATTGTTAAATTAAAATTTCCATATTCTCCAAAGCAATCTACAGATTTAATTCAATCCCCATCAAAATCCAACAGCATTTTTCACAGAACTAAAAGAAACAACTCTAATATTTGTATAAAACTACATAAGACCCCAAATAACCAAGGCAATCTTAAAAAAAAAACTGGAGGTATCATAATCCCAGATTTCAAGATAAACTACAAAGTTGTAGTAATCAAAATAGTATGGTCCTGGCACAAAAAGAGACATGCAGATTAACAGAACAGAATAGAGAGTCCAGAAGTAAACCTACAACCACAGAATTAACTAATCTTCAACAAGGAGGCAAGAATATGCAACTGGAGAACAACAGTATCTTCAACAAATGGTGGTGGGAAAACTGAACACCTACATGCAAAAAAATGAAACTGGACCACTTTCTTACACCATACACAAAAATAAACTCAAAGTGGATTAAGGAGCTCAATGTGAGATCTAAAATCATAAAAATCTTAGAAGACAGCACAGGCAGTAATGTCTCTGACATCAGCCAAAGATAGCAACATTTTTCTACATATGTCACCTGAGGTAATGGGAAAAAAAAGCAAAAGTAAACTATTGGGATTACATCCAACTAAAAAGAACACAGCACAGCAAAAGAAACCATCAAAAAACTAAAAGACAACCTACTGAATGAGAGAGGGTATCTGCAAATGATACAATGGATGAAAGGTTAGTATCTAAAAAATACAAAGAACTTATGCAATTCAACATCCAAAAACACAAATAATAAAATTTAAAAAAATGGGCAGAAAACATGAACAGGTATTTCCCCAAAGAAGAAGTACAGATGTCCAAGACACATAAAAAGATGCTCAACTCACTCATCATCAGGGAAATATAAATCCAAACCACAAAGAGATCACCTCACACCTGTCAGAATGACTGAAATAAAAGCACAAGAAATAATAAATGTTGGTAAGGATGTGGGAAAAAGGAAAGCCTCATACACTGTTGGTGGGAATGCAAACTGGTGAGGACACTGTGGAAGGTTCCTTAAAAAGTTAAAAATAGAACTACTCTACAATCTAGCAATTGAACTACTAGGTATTTCACCGAAGAATACAAAAACACTAATTCAAAAGATATATGCACCCGTATCTTTATTACTGCATTATTTACAACAGCCAAATTATGGAAGTGGCCCAGATGTTCATCAACAGATGCGTGGATAAAGAAGACGTGGTATATGTATACAATGGAATATTATTCAACCATTAAAAGGAATGAAATCCTGCCATTTGCAACAACATGGATGGACCTAAAGGGTATAATGTTAAGTGAAATAAGTCATTCAGAGAAAGACAAATACCATATGATTTCAGTCATGTGTGTAATTTAATAAACAAAACAAAGGAACAAAGGAAAAAAGAGACAAGCCAAAGAACGGACTCTTAACTACAGAGAACAAACCGATGGTTACTAGAGGGGAGGTGGGCGGAGGATGGGTGAAACAGGCAATGGGGATTAAGAGCACACTTATCGAGATAGACACTGAGTAAAGTGTAGAATTGTTAAATCACTATATTGTACACCTAGAGCTAATATAAGAAGACTGTATGTTAACTACACTGGGGCAATTTTTTTTTCAAAATTTTTTTGGAAAAAAAGGACTGCTGTTTTTGACTGCCAAATTTTTGACAACTTGTTACACAGCAGTAGAAATACACAATCTTTCCAATAATAAATATTCCTTGTTCCTATCATACTGCTCCCTGAAACACGAAATGTTACTGCTGTGCCTTCTGTTCACAGGCAATTTTCAAATGTTCCTTCCCATATCTCTACCTGGTGAAATCACATCAATCCTTAAAGGATCAGCTTAGGTCCCAAGTCATTCCTTAAGCCAGCACAGACACTTCCTCTATCCCCTGCCCACACTCTGCCCTACCCTCTCCCTCCACGCATGGAATTAATCACTTCTCTATTACCCTGCAACTGTTTTAGTACTTTCATTGCATTCTATTATTCTTAGCTATTTATGAGTTTATGCACTAATTTGTGAATTCCTTCAGAGAAGGATATATATATCTACTGATCTATATATTCTCACTACCTAGTGCAGGGTTTGGCACATAGAAAACATTAAATAAATAGTTGTTCTCTGAGAATTCTAGATTTTTCTAAATTTTTGGTTATTTTTACTCAAACTCTAATAAGCTCTTTTCTGACTTTTCTCTTAATTTGTCCAATATATTTCCTTTACTTTCTTCCACTCTTTGCCATATACCATCCCAGTAATATTTTCTTTTCATTGTGGATCTTATTTTTAAAGATAATTGTTTTGAAACCACCTGATTAATTGTTCCACATATGTTCATGAGATTGAATTCTGAAAACATTCATCAACTGAGCAACCAATTTATGTAATAATTATAGATATTCTTCATAAACCTAAGTTTCGATAATAATCATAGTACTCAGAAATATTACATCTAGAAATATAGAAATATTTGTGCTTCTTCAATGCTAACTTTTAATACACTTCAGATTTCAATACAGTGCTTTGCTTGGGAACTCAAGTTCTGCAATCAGAGAAATTTAGAATCCATTTTACTACTGATTTGTGTAACTACGGCCTAATTACTTAATCTCTCCAAATCCCAGTTTGCTCTTATACAAAATGAAGATAATAAAATAATTAACCTCATAGAGCTACTAAAAGGATTAACAGTACACAAATAGTCGATGCTAAAAAATATTAACCTAAAACTGTTGGGAATTAGGGATTATGTACAATGATATAAATATTTACCATAACTCTGTTACATAAACTGCATAAATGGTCACAGGTAGTTTTCACCACCATAAAAAGCTCCTATTTAAGAAAAACATTATAGATCTAATTTATGTTTTGCTTTGAATAGGATTACTGTTTCTCAATAGACAACACGGAGAAAAGACAAAAATAAGGAAGAACTGGAAAACAAATTCATTAGGATTTTGTTACTGTACTATATTCTGAATGATAACTTTTTAACATGTGTTGGAAATGATGACTAAAGTAGCTGCTACAGACTCTCCTCACCTCAGGCAATCAAGAGGGCTTTTGCCTACTGCAGATCATTATGGAATGCTCCCGGTATTGAGAGCACATATTAGCACACGTGATAGTTGTATAGGGGTGCAGAAAAGTTTGCTATATCGGTATAAAAAAGCTATAAATGAAATAATTACAAAACATTTGGCAGGACGGGGCTGGGTGGCTCAGTCAGTTAAGCATCCAACCCTGACTGCAGCTCAAGTTATGCTCTCACAGTTTGTAGTCGAGTCCCATGTCCAGCTCTGTACTGAGGCTATGGAGTCTGCTTGGGAGTCTCTCTCTCTCAGAATAAATTAGAAAGAAAAAAGAAAAAAGAAAAAAAAACATTTCTGGGGGAAATGATTAGAGATAAATATATATGCTAACAGGAGAAATAGTAAAGTGGAAAAAAAACTGAACTCAGAGTCAGAGTTGGAGCTAAATCCTATCTCTGCCACTTACCAGCTCCAAATACTTTGTACTGGAGACTCCAGGAGACTGTGTCTCTTCTCTAGATCTTATTCTTCATCTGTAACATTAGCACATTGAACTTAATCACTCTGGGTAGATATATGACATTCACTGTTTTGGCCTGTAAAAAGCCTCTGAAACATACTACTTATCCTTCATGACACCTTCCTACTGAGCCAGGACTTAATCCTGGCATCCTTCTTAATATAATACTCAAGGGGCGCCTGGGTGGCTCAGTCGGTTGAGCGTCCGACTTCAGCTCAGGTCACGATCTCGCGGTCTGTGAGTTCGAGCCGCACGTCGGGCTCTGTGCTGACAGCTCAGAGCATGGAGCCTGCTTTGGATTCTGGGTCTCCCTCTCTCTCTGCCCCTCCCCCACTCATGCTCTGTCTCAAAAATGAATAAACGTTAAAATATATATATATATATATACATATATATATAATACTCAAGATAGCCACTACCATTATTGTTGGTAATAATAATACTAATTTTATCAGTCATCCTAAATTCTGGACTTTATTATTTTCCGAATTCATATTTTCTTTGAAATATAGATTAAAATGTCACTGTTATAATCTGATCTTAGATTTCTGATGTAAGTATTAGAATGAGAAAGTGTTTTGTAATTAAAGAACCATAAAATATCCACTATCAGAAAAATACATTTCTTAGGAAGATAACTAACATTAAAAAAAACAACTTTGGATATAATTTTTTATATGCTACTTTTAAAATAAAGAAAATAACATGACCCAAAGTGAACATATGAATTCAACCACTGACAGCTAGTGTTCTTTCCTTCTCTCATTATAAAACCCCAACTGACAGGCATGTCTTCACAATTCAGCTTAAGGGCTATCTTCTCCATAAAAGTTTTAAAAAATAACCCAAGTAAAGAATTTTAAGGATCTGAGAGGACGTAGCAAGATAAAAGAAGACAGACTGTGCAATTAAAAGACATGAAATCTCAGATTTAATAAAAGTAAAACCAACCCTATGTTCTTTAAAAAAGACATACCTAAAACAAAATGACAAATGTGTAAGAATAAGATGATGGCTACTGTTTCTAGCAGTTTCACTAACAAGATGCTCTAGGTGACCATTCAACTAAAATAAAATTCTGAATACCGAATAAAATTTAGAAAAGCATATTCTTAAATCTCTCCATAAGATGTTAAAATATCAATAACAACAACAATAACAATAGTAATACTACTCAGGCCAGAACCTAACTGAAGGTGGAAGTAAGAGCGAAGTACCAATGACAGCTTTCACCTTGAGGATAATTATTTGATCTCATAAACTTGACTTGATGTTAGCCTAGCTTACAGGCTAAGAGACAAAGCCTGGAGCCTCTCCCAGGCAGAGTATGTAAAAGAAGAAATCCACTCAAAAGATCCAGACAGAGTATAAAGATGAATTAGATATACCTATCTTGTTGCCAATAATTAGCAATAATCATGAGCCATCCCCCACTTGACTCAAATTCCAATAACGTTTTAATTTAACAAATCAATCCTCTGTTGGAAACTATCTTGTTCCCAAGATTCAGAAAACTGACATAAATTCAGTTCCAAGATATATGAACTCCCATTCAAAAAACCAAAAAACACTAAAAGAAGCAAAGCATAAGAAAGAGGCAATGAAACAACTGTCAGCCAATCAGACTCATGAAGACTTCGAATATAGGATTCATCAGAAAGCATATAAAAGAAATACATTTTGTAAGTACAAAGACCTAAAACGAGAAGATAAAACATGAAAGAAAACCAGACTATAATAAATTATCACAAAATTTGATAAAGAATCAAACAAAACTTTTAGAAGTTAAATGTATAACCATCTAATCTAAAATCATCATTAGGGGTGCCTGGGTGGCTCAGTCGGTTAAGCGGCCAACTTCGGCTCAGGTCACGATCTCACAGTCTGTGAGTTCGAGCCCCACATCGGGCTCTGTGCTGATGGCTCATCAGAGCCTGGAGCCTGCTTCGGATTCTGTGTCTCCCTCTCTCTCTGCCCTTCCCCTGCTCATGCTCTATCTCTATGCCTCTCAAAAATAAATAAACGTTAAAAAAAATTAAAATAAAATAAAATAAAATAAATTCATCATTAAAACAACTAAAGAAATAAGGTTTCAACTGGAAGAAATTACATCAAGTGTAACACAAATAGACATGGAGATACCGATGATGAAAAGCAGGTTAACTGCCATGGAGGATACAATGAGGAGGTGTCAAACATACTTGTATGAGTCACAGTCTGACAGGGAAACAGTATAAACTGGGTAGTTTAAGAAGTTAAGAGTGACTATTACAAATTTGGGGTCAGTGATTTGAAATTACATGATCTGTTTTAGTATCCAACAGTTAGATTGTGGTGAGCACCACCTCCCTCTGATCTGCCGACTGTACCTCACATTATGTAAACATATCTGGCAACCAGAGGGCAAAGGAGGGCCTTTATGCAATCCATATTAGTAGTCAGCCTTTTAGGGAAAAAGAAAAAGGAGGTGAGGTTAGAAAACAACAAAAAAAGATATTATAATATACATCTGAGGTTCCAGGTTAAAAAGAGAGAGAGAGAGAGAGAGAGAGAGAGAGAGAGAGAGAGAGAGAGGAGAGAGAGAATGAAGCAGAGGGAAAATTTTAAAAAGACAATGTCTGAGAGTTTTCCAAAATGGATGAAATATCTAATAATCCAATTCTAGAGCCCAGAAAATTCAAAAAAGGGCAAATAAAAGAGAAAATAGTCTTTAGGAAAATCATGAGGAAAGAGTAGAATACACACACAAAAGGAATTAATTAATTTAACAGAATTATTCAATCAAAACTATAAAGAATGTTTTTTAAACAAAAATAGCATATGCCACACAGAAGGTCCTAGGGTATATGAAGAAATGAAATGGAAGCAAACTGATAAATATGTGGCATTTTATATTTAATACAAATACAATAATATATTTAAAAAGAAAAAAGACTATAAAATTGCCATACTACTATTAAGAGAATTAAAAATGGAGATAAAGCTAAAATACAAAAGCAGAATAACATACAAATGAAGCACAAAGTGATTAGAGATAAACTGATTGGAATTTCCCTGCAGCGTTTGGAAGGAAGGTTGAGTTCCTGTTTGAGATCTGACTTTCAAATGTTCATGTTAAAAGTTTAAAGTAAATGCTAAAAAAATAATACCAGTGTGTACGACTTTCAAACTAGCAGAGGAAAACATTGGAATAGAAGAAAACAGTCTATCCAAAAGAAGTCAAGAAAGGAGGAAAAATACAAATATAAAAGATAGGACAAATTGAAGCTTTAAAATATATAAAGCAAAAAGTACATAACTGGAAGAAGAAACAGGCAATTCAAAAATTACAACCAAAGATTTAACACTCTCTTTGAATAAATGATAGAACAATCAGAACATTAATGATCACATGGAATTTTTAATACTATTATCCAATTTGACCTAGTTGACATTTATGGAAAACTCCACTAAATAACAGCGAAATATGCACTACCTTCAAGATAACACAGAATATTTACCAACAAAGACTGTATCTGGGTCACAAAATAAATCTCGATTGTAATAAAAAGTATGTTCTTAGACTATGGTGAAATTAAATTAGATGTACATAGTACAAAGGTACTAGGAAAGTCATAAGCACTGCAAATTAAATAACGTGTTTCTAAATAACCCTTGGGTCAAAGAAAAAGTCAAAAAAATTAAAACATATATTCAACCGAAAGCAAATGAAAACAAAATATACCAAGATTTGTGGGAATTCTATCGAAGAAGTGCTTAGAGGCACTATATGTCTATATTATAAAAAGGAAAAACATTCTCAAATCAAAGACCTCACTCCTTTAAGAATAGAAAAAATAAAAGCAAATAAATCCAAAGTAAACAGAATAAAGAAAGTATCAAAGAAGAAATCAATGAAATAGAAAATAGATTTTAAAACTAGAGAAAATCCATGAACCGAAAATCTGGTACTTTGAAAATATTAGCAACATAGGTAAACCTCTACCCAGATTGATCAGAAAAAATAGAAGATACCAGTTGCCAAGATCAGGAATATGTCACAATAGTGACATAACTCAGATCCTGCGTCTATTAAAAGATAAGAGTATTTCATGAACAACATTTTGAAATGTATTAAGACATTCTGAATAAATAAACATTCAAATCTGGCCAGTAAAGAGAACTCCTGAAAAATTTCATCCTTATTCAGAGGTGATATTAAAAAAAGTCATGTAGGGTGCCTGGGTGGCTCAGTCGATTAAGTGGCCGACTTCAGCTCAGGTCAGATCTCACAGTCTGTGGGTTCGAGCCCCACGTCGGGCTCTGTGCTGATGGCTCATCAGAGCCTGGAGCCTGCTTCGGATTCTGTGCCTCCGTCTCTCTCTGCCCTTCCCCTGCTCACACTCTGTCTCTATGTCTCTCAGAAATAAATAAACGTTTAAAAAAAAAAAAAAGTCATGTACACAAAGAAGTTCCCAATACTAACGTCGATCTAGTGATTAAAGTCGGTGAGTTGCATATATGAAATTATATGCACAGATAATTTGTGTTCCGAGTGTGTACTGCTACGGTGTTATTAAGAAAATAATGCTTCAGTGACTCCTTCATCTGCTGTTAAACTAGAGAAACCTCTGTGGATTGTAAGAATAACAAAGGCTCTGGATACAGATGAACATGGGTTTCAATTATGACCCCACTAGTTTCTAATGGTATGACCCAGAAATCATTAATCTCATTTACAGGTAACTCTACCACGTAGTGTTTATAAAATGAAATAATATATGCAATAAAGAGTTACATTTTAAAATAAAAGTTATTTCTCTTATTTTAATAATTAAAAAAATAAACAGCAATAGAGAAAAGATCCTCTCTGAATTCCTCCCTCCCTGACCCCCTCAACCATTAGAAGAAAGCGTCCAGAATGATAATGTCAATATAAAAGAAAGATGCCTGGTTACGGCCAGAACTGAATTCACCAGTGTCTGTGCAATGCAGAGATGAAAATAACCAAGCGAAGGGGATCAGATGCCTAGAAATGCAAAGGGCGCATGTCAGATGTCTCAACAATTCTGTGAACAAGGGAGAGAGAATCTTCAGGCTACAGTTCTGGCAATTTTTCTCGTAAAAGCTTTGAGCCAGAGACAATTCCGACAACGTACAGATTGCCAATGGATGGTTTGCGTCCGCCCCAAAATCCATATGTTAAAGTCCCAACCCCCAACATGAATGTATTTGGAGATAAGGCCTTTAGGGTCCTTAAGGTTAAATGATACCATAAAGATAGGACCCTGATCTGATAGGGTTAGTGTCCTTATAAGGTGAGACAGGAGAGAGCACTCTCTCTCCTCCCTGTTCTTTTTCTGCATTCCAACACCCCACTTCCCACCCCGCCATGTGAAAACACAGGGAGAAACGGGCAGTCTGCAAGCCCCAGAGGAACTCAGCAGTACTGGCACGCTGATCTCAAACACCCATTCCCCGAAACTATGAGAACAGAAAGGTTTCTTAAGCCACCCAGTATTTTGTTATGTCGGCATGAACCGAGACATCAACGGTTTTTGTTTTTCCTCCATGAAGTAGGGTGGGCCTGGTGAAGGTAGGTTCTGTACTAGAGAAGCTTTTGTAGAACAAAAACACAACATACGCATGGACTGAAAAATCCTGTACTTTAAATCACCACTTGGGTGGATGCGGAGGGGTGGCGACTTGAGTTCTATTTTCCTTGGTGACCTTAAATTCCCCATCTTCCTTCATCCTTTGAGATCATCAGCTAAGCCCAAGTGCCCCCCCCCTTCAATTCCATTCTTTCTCCTGTCTTCACTACCCCAACACATCAAGTAGCTGCCATGTCACCAGAGTGACTGTGCACCTTGGAGAACCTAACAGCAGAGGAGTGAAACATCATTCCTCTTTTTTTTCTTTCATGTCGGCTTGACTCATATATGAAAGTATACAGACTGAATATACTCAGCAAATAATGAAGCCACTCATTTGCAAGAATTTTCAAAAACTAATTCATGCAAGAAACAGAGATGGATAGGCTCAGCTCTTAACAAGACACACTCTCCCTGGAATTTGGGATAAGAATTTCAAAGAATTTTATGCCTATCAAAAATCGACCTGGGGATAGAATTCCATCAGCCTAATCATGATTCTTGCCTTTGAAGTGCTCCTTTTGTTTTTTCATGCCTTTTCCTCTGGCACCCTTATTTCATGCACAAGATAATAAGTATATAGGCATGTTTGGGGAGCTTGTTCAGTTTAATAAAATTCCATCAAAGTCCAAATGAAGTGTGAATCTAGTTTAAGGCTTTTCATTATTTCCTCATGTATATAATCAAGTTATCCAAAAAATCTTATACCAAAATGCCAAGTATTTTAAAAAGACAGGCCATAGATCACAAAGGAAATCACTAGCCTCTAAACTTGTTCCTAATTTTAAAATGTATCCTGCTCGGATAAGGAAAATTTACAAACCCCAAAAAGAGAAATGCAACTTATGAGTGCAACACTAAATGGATGTAACAATGAATAGTTTTAAAAGCAAAGAGTTTTCAGCATATTTGAAAGAACATATTTATTTAAAAGATGGAAATTGTACAAATAGGACCACCCAAGACTGCAGGACATAGGTTTCTGTATTGCTATACCAGGGTAATTTGGTTCGGTGGCCCAACCTTCTCCTCTTACCATCTGTACTTATGAGAATGACTCACTCAGTGACTTATACATCATTTTCAGCCAGAGAGCACAGCCAAGCAATTTAAAACGACTTGGAGGAATAAAAATCTATCACCTCCACAAATATGCATTTACCCTTCATTTAGCAACAGTGTCTCGTATGCCAGTTCCTGGCCAGTTTTTCTTACTCCTACTGCTCCCTGTGTTCCTAGCCTGCTTAATTGGACTCAGGTGTATTTTGAAAGCCAAAATCCTCAGCTATCTTCCCATAAAGGCAGGTGTCCAGGAAAACCAAACAAAAGGAAAAAATGAAAGGATAGCACTTTAGGTCCTATGAACACGAACCGGCTCTTATCATGAAAATTTAAATGTTCATATTTTGATAAAAACAGTAAACTCATTTTGTAGAAAATTTCAGTGTGCTGTTCTAGAAGCATAATAAATTAAACTACTTTATATTGGCCATAAAAAGCCTTAGCAAATATGCAAAGGTATATTTCCTCATGAAGCTTAGTAAGAATTAAGTCCCTTTAATAAAAATACCTTTAGGGTTTGTTATGTCAATGGTACCTATTACAGGTGATAGAGTTTATAACTTTATTATTTTTTTTTAACCCGCATACTCCCAGACTCACCAGGGTCATTATTATTGTCATTTATAATATCATTAACAAATGTTTATTGACCTTGGGGCAGGGACAGCAATACCTTTCACCATCACTACTACTGCGAAGATTAAGTGAGATAACGTGTATGACCATATCTAGCACTTAGTAAGCATTTAATAAACATTGGCTTATTCGTGGTTCCGGCCCTCGAAAAGCTTATATTCTGTTAGGGTTGCCCAGTCAATCATTACCTAGAGTGTAATACTTTTATGATTGTAATAGGAGAACCACTCCCAGGGGTACTATGGGGGGGAGCAGGGCAAGGCCATTTAAACCTGGCTAAGGATACTAGAAGTAATGTAAAACTTAACTAAATGGCAGGATGAAATGTATTTAAAACTGATGGAATAAGTCCCAGAGAGGTGAGAGGAAATGTGATCTAGAACGCAGTGGGGAAGCCATTAGGATGTGCAGATTAGCATGAAAAATGTCTTCCTGTTCACAGGCTACAAATGTTCATGGGTAATTATGATGGCTTGTATGTACTTTAATGAAGATGTCAAAGAAAATCTTACGACATCAACTTAGAATTACAATCCTAATTATCATTAGTTTCTAATATAGACCCCAAAATGAAAAAAAAAATTATCCTTTAATCTAACCAATGTTTTAAAATGCTTATTCTTTCATTCAATAAACAATGCAATTAATTGAATGGTAAGTATAATTAGCCTCCTAGGAAAAAAAATGTCTTACATATGCGTTTGCAATTCACAGTGCTTTTGCCCTTTTAGTAAACATTTATCGTCTTCCATTTATTTCAATAGTTCCTTTCCAGCGAGAATATTGAAAGCCTTGTAAATTCCATTATAAATAGTATGAAGAGAGAGTGATTATGAAGTTGAATGTTTCCATTACCGTAATTTACTCTTGACTTAGAAAAATGGCTATATAATGAAGCACCATTAACAACAATACTCACAAAAGAGTAATAATATAATAAATATGTATGTGTCTATTTATGTCCACCCACTTGCTTTGAAAATGCATTGCCCAGTGGCCACAAATGATCATAACACTTATTATACTGTATCATATTGGGTGAATTAAGTTATTAGAAGATTCCAGGAATAGTTTTCAAATAATAGTTAAAAAATAAGATATGTTAACAAAGTTATACTATCATGCCATTAAAAGGAAAAAAAACTAAGGGTACATTACTCTTTCCCAAAGTTTACGAAGACAGGCAAATACTATAATCCAAAGCCTAACTGGAATTTATGTACATTTTTAATATAATTTACTGGCAAGTTAGCTAACACACAGTGTATACTTTTAAAGAATAGTAAGTTTAAAAACAAAACTCATTATCAAGTTCCTCAGTGTACGAACACTTCCTGTCACTCAGTATGCCTCATTTTATTGCAAATGAGTGCTAACAATATAAAAAATGCATTAGGCTCTTTAAACTTTGCTGTTTAGGAGATTTCTCAACCAATACGCAAATATAAGTTTAAGAAAACAATGGTGGTATAGCAACTCCCATATTTCTCTTGTTATTTTTCCTAGTCTACTCTGGTTAAGAATGACAGACTGACTTGACCAGGGAATATTCCATCTATCCAGTAGAATTTGCTGTTGGTTCCATTCATCTGGCCTGTTCCATTGTCTCTACATCACAAAAATCCTCTCTAACATGCATCATTACCTATGGGGTAGTATTAAGAGATCAAATATAAACACTGTGGTCCAATATGAAATCTTTATACTAATCACTTCTACTTCCTCATACTCCATTGCTCCTTTCTTGTCTACTTCATGTTCATGCCTTTACTCCACATTCTCTCTAATCTCTTGGAGAAGAAATTATGACTTGTCCTCTATGTGGCTTCATTCTTTCCCTAGTGCCTTAGAACTGAGAGGACAAGCAAATTAGTCAAATATAGTAAAATAAAAACCTGCAAGAAAACCACATTCTTGTTTATGAGGTATAATCACTTTATGGGCAGCAAACACAGTATACGTCTTCTGGTAACCACTAAAGTGCTTGCTGAATCCAGATGAATATTAGAAAGTAACACTTTCTAAGTGCTAGAGGCGTACATTCACTTTTCTCTCATGAGGAACCAGTATGAAACTTCAAACCTTGTCCAGTGTTTCTCAAAATATTGAAAGCTCGCTGACTTAACTAGAAGTTTATTCCTCACCAGTGTCTCCCAATATACAAAATAAGCATTAGCAAATTGTTTTGAAAAAATAATAATGAATCTCTAATAGAGTACGTAAAACAATCTTTGAGTTAAAAGTCATTTTACCTCCTCCAAGTCTGCAAATTATATCCAAAAAGAATATTAGACTATAGAAAAAATAATTTTGCAAGTTACAAATTACATAGAAAGTTGGCACATTTTTCCTGCCTTTTCACCACATCCATAGGGAGCACAACTACACTATCTCCATCCCTATATAAGAACCTTTCGAAAGAAAATTGAAGGACAAAAATTAAGATAAACATCTGTCTATGATTTCCTTAAAATTCCATTATTTTTGTGTGTTTAATTATTACATAAAGGAATATTTTTTTAATTTTTTAAAAATAATTTTTATTTTGATTTTTCTAATTTTATAATAGTTTATTTTCAACTTGGTTTACATATAACACCCAGTGTTCATCCCAACATGTGCCCTTTTTAATGCCCATCACCCCCTCTCCCCCCTCCCTCATCCCCCTCACCCTCAGTTTGTTCTTAGTCTTTGAGAGTCTCTTATGTAAAAATAATTTTTAAATCTCACTATAATAGTTCACAGAATTATTAAAATTGAAATCTAATGGAGTGGAAACTGATGAAGTACAACGTGAAAGTTACAAGTAAGAAATAAATCAAATATTTATTTCAAAACATTTAGGTTTTGCATTTAATAAACTCTCCATTTAGACTTCTGGGAGCAATTTTAATAAAAGTTCTAGAACAGATTAATTTTTTAACTTGAAAAGTAATTTGCTCTTGAAGTCTATACTAAAAAAAACTAATGGCAAATATGATTGGATTTAAATGAGAACAAATAAAATTAACATTTGGCTATAATATTGGCTACACAATTTTACCAACTTGTATCTTATTAGGACTGATCCTCCTAGTTATTAGTTTCAAACTAAAGCTGAATGAGGTTGACTCTTTAAGTTGAATATCATGGATAAAGATTACTTTTACAATAGCAGATCAAATTTTTAGATTAAAATAATAACATATGCAATGTCTATCTTTGCTCATCTTTAACACATATTCCTCAAGTTTATACCAAGTGTCATTCTAGAGTTAGAGAATATTTCTGGAGAGATTTTTTAAAAAGGTAACTAATTACTCTGTAGAAATGATTCGATATTACAGTGCCGATCAACTTTCTAAAACTGTCCACTAGAAAATGCTAGTCGATATCACTTTCTGCATTAAAATAAAAGTTCAAAGATCAGCATTTTTCACCATGGTTCAGCGCATGCTGAGATCCAAATGTGCAATCTTGGGCTTTAAAATGTGTGACAAACCCACAGCAAGAAATGAAAAAAACAATAAAGGAGCAGGGCTGAAGTGATTGCATAATCACCTGCACGAGAACTAGCAAATTTTCCATAGGCTTTCGGCTCCTGGTTTGCCAATTACACAAGTAAAAGAGGGTTATATCACAAATAAAGGAATAAACCAAAGTAAATACAGAGCTAAAAGGTAAATATTTCTAATGAATATTCTTTCCTTGCTAACTTCCTTTCTTCTTTCTAGATTTATTAAGCACTGTGCACCAGCTATTGTCTTAGGCATCAGAAATCCAACTATGATGGTGTTCAGAAGACAGACAGTGACCGCAGCCAAGAGCATAAGGTGAGGAGTGGTAAAGGATTAGAAAGGCTGGCAGAACAAACTCGATCTTATTACCGGATCTGTCGAGATGGTTTCTCCAGGCATTCACTCTCAAGGCGGTAGGAAAACATCAGAGGCTAAGTGTTTTGATGTAGCTTATAAGGCTTAACTTTTTTTCCAAGAGTTAGATATCAAACTCAAAGTGATCTTATGTTGTTCTAATATATTTCTTTAAAATTAGATACTTAGGGGCGCCTGGGTGCCTCAGTCGGTTGAGCGTCTGACTTCGGCTCAGGTCATGATCTCGCGGTCTGTGAGTTCGAGCCCCGCGTCGGGCTCTGGGCTGACGGCTCAGAGCCTGGAGCCTGCTTCACATTCTGTGTCTCCTTCTCTCTCTGCCCCTCCCCCGCTCATGCTCTGTCTCTCTCTGTCTCAAAAATAAATAAACATTAAAAAAAATAAAAATAAAATAAAATTAGATACTTAACAATAGCAACCAGTTGTGCAGCTGTACCTAATAACCACAGTATGCATAGCAAATAAGGTCAGAAAAACAAATTCTGGCAATTGTTAAGGAGGAAGAAAGAATCATATCTTTTTTTAATGTTTATTTAATTTTTGAGAGACAGAGCATGAGTGGGGGAGGAGCAGAGAGAGAGGGAGACAGAATCCGAAGCAGGCTCCAGGCTCTGAGCTGTCCGCACAGAGCCCGATGCGGGGCTCGACCCCATGAACTGTGAGATCATGACCTGAGCCGAAGTCGGATGCTCAACCAACTGAGTCACCCAGGTGCCCCTCAAATCTTTTTTAAAAGCATTAATAGCTAGCTGTTTATAACCTGGAGGAAAGGAGTTGTTTCCTTATATAAATTGTCTATAACATATTCTGGGTTCAACTAGATGGTGTATGAAAGGACTAAAAATTGTGCAGCTTTTCACTTAGGACTTATTAGTTTAAAATAAGTTTAAATGTTGGGTGCAGAAAATCCTGAACACATGCAATAATTATCCCCACTCTACTTCTCACTAACTCTGTAAGCTAGTACAAGTATCGCCCCTAGCCAATTTTCTCATCTTGTGGCAGAGACAACACTAGCTTCTACTTTATTTTTTAAGGTTTATTTATTTATTTATTTTGAGAGAGAGAGAGCACACGAGCTGGGAAGGGGCAGAGACAGAGAAGGAGGGAGGGAGGGAGGGAGGGAGAGAGAGAGACGAGAGAGAGAGAGAGAGAGAGAGAGAGAGAGAGAGAATCCAAAGCAGGCTCTGCAATATCAGTGCAGAGCCTGATGCAGGGCTTGAACCCACGGACTGTGAAATCATGACCTGAGTCGCAATCAAGAGATGGACACTTAACTGACCAAGCCACACAAGGGCCCCATTAGCGTCTACTTCAGATTTGTGAAAATGAAATGAGACAATCAACGTTGTATATGTGATTAGCAATTAGTATCATTGCAATTACTATACTTATATTACAAAATTCTCCATAATTTATGTTTATAAAAGGTAAGAAAATGTATGTCAACTATACTTCAATAAATAACCAAGTGATAGTTCTTTCAGAAAATATACTGAATTTCATAAAATAATCTATTCTGTAACTGACTATAAAGTCTCCTAAATGCTTAAGTTTGCTCTTGGATTGTCCTTTATTTTTGTCTTAAATTCAATCTGATTTCTTTATCAGTATATATATTTTACAGAGAATTTAACAGAATGAAGGCATGTTTCTTACCTTGCAAAACCAAAAATTTAATTAAGTCGACTGCATAAATAGCCACACAAGTAATACATCTTGAAGTTAGACATCTTTTTCTAATATTTTCCTTTGTGTGGTACCGAAGTTTCAAGTATACTGCAACGAAGCTAAAAAGAAGTAGGACTTTCGTCTTTAGTGCATATCTCCAGCATCTGGAAAGTACCTGCACATAGAATCTGCTCATAAACCCTAATCAAATGATTAAATGTATGAATTATTTCACATAAGTAACTTCCTTGTGATCAAAAGAGAGATTATTCTGTAGGTAATACAACTAGGACTTAGAGATATAAAATTATTATAATCACACTATTAGCAAGGGTCAGAACGGAATACAAAACCCAACATCTTTGACTTCCAATGGTGCGATTGCCATGCACCAAGAACTGTACAACTTGCAAACGCCAAAGGAGATTATTGTGGGGAAAAATTAATGTAGCCTAGCACTTCCAACTTGATACAGAAACATTTTCAGGCTTAAGGCAAAACTAAGAACAAGGTTACATTGTGTTGTTTTTTTTCTACCCTCTAATAAGGTCAGTCTTTTAATGAAGAATAGAGATAACACCAGATGTGTGTTAACAAAAGCAAGTTTCAATATTGACATCTACTAAGGGCTTTGTCTCTCAGGAGAAATTGATGATTCTAAATCTAAAGAAAATTAAGAGTTATAGTTTTCACAATCTGGGGTGAAACACTACACTAACATGCATGCAAATGTGTGTGTGTGTGTCATGAGAGAGAGAAAGAGAGACATAGAGGGAACATGGCCATCAGTGTAATCCTGGCACCCCCTCAGATCATAAGTCAGTACTACATGACAGTGACGAGTCAGGGAGGAACACTTCTAAAACAGGCCACAGATATGCAGATCCTTTCACAAATCAAATAACCCCTCAGTTTTCTAAAAATGCATCCTTGAACCCAATTACATTTATAATTCAAATACAGAACATGTCTCTGAATTAAAATACTCACTACAGTAAAGCTGCATCATCTTGCTTATAATTATTGTGGAAAGTCATCTTAGCAAAGGGATAAAGTGGTACAGAAACCTTAGACTCGCGGGTGCCTTAGCCTTCCCACTGATAGAGCCAGAGTAGACAGGAAAACCTCTGGGGCAAAAAGGGGACGCTGAACACAGAGACCAAACTGAGGGACAGATGACGGGAAGGTGGACGAGGAAGAGCAAAATTATGGGTCCAGGAGATCAAGGTTCTCTGAAAGAAGTCAGATAAGCCAGCCTCGCTGCAGGAAAGAGTTCAAGATGAACACATATGTCAATGAGGTTTCCTTATCCCCTTTGACTTAACAACTTGAATTAATGAGATAACAGAAAAACAATTATAATTATTTATGTCCTTTGCATCAAATCTAAAAAGCTATAGTAGTAAGGAATGTGTATTCTGTACCTTCCACTGATTACTGGTGGTACCGTTTGTATATGAAAATTTAAACACTGCTACAATTTTAAAGAGTATATCATGTTTGGAGGGTTAGGGTTTTCTCTTTTAAAATGAATATTTATGCCAAATAATACTGAAATTTTGATGTTTGAAAACAACTGGTACATTTAACTACAGGACTTAAATAAAGAAAGATGGCTCTGGGTGGAAAAAATACCGAAAGACAGTAACTGTACAACAAGCCTAGGGAATGAAAACTACAAAGAGGTGGAGAACCATCTCTCCGTGAATTGAAACATCGGACATCACAATTGTGTGCTTTTTTTTCTCCCCAAGCAAGAATGATGATATCTTGACAATAAGTTCAGGGCCTCAGTTCACAGAGAAGAAAAGTACGGAGTACCAACTTTTCTATCCTAGTTGATGGTGTTTCTAGGAAGAGAACACATTCTCCTCCTGGCACGACCTGTCAGAGCCTTCGGCTGCACAAGCAGTTTCAACCACTGGCTAGCAGGTGCATAACTGCAGGGGCTGGAAGTAGCAGGTGATGGGGTGAGGACTTAGTCACAACCTCTTCCTTCTAGGATTCGATAAAACTAATTTTTAGGAAAATCACTCAGCACAGGGGCCTGCACATAGGAAACTCTTACTAAAGCTAAGCTAAAATTATGAAGAATTAATAAGCAATACTTTTCACTACCCCTGTATTATAATTTCTTTGGGCATGAATTTCTCATAGCCATGTTCACATGGCAGAATGTAACACCTGAACAAATAAAGGAAAAAAGTATCCAGTTGATATAAATTATGAAATAGTACACTGTATAATAATGTTGGATAATTTCAAAGTCACAATATGTCCCCAAAGTGGTACAGAAACCATTGAAAAATACAATTTTCCTAAGTAACATTAGGGGAAAACATAAAGCCCACCATAAGAATTAATTGCCTGGAATTAAAACACATGCACACATGCACACATGCTCACATATAAAGGGTCCTTTAATGAGAAAACTTTACACACGTATTCTGAAAGGCTATTATGACAAATGTCCTTTTTATAAGATACTATTAATATGTCTTCTCATTTGCAGTTAATTACTCTCCATCTGGTAAAAATCTCTAGGAGATTTTTCTTTTCTCAAAAGAAAATTTTGATTTCCATAAAAACAATTAGATGCTCTATAACCTATAAAAAGACTGAACAGGATGGGAAAAGTGCTGAGAAGTTTTGTTTAGCCTAAGAATACTTCAGTAAGTTCCAGTGGAAGGAGAATTTGAATACTGTCTGATTGTCTACAGCAAGGACAGGCCGGCGAAACATAACTCCATACTAGATGGTAAAACTCTCCAAGCCGGGTGTTTTGCTTTATTCACCACTGAATCTCCAACAATGACTAGTATTTACACATCGTAAGTGCTGAATAACTCTTTCTTGACTGAAATCACAGAATGCTAAAAAAAAGGTCACATCTCTTAGTAATGAGAGCACTGAAATAAAAAAACAAATGACATTTTTCTGAAGTATAGTTGTCTGAAGTATAGACAAATTAAACTGTTCCTGAAGTATAGTATAGTATAGTCAAAAATTTCATGATTAGGCATATATATTCATTTTTTTAAGTTAAGAATTTATGTTGAATTACAGCTTCTGTTCTGGGAAGAATCTATTAGAGGTAATAAATACAGATTTATTAGATAAAGTCAGCATGTGTTAAATTTGAAAAGAGTTGAAGAATTTTTTGTCACTTGAACTTTTACATAAGAGTTTGTAAAACTGAAGATTAGCTCAACTAACCTTTCAAGAAGGTCAATCATATGACATTACAATCTGATCGTATTCTAGCTGTCCATTTAATAATTATTAACTTATAATTCAGAGTTGCA
Source organism: Paguma larvata (assembly GCA_030068075.1). Classification (NCBI taxonomy): domain Eukaryota; kingdom Metazoa; phylum Chordata; class Mammalia; order Carnivora; family Viverridae; genus Paguma; species Paguma larvata. The sequence goes on along the minus strand of CM057823.1, from coordinate 61,275,696 downwards.
TTGACTGTGAAAATTATACAGTATTTAGTAACAATAAAATTAAGTTTGAGGTTTAAGTTTTATTAAAATATGATTGCTGGCAAGATTTTTCTTAATTTTAGCTTATGTAACAAAAGAGACAATTATATATCATCTTTCAGCAGATACCAGACATATTACTTACATTAAGACAACAAATATGTAGGCATCTTTAACTCACCCTAAGCCACAGGGATAAGTTAGGCTTACAAGACACTCTAAATCTTACTTACGAAATAGTAAGATTTAGTAAGCAATGAATTAGTAAGTAATAAACTTTAGTCTAACATGGAATTTCGTATTTCAGGGACAAATGCCACTTGAATTACAATGTCCGTTTACCATCTCTGCTTCCACTGCACTGGTCTGACCCATCGTCTCTCACCTGAACCACGTAATATTCTCCCTGGGCTACCTGCATCCATTCTAGGTACCACTTGCCTCCCTAAAACTTGTTTTTAATTCTGCAGCCAAAGAAATATTCTCAAAGTAAAATTCTCATCATCTCAGTTTCTTACTTAAAATTCCTTACTAGAGTCCCACTGCTCTTAGGGTACAAGCAAAATGGGTCTGCAAACTCCCATAAATCCGAGTCCCCTTCTCCTCTCCCATCTCAGCCACCTATGCCTTCCTTAGGTCCTCACACCCACCAACTGTTTGTCTCCACAAAGCATTTGCTTGGGCATTTCCTCTCCCTAGAATACACTAGCCTCCTTTGAATAGTTGACTCCTATTCAACCTTCAATGTTAGCTTCCAACATGGTCTTGTGTATCTCTTTTGTACCACTTTGGTATTAATGTGTATATTTATGTGTATATCACAGACAAGTACACAGCACACACACACACACTATCCATACGGTGTGGTATATAAGGTAAGGTATATATATTCAAATATATTGTATTTTATAATCCTCTCTACATCACCTTTCCTTAATTCGGTCTTATGAATCTTAGCCCGTCTCCCACTGCACAGTGCCCTCTAGGGAAATAAACATATATTTAAAGGGACCTGATTTGATAGAATAATTAATTTTATGATTATCTTCTTAGTATTTTACAGCTATTAAGCATTTCATCGCCAATAGAATGTTTATCTGTGGATTTTGTTCTTTGGTGCATTTTAACGAGTTTCAGAAAAAAAGAAGGGAAAACATACCTTTTACCTAAAGTCCTAATTATACAACACTTACCATCTTCGGTAGGTGGTATGCATGATTGAGTCCCAAGAGAGAAAGCTTATGCTAGCAAATGACTTAATTCTGTTTACATCCAGGGAATTTGTAATGTGATCTACAAATAGAATTTCAAGAAGCTGTGGCATAGTCCTTAGCTAAAATACATTAACATGAACAGAACTGAAAACTAATAGTACTTTGCGAATTGTGTTGTAGCAATGTATAAAGTTGACAAATCTAAGGGAAAAGAATCTATTTTATTGATAGAAAATGTTTGAGCTAAGACTGTATCGTCAGGTTCTAAGTGGTGTTTAGCACACCCACTTGATGGTAAGAAAATTCTAATCACCTTCCCAAAGAAGCATCATAATTTAGCACTGTTCACTATAGGAACTTCATTCAAAAAATTTTTTAAACATTTATTTAATTTTGAGAGACATAGAGACAGAGTGTGAGCAGGGGAAGGGCAGAGAGAGAGGGAGATAGAGAATCTGAAGCAGGCTCCAGGCTCTGAGCTGTCAGCACAGAGCCCGACATGGGGCTCGAACTCACAGACCCTGAGTTCATGACCTGAGCTGAAGTCGGCTGCCTAACCAACTGAGCCACCCAGGCGCCCCAGGAACTTCATTTAAAAACTACCATGGAAAGAAATATCTTTGAAGTGATTTTATTTGGAGATTTTGTCAGATTTCAGAATTATCTTATGATACCTCTTCTGTGCCTTCAAACTGAAGTTCTCTCATTTGGACATCTATTCTCTATCACAGAATTGTACCTCAGGGACACAGCTGATATATTTTCGGCCCTTAATACATGCCAAAATTTAGACTCAGAGGTAGAGATAAAATGATGAGCAAAAAACAGGTACAATCTTTGCCTTCATGGAGCTTCCAGTCTACCTGAGTAAATTTATATTCATCACATAATTTCACACAATATGTATGTATATTGATATACATAAATATCATACATGTAAATATCGATTATGCTAGTAGATATATAGCAAATTATTTATCCTATGAATATTCCCATACAACACTTGCAAAAATAAAATCAGATACTTAAAGTACAAATAATACATTAATAAATTTCAAAAAGCTAAAATCATATAAATATGTCTTCTGAGGTAAATACACAGGTATCAGGAAAGTTAAACAAACCATATGTACAAGTGAGAAAAGCAACTTGCAAAGAATTATGTAAGCTCATTTCTTTTGCAAATAAAACCCCTCTTCTCTCCTTCCTTCCTTCCTTCCTTCTCTCCTTTTCTTTCTTCCTTCCTTTTTTCTGTATTTCCATAATATATAGTATGCAGACATTTTTAGTACATACATGTAGATTTATAAAAATGTTTGTGCAAGAAACAACAGTTACAATACCATAATTACCTTTGCAGACTAGAGCTGAGGAAGTTGGAGTCATTTTTCTAAATTTATATACCTTTGTACTACTATAGGCTCTACAATAACTATATAAGTGATTTTTGCTGAAATAATTTCAAATTAAAGAGAAAGATCTCAAAGTCAACTATGCAGCAGTGCCCAACATAAGTAAGCAAGACTCTTGTTATCAGAAATGGATAATTTGAAATTCTCCCCAACCCAACATCATATTTTTCCTTTGAAAATTTAAGCCCATACTGCTTCATGCTATTTTAAATGAAGATAGAGAATGCCCGAATATAACACTTCTAAAGGGTTCTTATAAAAACCTTTCATGACAAATGATAAGGTCTCAGAATTCGAAGTGACCAGGAGATCAAGATCGAAATCCCTCATTTTTGAGCTGGAGAGTTTAAGCTTGAAGACTATTGCCAATTTAGCCTTAACTTCCCCTCTGTCTGGTATAAACAAGTGCTACTTCCAATACTTTGTTCATAATTAATATTTTTAAACTTTAACATTTTCCTTCCTGTAGTTGTTTTATTATTGGATTTTAATAGGTAATGTAACTTCAAGGTCCAAATACTAAAAAAGTTAGCAGTATACATTGAAAATTCACCCTGTTCCCATCCACTGAGGGTCTCCCCATTCACTGTAGGTAATCTCACTTGTTATTTTCTTAAGTTCTTCTAGAGATGATATACACAAAATAGTCAAATGTGAAAGTGCAGAGTGACCCCTTTTGATACCTAAGATCACATGCTATACTGTACATACAATTTTGAAGCTTTTTTTAAACAATTAAACTTGGAAACCTGCCCATTTTGCAACACAGAGAGCTTCTTCATTCTCTCAACCATTGTACTTTTTTATAGGGATGCACCATAATTTATTTAACCTGTGACCTATTGATGGACAGTTGATTTCAAATCTTCTGTTACTAAAACAATGTTAAGATGAATAACTTAATGCCAATGTCATCCTTCAACTGTATAACTCACTCTAAATGAAACATTCAAAAAGGGGATAACTAAGTCAGTTTACGACTTTAAGAGTTATTGACATGTTATCCTCTATAGGGAATATTCAAACATCTCCCTTCATGAAGATAGAAGAGAGCTGGATTCCCCACAGCTTCACCAAAAGAATGTATTATCAAGTCCTGAACTTTCTCAATGCTGTGTATGAGAAATATATCGAAGAACTCTTTGTTCAAATGCCTCGTTCTCTGATCACTGAGATGTTCTATTTCCTTCTGATACTTTGCCTGTCGTAAGAGTAGAAAATCTTTCCCCCAGGTTATGATCTGCCTTTTTGCTTTGTTTATGCTATTTCTTGCTATGTACAAGTTTCTAATTTTTACGTGGTCAAAACCATCAATCTCTTCTTTCAGTCATCTCAATTTTGAATCAGAGTTAGAAAAGCCTTATCACTCCAAGATTATAAAGGAAATACCCTGCTTTCTTCCAGTACATTTCCTGTCACACTTTTTACACTTATACCTTTCACTTTTGGAGTCAAAACTATTCTGATTTTAGTATATGTGCTGCCGAAGCGAGCACGAGTCAAAACTATCCCAGGCTGATGCCATAAGCCAGACGTTGTGCTGGCTGATGGAGCACTGACAAGATTGCAAGCAACTGTCATCAAAGAACGTAAAATACAGCAGAGAAGAAAGCCAATCATCACACTGATTTAAGTAAAGTTCAGTGAACTTCATGAGAAATAAAGTTCATGGTATTGTAACAGCATATCCCAGGGGGATTAAGTCAAGTGTGGAGGAGGGTAAAAAGTGCCTTCACAAGAAAGTGCCATTTAAACAGAGGCAGGAAAGAAAGTTACCGGTTGTTAGCCAACTGGAGGAGAAAGAAAGAAGTGGGAAGAAGGAGTGCTCCAAGAGGTTCCTTTGTAGAAGGTTCCAACCAGTTGTTGGGGAATCTTAAGAGTCAGGTATGAAGTCTGGACATTTTTTCTGGGAGTAATGGGAAACCATTAGGAATGGAAAAACCAAGGTTCAGAGACAGATATTTGCTTAGTACGACAGAGCAAAGACTCACTAAAATGTAAACCTGGTTTTTCAACAATACAATATTCTCTCTGAAAATAAATTTCTGTATGCCTTCTTGTAAATCACTTGGATTTTCCAATTTTCTCTTAAACCCTTGTTTTCCATTTACAGTTTCTGTCTCTCCCCACCACCGATCGTATAAACTTGCAAGATTTGGTTTTAAATAAACCGAAAAAAAATAACATCTCCAGTGGATATTATCTATATGCATTTGCTACTCACTTTATTTCAGGCTTTCCCTATTACCTATTTGCTGACTAAGGATTGACTTTTAGCTTCTACAACAAAGAGAAAGTAGCTTTTCCTTTCTACCAAGAGTTACACACCATTGTTAAGCTACATACACAGGAGGATACAATCTGCCCTGAAGAAAGCAATGAAAAAAGTTATACTGATGCTAAGCAGCAACCAGAAGTTTGCCTAGCCTACGATAAGAAGTAAAAACTTCCATAGAAATGAGTTTGTTTAAAACTCAGTATAGAATGGGATGCCTGAGTGACTCAGTCAGTTGGGCATCCAACTTGGGCTCAGGTCATGATCTCGAGGTTTGTGGGTTCAAGCCCCATGGGTTCAAGCCCTGTGGGTTCGAGTCCCATGTCAGGCTCTGTGCTGACAGCTTAGAGCCTAGAGCCTGCTTGAGATTCTGTGTCCCCACTCTCTCTGCTCCTCCCTCGCTCATCCTCTGTCTCTCTTTCTCTCTCTTTCAAAAATAAATAAACATTAAAAAAGAATTAAAACTCAGTATAGAATTATATGCTTAACCACAGACATAATGAAACGTTACTCCCTTGGCAATACGGCCCTGGAAGCAACAGTGGACTTTTGATGTCGAGCTGACCATTTGAACAACACAAGAGAGAACGGAGCCTGAACCAAACTGTCCCCTTTGTCTGAAGCTAGCCACAATGCCTGGGAGGTAGCCCAAGCTTCTTAGTGATTATAAACTGAATACTGATACTCAAACTTGCATAAAGTGTGTTGTATACAAATGTTGGTTTAGCAAGATAAGAGTTCTTTGCATGGATAGTGGTGATGGTAGCAAAACAAGTAAGGGTACTCAATGTTACTGAACTGTACACATAAAAATGGCTAGAATGGTAATCTTATGTGTATTTTACCACAATTTTTAAAAAGTACAAAATAAAATGAAAAATCACACTAAAATTTAAAAATAATATTGGTATTCAACAGTATAAGTCACTCTAGACAAATGTTGTTGCCTCATAAATTCTGTAAGAACTGTTTTTAGATAACCACGATGGGTGTTAAGAATAAGCAAAAACACCAGATAAACCCCTACTTTGAGGCTGATTTCTGTTTGGATTTACTTTATGTGGCATTAGCATACTAAATTAATTTGATCAAGGCTCTAATGCTGATAATATGCGATAAACATATGGCACACATAAGGATTGGGGTGAAGGCTTATTTTATTGAATTTAGCTTTTATTTAAATCGCAAAAATATTGTAATTACCATATTCAAGAACCTCACTAGGAAAATTTCTTTCCCAGGTTCATCGATCTCTAAGTAAAGAGGTCTCACCTAATGTTGCCATGTATTCGCACAACATGTTTTACTACAGAACCACCTATCCTTTCAATAACATTAAGTCCTTAGAGACAAAAGGATTGCTGAAAAGCAATGTATTTCTACAATTAAATTTCATGCTTGTTTTCACATCACTTGAGACTCAGTTCTTCTAAAAGGAAGAGATATTTACACAAATTGTTGCTACTAACTCTGGGGAGATACAGATATAAAACTTTTCCTCATTGAGGTGAGCATATACCCAGATGACTTATAAAAATAAGTCGCTTAATTTCAGGAAAAATAAACATGAAAATTCCTTCTATATTACAAAAGATAGCAGGGCTAGTTACAAAAAAAATATTTAAGGGGTGCCTGTGGGTAGCTCAGTCAGTTAAATGTCCAACTTCAGTTCAGGTCATGATCTCACAGCTTGTGAGTTCAAGTCCTGCATCAGATTTTGGGCTGACAACTGTGTCTCCGTCTTTCTCTGCTCCTCCTCTCTCTCTCAAAAATAAATAAAACATTAAAAACTTTTTAATTAAAAAAATGTTTAAGGCCATGTCTACATTTCCAGGCAATAGTCTGTTATTTTAGCTGAGACCTTAATAGAACAAATGTTGATTTCTGCTTTCAATAATCTTTAAAAGCATGGAGTAATCCTGAAACCCCACAGCCACCAAAGTGAATAATGTGATTAACTTGTGTTCAGGATCTCCTCAAGGACAGAAAAAGTGCTTCGATTGCTTATTATATTAGTATATGGCTCTCCCTTCAAAGACCTGCCATTCCTAAAAGAATTTATATCATTGTTAATCAGGCTCTTGTGACCCAGTGGTATGAACTCTGAGAAAAGATACTTTGCTTACTCCTAACTTCTTGCTAGCAACTGTTGTTCAAGCAGCGATCAACTCTAGGGGCCGGTTCCATTTATTGAATACTTGTTTGGAAGGGAGCTTTTTTCCCACATCTGCCTCTACTGTCAAATCCTTCTTAAAACAAGAAACAGTATGATTTGAGAAGAGGAAGAGTCCTTTCACTTCTAATTAAAAACTAAGATTTGCTCAGATCTATGCCTTTATAGACTTTTTTAGTAGGGGAGGCCACAAGAACAAAAGCCTCAGGGCGATGCTGAGCTATTTAAGGACTCTTAGGTAAAGTAAATTTAGATAAGTTAAAGATCTCAGAAGAGTTCATTCTTATTTCTTACCATTTAGTTAGATATTATCATTTATTTATAATATAAGAGATATTCTGCAATATCTTACCCGTGGACAGGGCCTTGAAGGTATGTGGCTAAATCTCAGTGCTAGGAGGGAAAATTTACCCAAAGGCTTGAGCGTAGGTCAAGGATATCCAACTGGGTCAAAAGGAGATTTGGTGTTTATAAAAATATACGTACGTAAATTTTTATTAAAAATTATTGGAGGCTGTACCTGATGGCTCAGTCAGTTGAGCATCTGAGTCTTGATTTCGGCTCAGGTCATGATCCCCGGGTTTGGGATATTGAGTCCTGCCTTGGGCTCTGCACTGACAGTGCAGAGGTTGCTGAGATTCTCTCTCTCCCTCTCTCTCTGCCCCCCCCCTCAAAAAATAAGTAAATAAACTTTTAAAAAATGATTGGAGATGGTTTCAAATTGCGTTAAACTGTCATGCGACTAAAGCAATCATTGAGTGTAAGGGCAGGGCCTCTTGTAATCTTACTCCAGCTCTCAGCACCTGTCCACCATTTATGCGTATTTGACATATGCGTGCCTTGAGACATACTCACCATGGTTCTGGTATTTCCACACACCTGAGCAAAGGGTTTTGGCAGTTTCGTTTAAGGACATTTGCAAACCTGCTGTGGGTCAAGGTACAGATTTGCTTCTATACTAGAGTAATAAACTTCTCCCTCCTCTCCTGGGAATATTCCCAGGTAGTAAAGAAAGTGTCCCCTCTGGGTCAGAGAGAAGATTGGTTTCTTGACCAAGATGTGGATAATGGCCCTGTCTGAAGTGGAGAGTGAGCAGGTTTAGTAGCAGTTCCTTTAGGAGTCAGGGACTTCCTGAGCTGCTAGGCTGTGATGCTGCCGTGAACACAATACCTTCGTGGGCCCCTCTGCATCAGGAACTGATATGGCATGAAGCTCATGCTGCCTGCTCTTCCGTGAGGAGGAATCGTTTGGGCTTGTTGTCTCCCCACTGGGTTACTGATGGAAGCCCAACAGACCCACCTAGGAGCTGCAATGGTGGCAATTCGTAAATTGAAATAATTTTTAGAGAAATTCTATTAGTTTTTAGTAATCACTATGCTTTTAATCATTGTGAACTTACTACAATGTCAGTTTTCTCCCTGATATTTATTTAACGATGCAGTTGTTTTGACTTTTTTTTTTGCCATTGGTTTGTTTTAATTTAGGTTTATTAAATTTTTCCTTTTTTATATTTTACCATTGTGTTGTTTTCTTCTATCAACTCCTCCAAATTAAGTGTCAAAAGCAATTCCTGAGTCATAATGATAAGAATGATAACATGGTGTTACATCACACATAATGTTCAGTGTGAACAGGTTTAAGTAAAAACATAGAATATGAATATTCATCGGCCAGTGAGGCAAATACAGTGATATTTGCCTTAAATTTCTCATACAGTACCTATTTATAACTGTGTCAAAGAGTGATTTTCAAAACAAATACAGCATCACATTTTCAGTATAAATTTGATTAATTCTGTAGTTGTATACAGAGAAGGGACAGACCTTAGAGTCATTTTTCAAAATTTCACTGCTGAAAGCAAAAATAAAATAAATAACACTATTTCCAGCAAATTCGTAGAAACAGTTTCAGAAGTAATTATAAATATTATACTCAGTAGAACACGTTATTGGTGAAATTTCTTTGTTAAATAGTACTGCTCAGTGTCACACTATGTTAGTGATACACAGTGTAGAAAAGTAATTACTTTCAATATGTATTCTAACAGACACATGATTTTATAGCTGGATTAATCAACTGATGTGCAGATGAAGCATCAGTTCTTGGCACATGTGAAACAGTATGAGAGAGAGGTTTCAATGGTGATTCAGCTCTGCCTATATGAAGATTAAGAAAGGACACACTTTGAAGTGAAAATATTTTTCGTTGAATTTTAATTCATACTCTGAGTCTTGATTATATTGCATACTGAGGCAAACAGTGAAGAATTAGTATTTTGGCTGCGCCTGGGTGGCTGAGTTGGTTAAGCGACCAACTTCGGGTCAGGTCATAATCTCAAAGTTTGTGAGTTCGAGCCCTGCATCAGGCTCTGTGCTGACAGCTCAGAGTCTGGATCCTGCTTCAGATTCTGTGTCTCCCTCCCTCTCTCTCTCTCTCTCTCTCTCTCTCTCTCTGCCCCACCCCTGCTTGTGCTCTTTCTCTCTCCCTCTCTCAAAAAAAAAATAAACCTAAAAAAATGAAGAAAAAATGTTAAAAAAATTACTATTATTATCTAATCACTACTGCTAAATATCATTCTTTTTGATATGCTAAGAGAACTATACAACTTTGCTTGTCAACCCTGAAGTCAGCTGACCATTAAGGATAAAGACAATTTGCCATGTGTTGGAAAGAAAACAAACAAGTATAATAAAAAAACTGTTGCTTCTTGATACCAAAAACGGAAGACAAGTTCTGTGATTTCAAGGGACGTGCTTGAGTAACTGTTTTAGTAATGTACCTCAGGCCCATAAAAGCCTGAACCTATGTTTCAAGGCTGAAGGAGAAAGATACCTTATTATACGGAAATACCAGGATTTTGTGTGAAGATGAAATTCACTAATCAATAATTGGACACTCTCCTGATATTCATTCTAAAAATTTTTCCTTTGAGGAAGTATTTTTTTATGTATACTTGGACATATGTAAGAAGCACAACAAAATGTGACGAAAGCAGGACAAAACAATTTTCAGGGCTGTAGGCAAAAGTCAGATTTGAATTCTATGCACTGCCCTTTTTCCTAAAATAAAACTCTCAGCCTTCTTGTTTTGTTTTTTTTTTTTAATTTTTTCAATGTTTATTCATTGTTGATAGGGAGACAGAGAGTGAGCAGGAGAGAGGCAGAGAGAGAGGGAGACAGAATCTGAAGCAGGCTCCAAGCTCTGAGCCGTCAGCACAGAGCCCGACACAGGGCTCGAACCCACAGGCCGTGAGATCATGAACTGAGCTGAAGTCAGATACCCAACCAACGAGCCACCCAGGCGCCCCAGCCTTCTAGTTTTGAATGTGCCTTGCTCTCTGACTTGGCTTTCTGGAGTGCTGGAAATGGACCTTAATGAGAAAACATTCGTAATTTTTGAATCCATACTCAATCTAAATGTTCTGAAGGCCTTTTTAGCGCCAAAAAAATGATTGCTGTTTTCAGTAATTTATGTTAGATTAGATATTTTTAGTATCTAAAATCAAAGAATTAGAAAAGATATGGAAACTGATAGGCAATACAAGTTCTTGGCCATTAAGAAAGTTAAATAGCTTTTCGTTGGTGAAAATAATCATAAACAATAGAATTCCTATCATTATATGAAATATTTGTGACTCGATTTTAAAAGACGATGTGTTATTTTTAGCGGTAAACATTTTGCTCATTTATTTTTAAATTGACCTATAATTGAGATCCATATTGTCAAGCGCTCAGGCAGGTCCTAACATTTTTCTCCAAAACCAACTAATGCTTTAAAATACAATAAATTATAGAATTTTAACATACAAACATCTAATAAAGTTGGTAAAGGTGGATTCAACTCTAGGCATATTAAGAGCTCCTCTCTCTCCTCTAAGAAGCTACTCAGAACACTAGCCTACACTAGGGGCATGTAACTGCTATCCTCCACTCAACACTTTTTAAAAGAAGCTTTCCTTATGAAGAGTTCCTAGAAAAAATTTGAGTTTCTGTGAAACATAGAGGGAAGATACCTCTTCAACACGCTTTTTTTTCAATAGCATAAAGAATTTAACTTCGTGCATGAAGATGGCTTCTGTCCACCTAAGTACTCACAGTCTAATGGACATTCTGTGAGGGCAGTCGCCATGTCTCCTCATTATTTCATCTTCAGTGTTAGAATAGTCATCATCATAAACACTCAATAAATTTTTGGTGAATAAAAAATGTTATCATGAATCTTCTATGCTTGTCACCCAAAGTTCTCGAAGGAGACCTGTAACATTCGGACCAGAATCCAATGCTCATCATCTGAGCCCCCCACACTGAGAGCCTTGTAATAATCAAGCTGTAAAAAAAAAAAAAAAAGCAACAGGCTCTTGTTCACATACCTAAAAAAACCTTCTTTTTGTGTTCAGAAGTCCTAAATTAGTGGTGTCAGTGGTCTATAGACTTCAGTATGCACTAGACAAAAGCTCACTTAAAGATCCTAATGATGGTGGCCCATGCTTCACGAGAATGAGCTCTTTCAAACTTAGGCAACATCAGTCAGAATCATCAACAAAATCAAAATACCAGGAAACTGGGATCAAGACATAATAAGGAATAGCTAATGCCCCTAGACCATTATAGTGAGTCATAAATTAAATTATTTGTCCTCATGACTGTATTACACACAAGTTCCATTTCTTCGTGAAAAGAGAACAGGGTAAGAAACATAATTTTAGTTGCAATTTGGTAGGTTTTTTTTTTTTTTCTTTTAGCAGTTTCTGCCTATGGTGCCAACAAAGTATTAAACTTTAATGCCACAGCAGTATTCTAATTTCTAAAATTATTTTCAGAAACAGATTAAGGGCACTGCAGGTGGGAAGTGCATTACGACTTCATTGGGAGGATAATGTGAGAAATACCATGATGGATGAGCAAATCTAGCTAATGGAAAACATCCCCTTTCGCTTCTCTTAGCATCATAATATGAAATAAAGCATAATTAAATTTTTTAAAAAAACTATTTTCATTTTAATTTTTAATTACCTGGTGTCTGTCAAAATCTTGCAGTTAATTAACTTTTCACACTCACAGTCTACATCTCTTAATTATATGCTGTCATTCTACAACAAAATTTAGCAGGATACTATTAATTAATATCAAAATGTTAAGGCCACATTCTATGAGCATTTAATAGGCTTTCGTAAAAAGGAGAAAAGCACACTTTTAACCATTTGATATCAAATAATAAAATTTAAAATTTAGTATTTTAGAAATTTTAAAATGAATTGTTATACTAAATTCTAACGCACCAATGTACACATCTGAAAACCGTGATGACTTTGAAAGAAACATATTTTCCTAATACTCTATTAACTCTAAGTTCTTTGAGCACACGATTCATTTTTTAACTCCTTGTACCACCCACCCATACCTAGCTAACTGATTTTCATGTAATAAGCACTCATACATTTATTGAGTAAAAAGGAAAATGTTTTTCCAAATAAAACTTTGAATGTAAAATCTCTGAACTCTTATGCTACTATAAAGAAAAACAATAAAGAAGTAAAAGGAGAAATGGACTTTTTACATTAATGTTTTCATGGAAAATGTGATATATTTAGGATATCAGAAATATTTTAACCAGATCAATAGGGAAAAATAGTGAACCTAAATACAAATCTTAAGATCTCCAAAGTCTTTTTATTTCAACCACTTCCGTGACAATGAGAACAAAGTTATTCTCCTGTCCTTCAACACACGGGACCAGACTACACCCTGTGCCCGCCTTCCTCCTGGCTCTGCAACTCTGTGGCTTCAGAATTCAAATGGGTTCAGAATTCAAATGCTTATGGTCCTGTTTTCATCATTTAAAAAAATGAGATAATTCTAGGGGCGCCTGGGTGGCTCAGTCGGTTAAGCATCCAACTTTGGCTCACATCATGATCTCTCGGTCCGTGAGTTCCAGCCCCATAGAGGGCTCTGTGCTGACAGCTCAGAGCCTGGAACCTGCTTCACATTCTGTGACTCCCTCTCTCTCTCCTCCTCCCTTGCTCATGCTCTGTCTCTCTCTGTCTCTCAAAAAAATAAACATTAAAAAAAATTTTTTTTGATGAGCTAATATCAGAACTCAAGGGAATCCGACAGAATTATCTAGACCAGCAGTAAAGTTCTATAAACATAGACCAATGACACTTCAAATTTCTAAGCTTTATGGTCACTCTAGAGTTTCCTCTCACTGGGTTTTAAACTAACCAAAAATTATAAATCTTTTCTGAGTTTTTACTGAAATTCTATACATTTTTATTTTCACACACTATAAATTTGAGTTATTAGAGACTACTGAAATCTGGTATTAGTAACTAAAAGTAACTTATGACTAAAATTTGTTGAGGTCTATAATTCTGCATTATACTAACAAGAAAGATGTCAGTGCTAAAAATTCAACTTCGATGTCATTGTAACCCTGCAATTTTCCAGCAATTGATGCACCAGTAAGTGCCTTGGTTACTAAAGGTATCGTTGATGATGCCCTGAGTGAGGTGATAGTGTTTAACTACTGCTTTTTATTGCTATTGATGGCCGCCAGTTATTACTAGTCTCTAGAACATCTGTTTTCCACACTGTTTTTGCTAACGCAGATATATGCATAATGTCCCCAAGGATGCTTCATTAATTTTATCCAATGATTCTGCAACATTTAAGTAATTTTCAACATACTATTTAAATAATAATTGTAATGGGTTTCTTTAGGTTTATAAATCAAAGTCTTCAAATATAAAACCAGACGTAAAGAAAAATATTCTTTTCCCAAAAAAAACTACAGAAAACTTGCTTTAGCAATAAACGCACTGTAATTTGTTTTATCTTTCCAGTAACGCTTCCATTGTAAATTTTTTTTCCACTTTTTCTTTTTTATCTCAGAGTTTATTTCATTGGAAAATAGGAGCAAGAATTCCTAACTGGGGTTGTAGTGGCTTCTCCTCTACAAGGGCTATAATTTTTAAAAGGAAAAGAATGAGTGAAAGAAAAGGGATAACTGACAGAGACATGTTCTGGAAAGCCGTTGTCCTACTTATTATTCACCAGTCTTATGTGTGAAGGAGTTGACAGGTAACATGGGTCATGCAGAACAATCACCCCAGCTTATACGTCTTCCCTGTAAGAAGCTCTGTGTGACTAACCAGGAGAAGAAATCTTATCTGATGCCCTGATGCCCACAGTGACGATAAACTGTGAAATCTCAAGAAACTCCTCTCCACCCTACTGTCGGCGAGTCACTCTTCGCAACCACTCACTAGATTTTTTCAGTTTTAGAGACCTAGAACAGGATGACTCTTTCTTTGAATCTATACATTAAGGTTAAAAAACAAAACAAAACAAAAAACCTGAGGGGGCACTTGAGTGGCTCAGTCGGTTGGGTGTCTGACCCCTGCTCAGGTCAAGATCTCACGGTTCATGGAATCGGGCCCCATGTCAGGCTCTGTGCTGACAGCTCAGGGCCTGGAGCCTGCTTCACATTCTGTGTCTCCCCCTCTCTTTGCCCCTCTCTCCACATACATTTCTCCTTTAGAAAAATTAAAAAATTTTTCTAAAAAACTAATTAAATAAAAAAAACCTGAGAATATATGTAGCAGACAATAAATAACCCAGAGAGAAGGGGGAAGAAATATATTTTTGGTGAGATTTGCTCTCAAATTGAAAGAACAAATAAACTGCCAAAATAATCTTCTTTTTTTATTATGTAAAAAAATTTTTTTATGTTTTATTTATTTTTGAGGAGAGAGACAAAGCATGAGTGGGGGAGGGGCAGAGAGAGAGGGAGACACAAAATTCGAAGCAGGCAATAGGCTCTGAGCCATCAGCACAGAGCCCGACGCAGGGCTTGAACTGACTGACTGTGAGATCATGACCTGAGCCGAAGTCAGACACCTAACCAACTGAGCCACCCAGGTACCCCAAAATAATCTTCTAAAAAAACTAAACATATCCTTTATTGGTATTTTCCAAAATGTCTTATAATGTAGGCTCTTTTTAGGTTGAAATGATTTCAAAAAGCTCACAAATAAGGAACTTGACTTGTAATTATTAATGAAAGTGTTATGAAATATCATGAATTTTCCACTTCTCACTTATTATTTGATCTTAGTTGTATCTTTTCTGTCAAGCTATAACTAAAACCAAAACATTTAACCAATTTACATATGGCAAATGATACAGGAATAAAATTACAAAGCCATATAGATCTCTTTATGAAGTAATAATTTTTTCCTTTCTGAGACTTGTTTTTAGTAAGCAAAGCAAATAACATTACTGGTTTTAATTTGTTCTTACACGAGGATCATGAGATCTTTTTCAATAGCTACTAGACAAGGGTTCTATGCTTACAAACTACACTTTATTTAAAAGGAATACTTCCCTAAAATAATTTTTTTCACAGTGATATGGGATTTAGGATAAGAAATATTCAGGAAAAAGATAACACAGTGATCTATTGAGAAGAGTTAGTACAGACATTAGGAAATTTGTGTGTGAGCCATTATTCTGTCAGTAAATACCTTGAAAGCCTTGAGTAAACAATGTGGTAGGTTTGGGGGGGGATTTTTTTGGTCTCAGTTTCTACTCAGTGAATTGAGAAGTTCATTTTGTCCCATCACATAGTATGTTCTATACCCAAAATGAGAAGTACAGAACCAAATGTCTACAACACGAGGAAAACAGAAACACACTTCCTGAAGCCCTTACACTAAGGACATAAGCCGTAAATTCAAATAAAATGAGAAACACCAACGAGAAATTATCCCAGATCCCAGGTGTAAAATTTGTATAGATTTTAACAATCCTATTCAGACTTCTGACTTACATGGGCTTAGATTGAGCGTATGCTCCAAATCCTATAACCCATGCACAGTAAGAGAACACTGAAATAATCTAATGAGCGTAAACAGTCTCCGAAACAAACATTTGCAGCATGTGCCCGGGTTAGTCCCACGATATGTCCATTCTGTACAACTCCGCCGTCCCTTCCGGCTTTCAGACATTCCGCAACATGACTTTGTATACGGCTCTCCCCGGGAAACTCCTGCTCCTGAGCGCATGCTCACGCTTTGCTTCCCGCAAATCCATCTACCAGGCTAACACAAAGATGACACTTCTAAAGTACGGATACAACCGTGCTCCCCCGCTGCTTGAAGTTTTAGTGGCTTCCCAATGTCTTCACAGCCATCTTATCAGGGTACATAGGGTCCTCTGCGCCCTGGGGCGAGTGTATGTGATCAGTCCCCTCCCGTTACATGGTACCTGAAGAAGCAAAATGCTGAAACCATGCTCAAAAGCACTGTACTTTTGCACCCGTGTGCCCTTACTCCTGTGCTTTTTGCCTGAGATCTCTTTGCAATCCCAGCTGCTTCTGGTTACTTTTTTCCTATTAAAATCAGTTAAGATATCTCTTCTCTAGGGGGGCTTCCTGGGCGATTCTGGATTCCAGGAAGTGCCCCTTCCTTCTGCATACAAACATTGTAGGCATATTTGTACCAGTGCAGTTCCTACATTGTATTATTTGCTGTGTATCTCTCTATCCCTCCATAATAATTTAGTCATCATATTATTTTGGATTCCTGTCCCTGTCACATTTATTAATGTGTTAGATAATGTAAACTATCATTGTGAACGTTGAAAACATAGTCATTTTGAGATGTTTTCCAAAAGAAGTACCAAGAATGGCATAAGTCCTAATAAGATTAGAATAACCAAGAAAGTAAGGTACACTTTCTCTCTCCACCCTCTAATATGCTGCGCTCTGAGTTATACTCAGATGGTGACTTGCCAGTTTCTAAATAGATCTCATACCTGTTTCCAGTGCTTTCCTGTGTTATACCTCTTCCCTAACTAGTTCAATTCTATTATCTTTCGAGGTATAGTTCTATAATACATGTCTTTGTTCCTCTATTCTTTTTCTACTGGGTCACAAACTCTTGTCAGACACACAGATAATTTAACAAAGGTTTGTAACTGAAATTGCTCCTACAGTTATCTTTCTACAAAAATGGTATATATTTCTTCAATTACTCTACAAAAACCAAGTGTCTTCTACAAACTCACCACTGAGTTTACAGCAGTAAATAATCCAGAAAGATCGGTGATTTAGTGAATCTTATACATCGCATTAAGAGTAAGGAAAAAAAATAAATAAGCAACCAAAATAGATAATTTCCAACAGCCATAAGTGCTAGGAGAAGAAGAAAACAGAATATTACATGGAGCAACTGGAGGTTCACACAGAGAGATGGTTGCAAGATCGTCCCATGAAGGTAACCACTGAGCCAAGCCCCAAACAGACAGCATTCCAAGCAGACTGAACAGCCAACATAAAGGAACAAGGCAAAAAAGACTGGATTGTACAAAAACGGAAAAAAAAATCCAGTTCAGCTTGACTAAAAAGTGTGAGGCAGAAGAAAAAGTTGTGGGAGGAGATAAGAAGAAACTCATAATGGTCTGACAGTTCAAGAAAAAGCATAGGGATTTTATCTTAGAATGATAAGAAGATAGTGAGGTCTTCTCAATACAAAAGCTGATTTATGTTTTAAAAGCCTGCTTTGAGAAAATGGGATTTTTAATAGGACGAGAGTTGGGAGGCTATTGTAGCTGTGCCATCAAGACCTGTTCGTGGCTTGGAAAAGGGAAATAAGGGTGAATTAGAAGATACAGTCACAAAGAATTTTTAATAAGTTGCTTATGAGAGGGCTATGAGAGGGAAGGGAAAGAACTAATTAGGAGAAGCATCTAGATTCTTGGTTTAGGCAACCAGAGAGATGGTGGGGTCATGTCAATGGGAAAGAGTAGAGAAAGAACAAGTTTGGGGACAGAAATGAATTTTGTTTGCAGAAAGAGTACTTTGAATTTAATATCCAAATTCCTTAGTATAGTGTAGAAGGCCTTCTTTTTGGTATAACTGAAGTATATATTATATTTATCAAAATATTAGAAAGAGAAAGGATAAAACTAAGGATTATATCATCCACTGAACTAGGTGCTATAGGTTTCCACTCAATTAAACAAATATTTATTGAGGGGCATCTGGGTGGCTCAGTCCATTGAGCTTCTGACTTAGGCTCAGGTCATGATATCATGGTTCATGAATTCTAGCCCCGCGTTGGGTTCTATGTGGACAGCTCAGAGTCTGGAGCCTGCTTGGGATTCTGTATCTCCCTCTCTCTCTGCCCCCTCCCCTCTGCTGCGTGCGCGCATGCCCGCTCTCTCTCTCTCTCTCTCTCTCTCTCTCTCTCAAAAGTAAATAAGCATTAAAATTTTTTTTAATAAAAAACAAATATTTATTAAGCATTCATGGTCACAGACTGCACTAGGTCTTAGGGAGAACAAAATAAAAATATATTACCTGTACTGGTGTTCCCAACTTGCAGAGATGATAACCATGCAACAAATAATTTCATGTGTTTATGAGGGTTACATAAGTTTAAGTTTCAATATGGGAGCCTGTAAATTGGGAAATTGACTTGATTAGGCCATTAAAAAAACCTACCAATGGAAATGGCATTATCTTGAGATGATCTGAAAGATGAATAGGAGTTATCTAAGCTAAGAAGACAGCTGAAGAAGGGGTGCCTGGGTGGCTCAGTCGGTTAAACATCCGACTCTTGGTTTCGGCTCAGGTCATGATCAGTTTGTGGGTTCAAGCCCCATGTCAGACTCTGTGCTGAACCTCAGAGCCTGGAGCCTGCTTTGGATCCCGCGTCTCCCTCTCTCTCTGCCCCTCCCCCATGTATGCTCTCTCAAAATAAACAAACAATTTAAAAGAAAAAAAGAAGGAGAGTTATAGGCAGATGACACAATCTATACCAAAATCCAAAGGTGAGAGAGTGCCAGGGGATTTCATGAACTAAGAGGGTCCATATGGCTGAACCTCAGATGACAAGGGGTGAAATATCATGGCAGAGGCAGCAAGGGGTTATGGGTTACAGTTATAGGAAAAAAGGTTGCTAACCCTCAGTAAGCAAATAAAACACAAAAAGCGAAAGAATGGTATACTTGATAAGCATTTTAAAAGCCTAAAGAGTGTAAAAATTGATTTTCCAAAAATGTTTAAGGAGGCAGATATTTATGAGTATCCCTACTATATATGCAGAAAAAAATCTTAGCTTGTGTAAAATAAAAATAAAATTAAAAAAAAAAAAAAAACCTGTCTAAGGTACATAACCAGGATTAAAACACCAGGGGGTGCCTGGTGGCTCAGTCAGTTAAGCATCTGACTTCCCTCAGGTCATGATCTCACAGTTTGTGAGTTCGAGCCCCACATTGGACTCTGTGCTGACAGCTCAGAGCCTGGAGCCTCCTTCAGATTCTGTGTCTCCCTCTCTGATCCTCTCCAGCTCATGCTCTGTCTCTGTCTCAAAAATAAATAAACACTAAAAAAGAAAATTAAAAAATCCAATTTTGTGTGGTTATGGGATATCTGGGTGGCTCTGCTAGTTAAGCATCTGACTCCTGGTTTCAGTTCAGGTCATGATCTCATGGTTCATGAGCTCGAGCCCTGCCTCAGGCTCTGTGTGCTGACCCCCACAATTCCTGCTTAGGATTCTCTCTCACCTTCTCTCTCTAA
This sequence comes from Paguma larvata, assembly GCA_030068075.1. Classification (NCBI taxonomy): domain Eukaryota; kingdom Metazoa; phylum Chordata; class Mammalia; order Carnivora; family Viverridae; genus Paguma; species Paguma larvata. The sequence continues at coordinate 61,256,022 of CM057823.1, read as the reverse complement.
ACCTTGCTCATGCTCTCCCTCCCTCCCTCTCTCAAAATAAATACACTTTTAAAAAAAATTGTGTGATTAAAATTCATACTTTTCCACCATACCTTGCTATTTTATGTCCTGTACCTCCTTCTGCTGTATGCCCATAATAATTATTATCATCAGCAGCAGCAGCATCAGCAGCATCATCATCCCCAAATACTAATAACTGTTGGCTTATGTCATCTGCAGAACATAAAAGCATTCTTCAGAATGCTTGAAACTAAGCCTCATGTTTCCTTCTTTGAATTTCTTTTGCCAACCTACAGTAACTATGATGGAACAATATTTTGAGGTAGTCAATGTAATTTTCATCCTCTTAGTTCCTTTTGACCGAACCCCATCCAACGTTAAACCAAACCAGCAAAACACAGATACACAGAACAAAGGAGTGGATTGAATTTCTGATTTTTGTTTTTCTTTGCTTTTCTTTCTTTTTTTCCTCCATATTGATATGGAAAACAATCATGAATGCCCTGAATTCCAATCCCTAGAATCAGACATTAGCTGGGCTTTTATGGGATTTTTAGAATTATAAGAGCTTTGCTTTAAAAATGTACATGTTAACACTTGCAGAATCAAGCTAGAAGCTTATAATTAACCATAGAGAATGGAGAGTGTAAGATAACAGGGCCATTCTTTTTTTCTGGATACACAGAAAAAATAAAGAGGGAGGGGAGAGAGATGAAGAAAAAGGGGAAGGAAAAGAAAGATGGAGGAAAGAGGGAGGGAGGAGGCAGACTTTTCTGAACGGTAGAAGAGTCTAGAAAAAGGCAAGGAAGATGGGAAGATGAGAGCTCCAGAAGGTCGTGTGCGACCCTGTTGTATATATCCCCTCCTGAGGGTCAAAGGGTGAGTTCGATTAAAACCCCACAGAAATGTAAGTAGGTTAGGGGAGCCGTGTCAGGCAGGGATCACCAAAGAAACAGAACCAATACAGTATGTATTATACAGAGAGAAATTTATGTTAATCATTGGCTCCTGTGATTGCAGAGACTTAGTGAGCCCAAAGCCTGATGGGAGAGACCAGCAGGCTGGAGACTCTGGGGAAAGCTGCAATTTGAACCCAAAGACAGTCTGCTGGCAGACGTTTGTGCCAATGGTAGATTAGTTTTAGTTCTCTAATGCCTTCAACTTGCTGGACGAGGCCCACCACATTGTGAAAAGAATCTGCTTTACTCGAATTCTACCAATTTAAAGATTGATCTCAGCCAAAAAAAAAAAAAAGCACCTTCAGAGAAACATCCAGAAAAATATTTAACCAATTGTCTGAGCACTATGGCTGGGACAAAATGACACATAAAATTAACCATTACTGGAGGGAAAAAGTTTGCCATTACTGGAGTGTTTTGAGAGTCATGGAGATTTGCCTCACTCTCAATTGGGAGCCCCGGCAAAAACACCCTTACTTGAGAGAAGACCTGTTGGTGGGGGCACATTGGGGAGAAAGTGGAAGAAAACTGAAAATGAAATATTAACAGAAAGTTCTGACTTACATAACTCGTAAACTGTGGGTTATTCAACTATTTTGTTTAAATACAGACCCAGAGGCACATTAATTTCAACTATAAGCAATAAAATAATTATGTATGTACAGATCTGTTATAATTCTAGACTCATGACTTCATGACAGTGCTTGGAATGTAACTCCATTAGCGCCTATTCCCTCCACTGCCATTGTTTCAGTGTGACTAAACATGAGAGACAGGCTCTATTATTTTTTACAGTGCCCAGCCCCACTTGATAGGTGCTACCATAAAAGCCTGCTGCAGGAAGTCTCATTAAAAGTCAAAAATTCCCCAGATTTTATGTCATTCCCTCAAAGCAAAAGATGATACACCTTAATTGTTCGCCATTCTGAACGTAGTTAAAAGAACGAACATTAAAAAGCAATGTATAACAGTACTCAAATAAAAAACGTGCCTTTCACTTACAGAAACTGTTCGGGATGAGTAATGTTTTCCTCCTGACTCCAGACACGTACCTCCATAAAGGAACCTGTTCTTAAAAATCACGATTTCCCTTTTCACTCTTTGAGACAGCCTGGCAAAGGGAAAATAATATGAACCTTTCACTTCGTGCGAGTCACATTTCACTGGAAGTACAGAGCAGATTTTGCCAGTGAAAAATGACATTAAATGTGTCATTCATTGTTCAGTAGCGATGACCCAGTTATATCTAACCGTTCTGTGTTAAAAACTTCGTGCTTAATAAAATATGCAAGCAGCTTGTCTGATTCAGAAATGCTGGAACCCCAAAAATGCACCCTGTGACAGGCATCAGAAAGCCGGTAACGGCTTAGGCTGTGAAAAGAATGTCAAAGGTAATGTTGAAGGCGTCAAAAGACATTCGGAGCAGAGTACTAAGGATGTTGTCTGCAGCAACACTTGCAGCCTCATCCGGCTTCATCAGAAGGTAATTTCTTCATGGACTTGTAAATTTAAATGGGAGCATTAAATATTTAATTTTACATTTACAACATGAAATTCTCTCCTACCGTTCCAGTATTACATGTCTCTGTACAATCAAGGAACCTAATTTCTTTTAGTATAAACAGAGTAGAATAAAATAGTATTCAACATTTTAAACTTGAAATTAACCAAATGCAGTGAACATTTCTCTGAGGACACATTTTAATTTTATTTAGTGTTTTACTGTATCCCTTCCTTTGATTTAATGTCTTAAAATCCTGTGTTCTTATTTAATCCTGAATGAAGACCTTATTCTTAATCCTGCATAAAAAAAAACTGATACTTAAGAATTAATTTCATTGTTAGTCATTGACAGAAAGAGAAGACCTGTGTATTAAAGCTGGCTAAATTTTACCACTTAGTAATGATGAGAGCTTATATTTATGAAACTGTCAGTGTGTCCCCAAATTGTACGAAGTACTTGTATTTTATTTACTATTTATAACAATTTAGTGATGGGGGCACTACTCTTATCTGCATCTGAAAAACAAATGTAAGGTTTGTGCAGGATAAATTCTCCAGAGTCGCACAGAAGAACCTGGACTTGAACCTTGGTCTGTACAGTAGCTAAGTAACTGCTCTAAAATCATTTTGCTGTCTCTTCCTATCAGAGAATGAACTGACATGAAACAAACAGGAATTGTCCATTTTCTTAGATTGAGATTTATGTAACAAGGAGATTTTAGGCTTCTCCTTAATTTAAAATAACCAAAAGTGCCTAAATGAGCAATCGCACGGGTTCTATTCAGACCACTGGGGACTTGAATGCATGAAGGAATCATTTTTGTTTGCTTTCTCTAAAACACTTGCTAGAAATTTTACATGTTCCTATGATCGCTCTGCTCTGACTATCCAAATGATATGGTGAGACAAAAGTTACTACTTAAAAAAAAATCTTTCTTATATTCTTAAACCCATTTGGCCTAAAATACTGTAAGATACCTCCACAACTATAAAAAGTTAGTAAAAATAAATTGTAAGGCAATCAAAGAAAACTAAAAATCCAACCACGCTATAAAACTTGGCAGAAGTTTTCATAGTGATATATTTCACCATGATTACCTTTCAAGGGTATACAACTAAATCCCTACTTCAGCAACAACCATTAGAAATAGGTTCAGCACTAATAATGTGAACATAAAAATTAAGCTCAGGACTAAAACTTACATGACACACTTTATTCTATTCCGTATTCTAAGATTTCTGCTTCTAAACACTAAAAGTAACATAAAATCCTCATTCCCCCTTAACTCTGGCAATAAGTGAAAATGAAAAAAAATAAATTTTTATTTCATAATACATTGTCTAGTGTTAACCTTTGTACCCTTCACACTCTTTCTGTTAAATGGGGTTCAAAGCTTACTCACTAAAACCAAAACTAGGGGTGCCTGGGTAGCTCAGTCATTCAAGCACCTGAGCTCAGGTCATGATCTCATGGCCTGTGAGTTCAGGACCCACACTGGACTCTGTGCTGACAGCTCAGGGCCTGGAGCCTGCTTCAGATTCTGTGTCTCTCTCTCTCTCTGCCCCTCCCCTGCTCATGCTCTGTCTCTCTCTCTCACTGTGTGTCTTTAAAATAAACATTAAAAAAAAGTTTTCAAACCAAAACTAAAAGAACTAAAATTTTAATGCACAATGAGACTAAGAATTAAGACATGAAACTAACAGAAAGGTTAAAGAAGAAAAAACTGTGGTTCATTAACTTATTATAACACAAGTCATCTTTAAGTGAAAGAAGATTATTTAGTTTCAAAGACCCATAAAATGACTTTTGAATGAGTGCCTTTCTCTTTTTGAAATTAATTATCACTAACAGGCTATACTTTTTATGTAAGTAATCATAGGATGTTGATATATTTAATTGGAATATTATCACTATCTGTAACAATCATATATAGTAATTGTTTGAACTAAAAGTTTAAATCAATAACAGTACAAAATTACTCTATAAAACACAGTAAAATAAGTGAAAAGTATTTTACTAAATGAAAATGTATAATATCATTAAATTATAATATATACACTAAATAAAAATTTTAAGAATGATATAGTAATAATAACTAACATTTACCAAGAACTTACTATATAAAGGCACTAAATATTTATTGCATAAACTCATTTAACAACAGAAAATACTTCTCTTCCTTGAATATTTTTAAGGGAAGAAGGGTAAATGTAGGCCATTCTTAACAAAACTGAAGATAGTAATATATACGCCGAAATGAAGTCATCATCATTTTTGCATTTTAGAACGCATAAAAACATTATTTTCTAATACATCTGTATAACATAATCACAGTAGCATTGCCAATTTGGAAGTGTTTAGTCAATTGTGGGCCAGTAAGTTTAACTGACTTTTAAATTTTCTATTCTAATTTCATTCATTTATTCATTTTGACTACTATGTCCCACTACTGTGTTACAGGCAATAGGAGCAAATGCATACGGAATAAAACAGGCAGCAAATCACCATAAAAGTCAATTTATAAATACCAATTATGATAGCTTCAATAAAGGAAAAACATATTTTGTTAAGAAAACTTACTTTAAAAAGAAGCCAATTTTAACTGGGAGAGAAATAGTTAACACCTCACTAAATAAATGATATTTATTCAGAGCCTTGAAGATAAGAGCTTCCAGACAAGGGTTTCAGGGAGGAACATTCTAGCCAGGGGGACCGACTGCCTGGACTTCCTGGTATTAAAGAGCTCTCCGTATCTCCAAGGAATGGAATAATCTGTGTGGGTGGAACAAAAGAAAGAAATCTTGAGAAGAAGGTGAAAAGGCATGCAGGTGCCAGGACCCGTTAGGTCACCTGACTACAGAGTGGAATTTGACTCAAGTGCTATGGGAAGTTATTTAAAGGGTTTTAGGAAAGAAAGTCACAGAATTTAATTTGTATCTATAAAAGATGGCTTCTTCTGATACCCCTGGGCTTAGATTCTTTTTATCTCCTCGTGCTTCCATTGCAAACTGGGAAATATGAATTTTACTTAATACCCAGCCTTAAGTATCCAGAAAGGAGTTTATCCTGAAACTGAACCTCCATCGACCAATTGCTGAAGCTTAACTTAAGTTAAACCTGAGTCTTCCCAGATGCCATCTAAAGATATTTGCCAAGGAGGGGCGCCTGGGTGGCTCAGTTGGTTAAGCGGCTGACTTCGGCTCAGGTCATGATCTCATAGTCTGTGAGTTCGAGCCCCGCGTCGGGCTCTGTGCTGATGGCTCAGAGCTTGGAGCCTACTTCAGATTCTGTGTCTCCCTCTCTCTGTGCCCTTCCTCTGCTCATACTCTTATGTCTCTCAAAAATAAATAAACGTTAAAAAAATTTTAAGATATTTGCCAAGGAGACACAGTCATCTTTGCTTCCTCACTTGGATTTGCCTACATAACATCATTCTGGCAGTTACTGTCATTCCTCGCAAGTGGGACAAATGATCAAGCAAGAGAGAAAAGATAAGAACCATTGCGGTGGTATCACATAACAACAGGGCTATTTCAAGATAACGGAATGAGTGAAAGCTCTCAATAACGAAAATTGGGCATTTGAAAGTTTCTTTGTATTCTTAACTTTAACTGAAAGAGCAAGAAAATTAGGTTGCCATTGTATGCCATTAACATAAGTTAAGGTAAAAGCTCCTTTGATGGATACAGCACCCAAAATCTCAGTGGCTTAATATAGTAGTTGCTCTGTGCAAGTCAAAGACAAAACGTTCTTTCTGATCAGACGACTATCCTCTAAATGGTAATTCAGCAATATTCCCCTCCAAGTGTGGTTCCAAGATCTTCATGCTCACCGATGTATCAAGCCTCAGGAGTACAGTGTGTGTCACACAAAGGAAGTTTATAAGACCCAGAGCTGGAATCTCACAGCTCACACTTCACAGCTCACAGTTCACCGGCAGGAAGTTAGTCATATCTAATTTCATGGCAGTCTGGTATAGACAGTCTAGCTGTGAACCCGGGAGGAAGAGGAAGTGAGGTAAATTAGTAGGCAGTCAGTCTCTGATGCAGCAAGGCTAACTTAGGTTAGATATTGCTGGAAACTCTGTGGTGCAAAACAATCAACATTAAGACAAAGACGGAGATCCAGATTTATGGAGAACAAGGAATGGCCAAAAACAGTGAAACAAAACAAGAACTATTTTGCTCTATTTCGTAGCACAGTTCTTATCTGATGCCACCTGTACAGTCTTCCCTTTTCTCTCTGGCTTGACATTTGTCCCACTTGTGAGGAATGGCAGTTCTCCTCGGACTGAGGTTATGTTGGCAAATACAAGTGAGGAAGCAGAGTAGTGTATCTTCTCCAGAAACATTTTCATCATATCAGTGTTTTTAATTGTCACCATTGTATAAATATAGCGTTACAAATTGCTTTTTTTCTTTCATGAATCACTGCCTCTTCTCTAAAATCAATCCTCTTCATTTAACATGTATCTTTAATTGGAATATTTTACTAATAGGAAAAATCTCTTAATTAATTTTACTGAGTGGCCTCTAGAAGAAATTTTAGGTTTCATGAAAAGCATGTATAATTTAGAATTAATGATGAGAAGAATCTCAATCATTAAAAGAAAAAAAAGTATTAAAAAAAACACAGTGGAAAAGAATAAATAATTAGGCCTTATTGGCTCTGAAATGAGTTCCTTGAATAAACATCTTGATTAGGCAAGTTACATATAATTAAATGCTTTCTACTTTTTTCTTGAAAATTAATCTTCCACTAGTAGTGCGAAAGAAAGTTTTGCTATACCGTTTCGGTTTTCAGTTATAAATTAAAGAATATGTAATGAAAACCTGATATATCACTCTGATCACAATAGAGTATTGATTAGAAAGAGGCAAGAGGAGTAGAGTGATTGACAGGAAAATGATTACATATGCCTAAGTGTGAGAGGGGTTGATTCATGCTGATAAAGAGAAGTTGATGGCTTAAAGCTACAGAACATTTTTGAAATAGAATTGACAAGGGAGTTTCATAGCAGGTTACATAGGGAAGATGAGGGAAAGCGAGGTCAAGGCTAACCTTAGCTGCGAGCAAGAGCAACTGGATGAATGTGGATTCCATAAACCAACATGAAGAAAATTATGGGCATAGTAAGTTTGAGATACCTGTATGTCATCCAATTGGGAAAGTCAGGTAGACGGTTGTAAGTATGGATTGGAGCTCTTTAAAGTTAAGTCCTCTGGAGATACAAAGATTAGCATACCTTGGCACATAGAGAGTGTTTAATACTGTGAAAGTAGATGAATAAAGCTAAGAAATAAGTAGATAAATCCAGTACTGAGTCTTAAGGACTTCAAAATTTAGGAGTATATTAAGAAGTAGGAGCCAGCAATGTAGACAAAACATAGTCGAAAAGGCAGAAGAAGGTAAATCAGATGTGTCTACTGGTCTCTTCTCTTGGATCCTGACAAAGAACTCATCAAACACTTGTAAAGAGGAGCACTAGGAGAATATTTTATTCTAATATTTAGTCTTTGCCTCTAGCTCCTGATACAGAGCTCCTAAGATTTTTGCAATCTCCCGAGTGATAAGAGCATCTGACACCAAGCTCCTTAAATGTCTTGGAATTTCCTGGGTGATTGGAATATATTTTGTTCTAATAAGAGGATTCTTGCTAGCTCCTGGATGGGACTGGTCACCAAGAACACCAAGCCACGACTAGAAGCTTACAATTTTCAGTCCTACCTCCCATTATCCAGAGAGGGAGGAAGGCTGGAAATAGAGATAACAATCAAGCATGCCTACATGATGAAGCTTCCATGAAAGTCTCAATAGTATAGTATTCATCCACCCATCCATCAAGTAGATGGTGCTTCCCAGCTCCACACAGACAAAAGTTCCTTAGATGGGAACCTTCAAAACTTCACTCCACATATTTCTTCATCTGGCTATTCATCAATATCCTTGATCATACCCTTTATCAGATAAGACAGGTAAACTAAGCATAAGCATTTCCGAGTTTTGTGAGCTGTGCTAGGTAAATGTTCAAATCCAAGGAGCAGGTCATGGGAACCTCCAATTTACAGCCAAGTTGGAAATGTTGTGGATGAACCGGGGGCCTACTTATGACTGGCATCTGAGGTCGGAGACTGAGACCTTAACCTATGGTGTCTGCACTAACTACTGTCAGTATCAGAATTGAAGTGAACTATAAGGCCTCCAGTTAGTATCAGACAGAATTTCTTGTTTTTCCCACATACACAATGTCAGGAGTATCAGGTGTATGAGTAAAGGAGAAACACAGAGCAGTAGAATTTGTCCAAATTATTATCCATATGGTAGTGCCTGAAATCAGAAGAGGAAGGAAGAAAGTAAAGATGACATGTTTAGACAATTATTTTGATAAATTTTGCTGTGAAGAACACAGAGTGATAAAGGCAAATTTAAATTATTTTTTTTAAAGATGGAGAACACTACAACATGTTTGAATACTGATAGGAAGGAAAAACTGAAAAGGGAGAGATCAAGGAAATGATGTAAAAAACTCAATGGAACAAAATCCCTGAGAAGGAAGATTATTGTAGTGCCATGGGGCATTTGACTTCCCTTAAAAGCAACAAATAATTTCTCTAGTAGTGATGACGATGATAAGCAGCAGCAGAAAAAGAACAACAACACAACACTCACTGAACATATACTGTGTATCTCTCTCATTTAATCCTCACAACAGCCTTGTATGAAGTCATTTTTCCAGGGAAAGAAATGAGGAAAACTAAGGTATCTTTTATAAGATAATCCAGCCATTATGTGGTGAGTCAAACAATGAATATGCCAATGAGTCCATCTCCACACAGCTTGTGCGTTGAACAATTTAAAGTTATTTTTTTTCTTTTCCATCTTTCCAGAGATGTTTACAGAAATTTTTTTTTCTGCTCTTTCCAGAATTTGGGGGAAGATGTACACGTGTCTGTTTCACCATCTTATTTCAGACTCCCATATAGGGGTGTGTGTGTGTGTGTGTGTGTGTGTGTGTGTGTGTGTGTGTAATTACACGTATATATTCATACATATATAAATACACACACAAACATATATATATGGGGAGGGTAACAAAATAGCAAAGGGCAAAATGTAACCAAAGGCAAAAACAAGCTTGTGTGTCTGTATGTAAATGCGTGTGTACGTAGGGTTTGTTTTTATGTCACATAAAACATGCTATCATGAATAAATCATTTCCTAATAAAGTTTCAAATGGCTTTAGTCACTTTTTATCATATATTAATTTTACAACTTGTAAATAACACATAGACCAGAGGCAACAAAAAAGAGAGATCAATAATATAAATATATGCTAATAAGATTATGTTATGTCATTAGTAATCTTAGATATTAAAACTATAAACTAATTACAGAAAAACTTAAAGACTGCATATCAAATATGAGATGTTCCTTGGACCTAATACATTATTATTATTATTTTAAAATATTAATTATCTGCTCTATTAAAGTATTAGAAATCTAAATATATAAATGATAAATAACAAAAACTGTAGAAGTTTAAATGCAATTTGGTTCTGCACAGCAAAAGAAACAATCAACAAAATGAAAAGGCAACCTACCAAATGGGAGAAAATATTGGCAACTCATCCATCTGATTAGAGGTTAATTTCCAAAATATAAAAAGAATTCACACAACTCAATAGCAAAAATAAAAAAAGTAAGAAATGGTCAAAGGATCGAAATAAATATTTCTCCAAAGAAGACATACAGATGGTCAGCAGATACATGAAAAAGTGTTAAACATCCGTAGTCATCAGGGAAATGAAAATCACACGACAATGAGATCTCACCTCACACCCAACGGAATGGCTACCGCCAAAACGCAAGGAATAACAAGGGTTGTAAAGGATGAGGAAAATGTGAACCCTCACGCACTGTTGGTGGGAATGTATATTCATGCAGCCAATGTAGAGGTTTCTTAAAAAATTAAAAATAGAAATACCATATGATTCAGTAATTCCACTGCTGGGCATTTACCAAAAGAAAATGAAAATTTTAATTAAGGTCAGGAAGCAAACTAAATCTCCATCAATAGATAATGTATAAGAAGATATGGTCTATAAACACATGGATGTAATATTACTCAGGCATAAAAAAAAAAAAAAGAAATCTTGTCATTCATGACAAAATGGATGATACTGAGAGCCTTATGTTAAATGAAATCAATAACACAGAGAATGCCACATGATCCCAGCTATATGTGGAATCTAAAACAAACAAACAAAGAAACAAACTTGGAAACACAGAGCAAACTGGTGGTTGTCAGAGTACTGGGTAAAGGAAATGAGTGAAACGGGTGAAAACTGCCAAAACGTAAACTTCCTGCCATAAAATAATTAAGTCCCAGAGATGTACTGTACAACGTTGTGACTATAGTTGTTAATACTTAAAACTTTTCATCATAACAAATATAAAATTGTAACAGACATGTTGATCCTTGCTAATTAGAATTACTGTCATGATCACTTTGCAATATATACAAATATCATATGTCGTTGTACACCTGAAGTTAATATAACTGTTATATGATAATTGTACCTCAATTTTAAATAAAATTTTTAAAAATGTAACTTATGGGGCACCTGGGTGGCTCGGTTGGCTCAGCAAGCATCTGGCTCTTGATTTTGGCTCAGATCATGATCTCACAGTGTGTGAGATCAAGCCTGGCATTGGACTCTGTGCTGAAAGCATGGAGTATGTTTGGGATTCTCTCTCTCTCTCTCTCTCCCTCTCTCCCTCTCTCTCTCTCGAAATAAATAAATACATATTTTTTAAATATAACTTAGACCAACTAGTTTGTAAGAACAACTTCTGGACATTAGGATAGTGGAAACTACAATAAATAACTTAAATTAAAAAAAATGTAATTGAGGGTTTTTGAGATTGAACCTTCCGGTGAAATGTTCTAAGTCTTCTCCCTAATAAGAAATTGTATACATTAGACTTCTAGGAAAGATGACAGAATCCTAAGTCCACCTTGTCCCACAGTTACACCTAGATAACACCCACATTTGTGTAAATAACTCGGGAAATAACCAAAAGACTGACATAACAGACTCCCCAAAGCTACATGGAGAGAAGAGGCCACATCAGAGAACAGGAAGAATGGAGACATGGTCAGGAGGCAAACTGACCTTGAGTTTCAAGTACCCTGACTGATACTTGAGAATGTCCCTCTTAGAAAGGGATGCTGCAGCTCAGAGAGGGGAGAAGAGCAGACCCTACACCAGGCACCCCAGACATGGGGGGTCACACTGGAACGACAAATCCAAATAACATTTGGTTTTGAAAACAAGAGGGGTTTACATTCTCAAGTTCTTACGATCAGTAGAACTTAGCCCCTGGAGCTTGAGAAATCAGGGGGCTCGGCTCTGGGACAGTTGGAGAACAATAGGAAACTGAGTACTCCCCACTAAAGAGACAGCATAACAAGTAGTCTCGCTGAGATACAGCATAGAAATAGCACTTTGAAAACTGCCTGGGTTGAATGGGAGGGAGATTTGTTAATCACAGAGCCTGTGCTATAGAGGCAGAGATCTTTGGGAGCCTTCTCTGGGAACAAAATACCTGGTACGCATCATTTCTGTTCCCCAACCCTCACCTAGACACACAGACATCTGCAAGAACCAGCATGGTGCCAACGCTCACTACCTACCTTGCTAACAGTGTACTCCACCCCCACATTTCCTCAGGCACATCCCCTCCAACACTCCCTGAGCAGTTTTCTGAAGCAGCAACAGGCCTCCTCCCACAGCCGACCTGCACAAACTCTGCTAACACCACCCAACTCATCCTGAACTCTCCTGCAAACCCACCCCTTCCAACACAATCTTTGTAAGTATCCATCCAAAGTGGATGAAACAGGGGACACTGCACTGTTGAGTACCAGAGAACATCTTCATAAGGCCACTACTTTCAAGAGCAGCAAAGATAGCTGACTTTCCTAATACACAGAAACATATGCAGAGAGTTAGACAGAATGAGTACACAAAGGAATATGGACCAAATGAAAGAACACTACAGAATCAGAGCAAGAGACATAAACAAAATAGAGAGAAGTAATATGCCTGATAGAGAACTGAAAGTAATGGTCAAAAGATTGCCACTGGACTTAAGAAAAGAGTGCAGGGCCTAAGGAAGACCCATACCAAAGAGACAGAAAACACAAACAAGAACCAATCAGAGATGAAGAACTCGATAACAAACTTTTAAAATACACTAGAGGGAATAAATAGTAGACTAGAGGAAACAGAAGAACAAAGAAGTGACCTAGAGGAGAGAACAACAGAAAGCAATTAAGTTAAACAAGAGAAAGAAAAAAGACTAATAAAAACTGCAAATAGCCTTTGGAAACTCAACACCACCAGGAAGCATAGTAACATCCACATTATAGGAATCCCAGAAGGAAGGAAAAAAAATAAAGAAAAGAGGGAGGAAAAATGGATTCAAAGAAGTAATGGCTGAAAACTTCTCGAATCTGGAGAAGGAAACAGAAATCCAGACCTAGGAGGCACACAGATCCCTTTTCAACAAAGTCAGCCCATGGAGGCCCACAGGGAGACACAGAGTAATTAAAAGGGGGAGGAGGGGAGTGATACTAAGAGAATTTTAGAAGCAGAAAAAGAAACAAAAAATCCACATCCAAGAATAGTCTACCCAGCAATGTTTTCATCCAGAGTAGAAAGAGAGATAACGAATATCCAGGCAAAGAAAAGTTAAGGAATTCATGACCAATAAACCAGCCCTACAAGAAATGTTAAAAGGGACTCTTCGAGTGGAAAGGAAAGCCATCAGCAAAAGAAAGAAATGCTGGGAGGATAAAATCAGGAAAATGAAGTATATCTATAAAAATCAGTCAGCGGATTCACAAAATAAAAGGATGTAAAGTATGACACCATATACTTAAAATATGGTGGGGTGGGAGGCAACTGGAGTAAAAATTTAGTGCTTTCAGAATCGGTACAAGCTTAAGCAATCATCAAATAAATGTGGACTGCTCTATGCACAAGATGTTATATATATAAACCTTACGGTAACCACAAATCAAAAACCAGTAACAGACATGCAAAAAAATAAATAAATAAAGGGAAAGGAATCCAAGTATATCACTAAAGAGAGCCAGCACCAATACACAGATCGTCCAAACACAAAATCGATGAGGAAATTTTTTTTCTGATTTTTTATTTTTGTAATGTAAGGGAAGTTTTACTGAGTTTTACTTTGAACATAATTTTTCCACAAACTTTAAACCTTTCTTAAATTAACATTTTATGTGCTACGGACTAATTTTAGACCTGAAATTTATACAAACACATGCAATTAAAATTAAACTGCATTTAATGGGAGAGTAGAAGTATATGGCTTAAGAAAATTCCTAATAATTATTGGTGTTTATAATTTCTGAAGATTTAGCTCTTCTAAAACTCACCAATAGGTATATTGAGATTTGTGTTAATTGTGCCATTTTTGCGATTCTGCAGGAATCCCTGTTATTAGATCTTAACTACTTTCTACACCTCGCATAAGGTATGGAAATATAACATATCTCCATATTTCAAACCTCTACTACTTTATGTTCTGGACACTTTGAGGAAACGATGACTTTAAATGACATGATGTATCAGATGGATCTATCAGATATATCCAGAACATTCCATCCTAAAACGGTGGAAGAATACACATTCTTTTCACGTGCACATGAAGCATTCTCCGGAATAGAGCACGTGTTACGCCACAAAACAAGTTTCAACAAATCAACAATTTCAAAGACTGAAGTCATACCATGCATCTTTTCCAACCACAATGCTATGAAACTAGAAATCAACCACAAGAAAAAAAACTGGAAAGAACACAAACACATGGAAGTTAAAAAGCATGCTACTAAATAATGTAGGTGACAACCAAGAAATCAAAGAAGAAATCCAAAAATACATGGATACATATGAAATTGAAAACACAATAGTCCAAATTTTTAGGATGCAACAAAACTGTTCTAAGAGGGAAATTTATAGCAATAAAGACCTACCTCAAGAAGAAAAATTTCAAATAAACAAATCTTACACCTAAAAGAGAAAAAAGGTAGAACAAAGCCCAATAACAAAAAATGAGGGAGATAATAAGATCAAAGTGAAAATAAACAAAATAGAAATGAAAAAAAAAAACAATTGAACAGATCAATGAAGCCAGGAGCTGATTCTTTGCAAAGACCAACAAAATTGATAAATCTTAGCCAGATTAATCAAAAATAAGAAAAGAGACAGAGAGAGAGAAAGGACTCAAACCAAATCAGAAATAACAACCAATACCACAGAAATACAAAAGATTATGACAGAATATTATGACAAATTATATGTCAACAAATAGGACTAGAATAAATGGATAAATTCCTAAAAACATATGACCTCCCAAACTGAATCAAGAAGATATAAAAAATTTTAATAGCCCGGTTACCACCAGATATTGAATCAGTAACCGCAGAACTCCCAACAAACAAAACTTTTCAGAATCAGAAGCTTCACAGGTGAATGAATTCTACCAAATGTTTAGAGTTAACATCAATTCTGCTCAAATTATTCCTAAAATCAAAGAGAAAGAAATGCTTCCAAATTCATTCTAAGAGGCCAGAATTACCTTGATATCAAAACCAGATAAAGACACGACAGGCCAATAAAGAACTACAGGCCAATAGATCTGATGAACATTGATGCAAAATCCTCAACAAAATACCAGCAAATGGAATCCAGCAACACTTTAAAAAAATTTTACCACAATCAAGCGTGATTTATTCTCATGATGCCACAGGGGTTTAATATTCACATAAAAATCAATGTGATACATCACATCAACAAGAGAAAGAATAATAACCATACGATCATTTCAATACAGTCACAAAAAGCATTTGATAATGTACAACATCTATTAATGATAAAACACCCTAAAAATATAGGTTTGAAAAGAACATACCTCAACATAATAAAGGCCATATATGAAAAACACAGCCAACATCACACTCAAAGGTGAAAAACTGAGAGCTTTTCCCTTAAGATCAGAAACAAGACAAGGATGTCCACTCTCTTTGATTCAACACAGAACTGGAAGTCCTAGCCACAGCAATCAGACACACACACAAAAATACAAGGCATTCAAACTGGTAAGCAAGAAATAAAACTCCCACTATTTGCAGATGAGATTATACTATATACAGAAAGCCCTGAAGACTCCACCAAAAAACTACTAAAACTGACAAATGAATTCAGTAAAGTGGTAGGATACAAAATTAAAATAGAGAAATTCACTGTGTTTCTATACACTAATAATGAAGTTAAAAAAATTAGAAATATTCCAGTTTTCAATTGCACCAAAAAGAATAAAATACCTAGGAATAAAATAAATACCTCTACTCTGACCACTACAAAACACTGATAAAAGAAATTGAAGATACAAGCAAATGGAAAGATATTCCAAGTTCATGGATTGGCAGAACAAATATCATTAAAATGTTCATACTCAAAGCATTCTACAGATTTAATGCAATCCTTATCGAAGTACCAACAGCATTTTTCACAGAACTGAAACAAGTAATCCTAAAATTTGTATGAAACCACCAAAGACTCGAATAGAGAAAGCAGTTTTGAAAAAGAACATCAAAATTGGAGGTGTCACAATCCCAAATTTCAAGATATACTACAAGCTTGTAGTAATCAAAACAGTATGCTTCTGGCACAAAATCAGACACTTAGATCAACAGAACAAAATAGAGAGTTCAGAGATAAACCCATGATTATACGGTCAGTAAATGTTTAACAAAGGAGGCAAGGATATGCAATGAGAAAAAGAGTCTTGTCAACAAATGGTGTAAAAGAATGCAAAACAATGAAACTGGACCACTTTTTTATACTATATACAAAAAACAAACTCAAAATGGATTAAAGAACTAAACATGAGACCTGAAACCAAAAAATCCTACAAAGTGAGCACAGACAGTAATGTCTCTGACATAAGCTATAGTAAAAATTTTCTATATATGTCTCCTCAGGCAAAGAAAATTAAAACAAAAACAAACTATCAGGACTATACCAAAATAAAAAGATTCTGCACAGCAAAGGAAACAATCAGTGAAACTGAAAGAGAACCGACTGAACGGGAGAAGATATCTGCAAATCACATATCGGTCAAGACATTAGTATCCAAAATATATAAAGAATTTATGCAACCCCCCCCAAAAAAAATCCAGTTTAAAAATGGGCAGAAGACATGAACAGACATTTCTCCAAAGAAGACACACAGATGGCCAATGGATGCATGAAAAGATGCTCAACACGATTCATCATGAGGGAAATGCAAATCAAAACCACAATGAGATACCACTTCGCTCTTCTCAGAATGGCTAAAATCAAAACCACAATAAACAAGTATTGACAAGGATATGGAGAGAAAGGAACTCTCATATACTGTTGGTGGAAACACTAGTGCAGCCACTGTGGAAAACAGTATGAAGATTCCTCAAAACATTAAAGGTAGAATTACCACAGGATCCAGTAATTCTCCTACCGGCTATTTACCCAAAGAATAGAAAAACACTAATTCAAAAGCATATATGCAGTCCCATGTTTACTGCAGCATTAGAAAGCCAAATAATGGAAACAGCTCATTGTGTACTGATGTCTATCGATGAATGGACAGATAAAGAAGATGTGGTATACATATATGTATAGGGAATATTAGTCATAAAAAAAGAAGGATCCCTTCAAGCCTGCAATTACATGGATGGATTTAGAGGGTAGGATGTTGAAATAAATCAGTCGGGAAAACACAAATACCATATTATTTCACTCATATGCAGAGTTTAAGAAACAACACAAATGAACAAAGAAAAACACCACAACAACAACGACAACAAAAAGAATCTTAAATATAGAGAAAAACTGATGGTTACCAGAGGGGAGGCAGGAGGGGGAAGGGGGGAAGGGGTGAAATCGGTGAAGGGGATCAGAGCATACTTTTCATGATACGCACTGAGCAATGTGCAGAACTGCTGAATCACACCTGAAACTAATATACCACTATACTGTTAACTATACTGAAATTATTTTTTAAAATAAATTGTATATTTTACATTGTCAGCCCTAATACACTCTAACCACAATATTCTCATCAAAATAAGTATATGACTAAGCCAGAGAATGATATTCATTAGTTATCATAATTTCATGGCATTGTTACTTGAAAAAAATGTGTGAATTAAAACTAAATTAAAAATGGAACGCCAAACTAAGGAAGCAGTGACATAAATAATGAGAAAAAAGATGTGTATATTAATAATCAATAGATTAACAGAAATACTGAGGCAAAATAGGGCTTTCCGCAACCTCGAGTGACTCTGCATGTCAGATTTAGTACTTTATTGTGCGCTCCTCTCTATAACTTTGGAGAGAGAGTCAGCTGTAGAGAACAGCCAGCACCCTGGAGAGTCAGAAAACGTGGGAAGAGATGTTAGTGTGTTGGCACTAACAATGGATAAATTAAAATGTCTAACGTACCTTTCTGGATTTTTTCCTCTGATCACTAAAACTTGATACAAATTAAAATGAGAGTTTGGTATCACTTACTACCAACACTTTTTTCTTTCTATCCAATTAAGTATATGGTGGCATTATAAACCATCAACTGGACCTTAAGCAGAGCTCTCCTGAAATAAATTTACAAGTATAAGGGCATTCTCATTCAGAAATGAAGAGACTGCTCTTACTGCCACAACATTCTCTGAACATACTATTTGATTTTCCATGGTTGGCAAACACAAACCAAAAACAGACATATTTTTTAAATGCTTGGTAAATACTACAAGCATAAAAATAAAGACAAATATACCTAAAGACTTTCAAGAGTAAAAACTGGAATATTTCAAATATCGGGCTGAATAAACATGGAAAAGAATGTCTTTTTAATACATGATGCTGTGACAACAAAGATATTTATGGAAAAAAAAATCTTGACCCCTATCTCATCCCACACTCAAAATTTAATTTGAGGTGGTTTATAGATCTAGTGTAAAAGCTAAAACTATAAAGTTCCCGGACAGAATGTAAGAGAAGATCTTTCAAACTGAACATTCTTACAGTCAAAATTTCAATAAGAAGAACTGATTTTAAGAAAACAAGCGAATCCTAATAATTTATTGCTCTTCTCTCCTGAATTAAACACAGAAAGATCTCCAGCAGTATGGCACTAGGATGGATACCACAGATAAAACCAGAAATGGTGCCTGGACTGTACTGTGAAGCAGGAAGACTGAAGCAACCACAGATAGGGTTCAAATTCAACACAGGCAAAGGATAGGACCTTTCAAAAATACATGGACGTCTCCTTCCATTAAAATATCCAAAACAATGGGAGAGAACCAAGAGTTGATTTGAGAAGAGTGGGAAACGGGTGTGAAGAAGAAACAAACAACTTCAGGAACTGTACCGATTCCCCACAGCATTTGTCCCCGGCATGCCGGTCATTTGATTATACCAGTCCCTTCTATTCTGCTTTCTATCTCAGGGCACTGGGAAGCCCACAAGTTACATTTGCTACACTTTTCTTCATGCTAGATTAGTTTGGGTTCTACCAGTAAAAGCACGAGAAAAAAAGGAGTTGGAGGGAGAATCGTCTTCTTTCTGCTTCCAGCGGTGTCTGCAGCACGTGGCCGAGATTTGAGTGGCCTTTGAAGTGTCCGCAGGGTCAGTGGTTTACAGGCAGCAATGAACTCCCAACACAGAAGTGCTTTGGACTCTGGTTTCCCCACTCCCTCCTTTTTTATCCCAACAGGACAAAAAGAGCTTCTGACAGTTATTAATAAAGGGATACATCAACTTCCCTCTTCCATCAACCCTCCCACGAATTTTCCAACAAATTCCCTGTAATTGTCTGCAATATTTATGATAATTTTTATTTTCTACCATGCATGACTGAGGCTTTTTATGAAAAGTTACTTTTGCATATTTGGGAGGAGAAAGGACAGCACTATAGCTAAATGAAAGTGACACCATCGATACACTAGACTGGGGAGAGGGAATACCCCAGCATGCCAGTGACATCTCTACTTTAGTCTTCATCCTATGAAAGTTTATTTACTTTCCACTGTTAGGGGAGGTGGGAAAAGGAGCACAATGGGAGAAATACTCAATTGCTGACGAAAAAAATTCCAAAATCGCCACTGTTCAGTTTCCTCATCTTTCAAATGAGCATACTACTAAAATCTTCACAGAGTTCTTGTGAGATTTAAATAAACAAATACAAACAAGCTACTTAGTACGGGCACTAAAATATGGAAAGAAATGGTAGTGTAAGAATAGAAGTTGCAGCACTAGTTTTGGGTGGTAGCCCCTCAGATTTCTGACTTCAGAACTATAAGATAATAAATGCATGTTGCTTTAAGCTACTACATTTGCAATTGGTTACATAATTCCTAACAACATCTACAATCCAATTTTTAGTATAAACAAAGCTTCCTTTGAAAACACACCTTTGTTTATGTCATTTCCCTTTACAGAATCCCTATTATTCACAAGAAAATGTCTCTAGTCTTCAAATATCTAATACGATATGATAATATATCAAATTCAGATCAGAGAGTTTGTAAATGGCTGATCTAGAACCCATTCATAGCTCTACCATAATACTGTGTCATTAGACAAGGTGCTTAAATGCTGGTCTTCAGAGTTTTTGTCAGTTTAGAAGACACGTGACAAATTGGTAAATTAATGGGCAACTTCTAGCCAAGGATCTGTTTTCTCTGATAAGCAGAAAGATTTACTGTCATTTTAAAACTTCAATGCCTTTTAGATAAGGCATACACACTATGATTTACTGCAGTCCCCACCAATTCCTCTTTTCTGAGTCCTTTGCCATATTTCCATACCTGACTCTTACTTCCATTCCATTACTATCTGACTCTTAAAATAATTTGAGCATGCGACATCTGGCCAAAAGCTTCAAACAACATAATTAAGCGAAATTGACGATCTTAAATTTAAAAGATCTGAGGAGAAAGAGATGAGGCTAAGCAGGACTAGCCAGAACATTAAAACAAAACAACAACAACAACAACAAAAAAAAAAAAATCAAGAGAACTGACCAACAGTCATAAAGAATTATATAGCATTCCCATGATGAGTTGTAAAGTTGAAATATACTGTTCTAAAGTAACAAGCAATAAACACGATTTTTAATCAACCACACGAGAGAAAATTTTGATCTATCCTACTCTACGAAAAATGACAAAATAAAATCGCTGAAAGAGAATTGGGAGTGATCAAAGAATATAAAAATATAAAAAATATATTACTAACTTGGTTCTTAATAGAAGGCCTATATAATTAATGAGGGTACTTGGGACTCAATTTTGCGTGGGGTTGGCAGCACAGGAAATGTTTCCCAAGGTTGGAACAAACCTAACCTGCAGTGAAAGTCTTTATGAAGAAAATGTTTGGATTTGCCAACATTTGAATTCATGAAAGTATTTCTTTGTATGGCTTAGCCATTTTCTCCCTTGACCTTTATCAAAGAAAACACCGTAAGCATTAACACTGGCAGCTGATTCATTTGTTTAGAAATAAAAATATGTATTTTAGGAGAAACTGTCAGGTAGCCAAAGGAAAAACTGTGTGCAATTGCACCTCTTTATTCTAAATGCCTTGGAAAATAACATTGTTTAATATTCTTTTGAATCTGAAAGTCTCATTAGTATTTCATTAAATCTCTCAATTTAAGGTGAAAGGGTAGGTGATGCTAATAAGGAAAAAGAAGAAGAAAATATGCTTTATAAGGCATGGCAGCAGATTGAAAAAATAATTATGTGAAAATTTAATTAGCTGGAACCCAACTGCTAACAAAGGAACGATCGAGTTTAGTTAATTTTTCTATTAAGAGAGTGAAGTCATTTCTTGGATTAGATTAATTACTGATGAAGAAAAATATTTAAATTTTAATTATTCTGAACTTCATGATAAAATACAGAGCTCATACTCTTAAGTTTTGACTGGTTTGAAAATTAAGGGATTATCTAGGTTCTACAGGTATTTCATTCCATGAGAAAACCATGTAATAGCAGCGCTCTTCATAGGCCTTTGCTTCTGCAGGGAAAGTCCTGACTTTAAAAAGATGATAATATTTTTTAAATGATAATATTTTCATCTTTCTCTGTGATCTACACATGTTAGTAACTCTTGGAATCCAAAAATGTTAATTTTTGTTAGTTTTTTAAAACATGTAACTACAAGTTCCTGAATGTGTCTTTATAAATATTCTAGAAATATTCAGGATGTTTACACCTTCATCAATAGCATGAAAATAAATATAGCTTGGAGTACAAATGCAGAATTAGAACTACTAGAAATAAATGGAAACCTTTGTAGCAAGCCCATTTTCACTCTCATTTATTAGAGATTACGATTCGTCAATGTCTCAACAGCTTGCCAATGATTCTCTTCTGCTGTTGAATAGAATTCCATACCCCAGACTAAATAATAGCACTAAATTATAACTCACTTGTATAGTCTGTTTTTTCTTGATATCCTTATTCAATCGGACCAGATAAGTTCCCCAAACAATTTTGGGACAAGTGTCACTTGCCTATACTCCACTAGAAGGGATTCTGATGTAGGCTTTACTGATTCAGCCTGGAATAAAAAAAGACTAAAGACAAAAGTTTTGAGATATTTGTTAAACAAGCCACAACGACCAAAAAACAAACAAATAAAAGAAAACAAAACAAAAGCGTGATTCTGTAGATTCATTTACCATTCATTCACCAATCTGAGAATATATGTTTTGGAGTAAGGGCCAGCTAGTACAACTAAGAATAGAAATAGCCTAATACAAGGGGGAAATACTTTTTTATTCAAAACACAAGTCAGTTTTAAACAATCACAATGAAGTAGGAGCGCTTCTCCTCAGGAATGACTAACAACACGGTTGGTGATACAGAGTCTGTGCCAGAAGTCAGCAGTGAGAGCCTACTTCTGCCTCAGGAGCACAACCTGCCCAGATCATTTATAAGGGTTATTCAAACATTACGACACAAAGGGAAGAGCAGACTCATCAGCTCCAGAGAATGTCCATCTCCGGGAAGCCAAACTGCAACCGGAAAGGTGCTCCCCACGCATCGGTATTCCTATCTTTCCACATACGTGATGAGGAAAGTTCCACAACGCAGGCTGGGGAAATACCCTCGCCCCAGTGACTCACCCAGAGTGAAGGGATGTATCTATGGCTCACAGATATCTTGTTCCATGAGAAAACTATGTGAAAGCAGGACTCACACATTAAGGAAGATTTTTAGTGGAGGTATAATTTCATAACTGGAAGAGGAAAAAAAATTAACTATTTTCAAAAAAAAGATAGTCTAGCTTCTGCTACCTATGGGAAGGAAAGTATTTTCATCATAGAAGTCTAGGCTTTTTCTTTAAAAATATATTTTAAGAAGGTTTGTTGTTTTTTTTTTTATTGAAAATGGCAAGGTTCAAAGGACAATCAAAGCCTTTATGAAAAACATTTCGATAATGTTCTAAATTTCCCTGCATAATAAAGCAAACAAAATTATAAGTAGGGAAATAAGCACTTGGCATTCAAATAAGAGGAGAGCAATAGTGAAATATCTAGAAATGATTAAGGGAACTTACTGGAAATAGCAAGAAATTACTTTTCTTCTTTTTAATTTTTTAATGCTTATTTTTGAGAGAGAGAGGGAGAGACAGAGCATGAGTTGGGGAGGGGCAGAGAGAGAGGGAGACACAGAATCCGAAACAGGCTCCAGGTTCTGAGCTGTCCGCACAGAGCCTGACTCAGAGCTCGAACTCACAAACCGTGAGATGATGACTTGAGCCAAAGTTGTACACTTAACTGACTGAACCACCCAGGCGCCCCTGAAATTACTTTTCTGTAATGATGACGGACCATGAGAGTCTGAGAATTGCAGTGTTAAGTATTCAAATTTAGGTGGTATTTTTGTTCTTTTGTCTGCTGTTATCTCTCAGTGTCACTCCCAAACCTTCAAGAAAAGCCTTTGAAGTTCACAGGATCACATTAGTGAAACTGGAGAATAAAGGGAAAGGAGTGAAAGGACAGTGGCCACAGGAGATGCAACAGTGAGCCAGAAACAGGGGTAGGAAAAGGAGGTGACCAAAGTGACAAACCTGTGTGCAATCCATGCTCGAGAAGTGGGCACGAGCCATTTTAATTAGCTATTAATGGAAAAGATGTCCCCAAAAGGCTAGAAAACTTAGGATATCCAGACATTAGTCTTTAAATTATGATAGATATTATTTTATTCTCTAATGTTCTCCTATTAAGTTCCTTCTTGAAAAGTACAGTCTTATCATTGTTTCACAGGAGAGCTGCATTTTTGTAAAGACACCCTCCAATGAGTGTTCCTAGGATGTCTCAGCTACGCCTTCATTGAGGAAAATTATAAAGATATGGAGTATATTTTTATTATTAATCATATAGATGGGTGATATTAAAATTGAGTACTTAATCCTATAGTTATCACAATTAGTAGCTAAAGAACAATAAGATGGCTCAAAAACAAAAGATCCATTAATAAACAAAACGATACCTGTCTTCCCACACCAGTTGCTCTTATCCCATTTTTGAAATCAGTTTTGAAGTTCAGGATGTATTTTTTATCTCACCTCTAAAATGAGTGATGTTCGAATAAACTTTCTTCAAAGCAATATCATACTATGTAATACAAAGAATGAGTGTCAACCATATCGCAATAACTAAGAATCGATTACAAGATAAACGTTCATTTTCCCATGCATTTTACATTCATGTTGATCCAGGCTTCCATATTATGAATTTCAGAGAGACAGGTCATGTCATATTTCAATTCAGTCTAACTGATAAAATGGTAACACAAGGTAGGAGGTAGTATCTGGGCTCAGCTTTCATGACACTAAAGTGATTTAGGAAGCAAGAAAGGAGCTCAAAAGGGGCTATTTAAAAACTCAGTACCTCTGTACATCTTTTAAAATTATAAACTATACAGTACCTCTGATCAACCTCTTAAAATTTAATTAAAATTCAGAAAAGAAGACCAAAAACTAATACGGTGGGCAATATGCTTTTTTATTTTTTTATTATTTTTTTAATGTTTACTTACTTTGGACAGAGAGGCAGCGTGTGAGCAGGGGAGGGGCAGAGAGAGAGGGAGACACAGAATCCGAAGCAGGCTCCAGGCTTTGAGCTGTCAGCACAGAGCCCAACATGGGGCTCAAACTCACAAACCGTGAGATCATGACCTGAACTGAAGTCGGTGCTTAACCTGACTGAGCCACCCAGGCGCCCCAGCAATATGCTTTTTTAACATTACACCAGTACACAGCTTAGCAAACTGCTCAAGGATGACTTAAATCTCCAGAGAATACACCTGTGTTTGACTTTGCCATTTCTGTTTAATTACATTTAATTTAAGATGCTGTGAAATTATATGTTAACTCGTAGATCTTTGTCCAGCAGAAAAGATGGTTTTATTGCCTTGGATGTCAGGATGACCATCTTTGTGCGGATCTAATCTAGCAATCTTATTCTAACACGTTTGCTTTTCCAAATGGGCTAAGTAATCTCAGTTTCCCAGCTATTCCTGGCTCACCATCTTACCTGTCCCCACCTAATTAATGATTTGAGTAAAATAGCCATCGGCTTCTATTTGGATGAGGGGTTGCATTTTTAACTTTTGGGAAATTATACTTTGTCAGCTCTACAGATCATAGTCAAAGTTATTAGAAATAAAGGCCATTACTATAAAAAAAATAAAGCAGCAAGGACACTGAATAATACACTTTATAAAATTTTTTAATGTCTATTCATTTTTGAAGGAGAGACAGAGCATGAGCAGGGAGGCGCAGAGAGAGAGGGGGTACACAGAAACTGAAGCAGGCTCCAGGCTCTGAGCTCTCAGCACAGACCCCAACGCAGTACTGAAACTCACACACTGCGATCATGACCTGAGCCAAAGTCGGCTGCCTAACCCACTGAACCACCCAGGTGCCCCACTGAATAATACACTTCAGGAGCATTTTTGGCAGCTTAATTTTCCTCCCTCAAAAATGTTTGTTCTACTTATTCCCCTAGTGGTGTCTGAAAAAAATAAGGGGAAAAAGAAGAAGAAATAAAGAACCTCCCCTTCCTTTCAACATTGTTTTTATCCTTCAAGAGATGTATTCCATAATTTTAAACATATGCTAAGGGACACTATTAAATTTCGGGCACTACATTTAGAAGGTATATAACTAGAGTAGTCTGTGAATATGCTGATGAATTGTTGACAATAAGGACATCACCTCCATAGCGGAACCATGCTTGAAAACACACAGGAGCAAATCTGTGTATTATTGTGTTACATGTTGAAGTTAGATTAAGCATTATGGGATATTGTGTGCTCCAATGCTCAAAACATCTGAGATGGTAGGTATCTAATGAAGAAGCAGACAGTAAACAAGGAACTGTACCAATTAAATTACAACTAAGAAGGCAAAATGCATGAAATGACGATAGTGGTTATGGAAGAACTAAGTATCAGAGAGAACAATTGATTATCCGAGGAAATAATAGGATATAAAATTCATGAAAACACAAAGTAACTTAGTTTTCAAAAAGTATCTTAAATTCATGTAAACCATAATTAAGTAAAAACAAAAACACAGTATCAAATTTTCATCCAACAAATTATTTTAGTTGAAAATAAAACTAACAGTGCCTACAGTGGATTAAACAAATGAAAGTTTATTTTCCCATGCAAACCCAGGTTTCCCAGAGAAACCCAGGGATGACAACAGATGCTTACTGATTCTTTCAGAAATACAGGATTTTTTCTCTCTCTCCTGCTCCATTAATATTTTGTTGACTTTTGTACTCTGCATACTGCCTCACGGTCACAAAACAGTTGCTGCTATACTTCTGCACATCAGTGTCCCAAACAGAAAGGAGAAGGAGCGAATGGCTATACTATCCAGCAGACTGTTTACATTCTATTGGTCAAAACTGGGTAATATGTCCATTCCCAGACCAATTGTGGGCTGGGGAAAATGAGTTTATAAGGACTGGTTTGGATGGATCATGACAATCCTCTGAATTGCACTCCTTGAGCTCAAGGGGCATACGCCAGTCCCTACAGAAATCAAGGTTCAGGTAGCAAAGTAAAAGACTTTGTGGGGTGAGATGTTAAGAAGATAACAGTTGATATCTGGAATCAAATATCCTCTAGAAATTGACTACCATGTAATAAGCTAGAGAGGTTGAAATTTTATGTAGGTGATCTTTAAATTAATTCAATCTGGGGCACCTGGGTGGCTCAGTCGGTTGAGCGTCCGACTTCAGCTCAGATCATGATCTCATGGTTCCTGAGTTCGAGCCTCACGTCAGGTTCTGTGCTGACAGTTCAAAGCCTAGAGCCCACTTCAGTTTCTCTGTCTCCCTCTCTCTCTGCCCCTCCCCAGTTCACTCTCTGTTTCTCTCAAAAATAAATAAACATTTAAAAAATAATAAAAAATAAATTAATTCCATCTGTGAGGCAGGTACACTTTATTATTTCACTCTACAGAAGGTAAGTGTGAACTGTTTTGTCATTTCAGTTAAAAAAAAAAAAGATATATTTGAATACCACCTGTCAACACTTTTCTTTAGGAGAGCAGTTGGTATTTTTGGCATTTTAGATTTTAAATCAACATGTGTGTTTTTATTTTCCCCTGCCTGCCTGTTCGTTTAGGTTAGTTCTGTATGCGTTATGTGTATGAGGAGGATAATTTATGGGAAATATTTCAGAAAGACATCATAAAAAAGGGGGCTCTGCAGGTATGTTACAGAAATACATGATTTATGTGTATGAGGAAGACAGACTAAATTATCAGTAAAATAATTCTGTGAAAGGAAAAGGGCTCAAAGAGATAACAGAAAAGATAAGCCCCATTATCATATGCAGACGAAGTAACCCCGTCACCCAGATTTTCACAGGCACCATTTACACCGTGTCTGCCAAAGAGTAAAAATGGGCAAAGAAAGGAGGGACTGAGGAAAAGAGGTAGAGGAAGGAAGGAAAGAGTGAGCAATAATTTATAACAAATGTCTGACTAATCAAAAATAGTAAGGATAGATTGTAGATTTTGATGGCGGTTTTACAAATGATGACTCCTCAGTGCTTACGACATGCTGTGTCTCCCTCTCTCTCTGCCCTTCCCCTGCTCATGCTCTTGCTCTATGTCTCTCAAAAATAAATAAACGTTAAAAAAATTAAAAAAAAAATACATGTACACGGTAACAACCGTGGCTGTTCGCGGCGACTCTTGAGGACTGGGGCATTTCTTCCAACGGCACCAGAAAGGTGAAAAGATTGCATACGGAGAGCAAGAGCATAAACTCACTGGAAAAGCAGATGAACAATATTGATTGGGTTCATTCTTCAATCAACAGATATTTATGCGAGCTAGGTCTAATGTTTCGAGAAGAAGATTCACACATAAAAATGTCACTATTTAATGTAAAGTGAACAGAGAGCCTCTCTCTGCTGATTTTCACTCCCATCAAACTGAGTTCGAATCCCTTAGCAATCAAATCCCTTCTGCCATACAAGCGTACCATTTCCTAAAGTATGTTTCATGAAATACTCATCCTGCTCTTTAAAAAATAAAGGGTTGCTTAGTTAAAATATGTAGTTTATTAAAAATATCATATATAGGGCTTGGTCCTTTCTGAGGAGCGGTGGGCAGGCGGCTGTGGAGTCGGTCACCGAAACCTGCTCGGTCCGCATAGACAGGACCTCCCTACTCCTCTCAGACCCTAAGATTCACAGGAGCTCTGAAACATAAGTTTTCCTTTCCAGGGCAACTTCAAGAAACAACCCATAACACATCCAGCCAAAATGACGAGACAGAAGAATTCTCCTCAAAAGAATCTACAAGAAGCAGTGACAGCTCAAGAATTAATGAAAACAGATATAAGCAACATAACAGAACTTGAATATAGAATGATAATCATAAAACTAATTGCTGGCCTTGAAAAAAGCTTAGATGAATGCAAGGGGTCCCGCGCAGCAGAGTTCAAGGACCTTAAAAACAGTCAGGAAGAATTAAAGAAGACATTGGAAGAAATACAGGGGAAACTGGAAGCAGCCACAGCATGGATTGAAGAGGTAGAGGAAAGGGTTAGCGCATTAGAAGACAAAATCATTGAAAAAGAGGAAGCAGATAAAAAGAGAGAGAAGCTGATCCAGGAACAGGAAAGGAGAATTCCAGAGCTGAGTGATGCACTCAAAACAAACAATATCCGTATCATAGGAGTTCCAGAGGAAGAAGAGAGAGAGAAAGGAGTCGAAGGGGTTCTTGAACAAATCATTGCTGAGAACTTCCTCAACATGAGGAAGGAAACGGGCATGGAAATCCAAGAGGCACAGAGAACTCCCCTCAGACGTAACTTGAATAGACCTTCTGCACGGCACATCATAGTGAAGCTGGCAAAATACAAAGATAGGGAGAGAATCCTGAAAGCAGCTAGGGACAGAAGAACCCTAACATACAAAGGGAGACCTATAAGGGTAGTAGCAGACTTATCTACAGAAACTTGGCAAGCCAGAAAGGAATGGCAGGATATCTTCAATGTGATGAGCAAGAAAGACATGCAACCAAGAATTCTGTATCCGGCTAGCCTGTCGTTCAGAATAGGAGAGATCAAGGTTTTTCCCAACAAACAAAAACTGAAAGAATTTATCACAAATAAGCCAGCACTGCAAGAGATCCTGAGGGGCATTCTATGAAGACAAGGTTGCAAAGAACACAAACTGCCAGGGTCAGCCTTACAGACATGAAACTTACAGATAATACAGTGACTGTAAGCCCATATTTTTCAATATTAACACTGAATGTAAATGGACTAAATGTGCCAATCAAAAGACACAGGATAACAGAATGGATTAAAAAACAAGACCCATCTATTTGCTATCTTCAAGAAACTCATCTTAAACCTGAAGATACCTTCAGATTGAAAGTGAGGGGATGGAGAACTATCTACCATGCTACTGGAA
Organism: Paguma larvata; assembly: GCA_030068075.1. NCBI lineage: Eukaryota > Metazoa > Chordata > Mammalia > Carnivora > Viverridae > Paguma > Paguma larvata. The sequence goes on along the minus strand of CM057823.1, from coordinate 61,226,456 downwards.
GTCAGAAGAAAGTCGGAGTAGCCACACTTATATCAGACAAATTAGACTTTAAAATGAACGATGTAATAAGAGATGAAGAAGGACATTATATAATAGTCTCAGGGACCATCCAGCAGGAAGAGCTAACAATTGTAAATATCTACGAACCGAATTCGGGGGCACCCAAATTTGTAAAACAACTAATTACAAACATTAGCAACCTCATCGATAAAAATATCCTAATAGTAGGGGATCTCAACACTCCACTCTCAGCATTGGATAGATCCACAAAACAGAAAATCTCCGCAGAAACAATAGCCCTGAATGACACATTAGGACAGATGGGCCTCACAGACATCTTTAGGGTCCTTCATCCAGAAGCTAAGGAATTTACGTTCTTCTCATCTGCACACGGTACATTTTCCAAGATAGACCATATTCTGGGGCACAGGGAAGCTCTGAATAAATATAAAAGAATTGAGATCATACCATGTGGTCTGTCAGACCACAATGCTTTGAAACTTGAAATCAACCACAGGAGAAAGCCTGGAAAATATCCAAGAACATGGCGGCTAAGAAATAACCTACTAAAAGATGACTGGGTCAACCAAGCCATCAGAGAAGAAATTAAAAAATACATGGAAACAAATGAAAATGAAAATACAACAATCCAAACGCTCTGGGAAGCAGCAAAAGGCAGTCCTGAGAGGGAAATATATTGCAATCCAGGCCCATCTCAAAAAACAAGAAAAATCAATAACACAAATTCTAACAGCACGCCTAAAGGAACTAGAAGCAGATCAACTAAAACAACCCAAGCCCAGCAGAAAGAGAGAAATAACAAAGATCAGAGCACAAATTAACCATATGGAGACAGAAAAGGTAGTGGAACAGATCAATGAAACCAAAAGCTGGTTCTTTGAAAAAATAAACAAAATAGACAAACCTCTAGCCAGGCTTCTCAAAAAGAAAAGAGAGAGAACTCAAATAGATAAAATCGTGAATGAAAAGGGAGAAATTACAACCAATCCCTCAGAGATACAAGCAATCATCAGAGAATACTCTGAAAAATTATATGCTACCAAACTTGGCAATCTGGAAGAAATGGACAGCTTCCTAAATAGCCACACGCTACCAAAACTCAAACGGGAAGAAATAGAAAATTTGAACAGACCCATAACTAGTGAAGAAATAGAATCAGTTATTAAAAACCTCCCAGCAAATAAAAGCCCTGGACCAGATGGCTTTCCTGCGGAATTTTACCAGACATTTAAAACACAGTTAATTCCTATCCTCCTCAAGCTGTTCCAAAAAATTGAAACGGAAGGAAAACTCCCGGACTCATTCTATGAAGCCAGCATCACTTTGATTCCCAAACCAGATAGAGACCCAGCAAAGAAAGAAAATTACAGGCCAATATCCCTGATGAATATGGATGCAAAAATTCTCAACAAGATACTAGCAAATCGAATCCAACAGCATATAAAGAGAATTATCCACCATGATCAAGTAGGATTCATCCCTGGGTTGCAGGGCTGGTTCAATATTCGCAAATCAATCAACGTGATACATCACATCAACAAAAGAAAAGATAAGAACCATATGATCCTGTCAATAGATGCAGAAAAAGCATTTGACAAAATACAGCACCCTTTCTTAATAAAAACTCTCGAGAAAGTCGGGATAGAAGGAACATACTTAAACATCATAAAAGCCATCTATGAAAAGCCCACAGCTAATATCATCCTCAATGGGGAAAAATTGAAAGCCTTCCCCCTGAGATCAGGAACACGACAGGGGTGTCCACTCTCGCCACTGCTATTTAACATAGTCTTAGCATCAGCAATCAGACAACAAAACAAAATAAAAGGCATCAAGATTGGCAAGGAGGAAGTCAAACTTTCACTTTTTGCAGTTGACATGATACTTTACATGGAAAACCCGACAGAATCCAACAAAAGCCTACTAGAACTGATTCATGATTTCAGCAAAGTTGCAGGATACAAAATCAATGTACAGAAATCGGTGGCATTTCTATACACCAACAATGAAGCAGCAGAAAGAGAAATAAAGAAGCTAATCCCTTTCACAATTGCACCAAAAACCATAAAATACTTAGGAATAAACCTAACCAAAGAGGTGAAAGACCTCTACACTGAAAACTATAAAAAACTTATGAAGGAAATTGAGGAAGACACAGGGAAATGGAAAAACATCCCATGCTCATGGATTGGAAGAATAAATATCGTCAAAATGGCAATACTACCCAAAGCAATCTACACATTCAATGCAATCCCAATCAAAATTGCACCAACATTCTTTCAAAGCTAGAGCAAACAATCCTAAAATTTGTATGGAACCACAAAAGACAAATAGCCAAAATAATACTGAAGAATAAAACCAAGGCGGGAGGCATCACAATCCCAGACTTCAACCTCTACTACAAAGCGGTGGTCATCAAGACTGTATGGTATTGGCACAAAAACAGACACATAGACCAAAGGAATAGAATAGAAAACTCAGAAATGGACCCGCAAGTATATGGCCAACTAATCTTTGACAAAGCGGGAAAATGTATCCAATGGAAAAAAGACAGCCTCTTTAACAAATGGTGCTGGGAGAATTGGACAGCAACATGGAAAAGAATGAAACTAGACCACTTTCTTACACCACTCACAAAAATAAATTCTAAATGGATAAAAGATCTGAATGTGAGACAGGAAACCATCAAAATCCTAGAGGAGAAAACAGGAAAAAGCCTCTTTGACCTAAGACGCACCAATTTCTTACTCGACACGTCTCCAAAGGCAAGAGAATTAAAAGCAAAGATGAACTATTGGGACCTCATCAAGATAAAAAGCTTCTGCACAGCAAAAGAAACAACCAACAAAATGAATAGGCAACCAACGGAATGGGAAAAGATCATCGCAAATGACACATCGGATAAAGGACTAATATCTAAAATTTAAAGAACTTACCAGACTCCAAACCCGAAAAACAAACAACCCAGTGAAGACATGGGCCGATGACATGAATAGACACTTCTCCAAAGAGGACATTCAGATGGCCAACAGACACATGAAACGATGCTCAATGTCACTCATCATCAGGGAAATACAAATCAAAACCACACTGAGATACAACCTCACACCAGTCAGAGTGGCTAAAATGAACACATCAGGGAACTATAGATGCTGGCGAGGATGTGGAGAAGTAGGCACCCTCCTACACTGTTGGTGGGAATGCAAACTGGTGCAGCCACTCTGGAAAACGGTGTGGAGATTCCTCAAAAAAATGAAAATAGAGCTACCCTATGATCCAGCAATTGCCCTGCTAGGAATCTACCCAAGAGACACAGAAATGCTGATGCATAGGAGCACGTGTACCCCAATGTTCATAGCAGCACTTTCGACAATAGCCAAATCATGGAAAGAGACCAAGTGTCCATCAACTGACGAGTGGATAAAGAAGATGTGGTACATATATACAATGGACTGCTATGTGGCAATGAGAAAAAATGAAATCTGGCCATGCGTAGCAACATGGATGGAACTGGAGGGTATTATGTTAAGTGAAATAAGTCAGTCAGAAAAAGACAGATACCATATGTTTCCACGAATAGGTGGACTTTGTGAGACTAAGCAAAAACCAGGGGGAGGGGAAGAAGGGAAAGGAAAAAAAAGACACAGAGAGGGAGGGAGATAAAACATAAGAGACTCTCAAAGACTAAGAAAAAAACTGAGGGTAAGGGGATGAGGGAGGGGGAGAGGGGGTGATGGGCATTAAAAAGGGCACATGTTGGGTTGAACACTGGGTGTTATATGTAAACCAATTTGAAAATAAACTATTATAAAAAAAATATATCATATATATACTTCTATATATTAACATACAACATACATACTATATTCTCCTCTTAGAGAAGAGTGACTCACGTTAAAAAACTAAAGCAATAAAGTTTCAGCAAAAAACCTTTTTAATTTGATTAATTTGTTTAGGTGTTAAATTTCCAAGTGTATTTGCACCCAGAGCGCTCTCTAGTGTTACCTACTAGCATCCAAGGTAATTAGGTAATTAATACTGCCATCTAGGACATTTTGGTCTTGCCTCAAAAAAGTCTGAAATCAAAAGATAACTTTACAGGAAAGGATGTTCAATATATACTTTACGTTAGCAAAACCTAAGACTGCTTAAATGTCCTGTAGAAGGGGCCTGGTTTAGTATTTAGAATATTTCGGACGGTGAAGTAAATAGTCACTTACATGATAATAATTATAAAGAAGTTTTAAAATGTACAATTCTAAGTTATTTAAGTTAATAAGATATTAACTTAAGCAGCATATAAGATAAAAACAGAGAGGGAGGCAAACCATAAAAGACTCTCAACTACAGAGAACAACCTGAGGGTTGCTGGCGAGAAGGTGGGTGGGGGGGATGAGTTAAATGGCTGCTAGGCATTAAAGAAGACGCTTGTTGGGATGAGCACTGGGTGTCACATATAAGGGATGAATCACTGGGTTCTACTCCTGAAGCCAAGACTACATTATATGTTAACTAACTTGAATATAAGTACAAAATAAATAAATAAAATAAAAATCAGCATATAAAATTATATGCATACTATTTCCTCAAATCTATGGGGTAAAACAGAGAAAGGTTAAAGTGAATTCTACTCAAGTGCTAATTATGGTGTTCTGCGGATTTGAAATCTTAGGTGTATTTTTTTTTCTAAACATCTGGATTTTCAAAACTCTCTACAATAACATTAATTTTATAACTAAAAATAAAAAGAAAATGAAAAAACCGGCAAACCCTTTATTCATTCTTCAGGACCAAATCAATTATCTTTGTTGTCAAGAAAACTCCCCTAATTCCCTCTAACAGATGTCATTGCTTCTGCTTCCCAACTCCAGAGCGCTGTGGTGTGGGTCTCCCACGGCACATCTCACAACCTACTCTGAACCAGAGATAACTGCATAATTGTCTCACCCTGCTTGTACCAAATTACATTCTATTTTTTGTCTGCTGCAGTCCCTAACAGTATGCCTCTTATAAAGTAGACATTTAGGAAGTATTTGTTCTATGTATATTTTGCTGTCTGAAATTTATTCTCTCTCATATATTGTCAATATGTTTTTAAAAGAAATTTTATAAAATCAAGTGGTATATAATTTATAAGTATTCACATGGAAAGATGCTCAACATCACTCATCACTAGGGAAATAGTAATCAAAACTACAATCAGATATCACGTCACACATGTCAGAATGGCTAAAGTCAACAATACAAGAAGCAACAGAGATTGGTGAGAATGTAGAGAAAGCGGAATCCTCTTACACTGTTGGTGGGAAGGCAAACTGGTGCAGTCACTCTGATAAATGGTATGGAGGTTCCTCAAAAAGTTAAAATAAGGGGCACCTGGGTGGCTCGGTTGGTTAAGCGGCCAACTTCGGCTCAGGTCATGATCACTCGGTCTATGAGTTCGAGCCTCACATCGGGCTCTGTGCTGACGCTCATCAGAGCCTAGAGCCTGCTTCAGCTTCTGTGTCTCCTTCTCTCTCTGCCCTTCCCCTGCTCATGCTCTGTCTCTATGTCTCTCAAAAATAAATAAACTTTAAAAAAATTTTTTAAAAAAAGTTAAAATAAAACTACCCTCTGATCCAGCAATTGCATTACTAGGTATTTACCCAAAGAATACAAAAATACTAATTCAAAGGGGATACATTTACCCTGATATTTATAGCAGCATTATCTACAATAGCCAAATTATGGAAAGATGGAAAGAGTCCAAGTGTCCATTGACTGATGAATGAATAAAGAAGATGTAGTGTGTGTGTGTGTGTGTGTGTGTGTGTGTGTGTGTGTGTGTGTGTAGGAATATTACTCAGCCACAAAAAGAATGAAATCTTGGCATTTGCTACAGCATGGATAAAGCTAGAGAGTATAGTATTAAGTGAAATTAGTCAGTCAGAGAAAGGCACATAACATATGATTTCACTCATATGTGGAATTTAAGAAATAAAAGTAAAGAAAAGAGAGAGGAACACAAGCCAAAAAACAGACTCTTAACTGTAGAAAACAAACTGATGGTTACCAGAGGGGAAGGGGGGAGGGATGGGTAAAATAGGTGATGGGAATTAAGAAGTGCACTTGCTGCGATGAACACCGGGTGACGGACGGAAGTACTGAATCACCGTCATTTCCTAGTCTATACTCTAGCTGTCAGTACGATTTGATCTAAATTTTAAACCACAAACATGAATAAATACCCTCAAATCCCCAAAAAGTTTACGAAAATTAGCATTAAGAATGAGAGAACTCTGACCAAACTATTTACAAATTTCAAATACAGGCAGGATAACTCCTGAAAAACACATTTAATAAACTAAGTGTAAGTTACTGTAAGTAAATGTAAGTAAATGTAATTAATACCCTCAGAGATATTCAAAAAGGCTATTAACAAGAACAACAAAGATAGTTATGGGGATAAAAAAAAGAAGTTATTAGAATTGGTAGAGGAAAAAAAAGTTTGTCAAAATAAGAGTAAGTGGAAAACAAGTAAATGAACCAACAAAATACACTGAGCAGTGGACTAAACAACTGAATCAACAACTAAGATGAAGACTGACCCAAAAGATTGTTTAAAAATTCAGTGCAAAAACACAAATAAGAAGCAGGGGAAAAGAAACAAGGTATAAAAATGACAGAACAGGACATTGTAAAATATGTCTAGTGAGACATACATATACATTACATATATATGTATACACATATACACATATACAGATGGAGATGAAGGCAGCAGTTATGTATACATACATATACATATAAACATGTATACATTTATACATATATATGCATATATGTACATGTGTGTATACATATATATACACCTGTATTTAATGTACATATGTGTCTCTGTATATGTATTTTACAATATATATAATACATTTTGCATTATAACGTAATACATTTTACAATATATGTAATAGAAACTTGTATAAGAACAGAAAATACACTACCAGAAAAGACACAGAATCTTATACTTAATATACAGAGAATAATATACAGAGAATGAAAGTACATTTTAAACATCTATGGACTGTATCAAATGACTGCATTATATGTCCTCCTTCCCAGCTCACCCCCATCTCTCTGACATTAATTTGCTTTCTGGTAAAAGCTTTTGATCCATAATAGTTGACAGAAAATGTACCAAAAAGTCAAAGAGGTCTATTAATTAAAATATTAAAATGCAGGTTTTAGTACACCACCGTTCTCCCTAAGGAATTAGTGGAGAAACAGAAAGTAAGGATCAGTAAACAGACTGGGAGAAGTCCCTTCCATAACATTTTTATAGACATCTTAAACATCAGAGTGCTTAAACAAGAAGCACTAACAAACAAACTTGTTAACAGAGACCCAAAATCTACAGTCAAGGATGTCATGACATCAAACGGTTTTAAGGGAATGGCGTTTTCTGATATGCCATGATGAGAATACTTCTTCACATAGAATAATATGCTAGGAGCTGGGTGTAGGAACAAAGGTAGCAATGTTGATGACGTGTTAAAACTAGCCAAAGCCACTATATTACCTCAGCGTGATTTTCTCAAAATTTCTGTTAAAAATAGAGTGGAGGAGAACAAGAGAAGTGCTCTTGTAGTCTTGGATATTTCCCACCATTTCCTGTTGTGCCTACTTGAGTTTGCTAGTACAAAACTACTACATCTGGACACTCAGCCAATTACGGAGCCCCTGTGCCAAGCGTCTGGGATAACACAAATACCTTATTACACCGTGACGGAAGGCAGAGACAGTAGAGCCGAGAAAGGCAGTGTTATACATGGTGGAAGCACAACAGTACCATGAGAGGATGAGACAGCATGGTGATTTAAGTCCCTCTTTCCTGTGCGGATTCGAGTCCCCCTTTACTGTAACCTTGGACAAGGTCACTTAATCTTTCTATGCCTCAGTCTCCTCATCTATTGGATCTACTAAGGGGTATTATTTATAGATATGTTTTTACTGTTAAATTACAGCATATTTGCAAAACATTACTAACATAATAATTTCTCAATGCATGTCAACTGGTGGTGATGACGGTGATGATGATGATGATATAACATAACCACTCACATCCCACTCAGTTTGCCAGCAGGAGGTCTCGTTATGACAGTGATCCCAGCCAGGTTTAGAAGCACAGACTCCCCCCTTAAGGACAGAGGGTTGAATTTTCTTCACTAGCACTACATTTTATTTATTTGGCCCTATTAGCTTAAAGAATACCTAAATCTATTAAAGAATAACTATAGATTGCATTAAACTCACGAATAGAATGTTAAATGGAATGTTATAATGAGTAGTCTAATTCTTGTTAATTATCACAATAAACAACCTTAACTTTGACGAGTTCTCTTCAGTAGTCAATTTGCTTGTGGAACCTTTTGGTTTACCGTAGAGGTTACTCCAAAAGAAGCACTACATTGAATGGTTAAACCTGTAAGAATTGGGGAAATAGACTGTTTCCCTTAGTCCTAATGCACCTACCAGGAATGAATTCAGAATGTATATCTGCTTTTTATTTTTTTTAATTATTAAAACAAGAACATCTGAAGAAATTCGTGACCTTCCACAATTCTCTTGCCTTCAGATATTAAATAGGAGAGGATAAATTTTTATTTTCCAGTTCCTTTGTAAAGTATTACTTGAGAAACTTTAGTTCGTGTGAACAAGTGGGTGTAAATCTATCAGCCTTCTTGATCAGGGTAAACAAACAGATGTTTCCAGAGTTAGTAAACCAAATCCTAGTCTTTAAAATAAAGACAGAAGAAGAGGAAAAAGTCATACATGAAAGAAGACCCATAATAAAAAAAATAAAGAAAATTTGGCATGTAAATGAGACAGTAAAAGGAGGAAAGGGGAAGAGGGATATTGTAGCTTCATATACGCTAAGGCAGGGGAATCTGTGTGCATCAGGCTAAGTTGAGGTAGGAAGGAAAGTTACAGAGAACCACCTTTGTGGCGCCTGGGGGGCTCAGTCGGTTAAACAGAGAACCACCTTTGTGCTCATAAAGAACAGTGTCCAATTTACAATAAGCTCTCACTAAATGGCAGCCATTATCAATCGTAGTGCTATGTAGTAGTTTTTCAACGTCCAAAAATTCTTTGAAACTTCTCCCTTCAAAAGGTAGAGCCTGCTTATCCTCCCGTGAGGGTGGGCTAGACCCAATCCATTCCTTCTAATGATCGATAGGATAAGGTGGACGTGTTGGTGTGCATCTGCAGACACAGGTCATTATAGGCATCTCTATGACGTCGGGGCCTCCTTGCTGCTCTCTTTGGATCACGCCCTGTAGGAAAGTTAACTACCATGGTGTGAGCAGCACTGTGGAATGGCTTTTGTGACAATAAACTGAGGTCAGCTGCCAATAATCAATAAGGAACTGAGTCTTTGGTCAACAGTCATATAAGTGGTCTTTCTTCAAAGTGGATTCTCCGAACCCATTCAGCCCCTTCCCCCCACCCCCGCTATAACACAGACTGGTATCTTGACTATAATATTATTAGATACTCTTAGCCAAAACTACCTATTTAAGCTATTCCTAAGCTGCTCTGAGTTGTCAAATTTGACATAAGTAACCAATATATGCTACTATTATTACTTTCAATAAAGAGTTTAAATGGGCACTTGCTTTTAATTTATTGCTCAATGTATGGATTTGTGAGACAATAATGAAGCATTAATTCAGACAAACATAGTACAGAAATTTTAGAATCCCCGGAATATCATAATAATCCTATCCCTGAAAGCATTGCAGCTTAGAAATCTGAGAACAATTAATATATAAAAATAGAACATAAATCCTTAATGAATCCTACTTTCTCCTCACAACTAGTAGAATCCTAGCTTGGTGAACAAGATGTGGATGGGTATGAAAATATGGGACTTATAGTGAGGAATAAAAACGGATGGTGTATCTTCTTCACCTTGTCCAAATTCTATCTCTACCATTAATTCTACATCGCTCCGATAAATAAAGAAAAAGCAAAAGATATTTTTAAAAAATAACAATAATAATAAAGTTTTGAGGTAAGGTCAAAGTACAGGTCACCCAACACAATCTCCACAGAAATTTCTTCCACAGTATTTCTGACATTTTATAGTATGGCTATTTCTTTCATAATTTCATTGATGGAGAGTCTATTTTTTTAAAGGATGCTAAAATTTAGAAACCCCAATTATTAGATTCTTGGTAGGTTAGAAACTCCCTTTCTCTAGGAACACACTCCTCCAATCTAGATCAAAATAGAGAAAATCCAGCATGTAAATCCTTCAAACTTTGGGCAGTTAACATGTCATCTTTCACATCTAGCAGAGACCGTGAAGAGGACTCTCTGAAGTGTTTGACACACACAATCCCAGGTAGGAGAACAGAATTAAAGAGTTACAGATGTGTGTAGCATTTTGAGATGCAGTGGACGACTAAATGCCAAGGGTCAAAATTCATGGCTTTAAGACCAAATCTCCTGTCTTTTTTTTCCTAGCTCTCAGGCCAAATTACACATAAATACCCAACATTAAACTATTGAAGGAGTACATTCTCTTCTATACTCTTTTGCCTGAACCTGTAATGGCCCAGATCAGACTTACAAAAGTAAGCCAGAGTAATATGTTTCAACAGAAGAATGAGTTCTTATCTCCATAACAAACTCTCCTTTCAGGTTCTTATGACTGATTATGGACAACTTATATGCTTTAATACTATAATTACAATGAAAATGATTAAATGACTCCTACTCATATCATCAGTAAATGTCTTGAGCTAACTCCTGTAATGATTGACCATAAAATGTAGAATAGGATGACTGACCAGTGAGAAATTTTTGGAGTTAAATCACCATATTATTTCATTTACATAGCATCTACTCTAAAGAAAAGAAGGCAACCACTTACAAGACACGCTTGATTAGTTCACAAAGAACAAAGTCAGTACTAATTTTAGTAAAACCTAATTTTAATCAAGCAATATCATTTTCATTCATCATCTTTTGGCTGTAATCACTGTCTTCACTTGACTGCGGAACAAAAATGATTGCTAGTTTTTGAAGGTTAATATATAGAGTTATCATACTACATTTATAACCTTGGCTAAAAAACACTGCAAACTCCTCACATTGATTAAACATTATTCCTGGATATACAGGTGAATCCGTCTAAGTGTCTTTTGTGTTTCTAAAGGCTTGTCATACACACACACACGCACCTGTTGACAAGGGAGTGTATGAAGTCAAGGGGGTATGTAATGCCTCATGATGACAATGAAATATGCATGACAGGAATCAGGCACAGAAATACTTTTATCAATAAATGATAACCAATAATCAAAAAAATACAAATTCCTATCTCTCATATCCTGAAGATTAAAAATACCGTTCCTATACCACAAACTCACACTTGGCCTACATGCAGCCATCAACTTATTCATAAATTCTCTGATAATAATGCATTAGTATGTGGTTATTCCTTTCACCCGTGAACATTATGCTTCTACCCTCGAATAAAAAATCTAGACTTGATATAATAACAAAAATGTTTTCTAATGTGTTATATTCAATTGTGGCAATAAAATAATTTATCCTTTGCTTGGCTGATCAAGGCGTATTAAAGTTTGAGAAATATATACATACAATTCTACCGTTTCAGTTCAAAATGCAAGAGTAGTTACACAACCACATGTGCACATGTACAAAAACACATATACAGTTATGCTGCATAATGGCTCAGTTTATACAACTTTTCGCATAGATAACGTGACTTTCAGCACTGTCAGCAAGTACCTTTGTCATGCCCTTCTCATCCCCTACCTCTGCAAAAATTTTCCCTGAACCCTATTTATAGGTTCAGTTATGCTTTAGAAAAAATTCTGACATTATTCAGGAAGTTTTTTAAGCTCCTACACCACAGTATTCTTGGACTCAGAATCATTCGTGGATTCAGAATCATTAACACAGTATTTGGTTCTTAACAGCACCCTTGTGTTTGTTAAACACATGAATAAAGGCTATCAGCAAGTCTACCCTCTAACTCTTAGTTTTGGGTACGGCTCTCTCACAACTGCTCATTTCTGTGTATTTCTGAAGTAACATCCCTATTATTTATAGGATACTAATAACCAGCATTAGTATCCTATAAATCTATAAATCCTATAATCTATAAATCCTACAAATCTTGCTCATTGTTCCTGAACTGCTGTCTTACTAATGTGCCCATTGACATAATCTCTCTGGGTCTGACATTTTACTCAATATCCCACCCAAATCCCAAGAGCTTCCCTCAGTTACAACTTAGGGTCTAGGATCTTGCCACACATCAAAATCTGTCTGCATGGCTGCCTGCCTGATTCTTCTATTAATTCCCATCTTAGATTCAGCAGGGCCTGGCTCTGTTTATCTCTGATAACACACCATTATCCTGGACTGAACTACTCGGGGCCAACAATGGAACAGGACTAATACCTATGGATGAGGTCCATGCCTTTAGAAATCATGCCTGGAGCACGTCATCTCCACACTGGGCTTCAAACTATACATCCTACCACTCCTAGCTGGCCCTTTTTCTCAAGACTTGCCCAGACAAATATAGTAGATCCTGAGATATTACTGTCCTGGTCAATTCAATCTGAGAAAACATAAGTGTCTCTTTTACTTTATATATCTGGAAATGGAAACATGTAAATAATTTGGTGAAACTTAAGGAATAATATACCGATACTGCCATCAACACTAAAAAAAGGAAACAGAATCATAAAATGAAAATGTGACCTCTGTAAAGTCATTTTATAAATATCTTATAAGAAGGCCATGTTTTTCTTATAATTTAGTTTTCACATATATATTATTAACTGAAATTCAAATCAGATGGCAAATTATTTCTGAATTTTTAAATGAGAATTTATGCTTCACATTTCTTAAATGTTTACTTCTAGAATGTCTCTATCAATTGGAGTTCATTAAGATGAAGCAAAGCACTCTGGGAAACTCACTTAGAATTGTCTCCTACCTAAAAATACTGTGGAAGACAACAATTAACTTCTGGATACTATCAAATGGTTTGAAAAGCTGGAGTTGTTAAATCTCTGGATAAATAACAGAAAACGTATTTACCCTGATAGGCTTCTAACACTTTTTTCTAAAGTCTTATAATGTATGCACATACTGAATAAACCATACAGGAGCTATTTATGGTACATGCCTACAAAGACATAATAGGATCCATATGTATCTTTTTAAAAATATTTTTGCCAGAAACTTCAAATAAAATGAACAAGAGATGACCATAAAAACAACTAAATCTTTAATCTATTACCTTGCTTTAGTCAGTAAAATTATTTAAAACACATCGATGGTAGTCATAATATATGACCAATACAGGGTTTCAGCCTACTTGTCCTCTTTTCCTTGACAAAATGCATTATTACTTTAATACACTTCTAAGGGGAACAAAGATACAGTTGATGAAATTTTACAACGGACTTATTTGGAATAAGCTTTTTCAAGATATGCCATGGTATTAGAACTAATTCTCCTTAATCTCTTAAATCCACAGAAATATACAATGAAAATGATGTGATTTTAAGGCTCCATAAGGTATTAAATCAAAGACAGATACAGAATTTTAAAAAAGATTTTTCACATCAGATAAAATGGGAACAGTTTCCACTTAAACGACACTTACGAGACTCCTTCTTTACCTCTGCAACCAAATTTCTACTCAGCAGTGTTACTGAGTTAGATTCTGATGGCCTTTGCTGGGACCTGATCAAAAGGGAAAATGTGGTTTCATACGAACGTGAGTTTTATTACAGCTTAAATCAGGTTGAGGCATCGTGCCTTCAGAGCACTCTATTTTCTGGTTTTCCTGCTACGCTTCGCTGTAATTTCCCTTCCTTCACACCTCTTTCTCCTCACATGCCTTCAATAAGACATTCCTTAAAACTCTTCCTCTAGACTTCTTTCTCGCCCTCAATTCGCTGTCTCCTCACGTGTCCACTGTAAACTTCCCAAGAGCATATTCTTGGTTTTATCCAGCTTAGTTCCTGTCTTCTCCACATACAAGGACTGCAGGAATAATCCCTATGTCCCCATATCTCAAATTCCAAATCTTAGATGATGTCACAGAACAAAAATACACAAAAGCATCAACTCGCTTGTTAGAACAGTGCATTTTCTTAATTCATATAGGTTTATATTAGTTCTCATGTATTAGGTTCATAACAAGAGTACCGATACTTCAGAAAAATTCCTGAACCTACTCTAAAACTTAGTCCTAGTATTTCCTCCTTCTGTGATAAACGCTGAGATCTAGAACCTCCTGAGATAAATTTTAAGTTTAATTTACATCTTAAGTTCTAGCTTAAGTTCTTGGCTGACTTTTTCCACCAAAGCTACAGAAAACCAGAAAGAAACTACCAGAAACCCAGTTATACGCAGAATCTGGTATTAAAAATAAATTCATTCTTTTGGCCTCCTTCTTCCACTTTCCACACCCTGGCCTACTACAGAGAGGAAGCAGCATTGCTTGTATTCTATCTTTCCTATTCTATTGTTTATATTCTATTTTTTTACATTTACTCTACCCTAATATGTAGAAAGTAATTCTCTTTAGGATCAGGACCTTCCTGATGTTCTAAGAATTCTGGAATTTCAGTACAAAGCTTCTTTCAATGACTCCTTCTCACAAACCTCACTGAGCAATACAAGCAAAAATACACTTAAATTCTTGATCCAAAGAAGCAATAATAATAATAAATTTATTAGTTATACATGTTGCAAAGCAAATTACTCCCAATTTTATTGGCTTCAAACAACACGCAATTATTATCTTGCACCCTTTCTAAGGGTCAGGAATTTGCAAGTGGCTTAGCTAAGTATTTCTGGCTCAAAGTCTCTCGTGAGTTTTCAGTCTTCAACTGATTTCTTCTCCTTTCTTCAACCATTTCTACCTTTTTATCACAGAAATATTCCACATAACCTTATGTGGTTTATTAAATGTTTGTTAAACTGATGAATATTCTGTGCCTGTCTGTTCAATTCTCAGAAGAATCTATATTAGATTTTTTAAATGTCATCATGTTGAATCCTGTAACTCTCACTAATTCATTATGCAATTTCTCTTTGGAGGGCAGCAAAGGCATAGATATAAGAAGGTTGTTCTCAAGCATTTTTATTCCATAGTTCTTACAAAAAAACACATAAAGTTTACTGCCTGGAAGTCTTTTCAATTGTCTAGCAGGTTTCCTAGCTGATAACATAAACAGTGACATTATCATAAAAATGCTTACAAGAAAAATAGATAGCTGGACCAATAAAACAGAAGGCTTGGAAAACATTAAGGAATTATTCACACCATTGATTAAACTTTAGACATGAATTTGTACTAAAGATATAAACTCATATGGAGAAAACACACATACCAATGCTTACTAATGCTATTATTTCTGGTATATAAGATGACAATCATATTCAAAATTCTTTTTAAAAATATTGTTTAGAGGTGCCTAGGTGGTTAAGTCAATTGAGCATCTGACTTCGGCTCAGGTCATGATATCACAGTTCATGGGTTTTGAGACCCATGTCAGGCTCTGTGTTTATAGCTCAGAGCCTGGAGCCTGCTTCAGATTCTGTGTCTCCCTCTCTCTCTGCCCCTCTCCCCATGTTCTCTCTGTCTCTCTCTCTCTCTCTCTCAAAAATAAACATTTAAAAATAAATAAATAAATAATAAAGATATTGTTTAAAAAATCATCTTAACACACAAATTATTTTTACTGGCTTATTATCTGAAAGATCTATACAACTGAATAAACTATGAAATTTCTTCTAAATAATTAGTTTTGGTTTTTATGTAAAGATAATAAAAACATTTTCTTTGCTTCAACTAGAAACTTATGAAAAATGTTTTATCAATTACCATGCCCCCAGTCAAAAAAATATATTATGGCTGAATAAAACAGAACTGAGAAATATTTTAAAGGATTATCAATATTCCAGTTAAAGAAACCATTTAAATATGGACCAGTTAAAAGTACAGTCAATTCTTGTCATTCACAGTAGTTATGTTCTAAATGGTTACTGCAAACACTGAATTAGCAAATACTGAACCACTGTTTCTAGGGGAAATACTATATTAGGTCCCTGCAGGCATCTGGTCATATTTCCATCAACTGATCAATAAATACTTTGTTGCATGTCTGCTTCTGTTGAAAGACACCTTATTTAATATAAACTGTTGCTTCATTAACATTGAACTCACTATAACTCATGCCTGAGTGATCCTTATGTCTTCTAACACACCCTTACTCTAAGATTCTTTATAAGGCATATCACTGCCTTCATATGGGTGGGAATACTAGACAGCACATTAGCACTACACTTGGGGCCATTTTAAACAGTGAACTCACCAATAAATTGTACAAAATTGTGGAAAACGTGGCACAAAATGAGACTTGTTCACAGTGTGAGACTGAAACAATAAGGCAGTGTCCCCTTGTTTTACCTCAACTTAGAACATATGGATTGGGCAACTCAAACATTTTGCTGCTGTGTGCATGTAGGCAGCAGAAAAAGTATTAAAAGTATTGCTTTTGGGGTTACAAATAAATTTTAGCAAGTAGGTGAACTTGCAAATACAGAATCCGTGAATGATAAAAATTGAACTAGAATACATTTCAAGTGATGGCTTTGAAATTTAAAGACTATAATTTTTCTGACTCCTACAAACTGGGTTAATTTGATACATTCCTGAGCATGCCTCCTCCTATTTGAGCCTACCTTCACCTCACTGGCCATTGCCTATTTCTGCAAACTGCATGGCATGAAGGGGTTCAGGATGAGCTCTCTCAAAATGTGTCATTTCAGCATGTTAATTACTTTGAGCTGAAGACAATCAAGGCCCCAGAAAGAGCTTTTTACTCCCCAATCAAAAGACCCTAAGAATTTAGATAGAGGGGGCCAGAAGAGAGCTATCGGCAGATATAACCTCAAAGAGTATGGGCTAGGGGTAGAAAGCTGGGGAGAGCAGAGCAGGGCAGGGCCCGCTTGTTCAAATTCCTCTCTGTGTCCCACAGTCTCTGTAGGACATGACAAACATTTGTTTACCAAACATTTGCTCTTTCCATCTCTTTATGAATTGTCTCACTTCCCTTTGAAACCCCACGCTCCTACTCCCTTCGTCTTAGCTCAGGATGGTACATAAACCTCACTGTCTGACAGCCTTTGAGCCTCTCATGTCTTCATGGGGCTCCCCTTCAAATGAAAATAAATTTGCTTTTCTCCTCTTAATCTGTCTTGTTTCAATTTAATTAATAAACCATCAAAAAGAACTCAGAAAAGCAGAGGAAATTTTTTCCTCCCCTACACTAGTAAATCCATCTTGGCTTTCAGCATTATAGAACTATTTCACCTTCATATCTCTCATTTGGTTCTTCACATTTCCAGATCCAAACACCTCTTTCAAATAAATAGACTTTCCACTATTTTGATCAACCTTTTCCTAGATCATGCCTTATTCTTAACTATTATTCATTTTGTTTGTTTTATTTTCAAATCTTAGAATAAATCACGTATCTGATGACATCATTTCATCTCCCTATTAGCCCTTAATTCTTAAAAAAAAAAAAAAAGGCCACTACGTCTAACACCCAGTTAAAAATCCATTCTTTATGGACACCAAAAACTTCTTTCCTGCCAAATTGAATGGCTTTGGTTTATATCTCATTTAAACATGAAGCACTCACTCCACCCTTTGTAACTTTTTACCACTCCATGCATCATGCCTTTCTTGCTCAGTGTTTGACACTGCTGTGTGTTGTTGCTGCTTCCCTATCTTTGTAACTGTCTCCTCCTTTTCTTCTTTTCCTCTGTCTGTAAGGCATTCCTAAGAGTAAGGACCTTCAAATATTTTGACTACACTGAAATAAATTTATGGGCCAAAGATAGAGTCATTCTGCCTGGCATCCCACATCAGCAAACTGAATTTTTTTTCATGTTCCTAAAACACAGTATTTCCAGTCAGCCAATCCCCAAATCTAAGCTAACACTGGGCTCTATACTTACTTCCTTGTTCCTTGGTCTTTCCAAGTAACATTAGGTATACAATCCCAGGACAATCAGGTCCTTTTCTTACATTGTCTATAATGCACTAAAAACTAGCTCTACCCAAAATCCCCCAGGGAGAGGGCCCCACTGCTTGTGAGGCACTATACTTCCTCAACCCAAGGATTACTTTCTCTTAAATAAATTACATCAAACTTATTGCTAACTTGTTTTAGATTTATTCGACTACAACCCACAAGGTCCCTATTATAAGCTCTAAAGAGCAATTAATATGGGATCAAAGTATTTAAACACATGTAAGCACTGATTGTTTCTCAGATTTTAGGCTAGAGATTCCATAATATTTTCTTGGAAATTATTTCTATCGAGTGAATAACTCTGAGTTTAAAATTCAAAAGCATATTCAGAAAACCCTGGCACTTGGGAACCCACTCCTCTCTTTCAGTGGTGACCAAACATCAAAACAGAAAAAGAAAAAGAGAGCCAACAGAGAAAAACTGTGGCAAATCCATTAACTATTAATTGGTTAGGTTTATTCACGTTGATATTTTATACATTTTTCACATGAAAAGACTTAAGTTTCCAAATATGAATCACCTTAACCCTACCACGAATTACAATTTGCATCACTTTATAAGTGTGGGGCAGAAATTTTTTCCTTTCCCCCCTAGGTTCTCTCACTGGTCTAATGATTCAGTTGGCATAAGACCAATTAACAGGAGAAAAACATTTAATTCCATGTACACAGGAGCCCCACAAAAGTAGAAGACCCAGAGGCAGTCTGGCAACTGCTTATATGCCCTCCTGAGTAATGGAATGGTAAGGGGGGCTTCAAAGAGAAGGAAGGCAATTCACAAGAAGATAAGAAGTTCTGATGTTTGGTAATCTATGTTTCCCCTTCTATGCTGCTAAATATTTCAGATAAAAAAGTTACGCCTGATAATTTCTCTCTTTCAGGGCCAGGCCTCCTATTTAAATTATTTTAAGTGGGGAGGCAAACATTCTTCCTGAAACTGTTGGGATCCCACTGCCTTTGGCTCAAAATAATCCACAAGCCAAAGAGGCATATTTTGGGGTGGCATATTCTCCATAAAACATCCCATGATCTTACATTTTGATTACTAATGAAGTAAATTTATATTTATTTATGCCCTTAATTCTTTCTCAGAAGGTATACATGAAGTTAAATATCATCTGAAAAGAGGTTAAAAAGTGCCATTTATCCCATTTTAACAAAATATGGCTAAGAAAGTTATTTTTAAAGTAGAAGTATTATAACTGAATCTAGAAAACAGAGTTACTAAATCAGTTCCTATAAAAAGAGAATCATGTCTTTAATGGAAGAATGTGTATTTAGAAACATAAAATAAAACCTTAATTAGCCAAATTCTGGTCAAATTTGCTACTTATTTTTCTGGTTAAATGGGGGATGTTCTATTAGTGTCAAATCTTTTATTGCTTAAAGCTTTCTATCATCCATCTTAACTTGCAGCCGACAGTTCTATTGAAATTGTCTATCAATAAAAGTGAATAGGCTATGAGGGAGGCGGGCAGAGTGACTATGTCCTGATTTTCTTTAACTACAAGAACTTTGGAACATCTAATTTTGTGTGGATAAAGGCATGATTTTACTTATTTACTAATTCCTGCCTAAATGCCAGATACTTGAAGTGTACAGGTAGTTTTAAAACTATTACCTCAAAATTTGCCAACATGTAGTCCAATTTTTTTATACTCATAATAAAAATTTATTTTCAGTACTTGAGAACATTTTTTAAACATCAGTAGTGTATCAAAAAAAAAAAAAAAAGTATCCCTAGAGAGCTTCCTAATCATGTGGTTTGACATGACTATAGTTAGGCAATCCTTGACATCTTTGGTGTTCTGTGGGATTACACATGATTCAGATTGCTTTCCAGGGAGCAGTACACTACCACTAATTCAAACATGCTTTGAGAACAGGAAAGGGCTTTGATAAAATTTGAAAATGCCTTGTACTCAGAGACTCTGGGAACCAATCTAAATCATGAGTCCATCAACATTTCCAGTAATAAACTTGTGACATCATAAAGCACTGGTGTTAAAATAGACCATCTCTTGAAAACTTGAAATCTCACAGAATGTTTCTTGAAAGCTCATGTGTATGTTGGATTCTTTCTTCCCTTTCTTTGGCCCCCTAAGCAATTTGCAGAACTTAATACTGACTTCGTATTGAAGAAAATATTTCTAATAGCAAGACGGTACTCTTAACTGGATACTATTATCTTACAGAAAGCATTTGTTTCCCACCTTGCACTGGTAAATACAGGTTTAAATACAGAAAGAGTCATATGTTTTATCTCTACTCTTTCAGTGAGATTTTTCAAATTCACTTTTAGCTCACAAATTAGAGAATTTTTCTCTTAGAATATAAATAGTAAACAATTCATTAAAAGTGACCACTAAGTATCAGCATGTGGGGTAGCCTGAATATGTTTTATTATATTTAGTTTTACTTGGAAATAACTTTAGCCACCTTTTAGAGATGGCTTTCCATAAAAAAAAAAATTAGTGTCTAGACAAGTTTCTAGGACCAGTTCCAATGGAGACTTCATTCTTCATCTTGCCTTACACACCTACATCATCTGGACTCTGCATCAGATCATTTCTACTGCTCATTTTTAATAAGAACTACCTCTTCTTCCTTTGCCTATCTCTTAACTCCTTAGGAAATACACGGGCTTTGGCCTCTCATATCTTAGGTCCCACCAATCGCTCTACCGAGAAATGGTTTCTACTATAAATAGAAATTTAATTTTTATTTTTGTATGTTTATAGCTTTGCATAAAATTTTTTTGATATTTTGGCCCACTACTCTCTCAGCACACCTTGATATCTAGTTTAATTAAGCCTTAGATTGATTAATATTTGGCCAAACTTTAATTTTTCTTGAGAATAGTTTCCCAATATGTTATGTGTTTGAGGTTTGGACAAGAAGCCTAAAATTGAGAAAGTCCTCTTATCTAAGTATCTTATACTGAGTTTAACAGGAAGCAGAGCCTAAATCTTAGACTCATATGCTACTACTTTATAAAGAAGTGCAATCCCAGGCAACAGGAGGGCCAGACAAAGGGAGTGAAAGAAGACAGGAGCAAGAGATAATGTGAGGATGCTTCATCAAACTGGCCATGGCTAAATGTGCCTCTAATCATACAGGATTATCTTCTGAGCCACATATACTTCACATTAGGTCATTCCATCTATGGAGGACAAAAGGAAAATTTTTATCTACTGCTTCCCTCTTGCACAGGTCAAAAGTTTCTGTGATGGACTGTTAAATCTCTCACACTTCTGTATTTTGTTTGCATGAATGCTAAGCAGCCTATACTTTGGAGTCAACAAAGAAGCCCTTTGGCAAGGGAAAAGTGTTATATATCTGGGGCGCAAGGTGAGGGGTGTCAAGTTGCACCTGAGGAAAGTCTATTGGCACCTAGGCAGAGCTGGCAGACTCAGTAATAGTTGAAACAAAAGAGACTGAGCTAACCTGCAGTCATACGTGAGAGGCAGCTGATAAAATGTGGAACATACAGTATGTTCTTTGGGAGACCAAGTTTTTAACCACACAGAGATATGAGATCTGTGATGAGATCTATGTTGTAACTATTTAGTTCTGCTATGTTCAGAACAAGAGGAAGAAAGAGGGGAGGGTGGAGGAAGGAGAAAAAGAGAAAGAGGGAGAGAGAGAGACAGAGTTTACTCTCATTTCCTAACCTACCCTCTCATCTCTTCTAATTCTATTCACAGAGGTAATTATCCACTGTCAGTGATGTGGCATATTCTACTAAAGGCTGATTTTTACTCTTTCCCAGACAGATTTCATGCACACTTTCTCACACAGATACACACATATTTTTCACAGATATGGAATTATGGTGTGTGTATGTATATATATGTATATATTAGTCAGTATCTTGCTGTTTTCTCCTTAGACATTTATTTTAACTCTTTCACTATTGTTTGAATTAACCCTAGGAGGAGGGATAGAGAAAGAGCCAACTAAATATTCGATAGCTCCCTAAGGGATTCTCTAGGTAAGGGTCAGAGGCTTCCCTTTCTCTGCCCAGGTCATTGTTTACCAAGATGCTTTGCCTCTGCATCAGAATGAACTCCAACCTTCGGAGTTTCTACAAGGATCTTACAGCATTATGGGCATGTCCCAAATTCAAAAGCCACTGCCTGTCCACTGCTGTAGGTACTTTACAGACCAGTGCTAGAGTCTCAGTTTCGTTGAGTTGAGTGGGCAGAATGTGTGGGGAAGACAGTACTTTCAATGGAAAGGATGTGTGACTGAAAATCGGGAATATGAAGCCTTATGGAGGCATAAGAATCTCAACAGGCATGATAGTGAAGATACAGAATCTACATACTTGAACTATCAGTTTCTCGGCTCCAGCAGAGGTATCAAGAATAGATAGTATAACAACTTTTGTTTTGTCCAAAGAATTTATTTTTACCATCTGTTCAAATTATCTACTGCTGCAAAACAAATTCCCTAAACTTACTAGCATAAACAGCAACCATTTTATTTTGCTTACATATTTTGTAGGTCAGGAATTTGGACCGTGTGCAGTGCAGATGGCTTGCATCTAGTCCGAGTGTCTGAAGCCTTGGCTGGTAAAACACGAAGGAATGAAGGCCACTCAAGGAGGTGGGGTCTAGCATCTGGAAGCTTCTTCTCTCATAAAGCCTGACATCAGAACTGGAAAATGTAAAAGTTAAGCTCAGCTAGGACTGCCAGGGCTACATGTGGCTTCTCAGGGTGACTTGGGAATCTCAGAATGAGCCAGGGCTCCCAGAGAGAGAATCTGAGAGGAAGAATGAGTGCTCCAAGACACAAAGGCAGAAGCTGTCGGGCTTCTTCTGACCTGGTCTGGGAATTCAGGCAGTGTCACTTTTGGTGCATTCCACTGGTTACAAACGACTAAGACCAGTCCAGACTTCAGGGAGCAGAATTAGACCCCTATCACTGAGGAGGGAATGGCAAAGTCGCATTGTTCAAAAACATGTGCGATGGGAGATTTTGTTGAGGCCATACTGGAAAATACAATCTACCGATATCGTTCCATAATATTTCACTCTTAGTAAACACAGGAAATTATCAGCAAACTCAAAGATCAAGAAATTAAAATGATTTCCTTATAGCTACACAAAGCTCAGGATTTGGAGAACATAACTAACAACTAACATATACTATAGCTGTGATACTGCCACCTACATCAAATTATGAAAAACAATTTTTTTCATTAAACGCTGTGGAAGAGTAAGGTTATTTACTGACCAATACACTTGACCTAGTGATGTCATTTCATGAGTTCTTTCTGTAACTGTTATTAACTTTTTGGAAACTTGAGCAAGTTTCTTACGATCTTGGGGCTTCAGTAGCTGCATTTAATAATCAAAATATATGCACAAATCCCAAGGTGCACTAAGAGCAAATGTTGCATTGTTAAAGCTTTTTTAAATGTCAGCCTAGTAATGGCTGTATGGTGATTACAATAATGATGGGGATAGTGGTTCGTGGCATGAAAGTGATTGTAACATTTCTCTTCGAAATTGATTTTTGGGCTTCTCGGTTTTCCCTCCATGTTATCAAAGGTTCCAACAAATTCTCAAGCAGCTTCTGAGACTCAACCTAAATTTTCACACACAAAATAATTATTTTATATGTCAAAAGGAAAATAAACAGAGCAAGAATAAAAGAATAACGATTTTTAAGAAATTTGGTTAATATATTCTGCATTATTTCCTGGGGACGGTTAACTGTCCAATGTTTACCAGAGGCCATATAAGTTCAGAAAAACATTTGTTGAAAAACCAAAAATTATTAGTGAGGATGTCTCAATTTTAAAGCAGTTGTTACTTATTCATTTATATCTATTTCTTCCTACAATCAAGAGGATTAAAAACAGTGAAGATCACAATATATTACACTATTTTACATGTAAGGACTAGGAAATTCTAAATTTCATAAAAAATTCACTGGAATATGTAAAGAAGCCAAACCTGATCCCCAGAGATGCTTCCTATTTTTCAGAGGCAAAATTATTTAGCAAGTGTTGCTGGCATTTCATTCAAAAATTACCTTACGAGACTAGTGAAAGAACCAATGGAACCTAACCTTAATAGTTGCAAATACAGGATTTATCATTTCAATTTAAATTAAATACATAACCCCCCTCACTATTCCCAATTTGCTAATAACCATATTAACAACAACAAATGCAAAAACTACCAATTTAATCACAATGATTTTTGTTTAAGTACATGTGTATAAACATCATCTGTAGTCCATGACCATGTTACTCTCTCATATTTACATAAGATTCTGGAACAATTAATAATATAAGGGTTATTGGGACGCAAGCCAATACTATAAGAATTTTAAGCATCTTACTTACAGGGAAAGATCACGGATTCATAAAATTTAACACTACTATATGGTCCCTTAGAATTTTATGGCATCATTCTACACAGAAACCTAAAAGCTTTCAATTACATAATCTCATTTCACCCCGAAATATTCCTTGGGTTGAGAAAAATCCAGAATATCTCCTGCATTTAACGCAGGAGAGGTGCAAGACACAAAGAAAATGAATGGCCCATTGGCAATGGATCTCAGCATAAAGGAAAGGCTAGAACCTTTCCTTAGATTCAGTGTGGAATCTGCTGCTTTCTGTTTTGACAACGAATCTAACCTCTGGAAGTCCTGAGTCTTTCTTCCTCTTAATTCTAAGTTGGAAGTAATGTGTAGCTCTAGTGTCCAAGGTATCCCTATAGCTCCACTCCAAATTGAGAGCCTAAAAGGACACTCAATAAATACTTGAATATACGAATGTATGAATTAAAATGAGTAAGTACACGAAAACACTGAAACAAAAATTCAGCATGATTAGTTTTCAGGACTTTCCTATGTCCTTAGCCTTTATAAGTATAAAAGGATTACTATAAAAACTTTCATCATGATAGAAAAAGCTATATTAGTACTAACGACATTTTAAAAAAAACTAAGTAGCCATTAAAATTAGGACATTCAATAATTATTTCAAAGTAAATGGAAGAGAAACTATCAGTTACATTTAAGAATCATACACACACACACACGCACACAAAATGGCTAACAGTCTTGGGAATTAAAAATCCCAGAATGTGCAATATTTATGTTATGCCAAAATCCTGATGCAAAGTTTGTGTGGTAGAGCTTCTAATTAGAAGCTTAAATTATAGAATATATTTGGAGGACTGACAGAGATGTTCCTTTTTAAAGGGCAGAATATGTTTTGACTAAATGAATCACTGAAAACCATGTTTTAAAAAACATTCCTAAAACTTCGTAAGTTCAACTGTTAGACAACAATTGCTAAGTACATTGGCTATTATGACCTTTCCTGTAGCTCATTAAAATATCCTGAATTCATCTGAATGGTTAGTTGTCTCTTTAAAAATCACATAACCTACTTTAGTTGAAAATGTAAAGAATTTTTCACAAAGCTGTTAAGAATTTGAATCGCTATTAAAATATCCTTGAAAGGGAAGAGCCAACATGGCGGAGGAGTAGGGGGACCCGGTATTCCCCACGTCTTTCAAAAGGAGAAGGACCCAAACCAACGGCCTCTCAACCTCAAGAGTCTGGGAGGAAAGGTGTTGGAGTCTACAAGGAATAGAACGCGAAACCCAGAAAGCGCCCAGGAAGAGTGAGTGCAATCTGGGGGAGATAAAAAGAACTGCGGGGGTACCAAGCTGAGGGGAGGGGAGCCTTCTGTGGAAAGACAAAGGGAAGAGAAATCTGGGAAAAGTACAGAGCGCACCTCATCCAATCGAGAGAAAAACGGGAGAGGGAGAGACCACCATCCTGTCCCCAACCACAGGGCGTTTGAAGAGAAGTTCCATGGCTCAGGGCAGAGCTCTCCTTGCGCCGGCACCAGCAGCGGCGGCCCAGTCAGCCCACGTCATGCAGAGGCACGGAGCTGCATCTGGATCGCCTCTACCCCAGGGACACGGGGTGTAGCAGGCGAAGAGAGTCAAAAACGCAGACGAACGTGGGGCGCGCCACCGCCCAACAAACCGCACTATGCCTGCGTCCAGGGCAGAGCGAGGATGGAAACGAAGGGGCGATTTGAGACTCTGGGACCAGGAAGAAGGGACTGGGGGGACACCATTGTGGTCAGAAAGCCCACAAAAACCAGCTACAGGAATCCATCCAAGAGGCAGTGGAGGCGGGACCCGCCTACACCGAACCAGCCCCTCCTCAGAGGAGAGACGCCTTTCTGAGGGAGCAACAGATGCAGAGATCAGACTACTGCCTGGAGAAATTCCAGGTCATTCCTCTTTTTGAAATATATGCTCCCCTTTCTCCTTCTTACCGTGTCCACCCCTGAGCTGGTCTTCTGGGGTATTGGCTAGCTTAAACAGAAATTTAACTACACTCTCTCAATGCACGTTCTACACCTCCTTCTGTACTTTCCTATCTCTGTATCTGGAATAACCAGGCCACATAGTTCATCTGAGTAACATCTATCTTCATTTCTTTTTCCTCATATTCTTCCTTATTCTGATTTCTTTCTTTCTGGATTAAGCCCTTCAGTATCTCTACCTGGTCAAAGATCATTTTCTTCTTCCCCCTGTACCTGCCATTACTCTCTCTGTATATGCTCTGCCATCAGCACAGTGCACACCCTGTGTCCTTAACGTGTAGCTGGTACTTCAGGTAGCATGCCCTCAGAGTATCGTTTGTTATTCTTTTTTCTGTTGTGTCTTGCTTGTCTGTATCATTTGTCGGTACCTTTGAGTGTTTCTGTTTTCTGTTTGTCTGTCCGTCTGTTTTCCTTTGCAGGATGACTTCAGGAAACAAACCAAAACACATCTAGCCAAAATGACGAAACGGAAGAATTCTCCTCAAAAGAAACTACAGGAAGTAGTGGCAGCTCAAGAATTGATGAAAACAGATATAAGCAATATAACAGAATATGAATATAGAATGATAAACATAAAACTGATTGCTGGGCTTATTAAAAGCATAGAAGAATGCAGGGGGACCCTCGCTGCAGAGATCAAGGACCTTAAAAACAGTCAGGAGAAATTAAAAAATGCTTTAAATGAGGTGCAAAATAAATTGGAAGCAGCCACAGAACGGATTGAAGAGGCAGAAGAGAGAACAGGTGAATTAGAAGATAAAATTATGGAACGGGAGGAAGCAGAGAAACAGGAACAGGAAAGGAAAATTCAAGAACTGAGTGATGCATTCAAACAGAACAATATCCATATCATAGGAATTCCAGAGGAAGGAGAGAGAGAAAGGAGTTGAAGGGGCACTTGAACAAATCATTGCTGAGAACTTCCCCAATGTGAGGAAGGGAACAGGAATGGAAATCCAAGAGGCACAGAGAACTCCCCTCAGATGTAACTTGAATACATCTTCTGCATGACACATCACAGTGAAACTGGCAAAATACAAGGATAGAGAGAGAATTTTGAAAGAACTTAGGAAAAAACAGGCTTTAACATACAAAGCTAGACACATAAGGGTTGTAGCAGACTTATCTACAGAAACTTGGCAAGCCAGAAAAGAATGGAAGGATATCTTCAATGTGATGAATAGGAATGATATGCAACCAAGAATACTTTATCTAGACAGCCTGTCATTCAGAATGGATGGAGAGATAAAGATACTCCCAAACAAAAACTGAGGGAATTCATCACAAATAAACTGGCCTTATAAGAGATCCTGAGGGGGACTCTATGAAGAAAAGGTTGCAAAGAACACAAACTACCAGAGACATTCTTACAAGCATGAAACCTACAGATGACACAGAGACTCTAAACCCATATTTTTCAATATTAACACTAAATGTAAATGGACTAAATGCTCCAATCAAAAGACATAGGGTAACAGAATGGATTAAAAAACAAGACCCATCTATTTGCTGTCTTCAGGAGACTCATTTTAGACCTGAGGACACTTTCAGATTGAAAAGTGAGAGGATGGAGAACTATCTACCACGCTACTGGGAGTCAGAAGAAAGCTGGAGTAGCCACAATTATATCAGACAAACTAGACTTTAAAGCAAACGATGTAATAAGAGATGAAGAAGGGCATTATATAATAATCACAGGGACCATCCAGTAGGAAAAACTAACAATTATAAATATCTATGCATCGAATTCGGGGGCACCTAAATTTGTAAACAATTAATTACAAACATAAGCAACCTTATCGATAAAATGTCCTAATTGTAGGGGACCTTAACACTCCACTCTCAGCATTGGATAGAGAAATAGAAAATCACTAAACAGAAAATCACTACAGAAACAATGGCCCTGAACAACACATTGGAACAGATGGGCCTAACTGACATCTTCAGGGCCCTTCATCCAGAAGCTAAGGAATTTACATTCTTCTCAACTGCACACGGTACATTTTCCAAGATAGACCATATTTTGGGGCATAAGGAAAACCTTAATAACTATAAAAGAATTGAGATCATACCGTGCACAATTTCAGACCACAATGCTTTGAAACTTGAAATCAACCACAGGAAAAAGTCTGGAAAATCCCCAAAAACATGGAGGCTAAAGAATAACCTACTAAAAAACGAATGGGTTAAGCAAGCAAGCAGAGAAGAAATTAAAAAATACATGGAAACAAATGAAAATGAAAATACAACAATCTAAACGCTTTGGGATTTGGCAAAGGCAGTCCTGAGAAGGAAATATATTGCAATCCAGGCCCATCTCAAGAAACAAGTAAAATCACTAACACAAATTCTAACAGCATGCCTAAAGGAACTAGAAGCAGAACAGCTAAGACAACCCAAGCCCAGCAGAAAGAGAGAAATAACAAAAATCAGGGCAGAAATTAATAACATGGAAACCGAAAAAGTAGTGGAACAGATCAATGAAACAAAGAGCTGGTTCTTTGAAAAAATAAACAAAACTGATAAACCTCTAGCCAGGCTTTTCAAAAAGAAAAGAGAGTGGACCCAAATAGATAAAATCACAAACGAAATACAACCAATCGCTCAGAAATACAAGCAATTGTCAGAGAGTACTATGAAAAATTATATGCCACCAAAATGGACAACCTGGAAGAAATGGACAAATTTCTAAACAGCCACACAATACCAAAACTCAAATGGGAAGAAATAGAAAATTTGAACAGACCCATAACTAGTGAAGAAATTGAATCAGTTATCAAAAATCTTCCAACAAATAGAAGTCCTGGACCAGATGGTTTCCCTGCAGAATTTTACCAGACATTTAAAACAGAGTTAATACCTATCCTCCTCAAGATGTTCCAAAAAACTGAAACAGAAGGAAAACCCCCAGTCTCATTTTATGAAGCCAGCATCACTCTGATTCCCAAACCAGATAAAGACCCAGCAAAAAAGGAAAATTACAGGCCAATATCCCTCATGAATATGGAAGTAAAATTCTCAAGATACTAGCAAATTGAATCCAACAGCATATAAAAAGAATTATTCACCATGATCAAATAGGATTCATCCCTGAGTTGCAGGACTGGTTCAATATTTGCAAATTAACCAACGTGACACATCACATTAACAAAAGAAAAGATAAGAACCATATGATCCTGTCAATTGATGCTGAGAGAGCATTTGACAAAATACAGCACCCTTTCCTAATAAAAACCCTCAAGAAAGTCGGGATAGAAGGAACATACTTAAACATCATAAAAGCCATTTATGAAAAGCCCACAGCTAATATCATCCTCAATGGGGAAAAACCGAGAGCCTTCCCCCTGAGATCAGGAACACGACAGGGATGCCCACTCTCACCACTGCTATTTAACATAGTGTTGGAGGTCCTAGCATCAGTAATCGGACAACAAAACAAAATAAAAGGCATCAAAATTGGCAAGGATGAAGTCAAACTTTCACTTTTCGCAGATGACATGATACTTTACATGGAAAACCCGACAGAATCCAACAAAAGCCTACTAGAACTGATCCATGAATTCGGCAAAGTTGCAGGACACAAAATCAATGTACAGAAATCAGTGGCTTTTCTATACGCCAACAATGAAGCAGCAGAAAGAGAAATAAAGAAGCTAATCCCCTTCACAATTGCACCAAAAAACCATCAAATACCTAGGAATAAACCTAACCAAAGATGTGAAAGACCTCTACACTGAAAACTATAAAAAACTTATGAAGGAAATTGAGGAAGACACAGGGAAATGGAAAAACATCCCATGCTCATGGATTGGAAGAATAAATATCATTAAAATGGCAATACTACCCAAAGCAATCTACACATTCAATGCAATCCCAATCAAAATTGCACCAGCATTCTTCTCAAAGTTAGAGCAAACAATCCCAAAATTTGTATGGAACCACAAAAGACCCCAAATAGCCAAAGTAATACTGAAGAATAAAACCAAGGTGGGAAGCATCACAATCCCAGACTTTAACCTCTACTACAAAGTGGTAATTATCAAGACAGTATGGTATTGGCACAAAAACAGACACATAGACCAATGGAATAGAATAGAAAACTCAGAAATGGATCCGTAAGTATATGGCCAACTAATCTTTGACAAAGCGGGAAAGAGTACCCAATGGAAAAAAGACAACCTCTTTATAAATGGTGCTGGGAGAACTGGACAGCAACATGCAGAAAAATGAAACCAGACCACTTCCTTACACCACTCACAAAAATAAACTCTAAATGGATGAAAGACCTGAATGTGAGACAGGAAACCATCAAAGTCCTAGATGAAAAAGCATGAAAAAAACCTCTTTGACCTAAGCCTCACCAATTTCTTACTCGACGCATCTCCAAAAGTAAGGGAGTTAAAAGCAAAAATGAACTACTGGGACCTCATCAAGATAAAAAGCTTCTGCACTGCAAAGAAAACAACCAAGAAAACTAATGGGCAACCACTGGAATGGGAAAAGATAATTGCAAATGACACTAGTATCTAAAATCTATAAAGAACTGACCAATCTCCACACCCGAAAAACGAAAAATCCAGTGAAGAAATGGGCGGAAGATATGAATAGACACTTCTCCAAAGAAGACACCCAGATGGCTAACAGACACATTAAACGATGCTCAATGTCATTCAGCATCAGGGAAATACAAATCAAAACCACACTGAGATACCACCTCACACCAGTCAGAGTGGCTAAAATGAACAAATCAGGAAACTAGATGCTGGAGAGGATGTGGAGAAACAGGCACCCTCTTGCACTGTTGGTAAGAATGCAAACTGGTGCAGCCACTCTGGAGAACTGTGTGGAGGTTCTTCAAAAAAATGGAAATAGAACTACCCTAGGGCCCAGCAATAGCACTGCTAGGAATCTACCCAAGAGA
The DNA here is from genome assembly GCA_030068075.1 of Paguma larvata. NCBI lineage: Eukaryota > Metazoa > Chordata > Mammalia > Carnivora > Viverridae > Paguma > Paguma larvata. The sequence goes on along the minus strand of CM057823.1, from coordinate 61,194,992 downwards.
TACAGGAATGCTGATGCATAGGGGCACGTGTATCCCAATGTTCATAGCAGCACTTTCGACAATAGCCAAATCATGGAAAGAGACTAAGTGTCCATCAACTGATGAATGGATAAAGAAGACGTGGTATATATATATATACAATGGAATACTATGCAGCAATAAGAAAGAATGAAATCTGGCCATGTGTGGCAACATGGATGGAACTGGAGGGTATTATGCTGAGTGAAATAAGTCAGGCAGAGAAAGACAGATATCATATGTTTCCACGCACAGGTGGAATTAACAGACTTAACAGAAAACCAGGGGGGAGAGGAATTGGGGAAGAAAAAAAGACACAGATAGGGCGGGAGACAAAACATAAGAGACTCTTAAATACTAAGAAAAAACCGAGGGTTGAGGGTGTATGGGAGGGGCAAGTGTGGGTGATGGGCACTGAGAAGGGCATGGTTTGGGATGAGCACTGGGTGTTATATGGAAACCAATTTGACAATTAAAAGAATTTTTTAAACAAATAAAAAATAAACAAAATAAAATATCTTTGAATATGATATGGCACTAAAATCAGGTAAATGCCAGTTCCACAATGTATTTATTAAGAAATAAATATTGCCCATGAAATGTAAATTACTATCAATTAAAACATTTCCTCTCCTGTGATGTCTTTTACTGAATGAGAATCATCACTGTATTTGGGTTGTTTAATAAAGATCTCATTAAAAAAATATTTTGGAAAAGAAACAAAGGAATGCGTCTAATACCATTTGCTTGAACTAAAGTTTTAAAAATGCAACTGGCTCCCACTTTTGAACATAATTTCAAAAGCACGGTAAAAATGAATTCATTCAGAGTCTCAAAGTATTTTACAAGCAATGAGTAGCAAACGTTGAGACTACTCTCCTATTACAGAAAATCTACTATAACAAGGACTACACATATTTTTCTAGGTATACTCATTAATTCTATCCTCATAAATGTTTATCTTTTTGGGAATCTCATGAGCAATATCTCAATCAATACTTATCCATTTACTTATTCAACAAATAATAATGAAGTACCATAGGAAAAGTTTCATATGCAACCTTTGAGAGGATACCTAAATGAAGAATATATGGATTCTGCCATCAAGAAACTGAAGGACAAATGGGGAAACAGGACATGTAACTAATATAAAGCAGCAAGTAGTGAAACATACAGGCGAAGTAGGGATTTTTATTAAGAAATGCTTGGGGCGCCTGGGTGGCTCAGTCGGTTGAGTGTCCAACTTCGGCTCAGGTCATGATCTCCCAGTCCATGAGTTCAAGCCCCGCGTCGGGCTCTGTGCTGACAGCTCAGAGCCTGGAGCCTGCTTCGGATTCTGTATCTCTCTCTCTCTCTCTCTCTCTCTCTCTCTCTGCCCCTCCCCCACTCATGCTCTGTCTCTCTCTGTCTCAAAAATAAACATTAAAAAAATTTTATTAAGAAATGCTTGAATTACTCGAAATCACTGGAAAGAAGGATGGCTTTAGCTGTACCTTTAAAATATGGATTTGATATTGGTTGTACAGATATGAGGAGAAAGACATTCAGAGGCACTGCTTCAGGGAGGAACAAAAGGACTCCAAGAAAGGAAAACATGTGGTATGTATGTAAAATTAAAGCAACTTAGTGGGATGAGAGGGAAAGTTTGCAAAGAGAATAGCAAAATTACAGAAGGAATGTCTAGGCGCCCCATTACTGAGGGTCCAACAATGTATGTTGGGCTTTATTTTATAGGTATTGGAGATCTCTTGAAATTTTGCTGGTAAGGGAATGACACACAGGCTACATTTCAGATGTTTCTCATAACGATGCCTAAGAACTAAATAGGGAAGGAAGGGCAAGGCGTCAGGAAGAACAGTAAAAAAAACCAGCTTGGAACTGACCGAGGCAATTAGGTCCTGACCTAGCACATAATCACTTGGAATCAAATTGGAAACGAGTGATGGGAATTCATGGATGGGAGTCATAAATCTGGAGCTCGAGAGAGAGGGAAGATCCAAGATGATCTTGGGGAGAGTCATAAGCATAGTAATAAGCATTTCCAGGGAGAGAACAGTAATGGAGAGAACATGGCACTTAACAGAAGGGGGAGAGCCGCCTACAAAAAATAGAAGCCAAATATTTTTAAAGGTAAATAGGCAAAGGAACAATTACATCTTACAGATCTTCATCTGGTATCAGATTTTAGAATCTCTCTCTCACAAATCCAAGAGAGAAGATACTCGAAACGTGGGAAACATGAGAGAGAAACCCTGAAAGTGCATAGCTCAAATAGTTTCGGTGTTATTTGGATCTCTTCGTGTAAACTGGGAAATACATCTGGAGGGAAAATGGTAACTCAGTATTCCACCACAAGATTTCTTAATTAACAAAACTAACATCACGTACATTACATTAATAAATGATATTTATATTGTGAAGTTGTTTCTCATTCCAGGGTCACCCCAGGTTGATTAAATAAATAATTCAGTCATGAATCATAAATCATGATAAATTAGAATTTGGTTAATTACTTAATAACCCATAGTATTATCTGTGACAACTAGAGCAGTTTAAACTTTTAAAAATTACTAGAATCTAGAGAAATAGGATGATAAAGCATTTTAACAACACTGACCACAACAAAGAAAAGGAGGAAATACAATGTAAAAGAGCAATGAAGAAGAGGAAGAATCAAGGCTTTCAAATCCACCAACCAGTAGTATCTGAATAATTGAGTTAATTCATAATATCCTACTTGTGTTACTTTGCTCTGTTTCTAATTTGGGAGACGAGCACTGAAAAGACTTGAAAGATGTCATTTCTTAGTAACATTTAATAGACCCACAACAAAGATCAAGAAATATAATACAATGAACAATTATTATGAGCATCATTATTTAATATAAATAAATGGTCAACAGTATAGTAATCATTACATAAAAGTAAATATTTAATATAAACTTTGTATCCTTTTGTCTGAGTTATTCATTCGTGAACTGTATTTCCCTAGCAAAATCTATTTGAATTTGCTCGTTGCTTAACACTGATCAAATGCCATTTCTTTCTATAGTTCTAAGGTATAATACCATTTCAAACAGCACATATAATTATATTTACTCAATTCAAACTCACGACATTTTGTTTCCATTTTATGAGATGGTCAATAGAAAAAAGATACAGGGTAAGCCATGAGACTGAGAACATTTGAGGATGTTTGTATGTTGTGAAATACAACGTTTGCCCTGGCAGCTTTTCTTTCTTGGCCCTTCTCCTGGTCAAATCCTGCACAACCCCACAAATGCCAAATTTTAGCTTCAGAACAAAGAGAAATTCACATGAAAACAATGATCACTTTTGATCTTTAAATTGTTATTTTACACAGTGTGTAAACGGATGTGGTTTTGCACACTACCTATCAAGACAATGGTAAAGGTAAATTACTTCATGCGGTAGAGATAAAACAAAACCTTTATCGCTGCCTCCTTTATAATTCACAGTGATTTTGAAAAATTCAAGACTTGGCTTAAATGAACGCCCGTCTGCATTGCTTTACTAACCCTTCCAGCAAAACTCTCCACATAGACAACACACCATAGCTGTATACTGACAAATATAATCTTAATGGGACAGAAATAAAACTAGAAATAAAAAGGATCCATTTCAAAACTGACTAAATAATGAATTAATAATTTGAGGAAGGCTAAGGAAGAAACATAAAAAAATAATTAAATAATTTTATTCCAAAATGGCACAAAGCACTAATGGCTTTATTTTTTAATGATTTTGATTGTTTAAAAAATCAATAGTTTTCATCTTAGATAAACCATCACAAAATAAATGGCTTGGGGAAGAAATACTCAAATTATTCTAGCAAATATAATGATTACTACAGCTCAGATGGATTTGAACTTTTTTTTTTAAATCTGCCTATAGATTGAGGCAAAAAAAAAAATCCTAGAAGAGATGATTAGCCTCTAACTTAAGCAATGCAATGAAAAGGAGAATTTAATGTATAGTAAGTATGATTTAAGCCAGTGTCATTATGATATATTGGCTTACAAATTTTTGGTTCTTCATCAACTGCTTAGAAAAGACAGAATCAATTTTTTTAAATTAATAACTACATACCTCTTCAAAAAAGAAAAAAATAGAAATATCACTAGGGTAATAATCCCAGGAAAAGGGAACAGACACACCCAGCAATAACCTTCAGCCAGAAAGCACTGGGAAGCTTCCTCCCAGCTTAGCTTCATCTTGAAGCCACCTTACACCGCATGTCCGTGTGTAAGCTCAGCACCAGCATCAGTATTGAAAAGCAGTTTCAGTTCATGTGGCCATGCCTCCAAGTGCTATTTGAGAGGCCAAACACCTGAGAAAGGCCAATACTGTCAAAAAGAATCAACAGATTTTACACATTAAAAAACTTAGGGGCACCTGGGTGGCTCAGTCACTTAAGAGTCCAATTCTTGATTTCAGTTCAGGTCATAATCTCAGTTTGTGCATTCGAGCACCATGCAGAGCCTGCTTGGAATTCTCTGTCTCCCTCTTTCTGCCACTCCCCCACTCTCTATCTCTCTCTCTCAAAAATAAACAAACAGGTAAAGAAAAACTTAGACAAAAGAATGAATAAATTAATCAATATAAATTTATTAAAACAAATAAGCTAATATCCTCAGAGAAAGGAGGGGGATGTCATTTACATAAAATAAACACAGAAAATACTCAACAAGAATTTAATAGCAATAATAATAATTATAAATTAAAAAAATATTAGTTATAATATAAATTCAACAAATGATTAAAGAAGGAAATGGGAAATTCAGAAGTTTCCAAAATCTATCTCTTAGTAGTTTCAAAGAGGGAAAAAAAGAGTGAACCTAAGTGAGAATGTAAGTTAATCTGTATTTGAAGGAATAATGCCTGAGAACTTTCCAGAGTTGGGAGAAAGGGAAAAGTGAGGGGACAGTCCTCAAAATGAAAGACCCACTGTATAATGAAAAAGATTAAAATCCTAAGGTTCCATAATGTGGTCCAAATGAAACTTGAAAACAAGGATAAAAAAAATCTAAAAGCATTCAAATAAAAATGATAGATTATTCCAAACTGAAGAAAGTATACTACTTCTATCTTATGGTTTGCGAACGAAACAACATCTTTAAAATGCCATGAGAAAGAACTAAAATCTAGGAATCTTTAATAGGCCAACTTTCCTTCAAGATGGATGGGCTCAATAAAGGTATTTTTCAGACATTTGAGAACTTAGAAAGTGAACCACACGGAAAACCTTTTCTAAGGTGAAACTATTTTTAAATAGTTTTAAAATACACTATTTTCTAAGTAAAACTACTCTACCAAGAAGAAAAAATTCTAGAAGGAAATAGTAAAATGCAAAAAAGAAAAAAAAGAAAAAGTAAAGCAACCGAATTAATAAAATCTACTGTAATATTTAAATAGGTACCATTACCAAAAAAAAGTTTTGTTTTTTAGTGAATAGGTTAATTTTTTATTGAATAGGTTAATTTTATTTTTTTTCAAAAAATGTTTTTAATAAGTTGGAACTAATATCCCAGAAAATAGAAAGCAGTGGTGGATTACAACAAAAATACAGCCTATTTAGTATATCCGGTATACAGATTTCAGGGGGAAGTGAGGAATATTGGTTAAACCTAGACTTGATTTTAAAAGATACAAGATTAATGTCATATTAAAAACGTTAAGTACATTCTTCAGCATTCATTTCCAAGAAATGAAAATGTATGTTCCCACAAACATCTGTCCACAAATATTTATAGCAGCTTTTTTGTGGGTAAAAGACCAAAACTGGAAATAACCCAATGTCCTTCAAAGGGTGAATGGATAAGCCAAATCTGGCACATCCACACAAGAGACTACTACTCAGCATTAAAAAGAAACAAACTACAGAATCGCAGAACATCTGGGTGCAGAATGAAAATAAAATAATCTGCAAAGTTACACACCAGATAATTCCATTTATATAACATTCTTGTAATAATACAATTGTAGAGATGCAGATGAGACAAACCAGGGGTAGGTTGGAAGGTAATGTACCCTAAAGGGGTAGTATGAATGGGTTCCTCTGTAGATAGAGCAGTTCTGTATATTGATTGGTGTTGATTACACAAATTTGTACATGTGAAAAATGTCACAGAAATATACATGCACATACAAAAAATGAATCATGCAAAAACTGGTGACATGTACCTAATTACATACATATTAATGCCAGTTTGGAGTTTTCAATTATGTGCTGAAGCTATGTAAAATGTTACCACTGGAGAAAACTGTGATCCTACGTGGATATATTTATCCAATTTTTGCAACTCCGGGAGTCTATAATTATTTTAAAATACAAAAATTTTTAAAAACAAAAATAGAAACAAAACTTAAGTATAGCCCCTAAAAGAAGAAGAATTATAAAGTGAAGGGCAGAATGCAATGATCTAACAAATGGTAAGAAAGGTGAAAAAAAAATCAAAGAGTAACCAAAAACAAAAAAAAGTAGAAAAGACAAAATAATATGGCAGAAATTAGTCTAAACTCTTCAATAATACCATGTATGAAAATGAGTTACATTCAACTATTAAAAAGACGGAAAATATCACAGATAACAAGATCCAACTTTTGTTGGTTGTAACAGACCCCCCTAAAATCAAAGTGTCCAGGTTGTTAAGAAAAACAGGATGCCACAAGTAATATCAGGCAAAATAAAAGAGTTGTCGAATTATTAATATCAAAGAAGAAAAGTTTGTCCAAATGTATATGTGCTGCTAAAGTGAACAGGAAAATTTTGTCCCAATGGACAAATAAAGAAACCAAAATTTATGAGTACCGAAAACTAATGCATCTTATACCCTTAAAATATATACAGAAAAACTGATATGATATCATAAAAAGGTCAACAAATTATAAAGCATATGGATAACTTGATATAACTCTTTAGAAACTCTTTAGACCAAACCCCCCCCAAAAAAGAAATGCACTGAAGTTCTAAATGACATAATTAACAAATAACTTTATTGCTTTATGCCTTCAATAAATAGAGAATAAATCTTCTCATCATTTACTAAAGGAATATTTATAAAATTAGACTATCTAGTACACCACAAAGGCATTCTCAAGAACTACTAGAAGTAATATACAAATTCAGTAAAGCAGCAATATAAAAGTAATACCCAGAAATCAGTAGTGTTTCTATACACTAATAACAAAGTCACAGAAAGATACATCTAAAAAACACCATATATAATTGCACCAAAAATAATAAAATACCTAGGAACAAACTTAACCAAAAGACATGAAGGACCTGTACTCTGACAACTATAAAACCCTGATGAGAGAAATTGAAGTTGGGACAAGCAAATGGAAAGATATTCCATGACCAAGAAAAAAAAATTATTATTAAATTACTTTAATTTAATAAAAGCTATTATCTAATCACTGATCACAATACAATACTTAGAAAACAAAAAAGACTCAAATAAAAATCCAAGTATCTGGAAATTTTACAATTTGAATATTAAATACAAAAGAATTACAAACTTATAATTGAATGAAAATATTGTTTTCCAAACCCTTAGGATGTACCCAAAGTGGTGCTCATAATAAAATTGATATCCCTAAATGCATTTAGGTGAAAACAAAAAGATTAAAAATGTGTGCTTCCTTGTAACACAAGCTAGGGAAAAAAAAGAGAGCGAGAAAGACTATCATGAAGATAAAAACAGTGAACAAAGAAAATTTTTTTAAACTATTGTTTTTCAAAGAAATGACTGAATAAACAAGAATAATCAGAAAAAAACAGGAAAGAAGGCAAACACAGGCACTCTCAGGAATGAAAAAAGGGGAGCCAATTACAGATTGAAAAAACCTTTAAGTATTATAAAAGAAATCATGAAAAATATTAAAATAATTTTGAAGTCTAATTTAAATAATTTCTTATGACAATACCAATCAAACCAAATCCAAGAATTAGTCAAACACATGAGCAGACCAAGTACTGTAAAATAAATTAAAAGAGGACTTCAACAGCTATGAGCAAGGCATACTTAAACCCAGGAATTTAAACTGATACCATCAGTTTGGTGTATATTTCGTTCATATTTCTTTTTTTTAAATGTTCATACCATATCCTCCATTAATTCTATTTCCAAATGTTCTTTATTAAAAAAAATAACACTCTAGGATAAGAAGGATATGGAAAAGCCAATGCATTCATAAATTGATTTTACTAGTATGTTTGTCACACCCCTTGTGAAAAATAACTTAATACTACCTTTTAAGAATCACAGATTTCCATTTTCATGGGAATTTATCTTTCTGAAGTAGCCAATAAAAGAGTGATACATAAACTGTTCACCACATAATATTTACAAATATTGGGAACATCACAAATATCAATTTCTTACTTAAAATTCTTACTTAAAATTACAATGCAGTCACTCAGTAAAACTCTTAAATGCAATGCAAAAAAGAAAGGCCACCTATGGTGCATATAAACACAAAGGCTGATCCACATATCTGTTTATACCTGCAATTTTTTCTTATACTTAGATGTTATGATAAATATTTTATACTTTTTTTTCTAACATATTCGTTTTATATTTTTTTAGGCTAAATTGTATAGTGACTTAATAACTAGTTGTAAGACAAATACTTTTAGAAAAACATGAGATAGCAATAAATAATGTATGTGAAAAAAAAAGTATAAAATATATGAATATATGATGTATATAATATTTTTAAATGCGTAATAAAATGCAGAAAGTTGTAATACAATTGTATGAATAGGTTTTAAAGGGAAACACTGAAAAATAAAATTCTTAACTTTTTAAGATAGAAATAATATTTTTTAAGCTTCCATATTTTTATGTTTTGAATAAGAGTGAAAGGCAGCATCAAAGCGAGAAATAGAGTCTGTGAGTAAGCGAGCAACAATGCCTGTTTAAAGAAAGTAGCCTGGACTCATAAAAGGTAACACAGGAGTTAGGAGATCTGAGTTCTCGTTCCTGTTCCACAGTTAATTAGGGGTGTGATACTCTTCCTAATTCAGAGCTTTAATCATCTTCTATCCTACAGATTATAGTTAATCTTATTTTTGAGTCTTAGAATTCTTTGCCACTGAATGCAATTGTTAAAATGAGTTTCTGCAATGTGAAAAGAATTACTATATCAAGGAAATGTACTTGGGGGCTCATGTTTTGATCATTTATGCAGATATTTTATAATGCATTTCCACTTTTGGCTTCAAAATATAGTGTAGCTCTTTGATTATAAATATGTATTCAAAGAATGTCTGGATTTATTTTTTTTATTTATTTTTCATCATTCTTCTTGCTCACTTTAATAGCTCTGGTTTGATTATTCTGGGGAATTGTTATCTTCAAAGTCCAAGACTTTTATTCATGGTGAAAAATAATGATATGTCAGGATTATAGAGGCAAATACTAACCTTTGGGACCCAAAAATATTTCAGCATTTATGAACTGGCATAAGTGAGATTATAAAATCAAGTATATAGTCACTGAAATCCTGTCCATTCTTATGTTAAATGGTTAGCTCATTTTTAAAAAGACAGAGAAAAACCTGCTGAGTACTTCCTATACAATAGGCACCATGTTTATAATACTTATAGGTGAAACTTAGGTATTTTTCCACCCACCTCCAAAAAATAGCAACGAACAGTAAATCTATATTAAATTCACTGAGCTCCATCTTCTATGGTCAAGAAGCAAATCGCATTCATACTAACTTCATGCCATCCCCGTGCATCACCTACTCATCAACGTCAGGTGTTCTATAATGATTAATTAGGATGCATAGCTGCAATAAATATTAGGCAGGTAACAGTTTAGCATTTTGCACTATTAAAGTTTCTGCTTCTTCGAGAATGGTGAATCCACATGACTCTTGACTTGGAAGGTGTATATATGTAAATTCTATGTGACCCTAGAAATAGTCTGGGGACAGAACTTTCAGCATTTGCATGGATTTAGTCACTCCAAAGTAACCATCAGGTTTAAGGTGTTCAGCCCTTGGAGATAAGCTAAAACTATTTTCAAATATTCTACAGCTATTACTATCCTAACTGGCCACCAGGAAAAACTCTGGCCCAAAAGTGGTTCGGAACCCTGGCTGCCAGTGGGTCACCCCCAGCTGCCAGTGGGCCACCCCCAGCAATGATTCAAACGATTTGGAGTAGGCCTGAAACATTTTTTTTAGATCTCTCCAGGTGATTCCAATATATATAACCAGAAGTAGAACCACTAAGTTGTAAAAAGGGAATATTCTAGAAATATGAAGGTAAGTTCTTTTCTTCTTGACATTAAAAACAATGTAATGTAAAGTTTTATCTTCTCTGTCCTTCTAACTCAGGGTCATTAGCCATCAAGCTTCAGCCTCTATGTGTTCATAGGTACTGTAAACACACTCATTATTAGTATCCCATTTCATGCTATTGCTGCTCACAAAACTCCAGATATTTTTAACCTTATAAACCTCCAGAATAATGATACTATTGGGTTCAATAAATTGCTTTGTTTTGAAGCAGTGTTACACAAAGCAGGAGACTATAAGATAAATCTGTCAATGAAACGTCCTTTAAGACTACTTAAATTTTGTAGAATGTGTGGATCATTCTTCACTGAAGAAATGTGAAATTAATTCTCTGTTGCTCCTCTCTCTCTCTCTCTCTCTCTCTCTCTCTGATTGGCACACTATTTCCACTAACTGCTCCATCTACTGTGCTTACTTACCCAATGTGCTCCAGGGAGCTCACTCCAGATATTTCTCTTGACCAATAAAATGTGACACACAGCTAAAGTCAGCAAAATCTGGTTGATAATTTCACTCACACTATTTTCCCTCACTACAGAGATTTACTAAACACTTATGACTTTGCGCTTAGCCATTGACACTCACCAAAACATCAACTTTCTTATACATACGGAATCTAATTGTGTAACAGTATATATAGGACTAAAGAGCATTTATCAAATATTTAGTACCTGGAGTACTAAAAGCCTTACGCTATCAAGGAGTCGGGGATACAAAGATGACTAACTCTACCTTTAACAAGACTCCATATACACCAATAATACAAAGGTTTAAATACATAATGAAAAGATAATAGATTGTTTTCTATTTTGAAGCTATTTTGTTAAATTCTTCACATATATAATGTCATTTAATCTTCAAGTTAAGGAATGAATTGTGCCCCCCCCCCAATTCATACGTTAAAGTCTTAACTTCTCATACCTCAAAACGTAATCTTATTTGGAAACTGCAGATGTAATTATATGAAATGAAAGGGGGGATGGGCGAGGTATGTTAACACAATATGACTGTGTCCTTATTAAAAGAAAATGCCACATGAAGATTAGAGTTCTGCCACCACATGTCAAAGAACCCTTGGAAACTAGCGGGGAAGCCTGGCACAGTCCCTCCCCTAGAATTTTCACAAGGAGCACGGCCCTGCCAACATCTTGATCTTGAACTTCTTACCTGCAGAACCGTGAGGCAATAAATTTCTGCCATTTAAGCCACTCGGTTTGAGATACTATTTTATGATAGCCCCAGAAAACAAATACACTTCATAATCTGATAAGGTAAATCATGATCTCTATTTTGCATCTGAGGAAACTATGCCATTCACCCACATGGTAGAAATGAGATCACTATTATGAATGGAGAGCCAATCTCCTTTCATTTTGCAGACCACGCATGGGTGGACAACTCAGAAACCACCACTGGACTTTGTTGAACTTTGGGCAAGTGAAACACCAGAATTTTGGGGGGATATTTAACAGGGACATATAATGTTCAGTTATACTGATGCTAAAGTGTTTGGCACAATGGCAGTCATGAACTCTCAATCACAAAAGGAGGAATAAGTGGGTATTCATTGAATGGGATGAATTTTAGGGTGAATCAAATAAATATTGTACCCTTCTCCCCATTCACAGGAACCAGAGATATCTAGTAGTGATAAAGACAATAGGAAAAAAATATGAGTATTTACTTCCCCCGCCTAATACAATCGTGTAAGTTAAAAATGGTAATGAGAAGAGGAGGGCAGAAGAAAAGTCGATGAGAAGGGTTAGAGTTTACAAGGGCTGATTTATTAAAGACTTTTGGGAAGCTTTAAGAAAAACAGAAGAGAGTAGTTTTCAAGTTGTGTGTTTGTGCGTGTTAGTAAGTGAGAGACACAGGGAGGCCTAGGAAGACTACAGGAATGAGAAGCAGAGAAAAGCTGAGGCAGCAGAGACACACATACACTTAAAGAGACAGAAAGCAATGACATGAAAAGGAAAGAAGTTTTAATGTGTTTATATATCTATATACAGAGATAGATATAAAGATTTAAATTGCACTTAATCATTTTTATACCTTTTAAAATGAAAAACCATGCCAAGATTAGAATGAGGCAGCTCCACTTAATACGCTGATAGAAAAATAAAATCTCTATCACCTGCAGGTAATATGAAAACAAGTACCATATTCATTCCTACCATCCTCACTCTTGAGGCATGGAGACTTAGTGTTGAAACTGAGATATAAGATTTGCCACCATCCTTTTGAAATTTTACATTAAGTAATTAGAAATTTTGAAAATAGACCATGATCATTTATTATAATTCTATAAGTAATATAGATAAAAATCATCACAAGGAATTTATAAAATATCCAGATGACAGTCACGGACACTGTCTTTGAATTCTTCATTAAAGAAATTCTGCCAGTTTAGGAATATATGTTTCATTCAAGGAGCTAAGAACTGTGCCTGGCTAGTACTAGGCATTTGATATTTCTTGAAAGTGAACGCTGCATATGTTTAAATTGAATATTTTAAAAGAACCATTTACAGAGGTGCTTATGATGAAATTTCACTTTTATTACCAACTTATACCTCTTCGTTAGTATTAACCTTAACATCCCAAATCTCTAGCACGCGCTCCAGGGCCATGAGTGACATGACATCTGTTGGTCTCCTCCCTCACTCTGACCCAGTCACTCACACAAATTTTAATTTCTAGACCAACACGAGCTCTTCCTACACTTGGACCTTTGTATCTCTACTTCCCTGTCTAGACGATTTTTTTCCCTGACATGTTACTAATCATTGGTCACAATCCAGCTTTTATAGCACTGACTTACAGAAGGCTTCCTTAACTGCTTCCCCTCTCCAACCAAGCTAGGAAGCACTGTGTGGCCATTTGGTAACTCATCACGTTTACTTATTTTTTAAATATTTTTTTTACTTATTCTGAGAGAGAGAGAGAGCCAGAGAGAGAATCCCAAGCAGTCTCTGCACTGACAGGGCCTTGGATGCGAGGCTCAAACTAATGGAACCATGAGATCATGACCTGAACCAAAACCAAGAGTCAGACACCTAACCAGCTGAGCCACCCAGGCACCCCAGTATCTCATCATGTTCATAATTTTAAAATAATTGGGAGATTTCATTGTTTCGTATCTGTTTCTGTCAAAAACTCTAATTCCATGAAGTCAGAGACCATGCTTGTTTTGTTCACTCCTACATACAGTTAAAATAGGGCCTGGAATACACAGTAAATGCTGAACAAGTACTAAGCAAACGAATAGGTAAATGAGCAGATACCTAATTTTTAGAATAGAGTCATAAAAGGATCATAAAAGCTACAGTCAGACAGGTCATTTGTGAGAAATACACCTCTGGTCCAGTCTATTTTTTTCCTGGATACATGTCTTTGTCAAATCTCTTAAGCTCATTTAACCTCAGATTCCATGATGGAATATTCTCACTCTTAAAAAAAAGAAGGAAACCCCACACTATGCGACACCATAATTAAAACTTGAGGACGTTATGCTACATAAAATAAGCCAGTTAAGAAGGATAAACACTGCATGATTCCATGAGGCAGCTAAAATAGTCAGTCACGGAAATAGGGAGTAGGATGGTGATTCCAGGGGCTAGTAGAAGAAAAGGGGAAGCTATTAACCAATGCAAATAAAATTTCAGATAACCAATGTGAATAAGCCCAAATATCTAGTCATCTGGTATACAGCATTAGGCCTATATACAGCAATACTGTATCATATACTTAAAAATCTGTTGAGAATAGAATCTCATCTTAAGTGTTCTTAGCACAAGAAAACCAAAAATAAAAACAAGAAAAGGTGGGGCACCTGGGTGGCTCAGTCGATTAAGCATCTGACTTCGGCTCAGGTCATGATCACAGTTCCAGAGTTCGAGCCCCACATTGGGTGGGGAGCCTGCCTGGGTCCTCTGACTCCCTCTCACTGTACCCCTCCCCAACTGTGTGCACATGTGCACTCTCTCTCTCTCTCTCAAAAAATAAGCATTAAAAACAACAACAACAAGAAAAGATGAACAACAGCATCTGCCATCTTGCCCAGCTCAAACGGTTACTAAGGATTGAGTGAGATATCTAACACAAATGGAATGGCATTTTCAAAAACCACAAAACACTATTAAAACACTGGCAAATATGGTTATTATTATTAATACTATCATTAGAAACCAAGTCATTCCCAATTTAAGAATATTAATAACTAATACAGTCTTAAATGCACTCATTATTTTGGACCATTCTCAAAAACAAATAAATGTCTATGTGTTGCCTCTGAGACTCTAATCCACAGAATTCTTGGGGCCCACATTTATCAGTATTGTGCTTAGTGGTACCAGTGGGTCTCATAACCCACCTAACCCTTTGACTTTTAGGTTTATTTCTCTAAATTTAAAAATTAAATATTTATTTTTGTAGTCCAGAGAAGACGACAAGATTTATGAATTTCCTCTAATGGCTGCGTATCTTAAGAGGACTATGCATATGAAAACAGGGGTTAGATAAACAAACTGAGGGCTATCATACAAACAAAATTTTGAGAATTTGTTTTACCCTTAAACTTCTGTATTCTAGTCTATCAAACTAACAAAATTACAAAAGTAACTTTTAATAGAACCAGTCACTAAAATAACAACCTGCTAAATTCTTTTTTCCTCTTAGCTGAGAAACCACAGAAGATACTAATCCAATGCAGCAATTTAAGAAATATTCATTAACAACCCAGTATGTCGTCAATATTCAATAAGCTTCTAACGTTTGGTGGGATAAAGTGATGTGGACATCATAGTCCAATATTCATGGAATGTAGAGGCCTATGAAAAATCAAGGTAAACACAAATATTTGAAACAGAGGTCTGTATGTCCTAAGAGAGTCAAAAAAAATTTGAGAGATGAAAAGTATACAGAAGGAAGAGTTATTTCTACTAGAGTAACCAGAGAAGGATCATATTTGAAGCTCTGAACAAGGTATATCCTGGATAAGATATTGTGGCTGTTTCTAAAATGGCATCCAATGACCTCTGCAACAAGGCATTTCTGTATTCCTTTCCCCTTGAGTATGGGCTGGACCTAGTAAGTCACTTCCACTGAAGAGAATATAACAAAAGTAATAAGATGTCACTTCCAAAATGAGGTTACAAAATATTCCCTCCCTTCCCCCTTTCCCTTCTTTATCTTTCTTGGTGGCTCATTTGGATGAAGCCAGCTGCCATGTTGTAAGCTACCAGATGGAGAGGTCCATGTAGCAAGTAATTGAGTACTAGGGTTGGCTAACACCTAGCAAGAAACTGAGATCCTCAGTTCAACAACCTGAGAGGAACTGAATCCAGCCAAGGAGCATGTGAGGGAACTTGGGAGAGGACCCTCCTCCCCCACCCCCAACCACCTTGAGATGACCACAACAATGGCTGACGCCTTGAATCACACCGGAGTAAGGGGCAAAGGGTGGAGACAAAGCCAGGGTTCCTACAAAGTACAAAACTGGCTCTGAGATCCTCGTAAGTCCTATGCATACTAGAAGTAAAAAAATAAACTCTGCAAGACAGCCAGTAAGTTTTCCTATGGTCTCAGCTGTGAGTGCAGGGAGAAAATGCCCCCTATGGAGTTTGTAACAGGATTCAGTTCTCAAACGGGTTTCAGCCTGAATTCACACTACCTGCTTGTTTAATTCCAAATGGTGTCAAGCTTTGGACTGGTAACAGTCCAAAGTGCCTGGTAGAAATAAATCCTCTCCAGACAAACACCACATCAAACCAGGCCTCCAGACATCCCTTATATCACGTTTCAAAGACCATGGTCCTCTAAGACAAAATCACAATATATACAATAAAGCAAGGCAATGGAGAGTGAGCAGGAATATGGGCAGCAGACCCAAACCTGAAAAAGACTACAAAGGTTTGTATTATATACAGATGACAATTAAATATTATAAAATAATATGCCAATGAGCTTTAAAAATTAAAGAAGGAATCAGAATTACGAGTAAAGGATAACAACAACAACTGTGCTGATGGTCAACCTGCCACCACCATTATCCCTTCTCCTGAAGTCCAGGAATTGTGTTACAGAAATCTCCCTCTGGGTACATTGTTGCAGGTTTGATTTTGCTAATGAAAGAAACTGATGAAAGCTGAAAGGGGAAGTTGAAGAGGAGGTCTATATATTCAGGAAGTCTAGGGAACAGACATGGCAGGTTTAGCTGACGGGATGGCTTGCAGACCACTTCAGAGATCCCCCTGTCAATCCCGGGCGGGGGGGGGGGGTGGGGAGTCACAGACTCTTCAGAAACCCCCATAAGCTCTGGGTTTTGTACCCACTCAGTCTTTCAGGTTGAGATCACTGATATAAAGCAGAGCTCCTCTGACACTCTCTACCTGCTGTCCTGATGTCTGTCTCCCCAGCTTCCCCAACAGTAGTAAGCCCCTAATTAATAATAAACCATTATTACTGGAATACGTAGTGTGGCTTCTGGTTTCCTGATCAGACTCTGAGTGATATCAGAATATTAAAAAATCACCCAGAAAGATAAGAAAAAGAACCACACATTGCACTTCGCAAAATGAAGATATGATAACTGTTTGGACTAAGATGATTATTAGTGGAGGTTTTGAAAAGTGGTTCAGTTCTGAATGTTATTTGAAGAAACAGGTGGGGCTCAAACTCAGCAACTTGAAGTGTTACCATTTACTAGAAAATTGGTAATAGTGTAGGGAAGGTCAGAATTTCTGTGAAGTTTGAGATGTCTATTATAATGTATTGTGTTTTTTTTTTTATTCAAGTCCATTTTCTAATGATTTGGGGATTCTTGAAAGGGCCCTACCTTCAATTTTCTTTTCTTGTACTATGTGTATCTAACTTTAATGGGCAGATTATACTATCATAAAATCAGCTGGCGAGTGTGCCCTATCTTCTTGTCTCTGAAAGAGTTTCTGTAAAATTAACTGCTCTTTATATGTTTGCCGGAACTCTCCTGTAAAACTGTCTGAGCTGGGTTTTGTTTTCGGTTGTCCTTTTTTGGTTGGTTTTCCCTTTTTGGTTAACCTACTGATTCAAGAAGAGATTTTCTATTTCTCCTTGAGTCAGTTTGGGCTTTTTTTTTTTTTTTTTTTGATTTGTTCTTCTCGTGAAACTTCTTCCATTAGGCTCCCGAATGGCACCTCTGCTTCTCCTCCAGACCCGTACAATCTATTCTCAATACAGAGGTAGAGTGTTCGTTTAAAACATATAAAAGACTATGCTGCTACTCTTGCTCCAAAATCTCTCATGGTCTCTAACGGTATTTATAGTAAAAGTAAAATCCTTACAATGGCCTGAGAAATGTCCCCCATCTGGCATCCGTATACTGTCTGGCCTAAGTTTCTAATCTTTCCCATGGCTGATTCTACTGCAGTCATACCGGCCTCCTTGCTGTTCCATAAAACTCCAGCATCCTCCTCCTTTAGGGTGTCTGACCTTATGTGTGCTTCTGCCTAGAAGAGTTTTCCCACAGATAAAAACACAGGAAGTGCTCTCTCATGTCCTTCGAGTCTATTCTAAAATGTCCCGTTCTCTGGAAAGTCTTCCTGACCATCCTACTTAAAATTACAATCTTGGGTCCTCTGGGTGGGCTCAGTTGGTTAAGCGTCCGACTACAGTTCAGGTTATGATCTTGCAGTTCTTGAGTTTGAGCCCCCTGTCAGGCTCTGTACTGACAGCTCAGAGCCTGAATCCTACTTTAGATTTTGTGTCTCCCTCTCTCTCTACCCATTCTCTGTCTACCCCCCACTCTCTCTCTCAAAAATAAACATTAATTTTTTGAATAATAAAATTACAGTCTTACGCTCCCGATCTTTCTACTTTAATATTCTCCATTTCACTTACCACCCTGGACAAGTGTTGAGACTTATTTTACAGCTGCAGTAATAAATCCATATACTATGATGTATGAATAGAGAGACCAATGAAATAAAACAAAGAGCAATGCTTACATGAATTTTGATAATTCATAGAGATGTCACTGCAAATCACCAAGTAAATGGTGGACAATTTAATCAACAATAGGGCAAGTAAAGTAGCAGGCAGAGTAATGGCCTTCGAAGATGTGCATACACTATACTCAGAACCTGTGAAGACATGTTATCTTATGTAGCAAAAAAGTCTTTTCTGACACAATCAAAAATACATACGTTGAGGTGGAACATATTCCTACAGGATCCACATGGGATTTAATCTAATCACACAAGTTCTTCAAAATGGAAAACCTATCCTGACTGAGGTCAGAAAGAGAGACTTATGACAAGAGAACGAAAGTCAGAGAAAAGTGATCCTGCTGGCTCTTGAAGATGGAGGAACAAGCAACCGTGAGAGGCAAGGAAGGCAGGTGGTCTCTGAGAGCCGGAAGTGGCAAGGAAATGTCTTCTACCTAGACCCGCTGGAAACACTGTCCTGTTGACAACTTTTAGTCCAGTGAAACTCACGTGCAATCTCCCACTTACAGAACTGCAAAATGATCAACTTGTGTAGTCTTAATCCACTTAGTTAGTGATTTTCTTACAGCAGCAAGAGAACAAGTGGTTATCTATATGGAACACAATTAAAATGGATACCTATTCTCATACCATTAATTGAAATCAATTCAAGATGGATTCCAGAAAAGTATCAAAAACTTTACATAAAAATAAATGAGAATTTTTATGACTTCCAGCAGGTCGTGGTCATACCATCAAGAAACACAAACACCAAAGTGGAAAAATGCATACATGATTACATTAAAATAGTAAGCCTCTATATTTTGAAGACACCACAAAATGGCAAGACAAATTATACATTTTAAATACTTGCAACATATATAATTAATAAATATACACAGAATATATATTCAGAACATACACAATGAATTCTCAAAAATCATAAGAAAAAGAAACATAAAATGAAAAGAGGAGCAAAACACATGAACAAAAAGGAAAGAAGAATGACTGAATGACATGAAAGGAAGCTTACCGTCATAAATGAGCAGGAAATACAAACTAAACCACCCTGAGATTATATAATTTTACATCTACCAGCTTGGTAAAAGTTAAGTAGTCTAAAATTAATTACTATTATATGTGATGTGAAGATATAAAGATGTATATAAAAATGTGAAGTAACAGGAAGTCCTATCCATTGCTAGTAAATGTAAATTAATACAGCCACTGTATGAAATACCACATATAAGATAAAGTTGCAAATATATATAGGTGATGACCCAGCAGTTTTGTCACTAGTATTTACCCAAAAGGACCTTGTATATATGCTCCAGGAGACATATGCAAAATGGTTACAACATTGTTTGTGACAGCGAAAGATGAAAATCACCTAAATTTCCAGCAATACAAGAAAACTCTGAATCTATTCAAACAGTTAAATAATATGAAGCCATTAAAATAAATCAGCTATAACTACCCACGTAAATATGGTGCATATCCCAAACATGCTGTTTAGTGAAAGAAAAAAGAAAGAATATGTAAAATATTATTACGCTTTTATAAATTTCAAAAACATGAAAAATACATGTACTCTTTAGCAGCAGATTCAGGTGTGATAAAATTAAAATAAAATCAAAGAAAGAACAAAGCCAAGCAATGATTTTGAGTGACTGAGAGGATCTCACCTGAAAAGCAATTAGCATTGTTCTATTTTTTTTTAATCATGTGGTGTGTACACTAGTATTTGCTTTAGCATCATTCTTTATACTTACATCTATACTATGTTATTTTGTATGTATTAAATGTCACATCATAAAACTGAGAAATTTGGTGGTGGAAAATTGTCAACAATCATCAATAAGGCAACGGAAGGATGCCTGGGTGACTCAGTCGGCTAAGTGTTGGACGTCGGCTCAGGTCATGATCTCAAGGTTCATAAAGTCGACCCCCGCATCAGGCTCTGTGCTGACAGCTCAGAGCCTGGAGCTTCTGTCAGATTCTGTATCTCCCTCGCTCACTGCCCCTCCCCTGTGCTTGGTTGCTCACTCTCTCTCTCTCTCAAAAATAAATTAATTAATTAAAAAAAAGAAATGGAGAATTAAGTTATAATCCAGTTGAGTAATTTGTGTATCACATAGCTATACTCTTAAATATAGATTTATAATGCATGGTCGTATACACATATTCATAATTATATATAAATGTAACATATAAATATTTTCAATATAAAATATTAAATAGAGCACACCAAAATATTACCTCCTACATTAGTGGGAAAAGATAGTGTAATTATTTGTAATTCAAGTTTTATATGTTAGGCATGCATTGAATTTTAAACTCAGAGAAAATACAAGTTAATGTTTTTATAGGATTGTTACTGAAGAACAAGTGGACAGCGGTAAACCATCTACACTAAGACGTAAAATTCATTTGTTTAGCTTACAAGAATGAATATGGCCTCCTAAGAAAGAAAATTAACTTCCAACATGTGCGAAGCCTTAGAAAACATTCAGGTGATAGATCTTAAACAGAGGCTATTATTATAACTCTTAACTATAGTAGAATATCCCCAGGAAGACAAGTGTATATGTTTCACTAGTCATAGTAATTAAAATTTAATGAAACTATTAGTGGTGTTTTTAATCAGATAATTTCTGACGATGTGCCAGCTTATTCACAGAAGCAAGCCAAATCCCTAAAACTATGATACAAAAGAAGAAGGTAAGTGAGAGCTATTCCCAAGTTGTTTTTTTTTTAAGGAATAAACAAATACAAATGTTCTTGAAAGGGGAATAGAGAAATCAATATTCAGCTGAAACTGCCAGAACTGCAGGTAATTTATCAAAGGTCCCAACCCTCTAAAATCACTTCTTTTGACATGAGGCTTTACAACGAAGAAGAAAATGTCTTAGGCAATAAATCACAAAGCTAGATTTACCTAGTCTAAAACGTTGATGGTAAATTATTTTCTACTGAAAGAACACGTATCTTGTTTATTCAGGTTCTATGCTAGCTGGAGCTTTTCCTTGTTGGGGAGCAAGTGGATAGCAAATTGTTGGACACATGCTACCTGACCATCCTTTCGGCTCACACAGATGACTTACAGGGCCTCTCTGTATTTTAGAGTTTGCTTACAGCAAGTAGTGGGTTTGATACCTACATCAAAAATCGCTTGAATTTGCGACATTTCCCTGAATGATTAGCAAGGAGTTATTGGGTTCTTCAGTGAATCCTGGATAATTCATTTTTCTTAATAAGAGGGATTCATATGATCAGTCAGGAAACAAATTATTAAAAGAAAAATCAATTTGAAAGTTATATTAGATGTGAGAAAACCATTGTCAAATCCCTGGCATTCGTTGTTGTTTGTGCAAGTAAAGAACGCTAGTGTTGATTAGTTTTGAAATCTCCCCATTTGGCCAGGATTTACTCTCTCCATGACACACGGCATGGGTTTTGGAGTTCACTTTTAAGAGTAAATACAATTCTGAATCATAAAAATGTAAGATAAGGCTAATTTGCCCTTAATCCATATATAGTTACTGTGTATCAACAAAGAGTTTCACCAAAAGAAGCAAAGAATCAACAAAAATGTGTCATTAATCATGTCAAAATCTTAAAACTGTTAAAGAGAAATTGGGAAGGATTTTCCTAGGAGCTGTTTTCCTTTCCAGCTGCTCTTTGGCTGCTGCTACACAGACTCCCACACCAGCCCTTGCTTCTAGTAGAGGGCTAATTGACTTTTAATAAATGTGAAGCCTGGAAGAGTTAAGGGTCGCTATAGATATTTTTTATTCTACTCTGACATTAGAATAATCCTCAGGGTAAAAAAGGTTAAAAGCCTCTCTCAGAAAGTGTTAACTAATTAATGATGATTGTACTAAACAATGTTTGGATAATTTTTCCTGGTCCCCTGACATAAAGGTGATAAATAACCCAGAAGTGAGAAAGAGATTAATGGTTGATTAAATTCCACTCAGGTACTTAATATTAGCTCCTAAAATTCGACTATTTATAAACCATCTTGCATTGCAAAGGTATGTCACATGTAGATTTCACTTCTCTTTGGTGAAGCAAGATTGAGGCAGTGAGTGACTGCAGTCAAACAGTCAACTAAGAGAAGATAATCCCATTTTCCTTAAAAAACAACGTTAGTTGAATAGAGACTCGTTGATACTGGAAAACTACATTTGAAGTGATAACAAGAAATAAATTTGTGACTCTGATTGCTGAAGAGATTGAATCTATATATTGTGCCTTCACAAAAATTCACAGTATTTGCTAAGTTAGAGTTACCCTTTCCACTAACTTTCCCTTCTTTCATTTGTGTAGTCAACACCTCCACTCAGTTCAATCTCATCGGCTTCTAAACATGCCACGGTCTCTCCCATTTAAAAAAAAAAAAAAAAACCAACTAAAGAATATCTTTCAAACACTAATTTTGTCTCTTTTTGTGTTTTTGAAAAGCTTTCAAAAATTTACCTATTCTCACACTCTCCATTTCTTGTTTATTCCATTCATTCTAATAGACTTGGCTTCCATGATTCCATCACAGAAGGGTTTGTAACACTGAAGTCAAAATTTAAAACATACGGAAGTTCTTATCCTTACCTCTCTGTCACTAGCTTCTTTTCTCCCTGAATTCCGCCACACAACATGCTTATGGGTCTTTTCCTCCCATCTTCACAGCCACTTCATCTTTCTCCATCCAGACATAAAACCTGGCCTTAGTCTTTCTTGCCTTCCTTTGTAGCCTATTTTATCCGTCCTCGTTGCTTAAACTATTGGACCTTACATGCACGCACGGTATTGCGTGTGTGGAGGTGTGTGTACGTTTCATGCGCGCACGCGTGCGTGCATGTGTGTGCACAGAGAAAGAGCGAGCACGCGAATGTACAGGGAGGAAACTCCTCGATCTCCTCCGAGCTGCCGTTTCCATTAGGACAATTACAACCGTTTCATCAGGTCGATGTGCACTCACGGGGCTTTTGCATCACGCATTCCCTTCCTGAATCTCCTCACCTCCTGCGGATTCCTGCCTACATGTCACTTCCTCTGAGCGGACATCTCCGACCTATTAAACCTGCATCGCATTATAAGCTGCAAGAGGATGGGTTTTTGTCTGTTTTCTCTCCAGGTGTATCTCCAGCGCCTAGAGCAATGTCGGACAGATAGTAGGCACTTGATGAATATTCATTACATGAAATGATAAATTTAAATCAGAATTCATCACCCGCTTAAAGCACTTCTTTGGCTTCACACTGCACTTAGAGAACAATTCTTCTCCCACAGTGTAAGGCCCTGGAGAACACAGACACGGTCTCCCTTTCCAGCCTCTCTCCAGCTCCTCTCCTCCTGGTTTTTAATATCCAGGCCACATTAGACTTTTTTTCAAGTCTTTATACACATACCCTGTTTGATCACTTCTCCGGCTCCTGCATATGGTCCTCTCCCTGCCTAAAAGGTTCTTCCTCAACTTTTCCTAGCATCCCTGCTCAACTTTCCACCTCAGAAGAAGATTCATTGGGTCTCCAATCCTTCCCTGTCCTCCTAGGCGGTTTACTTTTTGCTAGCGTATCAACCTCTGCTTCCTGCGGCGTGTTTCACAAGTGCACTTTCAAGGTTTAACAAGTTCTCTCTCTCATACTGGACTGTAAATCTGAAAGCGCGGGCCCTGTTTTTACCCACCACTGATTTGTCTAGTGTCTAGTGCAGTACCCAGCACTTAGGTGTACTTAGTAAGGATTCAGGGAATGGATGTGGAAAAGAAAACACTGGTGTGCCTTTAAATCAAAAGAGCAGGGATTAGTACAGAAAACTGGCTACGTTGTAGTCCATTCAGATTTAACCCCCAGTTAAGGGGAACCATCATTAAAAGAAAGGCAACAAATGAATAAGTAAAAGACTTTTTTAAAAAAGAAAAAATAGCAACAATTTAGGGGGGGAAAAAAAAAACCTTTTAAGCTTTTTCCCAAGCCACTAAATCAACCTAATTAAATTGCAATTTGATTTAGCATTCACAAAATTATATTACATACCAAACATATGCTCATTAATCAAAGACTAAAATAATTCCTGGGTTAAATAGCATAATGTTAGTTTATGGCAGAATTGACCTTGAAAAATCTTTCAAATAAGGTTCAGTGTGATTGGAAGTTACATGTGAATGTTTTCCTACTGATCTATCAGCAATTCTTCAATGTATGTTTTTGAAATAAAATGTATCTGAATAGCAACAGATAGAGTCACTCCTCTTTTGTTCAGAGATTTTAAAACCCTAACATATATGACAACACCCAAAACTGATTAATTCCTTTGAGAGTCAATCTGTTATTCAAAAGAAATGGGGGGGGGGAGTTAAAACCAAATAATGGTTTTGCTCTATACACCTAGAGCAGTTTCTTATTCACACCATCTGAGTATTGTATTTTCTACCCATAGGATTTAGACTAAGCAATGAGTTAGGAAGGGTAAAAGTAAACACACAAATAAACTATACACATATTTACAAAAATGTACATGTGCAAATGCATATATACACAGCTAATAGTATATAGTTAGGCCCGTTTATAGTTTTTGTCATAATGGATGAGATTTTTAGTTCACTTGAAAATTAACAAACACTTATAAATGGTTAACCAATCTCTATGCAATTTAAAATATGATCTATATATGTCTTAGGTCAGATGGGAAAAAGTCAAGAGTTATAATATATAAAAAAAAATAAGGGACGCAGCCAAATTTTTAAAAATTTTTTTCAATGTTATTTTTTTTTTTGAAAGACAGAGTATGAATGGGGGAGAGTCAGAGAGAGAGGGAAACACAAAAGTCCAAAGTAGGCACCAGGCTCTGAGCTATTAGCACAGAGCCCTATGCAGGGCTCAAACCCACAAACTATGAGATCAAGTCCTGAGCCGAAGTTGGATGCTTAACAGATTGAGGCACCCAAGCAACCCTGGATGCAGCCAAATTTCTAAACTGATGAAAATTTATACAGGATTTAAAATATTTTAACAGAAAAAAAATTACTGAAGAAAGAAAACAGAGAGTAAAAGGATTTTTAAAGGATAAATGCATACAATAATATATTAGAAAAAGCAGGAAAATAATAGAAATGATAAGTAAATATAAGCAAGAGTTGGAAGAGTTGAAAGAAAAATAAAACACCTCTGTCAAAACTAGTAAGAAAGAAACATAACTAAATGAAAATTGTTGGGATGTCTGGGTGGCTCAGTTGGTTAAGTGTCCAACTTTGGTTCAGGTCATGATCTTGCGGTTTGTGGGTTCAAGCCCCATGTCAGGTTCTGTGCTGAAGGCTCAAAGCCTAGAGACTGCTTCACATTCTGTGTCTCTCTCTCTGGCCTTCCCCCACTTGTATGCACGCAAGGGCGCTCTCTTTGTCTAAAATAAACAAACAAATAAATGAAAATTGTTACATAACACAAATTACCATTTTTCAATATGAGAGATTCAATTTAAAATTCTATAATAATAAAATCTAAATGTTCATAAATTGAAACTTTTTTCTTAAATATACCAAACTTAATTAGGAAAAAATAAAAATTGAAAGAAAAATATACTTGAACTTAATAAAAGTTAACATTTTAAAAATTGACACAGAAAATAGTCTTTGACATAGAGAACTGTTTTGTCCTATGAGACTTTCAATGAAGATGTAACTCCTATATTGTTCAACTATTCCAGGGTGTAGAAGAATATGGAACTCCCTCCTAATTTTTTGGTGACTGAAATTACCTTAATATTAAATATGACAGAGGAAACAAAAACAAAATTCTGAAGACCAATCTTAGTTTTGAATACAAATTTTAAAATCCTAATTAGGGGCGCCTGGGTGGCTCAGTCAGTTGGGCAGCCGACTTCGGCTCAGGTCATGATCTCACAGTCTGTGGGTTCGAGCCCCGCGCCGGGCTCTGTGCTGATGGCTCGGAGCCTGAAACCTACTTCGGATTTTGCATCTGCCTCTCTCTCTCTGCCCTTCCTCTGCTCACGCTCTGTCTCTCAAAAATAAATAAACGTTAAAATAAAAATCCTAATTAAAATATTATCAAATTAAAACCAGCTTTATGTAGCGTGAACCAAATACCCAATTAAGTATGCATTATTCTGGAAACTTAAAAATAACTCCTCTTTGGAGAACTGATTAAAATAACTTACCACATCAGTAATTTAAAGGAGAAAATTACATATTCTTTTCAATAGATGCCAAAAGCATATTTGGGTAAACATTTATATTCTTACCTGGTACTAGAAGTTAGAAACAAGTTAGAAAGGTAACCACCTTACTATTCCTGCACCAATAAAAGTTGCCATCCAATGAAATGTTCTTACAGGTCTAATCAAATCAATAAGAAAACAAACTGAAAACTTTGTTATAAAATGGAAGAGAGAAGATTATCTGTGCACAAGATAAACTACCTGATAATCCAATTGACATAATAGAAAACTTCGCAGAACTAAGAAAATTCAGAAAGGTGATAAATTACAAAAGGCATATTCAAAAAACAATAGCTCATTAAATACCGAGCAAAAATCAGTTAAAAACAAGATTTTAAAAATCAATAACATTTTATTTTTTTTTTTTTAATTTTTCTTTTTTTTTTTTTAATCTTTATTTTTGAGAGACATAGAGACAGAGTGTGAGCAGGGGAGGGGCAGAGAGAGAGACACACACAGAATCCAAAGCAGGCTCCAGGCTCTGAGATACCAGCACAGAGCCCGACGTGGGGCTTGAACTCACAGACCGCGAGATCATGACCTGAGCTGAAGTCGGAGGCTTAACTGACTGAGCCACCCAGGCGCCCCTCAATAACATTTTCAAAGACAACCAAAAGCTAACATTTTTCTGTATCTATAAATATAGAGAGAAATGGAAAAGCTCTTCTAAATTTAACAAGGGATGTATTTCTATCCCTTGTTACATATGCATCATGTTTCTGAGGATCCCAATTTACCTATAGGTTTAATAAACCTTAAAATGCCACCGAAAGCTTTTGGGAAACTTTACACAATAATTCTTAAGGTCCTGTGTTAGTATCGAAATAAAACAATAGGAAAAATTAAGCTTTAAGACAAACATTAAAATTGAAGGAGCATTCTCAAATCTCATATTGAAATAGATTACGAGATTTAACAGTTCGTTGAATACTTCTTGTTTGCCATACATAATACCAAGTACATTATCTCAATTAATCCTCTCAATAATCCTATACGAATATTATTGTTATACCCATTTTATCATTATCCCTATTTTTTTTTTTAGCATTTAGTAAACTGAGGTTTAGAAAGGTTATTTCCTTAAAGTCATAAATCTAGCATGAAGCAGAACTGAAGTTTGAACCTAGGCCCATATGACTTCAAAGACTGAACTCTTATTAACAACAAATCACTGTCCATAGTGATTGATGCAGAGATGGGCGTATAGTGCAAGTACAGTCAAGTCATTTAGAGGTGATTGATAGAGACCTCTTTCTGCGAAGGTCGCGGATTTTAAAGATTATTTAAGTGTAGAGCTCTTGGGAAGTCATTCTCACTGCCTAGGAATAATAATCTCACAGAGAAAAACAGAACAAAGAGATGGAGACATAGAAGCCCCCTGGTCATTTTTGAACCTCTGGATCCAGCTGTTCTGAATTGTCATCCTTCCAAACTGTAAGACACAAAGAATTCCCCTTTTTGGTAAAATGAGTTAAGCAACAATAAACACTCTCACAAGAGACCAGCTTAAGGTTTTTGAGGGAAAGGGGAGCCAGAGAGTTGACGGTGTTTACAAGAGAGGGTTTAGAATAAGGAACTCTACGGGAAGGGAAGCAAGGCAGTGGCGATGGGTGGTGAGAAAGAAGAATGGGTGAAGGTGTTAGAGGGGCTGATGACGTTGAAATCCTGCTCCTAGATTAAGGGAGTTGGCAGGTGGCATTCTGGGAGCTAACTTGTTGAAACTGAGATATTGGAGACTGTACAATCATGGGTGCTAAGACTGCCAGTCTAATCAGGCCTGGGGGTGGCTGAGGCAGAGAGAGATGAGGAATTTAAGGAGCTACTAGGCCAGGATATAGGATGGTACAGCTGAAAAAGATTTAACCAAAGAATCACAGTTATGGGTGAATTACAGAGCTGGAGGGTGTGAGTGAGGACGCTGGCGGTTTGAGGGTTCAAGGAGACAGGGACTGTGGGAGGAAAGAGAATGATTTGAGGGCAGGAATTGGAATGCAGGATATATGATGTGAGGGAGAAGAAACAAACTCCATGTAAATGGAATTCAGTTAAGGCAACAGAGTGGAAGTGACATTCAAAGAAAAGACTGACTGATGAAAGAGTCTATAAATTAGAAAACAGGAGGCCCAGAGAGTAGAGCAAAATGGTAAAGGAAGGAAGTGAATGCAATTCAGCCGGCCAGACGCGACGCGTGTGACTGGTGTGGGGATGAGACTCGCCCAGTTGTTTTCAGTTACAGGTTCCTAAAAGTCAGTCTTTGTCTGACAGGTGTCATTAAGGTATGCCAAAGTGTGGGGCGTTTTGTGATTAGGTCAAATCATCTCTTAGAAAAATTTGGGACAAACCAGCTGCCTCTGCAGGCTGCCGTGAGGTGTGAGGTGTGCGGTGTGCAGCCTGGATGGCAGACGCTGGTGCTGGAATAAATGCTCACTTCCTGCACACAGTCGGTCTCCAAGTGTCTTGTGGGACCAGCATCCCCTAGGAACTAGTTGGCAATGCAGATTCCCAGGCCCCGCTTTAGACCTGCTGAACCACAGCTTCGAGGCTGAGGCCAGCAGGCTGTATTGGACCAGCCCTCTGGAGGATTCTGATGCCCACTCTGGTCCGAGAAACCACTGCTACTGCACGGCCGAATGTATGCTGCAGTCACCTATCCCCGCAAAATAAAACATTTTTGACGACTTTGATTGTAATCCTGACGTTAAACAAATTTAATGGCACTGTAAATTTGAACACGTCTTAAAACTACTTGTGTTAAAAAAAAAAAAAAAAAACCCTCAACTAGCCGTCCTTACAACTGGTATTTTTGTACCCTAAAGTCTGTCGGTAATGTAGTAATGTTCCCCTCTGTCTGCTCTTGAAGTCATTTTACAACTGAATAAAAATACTGTGCAGTATTAAAGAGAAATGGGGAGAAAATAAACAGGAAATGGCCGTACAATGGTCTCAAGTCAACTGCTTCATATTGCCCTAATGATAAAACTATAATTTACCATGATACGTATGGGTTCTTCATGATCCAGCACCTTCAGCCCCCTCTCTTGCCCCATCCTAGCAGCGCGTATTATTGTCCAGCCACATTAAGCCACTCTTAGTTCCCTAAATACTCCAAATTTTCTCCTGCCTCAGATCTGCATACATACTTTTTTAAATGTTTGTTTATTTTGAGAGAGAGAGAATGGGAGAGGAGCAGAAAAAATCCCAAGCAGGCTCCGCCCTGTCAGCACAGAGAGCCCACATGGGACTGGATCTCATGAACTAGATCATGACCTAAGAAGAAATCAAGAGTCGGATACTTAACCGACTGAGCCACCCTGGTACCCCTGTATGCATATTTTTCATCTACCTGAAACCGCCTTTGCATTCCACTCCACCCACATCTGCTTTTGGCTGACACTTGCCATTATTATTCGTGATTTAACTCTAGCATCACCTCCTCAGGGAAGCATTCTTTTACTCCCCAGTTCTAGATTAGGGCTCACACATCTTTTATTCCTATCACAGCACTTACTAAATTCCCCATCTTTGGCCTTAATGTAAGTTCTTTGATGTACAGTATTTTGACTTGTATACTTAGCACTCAAGGAGACGGGCATGTGGTAGTTATTCAACGGTCATTAGTGGTGTGAATGAATTGAATAGATTAAAAACAGTCATGACAGAAACTTCTGCTTGAATATTTCATGTGATCAATCTCACTAGTCTATGTCATTCATGTATTTTTGCTACACAGTAAATGGTGTCTGTGTTCCTGAAGATTATGCAATACGAGAACCTAAGAATATAACTGAAACACTGAGAAACGCCTGAGTCGAGACTCCCCCTGATAGTCAAGTGGATTATAAGCAATATATTTTTTCCACATTGTCCTGAAACAGAAATGTTTTCTTAAGACAGGCTTCACACCCAAGCCCAGAGCCCAATGCGGAGCTTGACCTCATGACCGTGAAATCAAGACCAGAGCTAACATCCAGAGTCAGACACTCAAGCGACTGAGCTCCTCAGGCGTCCCATAAATACTCTTTTAGAACACATCCCGTTCAATCCTCTTTTGATTCCCCAAAGGACTGCATGACTGCTCATTGATTATCTTAGTAATCACTAGCTTTTGTCCTAATAGAATCCAGAAAATTTTCAGGAGTACATAATTACAGACGATGTCTTCATATCTAGGTAGAATGAGCTCAGGAATAGGAAAACAGAAATATCTGTACTGGTTTGACCCAGTGGCTTCCCCACTACCTACTTACTTATTATAATGGGAGAATAATATTAGAAAAAAATAATTTTAATAATTTTGAAATGTAAACCAGAAGTATGAATCCATACCTTAAAGGGCTTCATATCTGTTTCTGAAATGTGCCTAAATTTGTGAAAACCATGCAGCCTTCTATTTTTCTGGGCAAGGTTGACAAGTGTAATACATTTGTTTTCAATATTTGAACATAAATCTATAATCCATCTGGAGTTTATTTTGGTTCATGTCACAAGGAATAAACCAACATTATTCTTTTTCCAAGTAGTTGCCTGTTGTTCC
The DNA here is from genome assembly GCA_030068075.1 of Paguma larvata. Classification (NCBI taxonomy): domain Eukaryota; kingdom Metazoa; phylum Chordata; class Mammalia; order Carnivora; family Viverridae; genus Paguma; species Paguma larvata. The sequence continues at coordinate 61,163,910 of CM057823.1, read as the reverse complement.
GACATCTTTTCTTGAATAATTCATTTCTTTCCACTAATTTGAAAGGGCGCCTTTATGATATAGTAAAGATGTTTATTTGATTAGGTCTGTTACGACTCTTTCTATATCACTCCCGTGATTTTCCTATCCTTGTATTTAAAAAAAATTCAAATGGATATTAAATATTGCCCCTAAATGTCTACTTGTTTTATTTCATAATCTCATTTTCCACACTTTGGGTTCAGAAGTGCATGTTCAGAAAAGCAGGTCTGCTTTTCTTCTCTCTTCAGTACCAAACATACTTTCCCTACCATAGTCTCAATATATAAAAGCCACTTTAGAGAAACTGCCTCACCTTTTTCTCACCAAAACCTATCTGTTTCCACACTTGCCTTCAAGGAAAAAGCCTGGGAAATAGGAGGAAATGATGCTATTCACTAAGAAAGAGAATACAGAAAGAGGAAGAAACAAAGGCTTGTGGAACAAGAACATCACGGTGAATCCCCGTTGAGACATTCTGAGTATCCAAATGAGGGTTTCTAGAAGTGCTAGCAGCTCAGGAAAATCTTGGGCACTCCTCAGTATATGTGCACTCACTGAAGGCTTTGTAGGGAGTACACAGGAAGAAAAAGGCAGCATGAACCAGAAGCACCAACGGAGACATTTAAAAAGTTTGCCAAGAAGAGGGCCACCTCGGTGGCTCAGTTGGTGAAGCATCCACCTCAGGACACGATCTCATGGTTCATGAGACTGAGCCCTAGGTCTGGCTCTGTGCCAACAGTGTGGAGCCTGCTTGGGATTCTCTCCCTCTCTCTCTGCCCCTCCCCTGCTTGCACCCTCTCTCTCTCAAAATAAGTAAATAAACTTAAAAACACCTGCAAGAAGAGCAAATCAGTAGAAGAAATATAGAAGAACAGTCAAGAAGGAATGTATATGGAGGATAGCAGAGGTAACGAATATTATAGAAACAAAGGGAAAAGGAATTTTCAAAAATGAGCATGATTCTGAACTCTGATTTATTATATTTATCAACAAGAGACCACTTTGTTCTCAGTGTAATCACTGATTATTTCCAGCTCTGACAGAATTATTAAATGTCAAATGATACTAATGGTTAAGTTAAAGAACGACTTATTTAAAAAAAGAACAACCAGAGGGCGCTTGGGTGGCTCAGTCCGTTAAGCATCTGACTCTTGATTTCAGCTCAGGTCATGATCTCACAGCTCCCATGTTCCAGCCCAGTCCTTCATTGGATAAGATATACTGGAAAATATATACTTATAAGATGAGAGATACTGAAATTCAGGAAGCTTAGGTCCTGAGATGATTGGGTTTTAGACATCTTCATTTGGATGTGAGGTAAAGCTATAATTGTTTAATAACTCAGTCACTTAAGAATTCTGATGTATATGCAAGAGGAGACCAAATGGAAAGACATTTAGGACCAAATAGTCTTTATTCCAGTCCTTAGGCTAAGAAGACAGAAAAAAAAAAAAAAAAAAAGATAGTTGTTCTGATTCAGTTCACTAAAGTAGAAAAATCCTACAGGAAACGGGGTGATCTGCAGTGTTTCCGGACACATACAACTTTATAACATAGCAAGTATGCAATTGAATACTTGAGTATTCAGGTCACAACTGCATACCTAGAAAGAAGCAACTCTGTTTACAACAGCTGAGACCATTTTGGATTAAAAAACAAAATGAAACAAAAAAACCCTTTTAAATAGTTTTAAAAAGCTTGGTCTTAAAAAAACTAAGAACAGTCTAGTCTTACTCTGACTTCCTGGACATGCTCTATTGTCCTTAGACATGCTGGGCCACCAGTTGTTAAGAACAACTAGTCCAACATCATAAAGATACTCAACCATGACAACCATGTTTCTTCCTTGACAGACACTGAGAAGTAAAATATAGTTCAATGACATACACTTGGTACATTTTTTCTGAAGACAACACGGGGAAATTAGATGCAAAGTAGTCCAAATAACTTGAGTTTTTAAGTAACATAGAATTAAGTTTCTCTCAGAACCTTAATTAAAACATGTATGCATTTATAGTGGCTAATTTTATTTCTCCTTCATGAATGGATCACATAATAATGTACAGGATGGCAGTCTCTTCAGCAAGTGCTTATTTTAAGAAAGTGGTTTTACTACTGAAGGCAGGAGTATAAAATATTTTTTGCAATGAGAAATTACCTGACATGCCACACAATAACATGATTACAGATTTTAGGGATTTTAAGAGCTGTACAACAAAGGCAATTATAAGACATGTCACTAGAAACTAATATTTCATTATAACAAAAAAGGGCCTAAAAACTGAACTGCTATTTACTAATTAGAACATTTTATTTTATTACTTAAATGGAATATCCTAGCAATTTTTCTGTCTTCGACATATATCTTTTTAAAGAGGCTAAAGTGAAGCCACAGATTCTATAAAATAAAAATTAATGATATCTTAGGTCATAGTCTCTCACAGAACTCGAAAAAAGTAGCAACCTAGACTACTTTGGTCTCATCTTACCCCTCCATTGCTCTTGGTGCGGAGTAAACTTGTAAATAAAGCAACAAGGCACCAATATAAAAATCTAAATGTAGATAATAGGAAGAACAAGGAACATACTCCATAAACTTAAATGACTACAAAAAATGGCTGAAGAACTTGATTTTTTAGAAGGATATTTAGATATCCTGTATTTAGAATGATAGTCTACTAGTGTTCGACCCTTCCAAAAATAAAGTGAAATCTTAGTCATAAGCTCCAGCTCTGTGATTTTTATGAAATTTATATCAGAAAGCTCATTATGTGAATAATAAAAAACAACCACCACAGTTTACATGTCAATAATTTACTGAGTATTTTATACATATTATCTCACTTGCTAGATTTAAGTTAATTTATTGGAAACAAAAACAGGATACCTCTAGTTTGTTTGAGTTTAGCCTTAAAATAAAATGCTATTTTTCACACATTTTGTTATTCTGAAGGGCTTCCTTATTGCAAGTTAACATATTAACCAATTCCATTAAGAATTTTTTTTATGCCAGCACAAAACATTTTACCTAAATTAATTTAACAAACTAATAAACACATTAATAACCTAATAGGACTTATTAACCATTATTATCTTGTTTTTCTCTTGGAGAATCATAGTGTTAAATGAAAAGGTTGACACAAATGGAAACATGAACTCAATATGTGTCATGAAGTCTCTTGGATGACAGCTCATTTTTATTTCAAACACAATTGACCTTTCATTTTATTTCTCTTTTTGTAACTGATACAATCTCATCCTTTCTCTTTGAAAAAACAAATCAACTTTTTTCCTTGATTCTCCTAGAGAAATAATTTCTCTCCTAAACAACATTCATTTCCAAAGAAAGCTAATTTTGAGTAGAGTTTTCTGTATATCCTGATACCATTGAGATTAAAAATAAATATTCTGGAGCCAGATTCAAGATGGCAGCATGGCAAGATTCTGACCTCATCTCCTCCCAGGGACAGAACAAATCTACAACTAAATACAGGATAATTCCTGCTGAAATGGTCTTGAAAATTTAATGAACAGAACCTCCACAACAAAGGATAAAAGAACAGTATAAAGAGGGAAAATGGAGACAGAGATGTCAGACTCACTAGAAAATGAAACCACACCCCAGCCGGGGCAAGTCACAGTTGGGAGTGATATCAAAAGTATGAAACTTTTCTGTGAGGAACAAAAGGTTAAGCTCCACATCAAGCACCCAACCCTTAGATTCTACACAGGAGAGATGAACCCCCAATACACTGGGCTTTGAAAATTCAAGAGAGATTACAGTCAAGACAACTATAAAACTGTAGAGAACCCAAAACCTGCTCTTAAAAGACTAATGCATAGTTTCACTCAATTCAGAAAACAGCACAAAGACATTAACTTGTAAAGTGCATAGACCATAAGTATAGAAGACCTATTTACTAAACTTAAAGCCTCTGCTGGAGAGGCAGGAAACAGCAGGGACTCTCTCTGGGGACTGAGACATTAGCAGAAGTTATTTTTATGATCTCGTCTATTTTACTAATACTAGCACTAACAGAAGCCATTTTGGATTTCCCCCTCTAACCTACTAGTGCCTGTAGGCATGCTCTACTGAGAACCCCACCTCAACTGGAGCAGTTGCTGGAGCATCTAGCCCACCACAACTGTGCCAGGGACCATCCCAACCAAAAATGTACTGCAGCAATTACAGCTGCATCCCATAGTCAAACCAAGTATGAGCCCCACCCACCTAAGCACCACAGCTATGACCACAGCACTTCAGAAAGGTACACAGTGTTCACCCTCTGAGCCCTGACTCTGGTGACCAGGCAATATTGTGCTTCTGAGCTGCACAAAATATCTCCTTCAAGACTAAGGAGATTTCAAGACTAAGAATAGTATACGACTTACCTAATACAAAGAAATAGGTAAAATGTGAAGACAGAGGAATATGTTCCAAACAAAAGAAGAAGGCAAAACTTCAGAATAAGAACTAACCAAAACTGAGATAAGCAACCTATAATTTCAAAGTAATGGTCAAAAACAAAAACAAAAACAAAAAAGAAAAGAAATTTCTACTCAGTAACAATATCATTCAGAATTTAAGGAGAGATTATGAGCTTTCCAGATAAGCAAAAATGAACTACAGGAGTTTGTCACCACTAAATAAGCCCCACAAAAAATGTTAAAGGGAATTCTTTAAGTCAAAAATAAATAACATTAACAGATATAAGAAAATATGTGAAAATAAAAAAAGAGAAAGATAAGTAGGTAACAAAGGTAATAGATCAATCACTCATAAAGCAAGCATGAAGGTTAAAAGAAAAAAGTAGTAAAATTAACTAAAATTATAATAATTAGTTCAGGGAAGCATAAAATTAAAAACAAAGATGTAAAATGTGTCATCAAAAATGTAAACTGTGGGGGGGAAATAAGAAGATAAAGCTTTTGAATGTTTCAATTAATTTCCACAACCTAAAACAAAGAGGTATTTACATAGGATATTTTATGTGAACCTCACGGTAACAGGAAAAAAACTTATAATAAATACACAAAAGTAAATGAGAAAGGAATCTAAACATAACACTAAGCCATCAAACAACTAAGAAGAAGTTGAAGAAAGCCATCAAACAACTAAGGAAGACATAATGAAAAATAAGAAGGTACAGAGACTACAAAAAAAGCTGGAACACAATTAACAAAATGGCAATAAGTGTATACTTATCAAATTACATTAAATAAAAAGGACTAATTTTGTCAATCAAAAGACATAGAGTGGCTCAACAGATTTAAAAACAAGACTAATCTATAAGCTGCATACAACGAACTCACTTGAAAAGTAAGGAAATAGACTGAGAGTGAAGGGATGGAAAAAGATATACATTACAAACAGAAATGAAAAGAAAGCTTGAATAGCCATATTCAAATAAAAAAAATCAACTTTACAACAAAGACTTTAATAGTAGACAAAATATACAAAGCAAATATTAATGAACTTATACAAAGAAATTGAAAGAAATACAATAATAGTAGATTTTAACACCCTATTCTCACAAATGGGTAGATCAGGACAAAAAAACCAAAAGGAAAACATCAGACTTAAACGATACTTTAGACCAGACAGACTTAATAGATATATACAGAACATTCCATCCAAAAGCAGAACACACATTATGTGTACGAATATAAGTGTAAGTGCACATGGAACATTCTCTAGAACAGATCATATGTTGGGTCACAAAACAAGTCTCGATAAATTAAGATTGAAATCCTATCAAGCATCTTCCAATCACAGTGGTATGAACCTAGAAAATTAATTACATGAAGAAAAAAGGAAAGAACCACAAAAAATGCGGAGATTAAACAACATGCTACTTGAACAAGCAATGAAGAAATCAAAGAAGAAATAAAAAAATAGCTAGAGACCAACGAAAACAGAAATACAACACACTAAAATCTACACAGTGCAGCAAATGTGGTTCTAAGAGGGAAGTTAACAGTAATACAGGCTTACATCAAGAAACAAGATCTGAAATAAACAATCTAACTTTATACCTGCTAGCAAAGAAAAGTAAACAATGCCCACAATTAGTAAAAGGAAGGAAATAATAAAGATTAGAGAAGAAATAAATGAAAAAGATACTACAAAGATAATAAAACAGAATAGTGAAAGTAATTCTCTGGTTACTTGAGAAGAGAAACAAAACTAACAATCTCTTATAAGGCTAGCCTAACCAAGAAAAAAAGAGAGAGAGAGAGCACTCAAAGCCAGAAACGAAAGAGACCTTACAAAGGATTGTAGGATATACTACAATTATATGCCAACAAAGTCGGAAAACCTAAAATAAATGGATAAGTTCTTGGAAACATACAATCTTCTAAGATAGAGTCATGAAAAAATAGAAAATCTGAATAGATCAACTCAGGTGATTGAAAGAGTAATTAAAAGCCTCCTAAATCAATCAATCAATCAATAAATGTATGTATGTATGTCTAGGGCCAGACAGCTCTACTGACAAACTCTACCAAACATTCAAAAACCTTCTCAAACTCTTCCAAAATTGAAAAGAAGGAAAAGTTTCTAAGCAGATTTTACAAGGCCAGCATTACCCTGGTATCAAAGCCAGATAAGGACAGCATTAAAATGTAAAATCAATCAAGTGGGATTTAGTCCTGGGATGCAAGGATGAGTTCAACAATAACAAAATCAATATGATATATAACATTGGAAAACTGAAAGACACTGGCGCCTGGCTGACTCAGCAGGTACAGCATGCAACTCCTGATCTTGGAGTTATAAGTTCAAATCTCACATTTAGTGTAGGGACTACTCTAAAAAAAAATTAAAAATTATGGGGTGCCTGGGTGGCTCAGTCAGTTAAGTGCCTGGCTCTTGATCTCAGCTCAGCTTTTGATCTTGAGGTCGTGAGGGCAAGACCCACAATGGGCTCCATGCTGGGTGTGAAGCCTACATTAAAAAAAAACTTAAAAATCTTTAAAAAAAAAAAAAAAAGAAAGATAAAAATCATGCGATCATTTCAATAGATGCAGAAAAAGCCTTTGGCAAAATTCAATATCCATTTACTATAAAAACTCTCAACAAAGTAGGCACAGAAGGAATGCACCTCAGCATAATAAAGGCCATATATGACAATCCTATATCTAACATCATATTCAATAGTGAAAAGCTAAAAGCTTCTCCCCTAAGAATAGGAACAAGACAAAGATGCCCACTGTCCCCACTTCTACTCAACATGGTATTGGAAGTCCCAGCCACAGGAATTACACAAGGGAAAGAAATGGCACACATCCAAGTCAATAAGGAAGAAGTGAAACTGTCACTATTCGCACAACATGATACTATATACTGAAAACACTAAAGAATCCACCACAAAGCTGTTTGAACTAATAAATTATTCATTAGAGTTGCAGGATACAAAATCAATTATATAGAAATCTACGGCATTCTAAATACTAATAACGAAATGTCAGAAAGAAAAATTAAGGAAACAATTCCATTCATAACTCCATTGATATGAATAAAATACTGAAGAATAAACTTAACCGAGGTGAAAGACCTATGCAAGTGAAACTGTGACACAGATGAAACAAATTAAGAAAGACAGAAATAAATGGAAAGATACTTCATGCTGATGGATTGGAAGAATTAATACTATTAAAATATCCATACTAAAAGCAATCCACAGGTTCAGTGTGATCTCTATGAAAATTCCAATGGCATACTTCATTGAACTAGGACTAATAGTTCTTTTTTTTTAATTTTTTAAAGGTTTATTTATTTTTGAGAGAGAGAGACAGAGCATGAGCAGGGGAGGGGCAGAGAGAGAGGAAGACACAGAATCCGAAGCAGGCTCCAGGCTCTGAACTGTCAGCATAGAGCCCAACACGGAGCTCAAACTTAGGAACCATGAGATCATGACCAGAGCCAAAGTTGGACGCTTAACCGACTGAGCCACCCAGGCGTCCCTAGGACAAATAGTTCCAAACTTTGCATGGAACAACAACAAAAAAAAATCCCAAATAACCAAAGCAATCTTGAAAAAGAAGAAAGCCAAATACATCATATTTTCTGATTTAAAACTATATAACAAAGCTATCGCAATCAAAACAGTATGGTATTCGTACAAAAACGGACACACAAATCAGTGGAACAGAACTGAGAGAGCCCAGAAATGAATCTACACATATACAAACAATTAATCTATGACAAAGGAGCCAAAAAGAAGCCAAGAACATACAATGGAGAAAGGACAGTGTCTTCAATAAATGATGTTGGAGAAAATAGACAGTCACATGCAAAAGAATAAATCTAGGCCACTATCTTATACCATACACAAAAATTAACTCAAAATGGATTAAAGACTTGAATGCAAAACGTCAATCTATAAAATTCCTAGAAGAAGACATAGGCCATAGAAAAGACATATAGATGGCCAACAGACACATGGAAAGATGTTCAACATCACTATTAAGGAAATGCAAGTTGAAACCACAATGAGATACCCCCCAACACCTGCTAGAATGGCCAGAATTAAAAAAGAAATAACACGTTTTGGAGAGGATCTGGAGAAAAAGAAACCATCATACACTGTCGGCGGGATTGTGTACTGGTGCACTCACTAAGGAAAACGGTATGGAGATTCCTCAAAAAATTAAGAATAAAACTACCACATGACCCAGCTATTCCAATTCTGAGTATTTACCTGAAGACTATGAAAACATTAATTCAAAAACATATATATGCACCCCTGTGTTCACTGCAGTATTATTTACAACAGCCAATATATGGAAACAACCTAAATGTCTATTAAATGAATGGATAAAAAAGATGTGCAGTACTGATACAATGAAAGACTATGCACCCACAGACAGGAGGGAAATCTTGCCAAGCATAAATCTTAAGAGTATTATGCTCAACAAAATAATTCAGAGACAGACAAATACTGTACAATTTCACTCCCATAGGGGGCCTAAAAGAACAAAACAAGTGAACAAAATAAAACAAAAACAAACCCAAACGCAGTGGCTACCAGAGGAGAAGGGGGTTGTGGCTGAACAAAATGTGTGAAAAAGGTCAACTGTGTAGTTGGCAGGTGACAACTAGAGCTGCGGTGGTGATCACTCTGTCACGTATACAGATGTCAAATGATAAATCTGTACACCTGAAACTTATATAAACAAACATATAAACAGATAAATAAAATTTATCCCATAAAAATGAACATACAGGCTTTATGAGTTCACACATGTGGATTTGGTCACCCTCTAATTTAATTCATGTCAATACCTAATAAAATTAAAGCACTGAATACCTGGAAAATACAAAGTATGCAAGCTTTCTACAATGTATGTGAACTCTTCTAGGATGATTTTTTTTTTACTCTCGCTTCCCCTTCCAAATGTGGAATTTCATATAATCCTTGTAACATTATTTGCATAAGAAGCAATAAGCCACATAGTCATCAATTAGAGTTAGGTGGGTTGTGGTTCAACTCTGGATTCAGACACCCAGTTACATATGAATTTCAGATTAACAGGGGTAGTATAATATGTCTCGAATACTTCAAACTTACACTAAAAATTTATTCCTGTATATTTTCAAAATGAATTTAATTGGACATCATGTGTTTTATCTTGCAACCCTTCACAAGAAATCAATATATCATATCACATTAAAACACAAAGTAAAATGTTTCTCCCTCTGTATGACCATTTCTGTATTCTTAAAAAATTAGATCCAACTATCAGTGAAATGTGTATTATTTTTTCTATTATCCATCACTATTGCAAATGATAATCCTTCCTTAAAGAGCATAGAAATATATGCTAGATGGTTTCATGTATTGTTAATTATATGTGCATATATAATATGTGTGTATGCATATGATGTGTGTGTGTGCATATAACGCAAAATGAATGAATCTCCGTTAAGGGTCATTTTTCCCTCAGTTCAAGAGTTCTTCAAAGTCCACTGTCGATAATTAAGAATATGGCAGGGATTTCGTGGGAGTGGAAACAGGGATTTCCATCCTCATAGAAAACGAACTCATTTTAAGGGCAAACAGTCAAGAACTACTGGTCATCATTTTTACTATTTCTTGCCTGTCATACCAAAGGACAGACCCCAGGATAAGCTAAATGACAATACGGTTTAAGACCAAGTTGTCATATTATAACAAAGCTTTTGAAATCAAAGCAGCAAGATGCCACTGGACATCTTGATTAAGAGAATATACTCCAAGGCATTCCTTAGAATCAGTCAAAGTTTTAAATGTCATTGAGACTACACCAGTCTTTCTGATTACCTGCTATGCAACTTTACTCAGGTTTAAATAAGAAGTAATCCTTTAGTCAAACTTTAAGATCTTTACAAGATCTCTTCAGAATGTGCAAAAGAAAAATAACCTTTTCATCATGGAAGCAGTGACTGGCATGACATGAAAAGTAAACTAATATCTCTGCCTTCACAAAAGATTTCAGAAGTTCACTTGACAATAGTTCGCTGTTAACTGCATTACATAAGATTTTGCAGGTAGAAATAAAATTTCTTAGAAATTTATTTACAAAATCATTAGATTACAGTGATATATTTCTCAGAGAAGTAGAAAATCAGCACACTGAAATGAATTCTACAACTATTAATATAAACTGGCCCAGAAACACAAAGATACAATTTTAACTAAGGCTGCTAAGGGAAGCTTATGAGTATCTAAAAAAGAAATGCTGTGTGGGTGTAGAAAGGAAACAGAAATGTCATAGGCAAAGATTAAATCCATGATCCTTATGGTTGAAAATCCTGGGCTACAAATTCACAAGGTTAGAGACTCAATGGTGAAGACCGAATTTTCATGGACTTTAGAGGCAGCCAATGTTACTTTGCAAAGGACAAAGAGATAGATACAAAAAATCTTATCACAAGAGCCAGAACTACAAGAGCACTTAAAAATAGACTAAAATTCAGACTTGCAATTTTTTTTAAAAACAAGGATTTTTAGTAGGGGTTGGAAAAGAGACTCCATTGGAATTCCAGGAAATGAAATGAAAAAGAAAAGCGAATGGTGTCCGTATGAATCACAAAAGACATGTTTTGTAATGATGGAGATTAGACTGGACTGTTCCATTATCCGAAAAGGAGTGGCTATGTGAGCAAAAAATTTAAAAAAGAAATACACAGAATGAGAATTCCTAGATGTGAAAGTAGAATTAATGAAAATTGTGAGAGATTTAAAAGAAGATAAAGTCATCAAGCCAGATGAAACGTCACAGTAAAAGATAATAAATAAAAAAGGGACTTCCCTCCTGTCCAACAATTATAATGATTCTCTCCCCCTGGTACCAGCCAATTTTCATCATTCACCACATTATTCTAGACACCTGATCCATTCATGAAATAAGTCTTTTTGAAATCTTGGAGAAAGACTCAAGACATATGTGAGGATTTTCCACCTTTACTTTCTCAGAAACCATGTAACATTTATAACTGTCATTGAAATATATACTAGTTTAATTTTCACTAAGGAAAACTTGTGAACAAATCTTATTACTACAAATTCTCATTCATTCCTTGCCTATTAAAATTGTTTTATTACAACTTGCTAGAATTGGATAGGCAAAAAGTATTTAAATCTTGAATGCTTGAGATTTGGAAGGTGCCAGTTTAAATATTTTCTTTTCTGAGTTGTTGAGTTTTTTGTTTTTTTGTTTTGTTTTGTTTTAGGTATGGTGGGTTTTTTTGTTTTGTTTTGTTTGTTTGTTTGTTGGGTGTTTTTTTTCGTACTTGCTATACTTTTATTTTCTTTTTAAAAATTCTGTAAGTTTCAACTTACCCTCATTAAGTTGAGGCCCTTATTTGTTTACCATAGATATCTTCTAGTTGGATGAATATCTATGCTCATTTTAAAACAAACACTAGTAACTGGGGCTTTATAAAGTTTAAAGGATTCTAACAATGAACGAGCAGTAAGTGACATCCACTCTTTTTGTTCTTCTAAAAGTTTTAAGTTTTGCTTTTCACATTTTTCCAGTTTTACCAAGAAATAATTCATGTACATTACAGTATAAATTTAAGGCATACATCATGATGGTTTGATTTATGTATATTGTGAACCACAATAGTTTCAGCTAACATCTACCTTCTTGTGTAGATATAATAAAAAGAAAATAAAGTGATTAAAGAAAAAGGGAAAAAAATTCTCCTTACGGTGGGAACCCATAGCATTTACTCTCTTAACAACCTTCCTATATATCACGCGGCAGTGTTTACATAGTCATCATGTTGTACATTCCATCTCTAGTACTTATTTCTCTGAAACTGGAAGTTGAATTTGACCATCTGTCTCCAATCTCCCCTCCCTGCATCCTCTGCCTCTGGTAACCACAAGTATGATCTCTTTTTCTGTGATCTTGGTTTGTCTTGTTTTGTTTTGTTTGTTTTAGATTCCACATGTAAGTAATATCATACAGAATTTATCTTTCTCCATCAGATTTATTTCACTTAGTATAATGCCTTTGAGGTCCATCCACATTGCTGCAAATGGAAGGATTGCCTCACTTTTTATAGCTGAATAATAATCCATTTTATATAGATGCCACAACTTCCTTATCCATTCATCAATGAATGCACAATTGCTTCCACGTCTTGGCTATTGTAAATAATGCTTCTGTGAACACGGGGCTGCAGGTACATCTTCAAGTTCATGTTTCCATTTCCTTTGTAAATATTCCCAGAAGTAGCCCTGCTGGATCACATGGTAGGTCTATTTTTAATTTTATGAGATAAATCCACATTGTTTTCTATAGGAGCTGCAACAATTTACAATCCCAACAGTACATAAAGGTTCTCTTTCCTACACATCCATGCAAGCGTTTATTATCTCTTTTTGACGATGGCCAATCTAACAGGTATGAGTTGATATCTTATTGCAGTTTTCATCCGCAATTTGCATTTTCCTGACCATCAGTGATACTGAGCAGCTTTTCACATACCTATTGCCCATTCATATATCTTCACTGGAAAACTGTCTATTCAGGTCCTTTTCCCAGGTTTTTATTATTTTTTTAAGTTTATTTATTTTAAGAGAGAGAGCATGAGTAGGGGAGGGAGAGAGACAGAGAATCTCAAGTAGGCTCCATGCTGTTAGGGCGGAGCCTGATGCGGGCTCAAACCCATGAGTCATGAGATCATGACCTGAGCCAAAATCAAGAGTCAGTGTTTCTTTAAATGTTTACTTATTCTTGAGAAAGAGAAAGCATTAGCAGGGGAGGGGCAGAGAGAAAGCGACAGAGGATCTGCACTGTCAGCAGGAAGCTCAATGTGGGGCTCTAATTCAAGAACTGTAAGATAATGACCTGAGCCCAAGTCAAACACTCAACCAACTGACCCACCAGATACTCCCCCCTTTTCTCAGTTTTTATTTGGCCTACGTGAGGGAAGGGGTTCCTAATGAATCTTTGTATATTTTGGGAATTAATCCCTTATCAGATACATGGTTTACAAATATTTTTTCCCCTTTCTGTGGGTTGTCTTTTCACTTTGTTGATGGTTTCTTCTGTGATGCAGAAGCTTTTTATGGTTAAGATTAGGGTTAGAGTCAGGTTAATTCATAGACCCATCTACCACTAAATATAGTACCCAGCTCCAACCAGCTAGTGAGCCTGGCCTGAGAATCTAGGCAACTACAGAGCCCACCCTACAACCTTGCTTGGTTAAAGTATCAAACCAGCAGTTCCATCCAACTGTTCTCATCCATGTGGCATACCCAGCCCCCCAAACACCACCACCATTCCTGACCTCAGAGCTTGATTAGTTGCCCCGCCCAAAACCAGACCATATTAGTAAGCCCCACCTGTCCAAGGACTGTACCAATAGACACACCCAGAAACCCAAATTGAGCTGACCGGTAAAGAATTGTCTCTGTCAAAGCAAAAGTCTCAAAGAGAGGCCGATTACTCAAATGTGTAGATACCAATGTAAGGAGTCAAGGATCATGAAAAATCAGGTAAATATGACATCACTAAAGAAAACCAATAAAGCTCCAGTAACTGACACTAAAGAAATGGAGATCTATGAACTGTCAGGCAAAGAATTCAAAATAATCCTCTGAAGGAACTTTGGTGAACTAAAAGAAAAGACAGAGACGAATAAACAAAATTAGAAAAACAATGCATTAATGTTACAGAAGGTTTTGGAAGTTAGCTGCTGAGAGTGCTTGAAGAAAACAGACTTTTGGGAGCCTGAGTTGCTCAGTTGGTTAAGTGGCAGACTCATGATTTCAGCTCAGGTCATGATCTCATGGTTCATGAGATTGAGCCCTGAGTCAGGCTCTGTGCTGACAGTGCGAAACCTTCTTGGGTTTCTCCCTCTCCCTCTCTCTCTGTCTCTCCCCGACTCATTTGCACACATGTGCACATGCTTGCATGCACTCTCAAATTAAATAAACTTTAAGAGAAAATGTTTAAAAAAAAAAAAAAAAAAGAACGAACTTGTTGTTCAAACTACCATTCCCCTGAGTGAAGCAACAACAGAGTCAATCTTGGCCAGTCTGTCTCCCTTACCTCACGTGTGACCAGAATTTCACAGGTTATAAGACTTTGTGCGTCTAATCACTCTCTACCATTCTATCTTCAATACTGCTTTTATAAAAGCCTTTAAAAGTCAGATCATATAATACCATACATTATTTGCTTCAGTGGTTTATCATCACTACAAATAGAAAGATCAAAACAATCAGCTCTTTATCCTCTAATCCCAGCCTATTTTTCTAGCCTCGTCGCCTACCACTGCAGTCTATCCTTCAGCCATAACAAATGACCTGCTGTTTCTTACTAATGCTGTGCCTTTGTGGAATTCCTTTATGTCTTCTCTTACTTCACATCTCTCTAAAACTGTTCTTAAGTCCTTCACCACACACACGTCTCCCTATCTTGAAGCACCTCATACCCAGTTCTATAATAGCATTCACACATTTTTTGTCGGTATTCCCTACCAACAAATATACTCTTTCAAATCAGAAGCTTTATCCCGTTCATTTGCACTCTCCGCACTTTGACTTACCCTTGGGGCTTGCCAGTCACTCAAAGCAAGTGTGATGAATGGGTGAATTAGGATGTCTCTGTAATTACAGAAAAAAATCAGGAAGATCTACTCTACCCATTATTTCTTGCAATTATTTGAAATTTCATCAATTGAAACCAAAAAATGTTGCATTACAAGAACATTATACACATTATTGAGGTTTACTAAGAGCTTTGCAAAAGTCATAATCGTTCCTAAGGTTTAAAACCTGATCGTCCCCCTTTAAAATTCTCGTGATGTCATTAAATTAGAACCATGACTTGAGAAAAGAGAAAGACCGCCCCAAAAGAAATTAAGAACCAAGAAATTCCCCATCCCTCCCCCTGACAGAAAAAAGAAAGTATTTTTTTATTTACTTGCCTAATTTTTGCCAATAATATATAAGTGAGAATTTCAGTTATGTGGTTTACAGATAAAATGCATAAATGAATATTTAACCATATAATTTAAAAGAGGGAAATGCTGTCAAATAAGGAAAATAATTTGAAAAGTATTCATATTTCATATTCAAAAATTAATTTGAAAGCTAAGAATTGATTTTATGCTATCTCAAATTGTCATAGCCTATAAAAGATCATGAAAAATTATCCTTCAAATCTATTTCTATTTAGCTTCTAAAAATAGATACATTTTTCAAACAAGAAAAAAGAACAGATCCAAATGACTTCAGCTACAAATATGTCACTAGTATCTCATTTAAATATATTTGCATGTATTAATCTTTCTAAATTTATGCATTTTAAGCAGACATTTTTTAAAATACAATTATCTATAGTATTATAATTATTTATCTTAATTTTTAAACTGCAATTAAAAAAAAAATATTCTGTAGCCCAAAAAATGTGGTTAAAGGTCCAGAGAACTCAAACTCTACTAATGACAAAACATGTCATCAAATTATAACTTTTAAATGCTTATGAATTAAGTTGTGAATGGTTGGTGTAGTTTTTCCATTCCAATTTTATAATTCAACACTATAAAACAACGTTCTCGATCACACAAATAAACGTGGATTGCAATAATAGAAAAGAAAGTCTGTTTTGGAGAAGACCTAATGTAAATATATTTTCAATTACATATAATTAAAATCATTAATTACATGCATTTCTAGCGCTTTGACTATAAATGTAATAAATCTTTAAACTACTTGCTCAGAGAATCACTGTTTTGGTAACAAAATAATCTGATTTATAGAGAGTGATGTCTGGATTACCACTTTAAATGCAATAATATATAATTATCATTTATTGAAATGCTTTAGATGTATTATATTCTCAAAGATATTTTAACACTATTTATACTTACTATCATTCATTCATTCTCTCAACAAATGTCATTGATATTATCTTACAGATTTTGCCAAAGCACCAATTGACAGTGAATTCTGGTATGTTTTGCCAACTAGTAGAGATTTTCCATATTTTATTTAATTTAAGATGCCATCTACTTATAGTTGATGATAAGTATCCCATTATTTTCTCTACCATTAAGGAAGCAAAAAAACTACATCTGCTGTTTAAGTCTTTGACACTTTAATTTCTTATCACTTATAACATTTATTTTAATACTTGTTGTAAGGACTCTTTTAGACTTCTTTATCCACAGATTTCTTTCTACCAACTCCTGTTGAAAACTACCTGCAAAATAATTGCTTAAGAGTCATTTCTGAAACTTTTTCATATTGAGTCAAATTTCTATGAAACATTTTACCATTCAAAGTAATCAATGTTTATTTTTCTTTTTTCACACAGAATTATTCTGTATGCCACCAAGTACTGGTGAAGCAGTATTTTTTTTAATTTAAATTCAAGTTAGTTAACATGTAGTGTGGTATTGGTTTTAGGAGTAGAACCAAGTGAGTCCTCACTTCCATATAACACCCAGCGCTCATCCCAACAAGTACCCTCCTTAATGCCCATCACAAAATTAGCCCATCCCCCCACATGCCACCCCTTTAGCAACCCTCAGTTTGTTCTCTGTATTTAAGAGTCTCTTAATGGTTTGCCTTCTTCTCTGTTTTTATCCTATTTTTCCTTCCCTTCCCCTATGTTCATCTGTTGTGTTTCTTAAATTCCACATATAAGTGAAATCATGAGGTATCTGTCTTTCTGACTGGCTTATTTC
Organism: Paguma larvata; assembly: GCA_030068075.1. Lineage (NCBI taxonomy): Eukaryota > Metazoa > Chordata > Mammalia > Carnivora > Viverridae > Paguma > Paguma larvata. The sequence goes on along the minus strand of CM057823.1, from coordinate 61,146,689 downwards.
ACTTAACAAAATACACTTTAGTTCCATCCACGTTGTTACAAATGGCAAAATTTCATTCTTTTTGATTACCGAGTAATACTCCATTGTGTGTGTGTGTGTGTGTATGAGTGTGTGTGTGTATACACACACATCTTCTTTATCCATTCATTAGCCAATGCACGTTTGTGCTCTTTCCATAATTTGACTATTTTCTACACTGCTGCTATAAACATTGGCGTGCATGTGCCTCTTCGAATCAGCATTTTTGAATACTTTATAAATACCTAGTAGTGCAGTTGTGGTATTTCTTAAAGGAGAGTTCTAGGATTGTCACCAAGCTTTTTATACCCCACTGCTAGTATTTTTGCTGATGTTTTGTTGATCTTACCAGCATATCAGCATATGCCAATAAACAGTTTTTGGATAATACACAGGAATCCCCCTTGAACAATTTTCACATGGATTATTTACTGAACCACCGCGATGCTGCAGCTGTATCATGCCACTACACGTCACAACCAAGTCTGCTCGTGGAAAGGCAACAAAAACTGTATCTCAATCAGCAACTGGACAATAGCAACTGTAAGTTGCACATTAATTTCAGAAATGTTAAAGATGTATAAAATATGTGCATCTTAGAATCAGTGAAAAACAGTGGCCATGAATTTGCCCTAGTCCTAGCAACTGACTTTTTTCTATTAATGTTTTTATGAAAATAACATCAGGAACATGTATATTTTGTAATCATTTAAATCTCATTTGGCAAACTATCTTTCCTGCATGGTATATATTGGTATATCAATGTCACCCCTCCCTAAAATCTTCTAGTAGTCTTGTACAACTCACGATGCCATATAAATAATTCTTTATCTTAACGAATCATTTGATCTTCTGTCTCTGTTCTTTTATGTTTATTTATTTTTGAGAGAGAGAGAAACAGAGAGACAGAGTGTGAGTGAGGAAGAGGTAGAAAGAGAGGGGAGATACAGAATCTGAAGCAGGCTCCAGGCTCTGAGCTGTCAGCACAGAGCCTGATGCAGGGCTCAAACTCACAGACCGCGAGATCATAACCTGAACTGAAGTCAGACACTTTATCAACTGAGCCACCCAGGCTCCCCTTCCAGTCACTGTTCTTTAATAACATCCATGAAAGTCAAATCTGGTTCCCCGTTTTCTTATCTTAACTGATGACATTCATTGTCTCTGAGTATAAGAAGCTATTGAACATGAAACATGTAATGTGTTCCTACATGACAGTAATGGTATTTTAGTGTTCACTAGTTAAGAAAACCCACAATGACAAGCAGCTACTATACATTAATAAAATATTTAGATAAATTTTTATTAAGAATCACAGTAACTGGTATATACATTTTAAAATTACTAGTACATATAACTGAATGACCTTTTTTATAAATATCATGTTTGATATGTGTATAGACATGAGGGTCCCCCTTTTGCTTCCCAAGAATCTAATGGCCAGTGGTTGGAAATGACTGCTGAGGACCAGCAATTCTCTACCTGAGCACCACAACACTCTGGTGTTATCAGTTAAAATCTAGGGGACAGGAAACTGAATAGCTTGAAAACTAGTTTATTTATGTTTCGATGCAAACAATATTCCTATGTAAACAAAAGTACATTCAACATCCAAATAGCTGAGAACCATTACGCCAGAGGCAGCTCAGCAAACTCAAGGCTCAGGGCTCCCTAATCCTCCCTTCTGTGCCCCTAGAAGAATTACAGATCTACGGTATCTCTCTTTACTTCTGCTTTTTTAAATATTTTAAGTAATCCCTACACCCAGTATGGGACTTGAACTCACAACCCCAAGATCAAGAGTCACATTCTCTACCATTTGAGCCAGTCAGGTGCCCCTATCTTTACTTCTAAATTCTGCTAGAGCCTAACCATTCTTCTCACACATGGCTGCAACTGACTAGAGTCCATACTACAAATGAAATCAATTTGCTATCCTGACTCGGGATGATATTTTTTTCACATGCCACATAAACCACCTGGTTCCTAAGACATTCTGAATCCTTCTTCCTCTCCCTTATAATCCCTTTTATCTTCTGTCTTCTCTATGAATTTTTCTCAAATCAAGAAAATTTTTAGCAGATTCACACAACCAATTAAGATAGGTCACTTACACATATTATAAATTTCAATTCAATTCAATATTTATTAAACTTCTACTTGACACACATCTTACTGTCATAGAAACTATGAATGTTTCGTGAGTCCTTCCTGACCTCAAGATATTTACAAACCAGTAGGGAAGGGTGTATACTTATAAATAATTATAATAGAGTATAAATACAACAGCTTAAGTACCTATGATGATCACAGAATACACTGAAAACCATTTCCCACAAGAAACTAATATGGAAAAAGTCATGAAAGAATAAAACAGCAAGGTTTTGTTTGAACTACACTAGATTCGGTGTCATAGGAGCAGAAGATTCCACAAGAGCAACTGCTACAATGAGGCAGAACAATTGGGTAGGTTTCAAGTCTTTAAGCAATTTGAGCATATATCCTAGAAAATCAATTTTGCATATGTGGGAGGCACTGGAATATTTAAGAAGAAATGTCACACAAACAAGGTATAAGAGACAAGAAAAGAGAAAGAATAGAAGTAGAAAGACTAGGTGGTGAGCTAGCACCTTTGTTAAACAAGTGGGAAACCATGACCTGAACTAATGCGAAAGGGGTGGGGGTGGGGGATGGAGGGCACACCTGGGAGTTAATTACGATCAACAGTACTTGATAATTGATTGGATAAAGAGAATTGTTATGTGGAATGAACAGGAATTAAGGATGAATCTGAAAGCAAAATAACCATAACATACCTACATACACACACCACCAATTAAAAGAGAGAAATCTGTCTGGCATTTCAAAGGGGGATCTCTCCAACAGAAAACCCCAGCTTTGTTTCTATATAATTAGACTATAATCCTCTCAAGAAACATTTTGGAATTCTCAAAAGATAATTTTACTTTATCTTAAGAAGCAATTAGTGAATAACTAGATTTCTTTCATGACCCGAGATCAGTGTCACAAAATCGGTAATGCTCAAGCTTCCCCAACAAGCTGGGGATCGTTGGCTTTATGAAGTTGGGTCACATTTATTCTACACCCATCACTGCTGTTGATTTTGCTTAACACACATCACAAATATGGTCAAAGAAGCTTTAATTGCTAGAAGAGGTCACCATCTTTAATTTAATGTCTATGCACTTGCATGTGGTCACTCTCATACTCGGATGCCACATCTACCTTACAGACATGATGGCACAGCCCCTGTCATGAAAATACAATATCTAGAAAAGGTGAATTTTCAAGTTACATATACATTTTAGTGTAAAACTACTTGCCCCAAACATGCATTTGTTAATCATTTTATTTTTTCTCAGGTTCTCCTATATTTGGGACTTTTTTTATTCTAATATAATTAACACACAGTGTTACAGTAGTTTCAGGGCACAATATAATGATGCAAAATTCTATACTCAGTGATCATCATAAATGTACTCTTAATCCCCTTTACCTCTTCCACCCATTCCTCCACCCACCGCCCCACTGATAACCACCAGTTTGTTCTTTCCAAACATGCATTTTTTTCTTATTTAAATGGAATGAAAAGGCCAAAACAAAGAATATGTGAAAAATTTCTTGGCCGTATTTGGCAAAGCCTGGCATGTCTATCAAGAAGGCAGCATAGCTTAGTGGTGAAAAGAAAGTGCTCTAGCACCCAACAAACCTTCGTTCACGCTCTTCCTATGACCTGGAAAATTGCTTAATCTCGGACTCTAGTTTTCACATCCATAAAATGAAATAGTAACTGGGGTGTCTGGGTGGCTCAGTCACTTGAGTGTCTGACTTCGGCCCCACACTGGGTTCTGTGCTGACAGTTCAGATCCTGGACCCTGCTTGGGATTCTGTGTCTGTCTGTCTATCTGTCTGTTTCTCTCTCTCCCTCTCCCTCTCTCTCTCTCTCTCTCTCTCTCTCTGCCCCTCTTCTGCTTATACTCTCTCTCTCTAAAATAAGTAAAAACATTTAAAACAATTTTTAATGAAATAATAACCTCCATCTTACAGGTCTGTAGTACTAAGAAAATCAATTGATATATCATGTTTAGCACAGCAGGTTGAAGGAAGAAAGCATACAGGAAAGGGTAAGAATTATTAAAATTCTTTTCAATGCAAGCAATATGGCAATTTTCTCCATGTATTTCCTAAGTAGTCAAAAACGGGAAGGCAGCCTCGAGTGTCAGCTGAACTTATTAACTTACTTCCAAAGAAAAGAACACATGGAGGCAGGAAAAGGCAACTTTACACTGCAGAAACCCAGGGAACACTCCTCTTTCCCGGTTATCAAGATTAACGTGCCCGATGGTAAGTCATATTGATAGCAGGTACCTGTGGTGTGCTGTGGTGTGGTGTGGTGTGGTGTGGAGTGGTGTGGTGTGGTGTGGTGTGGTGAGGTGTGGTGTGCTGTGCTGTGCTGTGCTGTGGTGTGGTGTGGTGTGGTGTGGTGTGGTGAGGTGTGGTGTGGTGTGGTGAGGTGTGGTGTGGTGTGGTGTGGTGTGGTGTGGTGTGGTGAGGTGTGGTGTGGTGAGGTGTGGTGAGGTGTGGTGTGGTGAGGTGTGGTGAGGTGTGGTGTGGTGAGGTGTGGTGAGGTGTGGTGTGGTGTGGTGTGGTGTGGTGTGGTGTGCTGTGGTGTGGTGTGGTGTGGTGTGCTGTGCTGTGGTGTGGTGTGGTGTGGTGTGGTGAGGTGAGGTGTGGTGTGGTGTGGTGTGGTGTGCTGTGCTGTGCTGTGCTGTGCTGTGCTGTGGTGTGGTGTGGTGTGGTGTGGTGTGCTGTGGTGTGGTGAGGTGTGGTGAGGTGTGGTGTGGTGTGGTGTGGTGTGGTGTGGTGTGGTGTGGTGAGGTGAGATGTGGTGTGGTGTGGTGTGGTGTGGTGTGGTGTGGTGTGGTGTGGTGAGGTGTGGTGTGGTGTGGTGTGGTGAGGTGTGGTGTGGTGAGGTGTGGTGTGGTGTGGTGTGTGTGGTGTGGTGTGGTGTGGTGTGGTGTGGTGAGGTGAGGTGAGGTGTGGTGTGGTGTGGTGTGGTGTGGTGTGGTGTGGTGAGGTGTGGTGTGGTGTGGTGTGGTGTGGTGTGGTGTGGTGTGGTGAGGTGTGGTGAGGTGTGGTGTGGTGTGGTGAGGTGAGGTGAGGTGAGGTGAGGTGAGGTGTGGTGTGGTGTGGTGTGGTGTGGTGTGGTGTGGTGTGGTGAGGTGAGGTGAGGTGAGGTGAGGTGAGGTGAGGTGTGGTGTGGTGTGGTGTGGTGTGGTGTGGTGTGGTGTGGTGTGGTGTGGTGTGGTGAGGTGAGGTGTGGTGTGGTGTGGTGTGGTGTAATAAGGGCACTTCACCTGGGTAGTATTCTTCCTAGTCTTTCATGAGAAAAAATAAGATAAATCCAAATTGAAAGGCATTCTCTAAATAGCTGATTAGTTCTCATCAAAACTGTTAAGATTATGAAAAACAAGATTGAGAAACTGTCACAAACCAGAGGCACAATGTCTCAACACACACAGTAACTTATATGGGATCATGGAATAGAAAGGGGACACTCGTGGAAAAAACAGTGAAGTCTGAACAAAGTCTGGAATTTAGATAATAGTAATGCAGTTAAGAACTAAAGATTTTTTTTCATTTCAATAAATGTACCATGATGATGTAAGATATTAAAAACTGGAAAAACGAATAGTAAGTGTATATGAATTGTCTCTACTGTCCATTGCAAATTCTCTATAAATCTAAATTTAAAACTATTCCAAAATAAAAAGAGTATTAAAAAGACAGTAGTGGGGAACGCATAAAATGTAGAAAGTATGTGACTCGATTTACCTAAAACATGCTTACTTAGATATTAAATAGATACGTAATACTCCTGAATTTGAGGCTTTATGATTTTTAACTTCTGATAACTTCACAAGACAGGTGTTAATCCCCATCTATCTAACCTAGTAAAATATATAAATACAATGGCAAATAACAGGGGTAAAAATACAAGATTTGAATAGGGTTTAAAAAAAAAAGACTATAAGCATATTAACAATTTTTAGTCTTATAAGTGAAAGCCCTTGGATCGGTCAGCATTAATGCATTTTTTTTCTTTATGAACCACCCACTACAAGTAATATTTTTATAGCAAATTCAAATATGGACCAGTATATAGCAGTAACTTAAAATGCTAAATATAAACAGATAAAAGCGAAAGGCCCCTCCAAAGTTGGTTTATGATGCAAAGAGAGGATGAATATATTAAACAGATTAATTAGCTTGAAGTAGCACTTCTCTTTATGAGTACAGGTTAAAATAAAAATAAAAACCCTAGGACTCTGAATCTTCCCATAACAGATACTTTCTTCACAGTCTGAGCAGTGAATACCCATTGGAAGGAACCCCTTGCCCCCTGATTTATAGCCCAGAATGTAAACAATTCCCTTTTGTAGGTATATATATTTTTAATTTTCATATTTTGCTTCAAATTATCAGATGCGGTACAATGCCTGCATGTGGATTTACAGTTATCCCTTAAACATTATGAGTCAGTCTCTCTAAAGGCCTCTCAAGTTTGTTTTCTACAGAGTTACACTAAACACCCACCAGGGCTTAAAACAGGCATTTCTTGTAGGATGCTTACCAAGATACTAACTCTCGAAGGTTATGGGCAATACAGTATTGCTTCTGTGTACAAATGGCACCCTGGTTCCAGGAAAGACTTGCTTTTCTGAGAGTATCTCTAGAGAAGGGTTATACTTTAATATTCGCCAACTTAAACTAACACAAAAACTGGACCAAAGTGGGTTCCTCTACTACGGTTAGAGGGAGTTAAGTGACAGAGGGAAGATAGTTCACTCTCGGGTGCACTCTATAGAATAAAACGATAGATAATTTTTCAGGATAAAAAGGGTCGAAGTAAAATCGGGCACAGAAAAACAAACGTGTTTCAAGTGTATTTTCTTTGAAAATCTTGACATTTGAAACAGAATACATATTACAGTATGCACTCGTATTATCCACAATATATCCTTCCTGACATATACATCCTCCTCAAATACCTGCTCCACGTCATCATTTAAAAAACAGATAGGAAGCATTCATCCAATAAGTACTGAGTGCTCAGTGTGTGTTAGGCTTTCTGTAAGGAAGTAGCATTATTTTCATTTCATAGAGCTACATTCCTTCCATTAAGAGAGCCTCCAAGGACAAATCCCTTAACTATCCACAATTCTAAAATCTATGTTTTAAAGGAGGGAAAAAAAAAAAAACCACCTAGCACCAAAAGTCTGCCAACTTTGACATGTTAATGGAAATCTTAGAAATACTGTAATGGAAAGAAATTATTACATCAGAAAGCAGCAGGCCTGAAATAATAAGAGAGAAATTTAGAAATTGCCATGATTATTGAAATGCAGTATTAGCTTAAGGAAAAGGAATCAAGTAATAAAAAGTACATAAAGCACAATTTGTTGGAGGTTAAGGATATTGGATTTTTGTGTCCTGAATTAAATCTGACAAGCTCAGTCAAAGCATTCCAACTAAGGCTGCACAGAACCTAGACATACAGAGGAGAGTTTTTCTACTTGGTGCAACTGACGAAAAGAATCTAGTACCACAAATATCGTTCCAATCCATCTTCCATGATGTTCTGAGGTCAACAACTGAGCTGTTTGGCGACTGGACTATGACTCTACACAGTGTGTTTTCAATTCTTGCAGAGGAAAAGAACTTAGAGAAGTGAAAATAATACAAAGACAGATGATTTTGCCTTTTACAGCATTCTGTTTGCTGAAACATAGATAAATAGGATTATAGATTATTTAAATTAAGTCATATCTTAAAAATAAATCCCAAAGTATAGTGAAAGTACTAAAATATTTCAAGTTTCAATAGAATTCACTAATTATCTGACAAAATTTTATTCTGTTCAATGTTAGAAAAAAATATAAAAAAGTCATCTGTAGCCCTGGAACCTATAAATGACAGAAATCAAAATCAAAATATAAGATACAAAACTACTCTTCTAGAACCAGAACACTTCTGAAAGACTAGGCATTCAATTCAATCACAAGTGGCTCTTTCTCCTCTTCCTCCTCCTTTCCCTCACCATATAATATCATTATTACTATCATTTTCATTATTGCTAAGAGTTAGCTTTAATGGCCACTCTAAGCATTCCTTCACAATCCTCTGGCTAAAACAATATCTCAGACAATGAATTACACACCTGGCTGACTGATGCCAACTGGTATATACATATGGGAGTTTATTGCTGGCCATAATGAGCTTTTGATATACCCATAAATTCTAAAACCTATGACTAGGCTTCTCATCTATCCATGGAAGTCTCAATATAACCTGAAATTCCAAAAATGGGATTACTTCCCAATGCCCCAAATCTCCTCTCTAGAGATTTCCCAGTCTCCTGGACAATTTCCACTTCTTAAACAACATTTTTACAATATTGGTGGCAAAAGACATACATGAAATTAACAGTGGTACTGTTGAAGGTAATAAGTGCATCAGTGCAACAGATCCATGCAAAATTTGCCAGTCCGATTCAAGGTGGTGACAAGAAAGAGGTGACATTTAAACTGAGCAGTAAAGAATAAGGAAGATGTAATATATGGGGCAAAAGAAGACAGGAAAAAAGAAGTTAAACCACACAAATATAAATACCTAACATGTTTCATTTGCCTAGGAAAGATCTTTGGAGAGCTATCATGGAAAAAAAAAAAAAACAAACTATAAATTACAATGAGACTAGATCTTAAATTGCCCAAACACATACTTGAGCATTAATATGTTGAAAATGGGAGACACTTAAGCTCCAAAGAAGAGCAATAATTCCCATGACTATGTGAGAAAATGCTAAGGGAGAAAAGTCATTAGAGGCTCAAGAACCAGAGATGCTAATCCATGGCAGTGAGGATAGAAATGAAAGGTAGGAATGCAAAAGAGAAGTATGTTGAAGATTCAATTACCATGATTTGACAAATGAGGAAAAGAATGTGGAACTTTACCTATTTATGCTCTAGTCTGTCTAAAAAGTAACTATCAATCTACAAGAAACACAGAATAATTGTAAGGCCATCACAAATAGGCTTGGATCTAACCACGCTGAATACTATAGAATAAAGAGGTGGAAAAGTCCATCCAATAGAAAAAGAGTTTGCTTCTCTGAGCTGAGGAAAATGGATAGTACTAGCTGTGTACTTTAGACAGTGAGGAGCACAAAACTCAGAGCTAAGCCTTGGGCGTGAGTAGAATCACCCAAGGAGAGAATGGTGAGCCAATAAAAAAGATGAATGCCAGAAATTTAATGAGCTCCTATATTTAATAAGTAAACAAAGAATCAAAGAAGAAAACCAATGGGGGAAAAAATCAGTAAAATAAAGAAGGAATGCCAAAAGTTCAATGCCCTAGAAGGCAAAGGGAATGAAAATGTCCCCAAATGGATGGAAAAACAGTTCTAGAAAGACTGAAGTCAGATAGAGCTCATGAATTTAGCTGACTTTGACAAAGGAGTCAAAACGAAGTATGAAAGAAAAACTCAACTGCAAAAAGAATGGCATGAAGGGGGGCGCCTGGGTGGCTCAGTCGGTTGGGCGGCCGACTTCGGCTCAGGTCACGATCTCACAGTCTGTGAGTTCGAGCCCCGCGTCGGGCTCTGTGCTGATGACTCAGCCTGGAGCCTGCTTCGGATTCTGCATCTGCCTCTCTCTCTCTCTCTGCCCTTCCCCTGCTCACGCTCTGTCTCTCAAAAATAAATAAACGGTAAAAAAAAAAAAAAAAATTAAAAAAAAAAAAAGAATGGCATGAAGGAAGGGAAAAGGACAGAGGATATCATAAAACAAAAACAAAAACAAAAAAAAAATGACAAATGATGGGCTAGGACTGTATAGAAGGCAAGAGAAAAGGGGACAGAGGATAGGATAGTCCAGGAGAGCAGTATGGATTTCTTTTTCTCTAGAGTAGGAGATATTTCTGACATATACACGTTTAACTGAGAGAGCATTCAAAATTTATACAGCTCTTTTGAAAGGTGGTGATGGCAAATGCAGCCGTAGGTCAACTTCTATAACTGTCATTGCTGATGCCTAGACTGAACACTGTATAATAGAAAAGCCTCTTCCCACACGTTCTGAAGAGCTTACAAAAGACCCTCTGGGAACTCCACTAAATTGAGCCTCTTATGGGCTATTGTCTTTTGTATCTGATTCAGTAAATAGTTCCTACACAAGCACATTATTCCACGGTTCCAAAATAACACAATTAAAATTTTTAAATGGCATATCTGAACTTCAACACGTGTTGAATTAAAATTACTTTATAATTCTGCAGTTAAAAATGTTAAAATCAATTTAAATTTCTCAAATCTCTTTTTTGAGAAATGGTAAATCTTTATGAACCCTAGTGTCACGATTCCTTAAAGGTAGAGAATTTCAGTTACAAAGATAAGGCTGGAGAAAAGCCTAAAAACACTTTATGTTTATGAGTTCTCATATAAAGAATATTTCTAAGCACTCTGTTCAGATTTGAAGAAAGAAAGGAACCTATCTGAACAATGAAAAAGTTCAGTTAGGGGGCACCTGGGTGTCTCAGTCAGTTAAGCGTCTGACTTTGACTCAGGTTATGATCTCGCAGTTCCTGGGTTCAAGCTCCACATTGGGCTCTGTGCTGACGGCTCAGAGCCTGGATCCTGATTCAGATTCTGTGTCAGACACTCACACTCTGTCTCTCTCTCTCAAAAATAAATAAACATTAAAAATTTTTTTACATAAATAACATTAAAAATAATTTTAAAGTTCAGTTAGACACAATTGCAAGAATATTTTCATGTTTACAAATACAAGGCTTCCAAAAGAGATCTTTAAAATCACTAATAGATGTTTATCTTTCTAGAGTGGGAGTAGTTGGACATTATTAATTCCTCAGGCCCACACTGTGGTCTATAATTTTATCTCTGCCACGTGAGTTGATCCATGTTTTCTCCCTAATCTGGAATAAAGCATCCCAATGTGTGAACATACACACTTTTCGCTATCCAGCTCACCTGGGTCTCCCTTCTTTCCATACGGGGCCCCTGAAACTTGGTAGGCCCCCCTTGGCTTTATCATTTATGGCCAAACTTCATGATCTGTTTCTGTATAATAACCTCAAAAAACTCAAGCTTTTAAATAAGAATGCACATTTCCCTTCCAAGAAATGAAAATATGGTAAGAAGAATACTTTCCGGAACCTCCAAGGCAGAGGGCAACTAAAACAAATGAACTCACAGGCCTAAAAAAAAAATAAAAGAGATTGCGTGTAGACTGCCTATCATTGTGCCTGGCACAGAACAGTTTTTCAACAAATTACATCCTTCATTCTTCAGGTAACTGTAGTCATCCCCTGTCAGGTGTTTTTGGCTCCCCTTGGAACAAGTACTATTAACTAAATATACAGCTCATGGGGTCTGACTTCATTTTACCACACTCTCCCTTCCACAACTACCCACTACCCCATTCGTCCAATCTCTACCACCAACATACATGTACGCATGTGCGCGCGCACACACACACGCACACACACACTTCAGATCTGGGATCTTAAATGAAATTCATGAGAGACAAAGTAAAGGGAATTTTATTTTCTTAGTTGCTATTAAGAAAGAGGAAAGTTATAGCTCCTATGGGCTTTATTGTGATAATGAACACCCGGAGTGACTGATAAATCTAGTAAAAGCTCCCCTATCCCTACCCACTGCTAGGATTTAAGATATCAAGCTGACATACTATTCAATTCTTTACCAAATGGACTATTGCAAGCTATTTCACTCTAAATCACATTCTCGAAAACAATCAAATTATGAATTAATCCCTAAAGACTGGAAGATTGCAAGCCACGAAATAGTACAGAAGCTCGCAATTAAGATCATAAACAGGAGATTGGAGAAGAGATACCAGAAACAATGCTACATGATTAGCTATAACCAAAGGGAAAAAAAACAAACAAGTCTAGATAGATGTCCCTGAAGATAATCCATGAACACAGAGCGAGTTACAGGGGGTGGAAAATGCAAACTGTGAGGCCCCTAGCAACAGTCTATTAAATTCTAAAGAAGCAAACCAAACCAATAGTTTAAAGGATGTTTGACTAAGTAGTACACGAAGAGCTTGTAGATATACGGCAAGTGCATTTTGAAATAAATGAGAAGTCCTGCGTGGTCCTTTGTGTATCACTCTTCCACTTCTCCATGTCTTCACTCATTTTCAAACCATTTAGAGGCCGTGTGCAGCGGCCAGATCAGGCTCACAGTTCTTTAATACTAACTCCTGAGAATGTATATAAATCCTCAAATAGTTACCTGGTTTGGATTTCAACTGTTAAGTTACTCTAACAGAAATACTTTGTAGTGAAATGGGCTGTGTGGCGAGGCACATGACAAGTCATTTCCCCAGCGCACAATGGAAACCCCTGTGACCCTAGAGCCTATGAATCCTTCCTGATAACCTAAATAGTCACATCAAATTTCTGTGTTCCTGAGGCAGCCATTCTGTTCACATGTCACCATTTTACAGATGTCCTTGAAGAGCAGGATTTTGTCTACAGCCACTGGGTCCACAGAATGTTTTTCGTTTGTTTGGGTTTGTTTTGTCTGTGGGAAGAAGAAAGCTAAGTGCAGGAAATAAGCCACTTATTTTTTAATTTTTTTTTTTACAAAAGTTGTTTTTAGATTTTTAAATGTTTTGATGAATCAATCAATGTGTTCATCAAATAGAGATATAAACATAGACAGAGTCTAAGATTCCAACATCATATGTAAAAACCTAAAACGCACTAGTGGGATTATAGTGAACCCCTTCATTCATCAATTCTCACCTTTAGTTCCTCACTGAAGATTCACTGTGCAGTATGTGCCAGACACTGACTGTCCTAAGCCCTAAGAAAGAATGTGTAGCAGGAACTCTACCTTCAAACAGCTTGCAGGAAGATAGATACTGACCAAATCAATTTTACATACAGATATAAAATTATACATTTGGATTAAGTACCATTCAGGAAAAGGACAGAATATTCTAGAAAGACTAACCATATTGAGTGGTGGGCTCAGGATGAAGGCCAGTGAGTTCAAATCTGACAAAGTAGGAGCGGCAGCCCAAAAGTGGGGAAGAATTTCCCCAAATATCCCATAATATGGAATATTTAGACAGGAAAATACCAGATGTGGAAAACAACTGGAAGAAGGCCAGAATGAATTGTACAAGCAGAACAGCGCTGCATTTGAAATCAGAACACCTGGGTCCTATTCTAGTGGCGCCAATAATTAACGGCATGAAAAAATGAGGAAGTTGAGAATAAGGGATCTTCCAACTCTAAAATCCCATGCTTTGAGTAACCTTTACCTCAAAAACTGGTAAATCGTATTTTATTCAAAAAGTATCTTATTTATTCTATATAAACTACATTAATATTTTATTAACCAAGAACTAATACAGAAAATTCTCACATATTTCTCATTTGTAACTAGAGTTTTAAAATAACATACAAATACTACAGCATGTAAAAAATAAACTCACTTCAAATATTTAATAATGCCTTGAACCTTTACAATGTTATTACTAGTTGTTACTAATGCACATATGTCTCATTTGCAAAGTTATACTACAGTGAAATCATGTCACTATATATGGAGAAAATGTGACTAAAAGAAAAAAATAAACATAACCAAGAATTTTAATTCCCCAGAATTTATCACTGTCAAAAAAAATTCATTCTGAGGAATTGTAGTCTCCAGATTTTTCATTTTCCATTACATGTCTGGAAGACAATCATCATTAAAAAAAAAAAAAATTCAGTAAATTAATCTTATCAAGATTGTATTTTTCTTCAGCTGGAACTCTTTACTTTTTTTATTAGAATGAAAGAATTCTATGATATCTTGAGGAGTTACCTACTAAAATCAACCGACTTCATTTTTTTACAGAAGAAACTGTATTCCAGAATAAAAAGGTAATAAGTAGTCCAAGGTGATCCTCTAGGTCAGAAATGAGTCAAGGTTTGTTTGATGATCTTGCTAACCCTGCTTCCCCATCACTTTGCCAACCTCTCACTCATCTCCCTCCTGCACACTACTAGGCTTTAAATAAGTCTGCCTCGCTGCAATAAGATTATTTTTTTAATTTTTTTTTAACGCTTATTTATTTTTGAGAGAGAGAGAGAGCGGGAAAGGGATGGAGAGAGAGGGAGACACAGAATCCCAAGCAGGCTCCAGGCTCTGAGCTGTCAGCACAGAACCCAACATTGGGCTCAAACTCAACAGAACGCGAGATCATGACCTAAGCCGAAGTCGGGTGCTTAACCGACTGAGCCACCCAGGCACCCCTGCAATAAGATTATTTTGTTTCAGGAAATCATTAATGGTCACTTGATTTCAGATTACCTCCCGGGCCCTTCTCTGACATTCCTCAAATTTAGATTATAATCTATACATGCTGTGACAAAGGTTAAAATATTCCTTCTAAAACTGAGATGGCCAATGGAGGTTAAAAGATAAATGAATGTCCTAATATAATTCTGTGCACATCCAGAAAGTTTGTAAAAATAAAATAGAGAAAAATAATAATTGAGTCCCTTACACAAAAAAATACTGATTAAAAGTTAGGTAAGCCACATGCCATAAATTAATCATTAGTAACAACATCTGCTCGTTAAGTAATTTTGAATTGGGGAAGAGGGGTAATATGTGGAGATGTGACACACATTTTGTCAATTTTCTTACACTATGACCCTCTAATCTTTAATTATTTCCTTCTGACTTTTTAAGTGCTTTTGCCTAGAAGAATAGGAAAAACTCTTGCTTGAACAAAAGATCTAAAAGCTTTAGATGAACACAAAAGGAACAGAAACTAGACTTCCCCACAACCCACAACTCATCTCTTGCCCCATGAGGTAAAAGGTTTTCTAGGTTTTCTGAACTGAGGACTGCACCCTCAGATAACTATAAATCTAGAGAAAATGAAAAACTGAACTGTGCCTCTCAGGGATTTACCAAGCAAAGCCTCACAGAGTTCTGTACAGCCCAGCATAGTGACGGGAGTAACCAAATTAACTTGGATGCATCTAAAAGCGATGGATCTGAAGGGGCTTTGAGCACAGGGATGGAAGGGGGAAAAAATGGCAGCAAGCTGTTTACTTCTTCAAGGCTCAGATGAAATGATGGACATGTCAACAGTTGATAGGTAGATCTACGGCCAGGGAAGATCAGAGTCCCTCTCCTCCCAACCCTGTGTAATCTCTGTCCTGTCTATCTCTTACTTCCCATCCCCAGTCCCTGGGGCAAAAGGCAGGGAAAGCTGGAATCCAGTATCATTCCATTTTTGTCACTCCGAGGTATGGAGATCTTAGCCAGAAATTCAATTCAACAACAACGGAAATATTGTTTGTGGATTCAGACGTCATCTTTCGCATAAAGGACACTGCTAAATGCATGATTCATTTATGAAACCACATACGCCCTTAAGTTGGTGTCATAGTTAGGAGACAAAGTACAGGCACAACAAAAGTAAACAAAAATATAAGGAAACTCGTGCGATGTAACAAGACGGAGAAACCAGAAGATGATCGCGACTCCCGAATGTGCCTCCTCTCAGGAAGAATATATGAGCTTAATGTTCAAGTCTTCAAAACTATTGTGCTGTAAATGCTTTCAAATCATGTGTCTTCATTCATGTTATTGGCCCCTTGAGCCTACTAAACATGTCAAATCTTCAAGTTGTCTTATAGCTACACTGACTCTTTTATATCTGCCAGATGGAGTAACTATACACTAATGAATTCAGAGCAATGTATGAGAAAAGCTGGAGCGACAGGACTAAAAAATGTGCCTCTCTACTTAGAGTACTTAGATCAAGCATCCTTTCAAAAACCACTAGCCTAAATATGACATATTTAATTCTAGGTAGAAAAAAATCATGATGATATTTTTGACTTGACATAATTCACAGAAGAGTCTTGAAATTTCATCAAAGCCTGGCATTGAACATGAGCTATATCAGCAAACATTAACTTAGAGCTTGTACTTATATTGAACTAAACAAACAGCTGTGGGGAACAAATTATCTGATATTTTCTTTTCCGGATTCCAGCACAAAGAAATCAGAAAAGAATTATAATGATATCATTGGTATCGATTTCAGATCACACTCACTAAAGACGCTAATCTCTGAGCATGATCGTTTTCCGAGAAAATCAGCACACTCTGCACTCCGTGTACTTCTCAGCTTACCCAAGCTCCAGAAGAGCTCAACTAATTATGCAAGATGATTACAAATGCTATCACTTAAGAAAAAACAAAGTACAAAAAAACATTTTTAAATGTATGATCTCCTAAAACGACCATACAGATAAGAAACAGAGAAAAAGGAGGGGGTAGGTCAAGGTTAGACAAAATATCATCGTTAAAAACGGATAAATAAATACATAACAAAAATCTGTACCTTGCAAAGAGAGCATCAGTTGGAGCAAAAGAAAAATTAAGCAGCAAGAATAAACAAACATAAAAACAGGAGAGAAATTTAATTATAGAATCACTTGCCTTAGATATTTATTTTAAGTCCAATAGAGTTAACATATAGTGTTATATTAGTTTCAGGTATACAATATATTGCCTTAGCTATTTTTAAATAAGGTTGATTTTACCCTTGGTGTATGTGGCAAAAACAAACTTAATCCTCTTGAGCTCTATAATTTTGGGAAACTACCAAGTGTTGATTAATTCATAGCCGGTGTTGTGTGTGTGCGCACGTGTACTGTCTCATCGTGTGTATATAGTATATACGTTATTTATATACATATAGCACTTGTGTGTGTGAATGTATGTTTGTATCGTGGCTCTCTGCTTTTCTCTGTGCATGTCTGCCCTGTTCTACCCTACACATTCCAGAAAGAGTCAATAATGACACCCTTTTGGCAGGCCCCTTCCTATAGATCCCTCAAGAGTAGCTAGCGATTCTACAGATAGAATACTGTGGGTCCAGTGCTCACCTCTGGATCAAGAATGTGTAGCACAAGCCTCCCAAGAAGGGCGCTGGGGGGTAAAGGCACTATAATTTAGAAGCAGTTGTGTGGTGGGCAAATCGATAAAATTGATTGGTACAAATTAATAAAATATGACTTGCACTCTTCACACAATTATAAATGCCTTGAAGACTAGGGTGATTCATGTGTTTCTGTTCTATTCCTATATTCTAGGCTCTGCACAGTTTAAAAACATAGTAACCAACCAATAACTAGTTGTGGAACTGAATCAAGTTCAATGGAGTAAGAGGAACTGTACAATATTTCCGAAGATATTAAAGGCGAAAAAAAGGAACTCGACCAGACAACTGGATATGTGTGAGGAACTGCTGGACAAGCCATGTAGCAGCAACCCTGTGCTTTGTTTAATGCTTAATGGCAAATCAGAAATCGCAATTACATAGCTTGTTCTTTTTCTGATGCCTGATAGCTGCCTTATCAAGAGCAACGCGTAAAACTAAACCCGTGCAATACAGGAATGCTCTTTCATGATAAATCATTTTTTGTTGTTGTTATTCAAAGAAACAAATACATAAAATGATGCTTCTTTGAAATTATTTTCCAAATCATTAGGAAAAATGGAATTTGAATTTTACTGAACTACTAGGGAAAGAAAGCATTTTTATAAAGGACATGATTCAAGAGACCATTGAAACCATTCTGTTTATGAAAATGTGTTTTTATCTTTATCAGAAAATTCAAATTTATTTGCAAGAGTAGATAATATAGTTATTATTTCATGGTGCTTAATCTTTTACCATGTGTAACAATTTGCTCTAAGGGAAATTATATAGTTGCTTAAAGCTACTCCTCAGAGCTTCTTAATTTTAAATCACTATATAAAACAGTAAAAATATAGTTTCATGAGACAACTTGGGAGAACAAATCAAATGAGATCATTGGAAAAACACAAAAATATAATTCATCATACAGGGTTTACAGAGTGTTTGTAATAATGACCGTGGAAGATAAATATTGGCTTTTCTTCTCCATTTAGCAATTTGTGGGTCTACATTAAAACCTGAAACAGACTCAATTTTGAAAACCTTCTTCTAAGAATGTGTGCTTGAACTTTCCACTAAGAACACTTTCCCCCTTATGATGCTTTGCCTTAGAATTCATTTTTTTTAAATTCAGAGGGGAAGAAGTTGAACCACCCCAAAAGCACTGCAAATGCCACATACACCTCTAGAGACACAGTTTCTTTTGATCATTTATTTATTATGCTAATAATAAGCAAGTATTCTTGAAACAATTATTCTTTTTAGTTGACCGTGCTCTGCAATGAATTGCAGACAGACATGTACTGAGCTATTTTTATGAGGATTACTACTCAAAACACTCAAGATTCTCTTAAATAAACTCTGTCATTCTCCAAGGTAACCCTAGGGCAGAAAACAACAACAAGAACAACAACTAGGAAAGTCACTTACAGAAACATCTTCTTTAGCTTTATGACTTCATATGAAAGAAAATGTAAACATTCTGGAACATTGTAGAATGCCACATATACAATTAACTGATGCCTCTGCTATGCAAATTTTAAGAGAAAATAGCATTTTCTTAAAGATTACTACTCATTGGACAATTCTACAAGAAACCCTTCCACTGACCATCTGTCCAAACTGTGTGTTTAAGTTCTGAGACATTTAAAAAGAGATTCATGTAGTTAGTTCCCAGTTGCTAGGGAAAAAATGACAGTTCCAAATACCATTTTGAGTCACATTAATCTTAGTGATTATCTTTTGTGTGAACTTTTTTCCATAATCTGATTAGATGAAATTTGTGAGGATTTTGAAACACCATTTCGATACATTTACTCCCAAAGAATTTTTGGTGGCAAGTGGGTTTTACATAATAAGTACATATTTGCATGATGACTAGAAATTAGATTGTAATGTTTATGCTTCAGATAATAAAGACACTAGGTAATATGATTAGATGTGTCATGAAATTCTTCCTGGGATGGAGAGGAACTTTATGTCTTCTTCATTAACGCTTTGAACAATGATTCTCTTATCTTTTATTTTGAACTGATTTTTTTCCCCATTTTGCTTCTCTTTGATCCTCAAGTTTCAAATAAGACCCATAATGACTATATATCATTCAGTTTTCCAATGCAAGTCAAAAAGTCCATTTTTACCTGTGGCACTACCACTGATAGAACAGATGATGGTATTAATTCTCATTACCCCAGACACAGGTGAACTGGCTCTCGTATTTTCCAAGAATTCTGGTGAGTTGCCAACTGAACGTGTAGAAAAGGTAAATTCAGTGTCCAGGATACGGATATCTCAGAAGCTTCGTGGTAACATTATGATCACAGTTGGGATGCCCTGTTAGAACAGTACAGAAAGCACTCTTCCCAAGAAGTTGTACGTCAGATACTGAAAGCAAATGAAGCACCTATAAATTTTCTTCTTTACATTGACCATAACTACCTAAGATTGGGAAAGTAAGTATAAGC
Source organism: Paguma larvata (assembly GCA_030068075.1). Lineage (NCBI taxonomy): Eukaryota > Metazoa > Chordata > Mammalia > Carnivora > Viverridae > Paguma > Paguma larvata. Next base: position 61,127,128 of record CM057823.1, on the reverse strand, counting down.
TATTTGCATAAAAAGTTCTTCTAACACTGTCACAGTAGCTTCCTCCTTCTCCATGTTGAACTCAAGGTGGGTTCATGTTGAAGAGACAGATATTTTACACGAGAAAGTAACTGTGACACCATACAGGGTCAGCCCTGCATGAGTTCTGTGGCCTCTACAGTTCCACAAACTCCATGACTCTACCTTAGAACAATGAGCAGCTGGGGGACAACTCAGGACTTCTCCATATATTGACACCCTCCGACAGTGAGGATGTCTGCCCTGAGGGCCCCTTGTCTCCATCCAGGAAACTCCAGCAAACTAGTAAACTGTAGATTTCCAAATACCTATGTGTAGATTTGCAGTGACTCTTATTCAGCCACCTGACTTACAAAGCAAGCAGGACCTGTCCGGTGATCTCCCAGTATCTTATCTGGGAGTAACTATCATCTTAGTTCACAATAAGATGAGCCAAAAGTCTGCAGAGTAACACATGCTTCCCAGATATGTTTCAGAAATATGAGAACAAAGGTCAGGACAAGCCAGGCAGAGCAGTGGTTTTGACCTCTATGAGACCTCTTTCTCTCCTTTCTTTCTCCCTAAGCAACAGTATCACCAGCTTTTTTTAATGTTTCTTATTTATTTTAGAGAGAGAGAAAGCATGAACAGGGCAGGGGGTAGAGAGAGTGGGGACAGAGGATCTGAAGCAGGCTCTGCACTGACAGCACAGAGCCCGATGTGGGGCTCGAACTCACGAACCATGAGATTATGGCCTGAGCTGAAGTCGGACACTTAACTATCTGAGCCACCCAGGAACCCCACAATATCACCAGCTTTAAAGAGCTACTAAGTTTAATAAGTTTCCTGTCTAAAATCATGTGTTGTTTTAAAAGAAACAAAACCCATGAATAACTAAGTGCATCATCTTCCCAAAAAAACTTCTCTCCCTTAATTGCCTAACTCAATGCATAAAAGAAATAAACCTATCCAGTCACCCATTCCAGCAAACTGAGTCATATGAGTCTTCTTCCTCTTACACATTCAATCAATTAACAAGCTCTGACGTATTTTTTCCTCATAAATGATTGTCAAATCCATCACTTCTTCTATACGCCTACTAATCTGCCCTAGATCCGATCTTCATTATCTTCTACCTGAGAGAAAACAGCTTCCCCAGCTTCAATTGCATCCATTTTAACCCATTCTCTATCCAGATGCCAGAGGAAGTGCCTCAGCAAACAGATCAGATCCCAACGCTTTCTGGTGGAAAATCATTCACTGCTTTGAAGATAAAGTTACAATCCTTTAGCTTCTACAGAGAATCCTTCATTTACGCTCATTTGGCATGTTCTGTTGACTGTCTTCTCCATCCCAAATTGCTCTGTGGCATTCTCTGGTATTTATCAGAATAGATCACTTCTTGCATCATGACTTCTGTAAAGACTAGAGAAAAATGCACTTTCTGTCAAGTTCAGACCTTAAGATGCAGTGTTCATCACAACTTGTCTATAAGTTCATTATCTTTTATCGTATTTGCTAGCACAACAGATCCATACAATGTTGGAACCAACTGGATTAATCTCATGCATCACAGTTCTCCAGGGAAAGTCACCTAGAAACAATTGCTTTCTCCACACCATGCAGAGGCTACAGTGAAAGATGTCACTGTTTATTTTACCTAAGAAGTTTTTTCAACTGTATGTAAATCACTGACTGTCAATAACTCCTTTTCCAGTTGTACTTATAAACATACCTGTACCGTAGCCTACGGTGTTTTGTTAGTCAATACTTACACCTGCACCCAACTGGGATGATCCAGATTTTAACCCTGAAGAAATCCAACCAAAGTAAGATACATTCGTACTGATATACATTAGAAAATGTATTATGTTCCAGAGACTACCTGGCTATTATGAAAGTTTTAAGTCAGGCAAAATCCTAAGTAAATATTTGTTAGTCCTTCATCAATAATGTATTCAATGTGGCCATCACGTCTTTTCTTTACCATCTCCTATTACTTCTTACTCATATACTTAACATATATTGAATCTTTATGTATGACAGATACTATGTTCACTACATTTATAGTACAATGAGTACAATGGCTTTTATTCTCCTAAGCTAAATACAATGAAATCCCTCAGGTCCTTTTCTCTTTGCTCAACCAAGAAAATGTTGGAAAATTTATATTTTTTTATTACTTACAACAAAAACTCTTAGCTGTAATAGTGACAATTCAACTTTCAAAAATTATTTTAAAAGTCACTGGTCAAGTAAATATCAAGCAGGGTACATGAATAAAACACAGAAAAGCTATTCCACAGTTTACTCAAGTATGGCAGAATGCTGAGGGAGTTGGTCAAGCTGCATTTTATGCACTAAGCACCAAGATTGTCTACGCTCCATAAAACACTTCAGATCTCATTAAAACCAAGTGAACAATGCCAGTAAGAGCATCTAAGGCCAACTTTAGCTTTCTTCTGTATTGGGTCAATTTAACCTAAAAAAAAAAATTCCACAGACCTTTAACTTTCAATTGCAATGCCATCTTGTGGGAAATACTGAAGTAATGCAAAAGACTCATTAACATCCTGATATAATAGTTAGCAAACCAGTGTGAAAACTTTATATACCAATAGGCGATGTTTAGATCAAAGTTTTCTAATTCTACAAGGTAAAAATCACTCTGAGATGCAAAACTACGTTCCGTACCATTGGGATCCAGCCAACTACATTATCATAAGGAAGGGAGGTAGACACACCAATGTGTCATTGTCAGATTGCAACAAGGAAGAAAACGTCTGGAGACAAATTTGTCTGGGGTCTGCATTAACAGTCCATTTTGCAGATGATTTAGAACTTGCTCTAGCTGTTCCAGGCCAGCTACTGACCTGTATCCAAGAGCGGAAGGCTTTCAGGGGGCTTGGGAAATTTGTCACAAGGTATCCAGCTAGTGCACTGGGAGGAATTGGGAGACTGTCAGTTATACGTGATCCCTATGAAACATAACTAGGCCATACCCAATAATAATCCAGTTAAGCTATGTTAATAACAAACTCTTTGAAACAGAAGCTATTGAAAAGACTGGCTGAAAAGCAGCTTATTTTAGAGATGAGTAATGGTAGTAGAGTGGGGATATAACTTGAGGTACAGAGTACATGTGACAAAGGCAGGATCTGTGGCCAGACTTGTTGGGAGCCGACCCCGGCAGAGACTGGCTGATGAAATGTCTGGCCCCTTTACTTTGCTAACCGTAAAATCTTGAGCAAATTATTTAACTTCTGTCTCAATGCTCTAATCCAAACTGTAAGTGATAATACTCATCTCCATGGGTAGTTCTGTGGACTAAATGAACTCAAACACATGCAAAGTGATCAGACAAGTGCCTACAAGTTAATCAGACAAGTGTATACAGTGAGTGCTCAAAAATGTTAACAATTATTATTACTCGAGATCACTCGGCTCATCAGTGGTAGCGTCAGAAATGGAAGCCAGTTCTACCAACTGCTGAGCCAACTTGCCTCCCAGCTGTAGCATGCCATGCCAAAGGTAACAATGACTTCAGTGCTTTGGGGGGGAAGGGAAGTGTTGATAAAAATGAGAGGAATAGGTCACATTAGCAACTACTTTTTAGAGCAATAATCGAGTGCCTGGGTGGCTCGGTTGATTTAAGTGTCTGACTCTTGATTCTGGCTCAAGTTATGATCTCACAGTCCCAAGATGGAGCCCTGTGCTGGGTTCCACACTGGTCATGGGGCCTGCTTAAGATTCTGTCTATCTCACGGGGCACCTAGGTGGCTCGGTTAAGCAGCCGACGTCGGCTCAGTTCATGATCTCACGTCTGTGAGTTCAAGCCCCGCGTCGGGCTCTGTGCTGATGGCTCAGAGCCTGGAGCCTACTTCCGATTCTGTATCTCCCTCTCTCTCTGCCCTTCCCCTGCTCATGCTCTGTCTCTAAGTCTCTCAAAAATAAATAAAAAACGTTAAAAAAAATAAAAAAAGATTTTGTCTCTCTCTCTCTCTCTCCCTCTGCCCCTCCCTTCTACAAGATCTCCTTCCAAAAAACAAAAATTAAAAAATAAATTAAAAACATTAAAAGTAAAAAGCAGTAACAACAAAACCTGTATAAAACAGTTTTAAAACATAAGTTCTATACCTCTTGTCTACCTTTCAAAGCAGCAATAACAAAACAAGTTGCCAAGAGAAGTGAAATACCTATCTGTATGAGAATCAAATAATACCTTTTGGTTGGAAAAATACATCTTTTATGCTAAGAGTTATTTTCATGAGTTATATGGCCTTGGTTGCTATAATTTCTTTTTAGTACATAATGACCTGAACACATTTTTTCTGATAAATATGATTTTCTGGGAAAAGCAATGTAAGTAAAATAAATTTCCATTCCAAGATCAGCAATTATATCTACTGTAAGCTACGTCATGTGCAAATTATTATTACCCTGTCTATCTGGTTTTCTATTGTCCTTTTGTTCTATTATTCACAACTGATGCCCTCTATGTACAGACTATGTTGCTTAAACAAGTTCCTTAAATAGTTCCTTAAACAAGACTGAAGTTTATTTCTCTTATATTTAAAAGTCAGAACATGTAGTGTCCATGGCTAATAGAGCTGTACTCAGACCCAGGATCCTTCCAGCTCACCTCACAGCCATCCATGAAGGATGACCCTTTTCTTCATGGTCCAGGATGACTGCTAGACCCGAAATCATAATATCCATTCAGCAGGCAAAAAAATGAAAAAGGAGAACAGCCTGCTTAAACACCCTGTACATATCTGCTCTCCTCTCATAATGGGAACCTAGTCCCTTGGTCGCCCTGTGAACAAGTAAAGCTGGAAACTAGTCTTGTCTGAGCCGTTGTTTTACTCAGGAAAACAGAGTGAGTCCTGGGAAACAACCAGCAGACTCTGCCTAGGATGAAAATCAAATAACGTGAAAGCGAAGAGCCTTGCTGCAGGTGGGCAGGATTTTAGTTGTATTGATTGTGACTGGGGGAGACTGTGACCAAAGGATAAGCGGCTCTGTATAGGCTGTGAGCAGGTGGGAGATGCGGATTAGGCAGACTGTGTTTTGATCTCTGTTCATTTGTACCTTCCTGTTAAGGCACTTAGAGTCTGGCTAAAAAAAAAATAACTTTCAGGATCTAGCAATCAGCCATCACACCCAGGTAATAACACGTCCAGATGCAGCTCTGTGCAATTTGGGATGGTTTCCACCCAGAATCAAAAACTACAACCTGATTCTAGTTCTTTGTTTAGATGTATGGTTAGCGGCAAGTCAGAAATCGCGCTTTGCGTTCAATGCCCGAGAGATGGAAAACGCAAGGTCTCGAGAGGCAGCGTAGTGTAATGGCTACAAGTGTGAACTTGGGAGCCTGGCTGCTTGGATTCCAACCTGGTTCCTCTTTTTCTAACAATGTGAGTTGGACCAGTTATTCAAGTTCTTTCTATGCCAGGGTCCTCACCTACGAAAATGGGGATAATAGCAAAACCTACTTGACAGAGTTGGGGTAAGGATTAAATAAGTTTCCAGGTGGAAAGTGTCTATAACAGGTCGTTGTATATGGTAATTGTTGAAAAAATGTTAGCTCTTAACAACTACAGACGTATACTCTGGAAGAAGACCGTACACTATAAAGTGCAGTCAAGCAGGTGATGGCTAGAGTGTAAAAACCATATCCTGAGGAAGTGTTTGGTGTTAATGCAGGGAGGGATCTTTTCGGTCTTCTCACACTCAATCCCAAAAGGAGTCTCTTTTCTGCAGAGTATGATACCATAAAATCTTCCCGCTTCTACAACATAATTCAGAAACAGTTACGTGAAAATGACTGGCTATGATACAGAAGGAGACAGCGACAGATGTCAGAGAGGCACAGTACTCTACAAAGACAGAAAATGTTATAGGACGAAAGAAGTGGCAGGCATTTTAAGAATGTGGTAAATACAGAAGGAATTACCTCAAGTTTCATACAGTGAAGAACAAGGACAGTTGGTCTATAGAAATGCATTTGAATTGTGAGCATATAAAATATAACCCTTGAATGCCTTCATTGACTATGGAGTCTATGCAGTCATTATTAAACACTGAAGCCCGATATAATGTTTGTAATGTGACAAAGGCCGGGTTGGCAGACCCTGTATAACCTAGATTACAAATACATTTCAGTTAGCCGTGAAAATACTTTTCACAGAAGAAATTAAAATTTAATACCAGACTCTAATTAGTATAATTTGGGATGTATTTACATAGGAGGACATATATGATTTTCTTCTTAAATTATATAATTTTCAGTTCATCCTGTGACTTCATAATACACATTTTTGGAAGTACAGTGTTAAAGAACCTCTTCAGGTTTTGTTCTGGACACCTGAATTGGGTAGACTCCCAAAGATAATTACACTTCCCGATGCCCATATCAGCAAAGAAAACAAGCAAGATCCCAAACCGAAGGTGCCTTCATCTGGCTGATTCAGGCCCTAACTGTGCTATATGAAATATATCTTCCATGGAAAAGAGATAAAAAAGCATTTCAATAAAAAATTTCCTATTTTAATAAACTCGTGTGGTAGAAATGTCTAAAATTATCATTGCGGGGCACCTGAGTGGCTCAGTCAGTTGAGTGTCCAACTTTTGATTTCAGCTCAGGTTATGACCTCAGGATTGCGGGATTGAGCCCCATATTGGGCTCCACACTGAGCGTGGAGCCTCCTTGCGACACTCTCTCTCTCTCTCTCTCTCTCTCTCTGTCCGTCTCCCCCAGTTGCACTCTCTGTCTCTCTAAAAAAATAAAATTATCATTGATAAAATTTTTTGGTGTAAGGATACCTTACATGATAAAAATGTCATATTCTTAAAATTTTACCTCAAGTTTAAAGACTTTTCCTCTGTAATTCAGATGATTTATTTGGAGAGGAAAACAAAGACATAGTTGAGATAATAGGTTTTGTGAATGACTAATACATAGCTTGGGGCCATGTCTGAATCATATTTAAATCCTAGAATGTCACTAGATGAACGATATGCAAAAATTTATGCATATTTTTAAAACCATCATGTAGGTCAGGACAATTCCTATAATATGTTTTTCACACATTCCATGTGTCTAATTGTGAATAACTGATTCCAATTTTCTGTTCGATAAATATTTATTAGCACCTTCTTTATGCCAGGCAGTATTTTAAATGCTAGAGAAATAATGGAAACTAAAACAATGTTCCCATTTTCACGGAGTTTGTATTCTACTCAATTAGTCTAGAAATCATGAAAATTTTCTAATGAGTTAGAATTTACTCATTGGAGAATTAATTCTGGAATTCTCTGCCAGACGATATTTTCCAAAATCTCTAATGAAAGGAAAAACCTAGCAGAACATTCGAAGCAGAAGAACTAAGGAATCACGGTTCCTCAAATGATGAGAAATAGTGAATAAGATGAATTCATTCTCATACAAATGAATCAAAGAAGTCATGCAGCTCTGAATGAAAAGGAACCAGGCTGTTCACACACCCTGGTCTCTACCACACGCTGAGAGTCACCAACAAGCAAATACAGGCTTCTTGTCTAATGAGCGTTTCTTTCATGAAACTACAAAGCCTATACCCTTTACCAACCCAGATTACATGAACATGACATACCCAAGCAAATACTCAGAGAAGACTGAAAATTTATCAATTAATTATAACATAAGAAAGATCCAGGAATTCTGCTCCTTAAAAGAAATCCAGACCCTCGGAACTTGTGACCCTTCAGTAACAAAAGCTTCCTCTGAGTAAAGCTTTAGTCATGCCCTTAAAATATGATTAGGAACAAAACAGTTTTTAGAAAGACACAGTTGGGAGTTCACAGTTCTGGGGAGATGGTCACCAGCCATGGCTTACTACCCTTCCGTGTACCCTTCCGTACAGCTCCACTCTCACTGCCTTTGCTGAACCAAAGGCCAGACAGGTGTCAGTTAGGTGTCAGTTAGTCTCAAGATATGAGAACTAGTGTGGTTGTTTTCAATTACAGATCGAGTGAGGCCTGGAAATGAGCATCAGAGAGTGCTGGGGTGAGGACCCTGCGAATACTGGAGAATGAATCTATGTGAGACAACCACCACTTGGGCCACTCCAACAGAGAGGATTTTAAATTAACCTCACGGCATATTTAAAGAGACCCAATAGCACAGAGGAGGGCACTTGTTGGGATGAGCACTGGGTGTTATATAGAAACCAATTGGACAATAAATAACTTAAAAAATAAAATAATAAAATAATAAAGGGACCCAATAACCAAGAGAGAGAGATAAAAACAAGTAAACATGTGGGTGACAGACAGAGAACCACTGGAGAAGATGGCTGATGACCAACAAAAACTATAATCAGGATACCTAAAGAGATACAAGTACAATACAAAGAAAAAAACTTGCTGGAGAAAACAATACTAAAAAAATAATTTTAAAATTAGGATTTCCACTGTAAAGGACTCAGTAGGTGAATTCAAACAGCATATGGATCCTGTTGAGACTTGTTTTAGTAGCTTAAAAAATCAGGTAAAGGAAATACATTAATATTGGAGAAAAGACACAAGGAGATAAAAATCATGACTCATCTTGGTAAAAGGCCTAAACACCGTGGACAGAAAGAAATGTTACACTACTCCATAGACAAAGAACAAGTCATCTGCAAAGGAAAAAGTGATCAGATTTGCATGTGATTTCTCACCTGCAACATCAGAATGTCCTGGAAAAACATCTAAAGACTGAAATTCAAGGACTGCACCCCAAGGATTCTGGACCAAGCTAAGGGGTCATTAGTCTATAATGCAGAGCCTGAGTGTATTACCATAACCCCCAACTGATATAAGAACTGAAAAGAGAGCATGAGACCTAAAGATGGGAAAACACAGAGAAGAGTAAATAATGGTGACCAATGACTCTTGAAATATATTTACTAACAGATAAATCTAGGTGGAAAAGTACGTAATTAATGGTAATGATTATAGCAAACAATATTTAATGACTGTTTACATATCAAAACTATGTCTTAAGCACTTAAGTTTCATTTAATTCTGACCAAAACACCCATAACTTTTTATTTTTTTATTTTTTAGTGTTTTTAGTTTTAAATAGCTAAAAACACACATAGTGCTATATTAGTTTCAGGCGGATTACATAATGATTCAACAATTCTGTACATAACTCAGTGCTCACCATAAGTGTACTCTTGATCTCCTTTATGGGTTTCACCCATCCCCCCACCTCCCTCCCCTCTGGCATCCACCAGTTTGTTCTCTGTATTTCAGAGTCTTTTTTGTGTTCGTTTGTCTTTTTTCTTTGTTTTGTTTATTAAATTCTACATATGAGTGAAATCCTACATATTACAGTGACTTCAAAACTAAGAGTTGTCAGTAGAGGGCTATAGAGTAAAATGTCTCAGCCTAGAGAGAGTAGGAAGAGAAGAAACAAAAATATTCTAAATTTGTATCAGGTGTTTGTGTGGTAGTGAGTGAGGGGAAAAAAGATAAAGAAAGGAATTACGTTTTAATGTTTTTATTTATTTTTGAGACAGAGAGAGACAGAGCATGAGTGAGGGAGGGGCAGAGAGAGAGGGAGACACAGAATGTGAAGCAGGCTCCAGGCTCTGAGCTGTCAGCACAGAGCCTGACGCGGGGCTCGAACTCACAGACCGCGAGATCATGACCTGAGCCGAAGTCGGACGCTCAACCGACTGAGCCACCCAGGCGCCCCAGGAATTACGTTTAAAAAGAAAACAGTTATATCCTCACAAAAAAATAAAATTATGTGTATCAGTCATATACTGAATTCTTCCATTTAAAGACAGAAATTGCCTGAGTTAAAAAGCAAAACTCAGCTATAAGCTATTAATAAGAGACTCATTAAAAACAAAGTGATAAAGAAAGACAACAAAAAAGGATTGGAAAAGCAAAAAAAATATAAATGGAAACAAAAACACCCAAGAATGGCAATTCTATTATTGCCAAAGATCAGGTAGAATTTAAGTTTTAAATAACTACACAAAGTGGAATATTATGTAATTATAAAAGATATAATTTGTGTAGAGACCTGATGCCCATAAACTTGAAGATACAAAAATATAGTAGCTAAACAAAAAGCAAGAAATATCTTTTCATGTGCCTATCAGCTAACTCTGTGAATATTCTGTGAATAGCCTAAAAACATTAATCATACATTCTGTATTTGTGAATGTATGATATGGGAATTATATTTCAATAAAGCTAGTACCAAAAAAATATTAAAAATTAAAGGAAGAACTGATATTAGAAATAGGAAGAATCTGTAACAGAAATCACAAATAGAAAGAAGAACTTAACTTTCAAAATCAAGGAAATGCACTTAATAGCTACATATAGACATATGTAGTCTACATATAGACTCTAATAGATGAATACCTATTAGAAAAGTTATATTTTTTAGTACACATGGGGCTTTAACAAAAGCAAATCATACAGTTGGCCACAAGGAAATTTTGTTGTTGTTTCTCTTACAAAGATCTTATGGTTTAGATATGCAGACCATATTCCAATAAATTTAGAAATGTTAAATAATATTAACATATTTCAAAATAACAAATATACTAAGATAACCCATAGATCAAAGAGGAGAGCAAAACTGATACAATTTACATGAAAAGCATATAAATAAGTAAACACTATCTGAGAATATATAGGCCATAGGAAAAGCTATATTTAGGAAAATATGGTTTTTAATGCCTTTATTATTAAAGATGACCACATTAACAAACATTGTATTAACAAGAAAGATAGATTGAACAAACATTTGCTAACAAAGTTGGAAAATGAAATTAATATAAATCAAAACAAATTGATTAAAACCAGAGAGAATAAACTCAAAACTTCTATGAAGATGCCAATGAAGTGGATAAGCCACTGCTTGGGGGGCTGGATAGCAAAACACATAGGATTTGGATTGAGAAAAGAAACATAACCAGCTATCAAAGACATTAAAATGAATGAAAGCATCATAACTGAAACTATGGCAATAAATTTTTAAATGCAAAAAAAAAAATTATTTCACAGTGATATCTAAATTTCCAAATCAGACCTAAGAAGGAGTGCAAATCTTGAAATATATCAATTACCTATGAAAAGGCTGGAAAGGCAATGAAAACTCTCATTTAAAAGAATCTGAATTAGATGGACTCACAGCAAATTCAATCTAACCTCTCACCTTTAAAGAACAAATATTTTCAAAGTTTTAAAACACTCAGCAATGTGAAAACACATGCAAAATTCTTCAGTTGATTCTCAAAAGACAACCTAACTTTAATGCCAAAATCTAATAAAGATCAAACAAAATTTTAATTATTTCAATGTGAAATTTAAAATATTAATACATAGACTCCAGTCCTGTGTATAAAGACTAATATCCCATGCCCCATGTGGGAATTATACAAAGAGTATGAATTATTATGTTATCAGATTTCCCAAAATTGAATCACATATGCATATTTCTTCATATTTCTTAATATGCATATGAATAATTCAATTTTGGGAAATCTGATAATGTAATCAATTTTAAGAATAAACAGAATGAAAATCATATAATCATATCATTAGGGATAAGAAAGGTATTTGATATAGTTCATATATTCCTCAAAGGAATTTTAAGTAAAATAGAAATAGAAGAACATTAATGGCCTATAATAACAATTACCTAACCTACCTAAGGAATCAGAGTAACATTTGCTATTAACTGGGAGGTCTAATAAATATCATTAGACAAGAAAATGAAATTATCTGTATAAACAATGGAAAAGAATATATGAAACTTTATGTGATGAATGAATGATAGGATTTTATACTTTGAAAACTCAAGAGACTTTAGGTTTAAAATTATCCTTGGGGTACCTGGGTGGTTAGGTCGGTTAAGCATCCAACTTTGGCTCAGGTCATAGTTTGTGAGTTTGAGCCCCGTTATCAGGGTCTGGGCTGACAGCTCAGAGCCTGGAACCTGCTTTGGACTCTGTCTCCCTCACTCTCTGTCCTTCCCCCCTTTTCCCTCTCTCTCTCTCTCTCTCTCTCTCTCTCTCTCTCAGAAATAAACATTAAAATAATAAAATAGGGGCGCCTGGGTGGCTCAGTCGGTTGGGCGTCTGACTTCGGCTCAGGTCACGATCTCACGGTTTGTGAGTTCGAGCCCCGCATCGGGCTCTATGCTGACAGCTCAGAGCCTGGAGCCCGCTTTGGATTCTGTGTCTCCCTCTCTCTCTCTGACTCTCCCCCACTCATGCTCTGTCTCTCTCTCTCTCTAAAAAATAAACAAACATTAAAAAAAATTATCCTAATAACGTAATTTGATAAATTTTTGCTCATAATAGTTTGAAAAAAATCAGTATTTTTTTTCTCTATTCCAGCAGCAAGTCATTTAAAAGGAAAGGATAAAAACTATTCTCAAGAAGAACAGAAGTACAAAATATTTAGAAATATGTTTAACAAGAAAATCCTAGGATCTATATGAAGAAAATAATAAAATGACTTTGAAAAACTCAAAAAACAAAAGATGTAATGGCATGGAGAAAAAATTTTAAAAATGGACATGAATTGTATTTTCTTGGATGAGTTATAGAAGAAAAGTATAAATTTTCAAAAATTAATATATAAATCTAGTGCAATTCTAAGTAAAATATCAGTACATTTTAATTGGATAAAATGGTACTAAAGATCATATAAAAAATTCCCAATAATATCCAAGAACGGTAACAACAACAAAAAAAGAATATTGAAAAAGGGAGAGATTTGCCTTGTATTACAAGATAAAGAGGGTGCCTGGGTGGCTCAGTTGGTTGAGCATTCGACTCTTGATTTTGATTTAGGTCATGATCTCACAGTTCACAATATCGAGCTATGCCAGGCTCTGAGCAGGCAGCATGGAGCCTACTTGGTATTCTCTCTCTCTCCCTCTCTTTCAAAACAAATAAATAGGCTTTAAGAAAAAAAGATAATGATTATATTGATCCATTACTAGCATGAGAATAAAAATAAATAGTTCAATGGAAAGACATAAATCCATATTATATGCACATGTGTATATATATATATATATATATATATATATACACACACACATAGACATATATGTATCTGCACAAACATGACAAAAATTGCAGTTTGATATAAGTTTTTTTAATGATGGATTAAATATGTTATTGGCGTAACTGGTTATATACTTTTTTTTTTTTAATTTTTTAACCTTTATTTATTTTTGAGAGACAGAGAGTGAGCAGGGGAAGGGCAGAGAGAGAGAGAGGCAGACGCAGAATCTGAAGCAGGCTCCAGGCTCTGAGCCATCAGCACAGAGCCCGACGCGGGGCTCGAACTCACAGACCGTGAGATCATGACCTGAGCTGAAGTTGGCCGCTTTACCAACTGAGCCACCCAGGCGCCCCTGGTTATATACTTTAAAATGTTAAATCAGACCCCATCTTACTTGTTCCATGTACAAAAGCTAATTTCAGATGATTTTAAAACTTTAATTTAAATTTTTGAAATTTAATTTACATTAACAAAGGCTTATTAAAGAAAACTTATTTACAAAACCAATATAATAAGAATCATACCAAAGAGCTGAGAGATTACATGTACAAATAAGACTTTTATAACTAAAATAGGAACCCTAGTATGTATAAAAATGTCATAGAAACCTTCCATTTCATAAAAATGTGTAATGTAATATGGCAAAAAATACAATACATAAAATTGATACCTAGCAGCAAGGGGAACAAATAAAAGCAAAAATAAATAAAAAATAAAAACATTTCCCATTAAGATTTAAAAACATACTTTATGGAACAGCGACCATGGCAAGTACTAAAGTCACAGTTCATTATTTTACATCCTAAATGTTGCATTCTCTATTCGAAAAGTTTCAGTTATAAATGCTTGAAAACTTTTCTTAATAGTAAAAATATCCATAATGTTTTTCCTTTCAAACTCCAGAACCAGTATATTGTCTCATCGGGCGGCAAAATAAAGCAGGCTATTAATTTTTCAACTGTTTTTTTACTTCTCACATCTCTCTTGCCTTCACTAGGGCTGTGGCTCTCATTTGAGAATATAATGAGCAGCAAGCTCCTAAACAAGACTAATGCAATCCTGTAAAAGCACGATGGGTGTGGTCAGAGTTCCAGGACTAGGTACAAAATGGCTGAATCTCATAAGGAATACAGTCACGGCACTATACGGTGACAGATGGTTACACCTGTGGTGAGCACAGTATCAGGTCTAAACTTGAATCACTATGTTGTACACCTGATAGTAATGTGACATCATGTGATAACCATACTCAAATAAAAAAAATAATAATAATAAAATAGCTAGATCTTTTCATCCAGACCATCTTATGGTCTAGACATCCAGCAGGTCTTTATTACATTCAAAAGGAAGTTAAATTTGAATGAAAGGAGAGTTGTCATAGCAGGGACATTATTTTTAAAAAATAAGGATGATTAGATGCCTAGAGAGATAACAGTAATGACCAAAATAATAGATGACTCCAGGTATTTGCTAGGAAAACTGTGTCTAGTGGAGAGGACACTGTACCAGAGAAATGAGCAGGAGCCCATGAGGTGGTAGGCAAAAGAGAAATTGGGCTAAAGCAAAGCAACTACAGGAAGTTAATATTTGATGATGCATAGAGCAGAGCAATACCTGCCTAACAAATTCAAAGTGCTGCTTGTATAGCTTTAGTTACATAAACTAGATTCGGCAACAAGAGAACTATAAACTTGCAGAGGTAACTATTAAGTTTTCAATCAAACCACAAAGTTCATCTATTCATACACAGAAATTAAGAACACAGATTCTGGAGGCTGATAAAAGACTGCCTGTGATCTAATCTCAGATTCCCTTTTCTCTTGCTGCTCCCCGGGGTATTTTATTGAACTTCATTGTTACTCAGTTTCCGCATCAGTTAAACAGGGTTCATAGAGTACCTGCTTCATAACCTTGTTGCAAGGATTAAATGTGAAAATGTGTATAGGATCTGGCACAATCCCTGGCACATATAGGCACTAATATGTGTTAGCTATTGTTATTATCTTGTATTTGGTCAGCCAAACTATATTTGACTGTCTACTACATGCCAGATGCTAGATTAGCACTGGAAATACAAAACTAGGAAGAAATACAGCCTTGACGTCAAGCAGTCTAATGAGAAGGTGGGCAAGTTGCCAGCAACCCTAAGTCATGCTGCCACAGCCTGGCAGGTACTAGCAGAGTCCTTTGAGGAAAACACAGGAAATGACATAGTTCAATGGCAGTCAACAAAAAACTCATGCCAGATGGAACCATTGAGATGAGCCTTGAAGAATGGAGGAAAAGTGAAGAGCGCACCTTGTTAACTGATAAGAGAATGAGCATCATGAAGATCAAGTACTTTTATATCAGTTGTCGTTAAATAGGGGATGAGGGTGAGGAACGTAGTGAGATGATGAATTAAAGTCAATGAAATGAGCAGGGGCAAGATAGAAAGGATATCGTATGTTTGGGAATTTGAACTTGATTTTGAAAGGCTTTTAAGTCAAGGAGTGACAAACTCAGATAGTTCTGAACTCTGGGTCCGGGATGCACCCGAGAGGGGACTCTGGAAGCAGAGGCCACTTTAAGTGCCATGTCAGTAATCTGGGAAGAAATGATGATAGCCCATGCTAAAGCAACGTCGGTAGAAAGAAAAATAAAACAGCAATGAAGGAAACTAATTTTTAATACTAGGTTTCCAATGTGATATAAAATTTGGGGAAACCAAGGAATCTATGATGACTCTACAGCTCATGAAGTTTCTACCTTGTGTAGATAGAAAACTTAGACATTCTTGTTTTAAGTTTATTTGTTTATTTTGAGAGAGGGAGAGAGAACACGTGCATATGGGAGGGGCTGAGAGAGCGAGAGAGAATCCCAAGCATGCTCCATGCTTAGCTTAGAACCTGATTCAGGGCTTGATCTCACGATCCATAAGATCATGACCTGAGCCATAAGCAAGACACTTAACCGACTGAGCCACCCAGGCACCCCTGGTACAGCTATTCTTAAAGCTAGAAAGAGAGCAGATTGGGGAGAAGTCCAGCATGGGACTTGTCAAGCATGAGGTAATGAAGAACATCCAAAAAAAGTTGGTTAATATGCAGTTAGGCATCAGATTTGAAACTCCAGAGATATGTTGGGCTGGAGTTAAAAATATCGTGTGAAACAGATGAACAGGATTAAGGGGTCCAAACTTCCAGTTATAAAATAAATAAGATACAGGGATGAAAAGTACAGCATAACGAATACTATCAATAATACTAATAATAACACTGTGACAGATGGGGACTACACTTATTGTGAGTAGGACGTAACGTACAGAATTGTTGAATTACCATGTTGTACACATGAAACTCATAATATTACAATATTATGTCAGCTGTACTTCAATTAAATTTTTTAATTAAGAAAAATGAAACCAGTGTGTCCTCAGGATGTAGGCTAGAGTATCTTGTACCCTCAGGGAGAGTGGACAGAATGAGAAGAACAGAAGGTTAACTGTGGAGTATGAATCTTTAAGGGGCTTTAAAAACACCTGTGGAGAAAATTCTAAAGCTAGAGTTAGGCCAACATTTTAATAAAAGACACATTTTTCTCAGATCTGCAAAGTAAAGGAAAAATAAGCCCCACAAATTAGGTGTGTTCTGAAGGATAATGTTAACGACAACCGCAAATATTTAATTTTTATTCTGAAAACTGCAAGAAGTAATATTTAGATTTAGGAGTTCCACGACGGTGTGTGGAACCACGACGGTGTGTGAGGAAATGCAAAAAGATACTTTCGAACCTTAGGACGATTAAAGAAAGAATGTACTCACCAAGTCAGGTATGAAAAATGTATTTCGGTGTCAGCCTGTGTTTTCTAGAGCAGCCAAATACTAATGATAAAATGCCAGTTGGGGAACAAAGATAAAGTACGTGGTTGAACCAGTGTATCCACTCATACGCGATACATTTAAACTGACAGAATATGTATTTTAAAATTAAATGTGAATTTACATAATTCACATGGTAGCATCCAAGTAAAGCACAGTAAACCACAAAAGATCCCTAGCTTAAGCATTCTTGCCACAGAATAAACTTCGTTGAAGAATGTGTCCCTGGCAGGATCACTAATGTATTTCAAACACCTTAGCAACCTAAGCACATGCAATGCTTTGTTTGCTTAGAACTTTAACATCCCTTAACGATTCCCTCAACATTCCACATCTTTACTCCATTAGGGAAAGAAGGGGACTTTCCACCCGAAACGAAGTTCTGTCACTTGATTCCTGGAATAAGATTAGAAACTGCCAGAAACAAATAAAATCCTCATCATCGGTGTAAATTAGCAGATGGGATTTGGCATCTGTCTTTGACCCCCGTGACCATCTCTTATTTCTGGAAATTGTGACCTTTGATTCTTTTTTAAATGTATAACCCATTCCTGCCCAAAGCGTTAAAATGGTATATATTTCAATTAAAATGTAAGAAAAGTAGTCATTGTGCTCCAGATTTCACCAGTTCATGATGAAAGGAAGAAAAGGCAGGACGGGGGAAGGGGGAAGGGGGAAGGGGGAAGGAAGGACGGAAGGAAGGACGGAAGGAAGGACGGAAGGAAGGACGGAAGGAAGGACGGAAGGAAGGAAGGAAGGAAGGAAGGAAGGAAGGAGGAAAAGAAGGAAGGAAAGAAGGGAGGTAGGAAAGAGGAAGGAAACAAAAGATATACTTTTTTTGGAAAAGTTTTACTTTTATTAATGCCCAAATTACAATGGCTCTGAGCCCCCCATCTAGTCACATAACATTTCCACCACCTCCTCAAAGGGTCTCCCCAAGTTTCCTGGAGTTCTAATAGGGGTGCCTCCCACCCCACTCAGTCAGTTAAGTGTCCAACTCTTGACTTCAGCTCAGATCATGATCTCATGGGTCGTGGGTTTAAGCCCAGATCTGGGCTCTGCACTGACGGTGCAGAGCCTGCTTAGGATTTGTTCGCTCTCTCTCTCTCTCTCTCTCTCTCTGCCCTTCCCCCACTCGCTCACACGTTTCTGTCTTACTTTTTCTCTCTCAAAATAAGTAAACTTAAAAAAAAAAAAAAAAAAGGATGCCTCCCGTTTGCTCTTGTGCCAGCTTGCCAGCTACAGTCACCAGACAGCATCTGTTCAGTTTTCCTCTTTTGCTCCAGCATTTCTATGGGGTGACCACTGAGAAAGCCTCTGTGCAAATGCCAAGTCCATGCCAAGGGCATTCTCACCTTCTGCTTCTGCACCTGATCGGCTTCCAGGTTCTGTGAGAGGGGTGAGAAGAAATGGCCTTTTCACCTGAATAGCACAGCAGTGTAGTGCCTGCTCAGAGTCCACAAAGTCTTCCCAGAAAAACAGTTTTCTGGGTTGCTGTCTTCATCCCCAACCACAGGGGACAAACCCAGCTTAGAGAACAAGGTTAGGGATAAATGTTTTTTCATTCCCTCCATCACCCAATCTGTCTCTCAAAGCCACCATGGCTGCAAAGTACGCTGTGCATATCCGCAGACACGCATGCCTAAAGCCCACCCTCGGTCACAAAATGAAATGTGTCCAACTGTGCAAGTTGTAAAATCGGGATTATTAAATTTGTTGCTTACAAAATAAAACTGATATTCTAGTTACGACATGAGTAGGTCACAGGAAGAAAAGGCACAGCACAGGGAACGCAGTCAATGGTGTTGTAATAGCGTTGTACGGGGACAGATGGTGGCTACACTTGTGGTGAGCATAGCATGATTAGAGAGAAGTGGAGTCACTGTCCTGTACACCTGAAATTAATATAACACCGTGTCAAATATACTCAAATAAAACCATTTTAAAAATAAAACAAAGCTGATGGAGTGTCCCTTACAAACGCATGGAACAGACAATGTTCAAATACGAAGATGTAGTAAAACCGCCGCAAGAATATAGTGAAGACATACACATAGTTGGTCTTCTGCATGGAGGCAGCAAGGGGGGGCTCCAAAAATGCAATATTAACTGATCCAGGATAGGGTTTCAGTATGCAAAATACCACCATCCGCCACAGCAGGAGAGCTGTTATCTGAAGGGTTGTACCAGAGCACGCAGGTTCTTCCCACATTTTGAGAAGGGAAGCTGTTACCAACCAGTTCCCCACCATTCCAACTCTACCTACATTTGTTGAAAAATGCAAGCCACTGTTCTGCCGGGCACAGCTCTGGATATAACGATGCTCCCGGTCTAGGAAAGCAATTTTGAACGTTACTTACAGATACATGAAAGCACAGCCATTTCCAAATCAAAGCTTTACATTCCTGTGCGTGTTTGTAGATAATTAAGCTGCTTGAAAGCCTGAGATATTTAACCGTTAGCACCCTCCCGATGAAAACATTTTTCAAATAATTTTAGCTCTTTTTATAGCACTAGTTAATATTTCTGTTATCCCCTTTTATTAAAAAAAAAAGAGTAATATTTCTTCTCCTAAGTGAACAGCATTACCTTTCATTATAATCTTATAGATTTTACTGGTGGCAAAGACACAGGAAAGTAAAGAGTGGGCCATTCAAGTCAGTAACATTAAAAACTAGTATAAATGCAAGATTTAATTACAGTGGAGAATAATTAAGGTTTGGGGAAAGAAAGAAAAGGAAAACAGGGTGAGTTGAAGCATTCTTTGAAATGCTTTACAGAGCAACCAGTTAAACCGCAAGATTTTGAAGAGAAAAAGAAAAAATCACCCACCTCTGACTGTGAACTCTTTGTTTGTACGATTGGACTCTAGCACTCTAGGACTTTTTGTTCAGCCTTTTAGGTTCCACCTGCACATACGCATTTTTTTAAGCGTTTAATACCGGGCTATGAAAATGTCACTCGTGTGCGCTTCCATTCTTAGAATCACGAACCTGGCCTGGGTGGCTCAGTCGGTTAAGCATCCAACTTGGGCTCAGGTCATGATCTCGGGGTTTGTGGGTCTGACAGCTTGGAGCCTGGAGCTTGCTTCGGGTTCTGTGTCTCCTTCTGTCTCTGTCCCTCCCCCACTCGCAGTCTCTCTCTCAAAAATAAACATTTAAAGAAAATATTTTTAAGTCATGGGCCTTAACTGGTCACTTTATAAAGCATTTTAAAGATGTCTTAACCCATCCTGTTTTCCTTCTCTTTTTGTCACACTCCTGATAGTGTTATGAGTGTACATGGGATGTGCGTGTGTTATGTATGTGTATGTGCATGTACATACCTATTGTATAAATACACATACAATTCATAATTCTCAAGATAAACTTTTTGCACTTTGGTAAAGAGAAAATCTCAGAATACTTCTCTCAATAGTCTCAACCTCAATATCATCTCTTTTATACTCTTATATTTATACTCTAGCTTGCCTGTATCTTTATTAAGTAAAATTTCAAACATAGGCAATGGCAGAGAAGACAATAAACTCCCATGTTCCCACCATTAAAAACTCAAATTAACATAGACATGGATATCCCCATATATCTTTCCTATCCCAGCATTTTTGTTCTTCGGAAATATGCCAGAATCCCACCTAGTTCAATGTCCCACAAAGCATTCATCTCTCTCTTATATTTCCCCTTCCGTGTACCTTTCTTTTCGATCTTTTATTCTTCCCCTTCTGACTTATTCTTTCTCTTAGTCTGTCTGTTCCTATTGAGATTATGATGAGCCAAAGTGAGAAGTATGCAAAGAGAAGGAGAAAAAGACAGAATAATGGGCTAAAATATAACTCAGGTATAACTCCCTTACTGTTTCCCTTCAGGACGCCCAGAGCTTGCATAGCACCCAGATACACAAACAGTTGCTGTATCAGTATCATTAAAAAGCTGCTTTTAGAAAAATGATTATTTTTAATTCACACATCTTAGTGTATATGAGTACAGGTTGCCTTCTTATTAAAATTTACTCTGGACATGGGACTTCGAGAGAATAGGACACTGCACTGGGGTGGAGGCCAGGAACAAAGTCAAGTGGAATGGCTGCAGACGGCACTGTGAAGGGTAGGAAGAGGCTGAGTTCCACGCACTACTGTGAGTCCTAAAGGCAATGTGCAGGCAAGAGATGTGTTCCAGGATGCAAAAGGGATCAGCTTCACTGCATTTTTAAATTTCCTTTAGGGCTGCCCCAGAGCACAGGAAGAAAAGCCCTGATTTCAGCCCCTAGTACTCAGTGCAATTAGGGCCACATTTTAGCGACATCTTGATTAACTGGGCATCTGTGGCACAGTCTGGATGCTGAGTCAGCAACACAAGATTAAAGTTTTGAGTGAAAGTCTCTGCAAACTGAGTTAGAAAGGAAACACTTTAATGTAATCAGTTGCTTAGGCACTACCTGTATGAACGATACTTCCAAAGTTGCTAATTTTTAGGTGGGACTGTGATATTGCAGGTATGGTTTTTTAATAGTATGTGTTCTTAAATACATGTACTGAAATACACGAGTGAAAAGAAAATGTCTGGGATTTGCTTCAACATAATCTGGGGTGAGAGGAAGAATCTGAAAGACAAAACCAGACTGACCATGAGTTGATCAATGCTGAAGCTAGGCGACAGAAACACGGGGGTTCATTTCATTGTCCCGTCACTGTGTATGTTTCAGGTTTTACATAATAACAAGATGTAATGTAAATATTATATTATAAAATTGTGTATATGCACATATATATGCATATGTATGTATGTCTTTCTCTCTCCCAATCACCAATCAAGCAAGCTTAGTATAAGATATGGTATTTTCATAGAAACCTTTTTCTTTTTCTACTTAAAACAAGTAGCTTAGGAAAGAACAGAGTTACTTGTTCAAAGGAAGTTAATGAACTTGCATTTGCTGTACTGAGAGGCAACATTAGTATCAAACTCATGAATATAAACTGCTGAGGCAGAAGGTTCACAGCTGTGAAAGGGAAGATTTTCTAACCAGACAAGGAAAGGGAAAGAAAGTGCTGTCTTCTTGATAGATAAGAGACTAAACAACCAAATTGACTATTGTGAAAATTGCCAATAAGCCTGAAGGAAAGCCCCTGTTAGGTAGGAATGTTAAGGAAATAGCAGGAAGTGGTATTGTAACAGTAAGGTAATATTAGTATTTGGTTGAGGCAAAAAGAATGGAGATAGTAACCAAAAAGGATTTTTGTCCTTTAAGTTAAGTACAGAATATGCAATTTCCATTTTATTTTCTTTTAATTTATTTTAAGTTTATCTATTTTGAGAAAGAGCATGAGTGGGGTAGGGACAGAGAGAGAATCCCAAGTGGGCTCTGTACTGTCAGCACAGAGCCCGGTGTGGGGCTCGTACTCAAGAATGGTGAGATCATGACCTGAGCCAAAACAGGTGTCTCACAATATCCATTTTAAAATAAATTACCAGGCCCAAAGGATCCAGAGGTCCCTACCATGATTTTTTTCATGCAGATCAGTTTCTTTATTCCATTTTTTTAATAATACATAGCAAGAATTACAGGACAAGTTTATTTTTATCTTTTCTTTTAAAGGAAATATTCATATTTTAAAATAATGCATCTTGGAAGCAGTAGCCAATCTATTGAAAGAACATTTCTCAGTAGGAGTTGCTTATACTTGTATTAAGGACACATTTGCTTTATTTATTTTTTTAAGTTTATTTATTTTGAAACAGCGAGGGAGAGGCAGGGACAGAGAATTCCAAGCAGCCTCTGCACCATCGGCACAGAGCTCATTGCGGAACTCGAACTCGCAAACCCCGAGATCATGACTTGAACCTAAATCAAGAGTTGGATGCTTAACCAACTGAGTCAATCAGGCACCCCAAGACACAGTCGCTTTAATGATAAAATTTGTGAATGTTATCGGTATGAGAACTATTTTCTTCTCACCTGTTTTTGGAAGTATGGCAGGCAACCTTTTCAAGGCTACCACCAGGTTCCAGGCACCTGTCCCTCTGTTCCTGTTGCAAATAAAAACAACCTGTGTGTCCCATCACGGGTAAGGGGTAAAATAAAGCTGGCTTTGTACAAAAATCTTTCTCTCCTACAAGGTAGTGATAAATTATACTAACTGGCTTTTTAATGGTTGAGGAAAATTCTTTCCATCAGTCTTTCATGTCATAGTGAAAATCAAATAATCTCCTAAAAGAAAGAAGGAGAGAAGAAAAGAAAGAGAGAAAGCCACAAAGTTAGCCGGCCTAGAAAGGATAATTTTGGAGTTCTTAGTTCTGAGCACAAATAATAGCCTTCTATTGATTCTGCGCGCGCACGTGTGTGTGTGTGTGTGTGTGTGTGTGTGTGTGTGTGTGTGTGTCTTGCTCTTGCTTGAATGTAACAATGAAGGGTTGTCTTCACTAACAAAAATTTGGTTATTTGTATATTTCAATTTCGATGTGACACCCAAGACCAGAAGATCTCTGCACTTCCCTTCGGGACTCTTACAAGTTTAGACAGAGGCTTTTAACAGAGTTGAGTCACATATGCCGTCCAGGTACTCTCAACAACACATTACTCTCTCAAGGTCGCATTCTTGAACAACGCTGGCTGTGGGACTGGTGGGTGGAATGTACATTCCAAGGACAGCGGTAGGAGTCAAAAGCTTCCCACCGTCTGAGTCCAGCTACAGGTCAGCCTCTAACGAAGGAAACCACCTATGCTGAACCAACCTACCCAGGCGATTTAAGAAATTGAGAAAATTAAGAAAACAGAAGATTACATGAAAGTCTTCAGATCTCTGGGTTTAAAAAGTTTGGTTCTTCATAACCAAAGTCAATTCATGGACCCATTAGTTACTTTTCCCCTTTGGCAAACAGGAACTAAACAGTTTTCATGTGTCAGGCACTAAGCTAGGCAATAAATCTGTAATCAAGAAACCACAACTATAATTTTTTTCTGTACTTCACATATCATGCAGACATGACTTTGCTTGTTGACTTTGCTGTGAACTCTTGTCAATTGTAAACATTAACTTTAGGGCTTGGCTTCCCTGCTAAACACAGTTTTGCTATTTTATCATCTGCGCCCATTTTTCTAAGTTGTTTATTTTCCTCTTTTTGGCCAACACTAAAGTATTCCTGAGCTCTGGAATCTGTGAACACACTGCAAATATTAGAAATTCTATAATAAGAATATGCTAAATCCCATTTGAGTGATTCTCACAATAATAAAAATCCTTCACTAGCATTTATCAATAATTAAACAAGATCAGGTATGTATACAAAAAGCATTTTTAACAATAAGATGAATTTTATCAGGCGAAAGGTTTGCTGCTAAGCCAAAGTCACCATTACAGTTAAGAGCCAAGAAGGCAAATGTGCAGTCGATTGCACTGGGTGTCAGAGCTGGGACTTCCTTCTCATTAGTTATGAGTAAATGAGATAAGCAAACCTAAACAGACAATGCCCTAAATACATCAGGATATAGGCAATGAGCCTCTTAGGAGTTCAGCCTAAGTCGTAAAAAGACAAAAGAATTTTAGAATTACTAACATTTTATATTCTATAAATATACAGAGTCAAACTTTACTGAATAGAGTAACTGCCATGGAAAAAATTTTTTTTCTCTGTATCTTTAAAAAGTAAATATGTTTTATGGTTCTCTACAATCCATTATTTTATGAAGGGAATATATACCTAAATTTTACCATTCATACATATGTAGTCTTTAAAGAATACATCTAGTCTAGGTGGCTCAGTTGGTGGAGTATCTGACTTTTGATTTAGGCTGAAGTCATGATCTCATGGTTCAAGGGATAGAGCACCACATCAGACTCTGTGCCGACACCTCAGACCATGCTTAGAATTCCCTCTCTCCCTCTCCCTCTGCCCCTCCCCTACTCAAATGCGTGCATACTCATGTGCTCTTTCAAAAACAGTAAACACTTTTTTAAAAAAGAATACATTGGGGTGCCTGGGTGGCTCAGTCCATTCAGCCCCTGACTCTTGGTCTTGGCTCAGGTCATGATCTCACAAACTATGAGATCAAGCCCCATGTGGGGCTCTGTGCTGGAGGTGAGGATCCTACTTGGGAATCAATCTCTCTCTCTCTCTGTCTCTCTCTCTCTGTCCCTCCTCAACTTGCATACACACACGTGTGCACATTCTCTCTCTCAAATAAATGGGCACAAAAAAGAAAAAAAAAAGAATATATCTAATGGCTAGACCAAAGGTTCTCGAGATCAGATTCTCATCTTTTGCCACTTGGTATCTCTAGTACCAGGTACAGGAATGAATGGTCCTGACAAATGCAGATATCCGCAAACCTACATGTATGCGCGCATATGCTTAAATACAAACAGCCCAACATGTGAACTGTTTAGTCTTTTCATTTCAGAGAAGCTGCTGAATCATTTATAAAGATGGCTTCACCGTGGAGGACATAGCACCAATATGGACACTAGGGTTAATAATTTGTTGAACAAACGAAGAGTAAATGCAGATTTACAAAAAGCCATACAAAGTACAGATTCTCATATTGCCTAAATGAGTCAGAACTATGCCTCTTTACAAGTTCTTAATGAAAAAAGGTAAATATAAGTAAAAATTAAATTATTTAATTTTTTTTAATTCCAGTTTTTTAAGACACATATACCAGCATTCACATTTCTAGATTTTTTTAAGTTCACTCTGGCCTGGCATTCACAATTAGGATTATCCTCCAGGGGAGAATATACTGGGGAGGAGTGGATTTTGTTTATTTGATAATGTTTCCCATGCCCTTTGATGAGTCTGACACATACCAAGTACTCAACATTTGTTGAAAAATAAATGAAGAACACATAAAAATACATTGTGAGAAACGGCTTGATTTTAGACTAAGTTGAATAAAGTGACATGCAGTTCTAGAAAACCTCTTTCAATTATCTTTCATGATCAGGTCTTCCAGACCTTATTTCTTTTTTAAAAAAGTTTGTTTACTTATTTAAAGGGAGAGAGAAAAAGAGCATGAGGGGGAAAGGGCAGAGACAGACGGAGAGAGAGAGAACTCCAAGCAGGCTCCGTGTGTCAGTGTGGAGCCCCATGCGGGACTCAAACTCAAGAAACCTGAGATCATGACCTGAGCCAAAACCATGAGCTGGACGCTTACCCAACTGAGACACCCAGGCGCCCCTCCAGAATTTATTTCTATATGTCTTTCCAAATGCTGCTGACTGATAACTGCTCCTGGCGATTTACACAGCCGAGAAATGGCCTGCAGAGCTGGAACGAAGAATCAATAAAGTTCTTCTCTTTGCCAGAAAGAAACATCTCTTTTAGGCAAAGGGGCCAGAGGTCACCCTCTGTCATCCCACTCTTCTGAGGGGCCTGCTATACCTGTGTCATGTCAATGAATGATGTTGAATTGATTTCCTTTGCCTGTTCTTAGGTATTTTTATTTTCTTTTAATTTATCATATTAATAAAAGGCAGCTTATCCCATTTCCCAAAGTGGGTTAATTATTTAGTTCTTGTATCTCTACTGTATTGCCGTTGTTTTTTTTTTTTTTTCTTAGAAGAATCAAAACATTCTTAATCTTAGCCCTCAAAATGAAACACATGATGAAACTCTTACTGGCTGTTTAATGGAAAACAGTACTAAGGAAAATTGCTCATTATGAGTTCTGGAGTCACTAAGGAGTTTCTGTACTTCGTGGACATTAATTGAGAGATAGTGAGATAAACCAGAAGAAAGAACCAAATTGTTCAAAGGAACGAAATGAAAAAAATCTACTTTACAGCTAATTAAAGTGAATAGAAAATACTCCCGACATTTAATACAATTTATTCTGTATATTCATTTTGTCAATACACCACATTTAAGAAGTTAGCCTTATCCCTAAATTCTATTAGACATTTAAATTTTTGTTCAGAAAAGGGAGGGCAAGTAGAATGAAATAATAAACTAAATTAAAGAGAATTGAACACTTGCCCAGAGGAAGGGGGACAGGGAGTGGTAATCTGGTATTTCTGCAGTTTTCTAGGAGCAGAGAGGGAGAGATAAAAATCTAGACATTCTGCCCAGTAATTGGCTTCAAGAGAATGTGTCTGACTTTGTAGGAGATCGGTCTTACTTAAAAGTAGAGAGTTTGCTCCGCGGCCCAGATGGCACTTCAGGCAGTGTTGATTTATACACTGCCTTTATTTGGGGTAAGGGGGAAAGGACTGGGAGTCCATTTTGAGTTGCTGCAGTAAAGAACGAGCAATAGAGGGATAGTCTTTATTTAATTAAACTATTTACTGGGGCGCCTGGATGGCTCAGTCGGTTGCGCATCCAACTCTTGATCTCGGCTCAGGTCATGATCTCATGGTTCATGAAATCAAGCCCAACGAACAGCTCTGCCCTGACGGCACAGCCCACATGGGATTCTATGTCCCCCTCTCTCTGCCCCTCCCCACTCACAAGTGCTCTATCAAAAAAAAAATAATAAACAAAATTTTAAATTAATATTTACTAATAAGAACAAGATTCTTCCACTTCATATGTTAAATTTGGGATTTGTCTGATGCCAACCTTTTTTTTAAATTTTTTTAAGTCTTTTCCTTTATTTTTTGAGAGTGAGCGAACAAAAGCAGGCAATGGGAAGAGACAGAGGAGGGATGGAGGAACTGAAGCAGACTCTGCACAGACAGCAGAGAGACCAACGTGGGGCTTGAACTCACGAACCCTAAGATCATGACCTGAGCCGAAGGCAGACCCTTAACCGACTGAACCACCCAGGTACTCCTAATGCCAACTTTTTTTGAGTTTCAAAATGTGTTCCCATGATCTGGAGAAGCCAAAGACACAGATATATGATACCTTGTTTACAAGTTGACGTGACTCTCTCCTTGGGTCCTCCCAAGGGATCCAAGTAAAACGGAACATACTGTTACCCTTCCAGGAAGGCTGAGAACCTGATCTGAGAGCCATGGGGCTCTGCACTCCAGGGGGTTTGGTAACAATATCATTTCTACATCAAAACAAAACTATGGTCAGAGAATGAATTAATAACAATAACAAGCAAACATTATGAGACAAAACGAAGGAAACAGAGACACGATTCTTACATAAACAAATGGATCTCCTGGTCTTTAGTCTTATGTGATTATAGCAGGGAATGTCTGACCATGCATTAATACATTCAAAAATTATTTATTTATACACTACTATACTTCATGCACTTTTCCAGATATTGGAGATACCACAAAGAATAACCCAGACAAACTCCCTGTCTTCAAGAATCTTACCTAGTGAGGATAGTTCATGATTCCCAAAACCTGATTCGAAGTTCTATACGTAAGCAAGGCTTTTGTGCACTTGAAGATCTCCTTCTATCTGGACAAGTTTTACTCTTCCTGACATACGAGGACAGTAGTGACACAAACAGAACAGAATGGAATAACGGCAGGGGAGAAGAAGAAAGCCCTCCACCCTGGCAGTGCTCTTGAATCAATTCTGGCCACCAGTCTACTGTCAGCTACCAAAATAGATCTGCCCCCAAGTTCATGTCTAACTTCACGGTATTTAACGTATGTCCTCTAAAAACTGTACTAGTGACCTGAAAGAGTTCACTGTATTTCTCAAAATGATGACTAAACTATGAATTACATGACGATTTTCTGTCCAACTCCTGAGAAGAAGTCAAATTTGGAGAAAGTTACAACGCCTCTGCATTTTCATTCTCATCTCCAACAGTATTATTAAAAGAAGGCACAAAGTTAATATTATCAAGCCATTAGCCACTCAACATCTCTCTATTTTACAGTATCCTTTTTCCACTAACAATCTCATTCAGAACCCATATTTATAGAAGAAACCCTGGTGGCACTTTTTTCTAGTGTGTCCTTTTCAAAGTATACTATTTATTTTTCTAGTGTTTGTCCAACATTATAGTTTTTATGTCCTTTTACAGGAATGCTTCTGGAATTTAATGCAATTTTAAAAAGTAAGGGTTTTCATAAGACTTCAAATACTCTATAATTTATAGAACTTGAATATCATAATCAGAATCTCTATACTTATAGGGATGTTTCGTCAGTACATAGCAGTTACCTGTAAAAAAAATATACAATATGAAAGGAGAAATAAGGAATAGGAAGGAAAAATATTTCTTTGGTACCTGAAGTAAAACAAGAAAGTCATATGTAATGAAGATATTTCAAACTTATCATCATATATTGCTCAAAGGGTTTTTAAAATTTTTAAACATACAGAAGATAATATAACACATCAGTTAAACAAATCCATGGTTTTTGGAGTCAGAAACACCAAAGCTGGAATTTCAACTCTACCGCTTAGTGATTGAATCACTATAACGCTTTTGGTCAACTAAACTGTTGGGAGCCATCTTGGGCTCACAGGTTGAGACGCCTCCCTGTGTGGAAAGGCAGATGATCGCAAGGCTCCTGCCAATCAAATGGCGCCCAGTCTTACTTCCTTCTAAATAATTTTTCAGGCCTGGATTTCTTGAGCTGCCCTCCTTGACCTCAAGGGAGGTAATGCTCTTTTGCTTTACGACATTCAAGTAAAAAAGGGAACTTGGAATGTGATGCATTGATGGATAACATCTGAAGGATACTATGTAAATGTACTTATTCATAAGCAAAAAGACAAGCATTAAGAGTTCCACCCTCGCCAGATGGGTTGCACCTCCCCCATTGTAGTTGGAAGAATAGGCCTCAAGGCAACACCCTGTTTTCTCCTGTTTACAGATAATTAACATAAGGCCTCAAGGAAACACCCTCTTCTCTCAGCTTGCCCTAAATTTATATGTTAATTCACCTGAAACCAACATATAGGATTGAGGAAGTTGCCATCTTGTTGGTGAAAATGCATTATTGTTAAAGAGATCAAACTATGTAATGTCACTCATTGATGTAATGTCAGTACTACCTTTAAAAATAAACACACTGAGACTAGCAGGGCAGAGATGCCAGAATTGCCAGAGCTGCCTGCTTGGTGATCAGACTACATTTTGTGACTCTCTCGTTCCTTTTGCAGACCGTCCATCTTTCGGGGACCCCTGGACTCGCTGGAGCTGGACCCCGGCACTAAACCTTGGTTTTCCCATTATAAAATTGGAACGAAAACACGTATTTCACAGGGATGTGGGGTGAAACTGTAATCTTTGTAATGCATGTAAAACACCTTCCTGCTCATAATAAGCATATCAATATTTAAACAAACACACATTTACACATTTTCAATAATCCTAGGAAACAAAAGGGTACTCTTACTTTCATCATCATGGAACTGCCTCACTGTGCCGAGAGTTTATGTTCAAAAATCATGTGTGCCCATCTAATTTCACCTCATACCACACTACTGGAAAATATTACCTGCCATTATTAGGGTGAGGCAAATCTCATACCCTCCTTCATAGTTATGCCAAATATGCTAGTTTCCTATTGTTGCTATAATATTTACCACAAGTTTAGTGGCTCGAAATAACACAAATTTATTATCTTCTTGCTCTAGAGGTCAGAAATCTAAAATCGGTTTTGCCGGGCTAAGGGTATGGGGCCATCAGGGCTAATTCACTCTGGAGGCTCTGAGGACAGAATTTGTTTCCTTGGCTTTTTCAGCTTCTGGCGTCAACCTGTATCCTTTGGCTTGCAGCCTCTTCTGACTTCAAAGAGTATCCCTTCACTCTCTGCCGCTATCATCGCATTGCTTTCCCCAACTTGGACTCCTCCTGTCTCCCTCTTTAAGGACAGTTATGACTGCATTTGGCCAATCAGATAATCCAGAATGATTTTCCCCTCCTCAAGATCTTTACTTAATCACATTTGCAAAATCTATTTACTATGTGTATCTGTGTGTGTGTGTGTGTGTGTGTGTGTGTGTGTGTGTGTGTGTGGACAGTCACAGGTTCTGGGAGTTAGGAACTAGAGACGTGGGGCATTGTGTAGCCTACCGTGCCCACTGAAGGAGAGCAGAATATGTCACCCCAGAATGTGTCATTTTGGCATATGAATTATTTCGAGCTGAAGACAATCAAGGACTTGGAAAGAACTTTACATCCTCCTTTAAATGCCTCTAAGAATTTACATAAAGGGCTCAGGAAAAGAGCTATCACTAGATATAACTACAAAGAGTATGGGCTCAGTGTGGGAGGCTGGGGAAAGCTGGGCAGGGCCCGCTTGTTCAAATTCCTCTCAGTGTCCCACAGTGTCTGCAGGACATGACAAATATTGTCTACCAATCATTTGCTCTTCCCACTTTCCTGTGAACCGTCTTCCTTCCCTTTGAAGTCCCAGACCCTACCCTCTTTCCCTTAGCTCAAAATGGCATAGGAGCCTCAACTTCCTTATTTGTCATTGAGTCTCATACCTTTGGGGCTTCTATACACACAAACTTAAATTTATTTTTCTCCTGCCAATCTGTCTGATGTCAATTAAATTAATAGAACCGTAAAAAGAACCTGGAAGGGTAGAGGAAAACTTTTTCCTCCCCCATACCACGTAAGACATAAGAAATGCCAATTTAAAAATAATAATGTAATAAAATATACTTAAGAGAGCAATTCCAATTATAGTTCAACCGATTTTCAATATGGAAGAAATTCAGAATCCTACAGAGACGGATGCATTGTAAAAATGAATGTGAGTTATTATTTTAGTCTAAGTACTGAATGTCAATCAACCTCAGAAGAAAAAGGAAACATCTAATTTGTGGAAGGCATCATGGCGTCAGGAAGTTTCAGGTTCTCACACAGATTCTGTAGATCTCCAGTGCTTGGGTGACAGGTTGCAAGGTGAGAATCATTAGAAAGAAAGGGGAAAGACTGTAGAAACTACACACTGTGGCTATTTTTTCCTAACAAAGAGAATATGAATCACTCCCCAAGAAGACACGAAAATCTCCCCCACAACAACTTTGAGCTTATGATAGTCAGTACACAGTATCCAAATACATCTCAAGGTGTGGGTCTGAACAGACCTGCGGAAGGAACATCTATTTCTTAGACTACGAGCCGGGGGTACTGAAGACTGAGATACATACCAGCGGCCCCCAGGATCTCTTGGAATAACTAGAAATAGAGAGAGGTCATAAGTGGACCTCAGGGTTACTGAGGGGCATAAATTGTTTAAAAAAAAAAAAAAAAAGGAAAAAAGTAAGTGACCAAGTAACGCTGAATATGAGGCACCAGAGAAGTTTCCTCTGTACCAGAGAAAGAATTAGAAAAGAAACTTTGGTATGGTTTAAGAAAGAAAAAAAAAACTAAGATAATAAACAGAATAGCAAGAATTTCAAAATGTCGTCAACTAACTAGGACATCTGAAATTAATTTTCCAAACATAAATGACATTTCACCGCAATCTGGGGACATTGGAGTCATAAGAAGAGTGGGGAAAAAGTGTCAGCTGATAGTACTCTTAGTAAAGGGGGGTTGGTAGATCTGGTTAATTTATGTAGTTTATCACTTAAGCAGTTATCATTAAGGAAAGAAGTTCATGAATAAGACAATCAGGTTATAAAACAAGTTGTAATCAGATTTATATTATTATTCATATCATCCCAAGAAAACGAAACCGTTTTTCTGGCTATTGTATGAGGGTCAACATAGCTTAGAAAATAGGAAATGTTACCGACTAATATTTGTTCTTTTCAGAACTGGCTTTTGCTAAGCATTGATGATATTGGACATTCATCAACAGGACATTAAAAAAAAAATGAGGGGCACCTGGTGGCTCAGTCGGTTAAGCAGCCAACTTCAGCTCAGGTCATGATCTTACAGTCTGTGAGTTCAAGCCCCGCGTTGGGCTCTGTGCTGATAGCTCAGGGCCTGGAGCCTGCTTTGGATTCTGTGTCTCTGTCTCTGTCTGCCACTTGCACTCTCTCTCTCTCTCTTTCTCAAAAATAAATAAACATTTTTAAAAAATGACAATTTTTAGGCGTGTCTGAGTGACCTAGCCAGTTAAGCATCTGACTTCGCCTCAGGTCATGATCTCACAGTTTGTGAGTTCGAGCCCCGCATCAGGCTCTGTGCTGACAGCTAAGGGCCTGGAGCCTGCTTTAGATTCTGTGTCTCCCTCTCTCTCTGCCCCTCCCCTGCTCACGCTTTGTCTCTATGTCTCTCAAAAATAAATAAATGTTAAAAAAAAAAAATGAAAACACAGAGATGGAAACGGAAGTCCCAAAAGTCATGTAATCGTTTCCACATGTTTTTCCAGCAATGGTATTTTTCTTTAAAATGTGTTCAAGGAAGATATGCTAACGTATTCTGATACCTCAATCCATTTAAGAAAGGGCTTTTTCTAATTACTCCAGAAAGCCTAACCCCGCATGACAAAAACAGACTCGGGTTTTCTTCTGGGGATTCGGAGTCCACAGTGCTAGTGCGACAGGGGCGTTTGTTAGGAAAGCGATCCCTCGCCTCCGCACCTCGCTGTTACGGAATGTTTGGAAGGTGTGGACATTCACGTCGTGCCTCTGAGCACTCTATTAACTCCAGTGATGTGTGTCACTGTGTGCGCGTGGCTCTGAGAGATAGTGCTCTGCGCCTGAAGTGACGTTTCAGGAGAAATCCTCACTTTCTCTCATTTGCCACTGTTTTCAGTATTGTCGTCTGATGCATTTACAAACTCAACACAAACTTTGGCAGCTCTGTCTGAAGTGAAACCCTTCGCTCGTGCTACTGTTCCTGCCACACACCAAGACCGATCCCTTGGCTGCTTCCTCTGTTGAAGGGATCCATTTCCTCAAGTGTGCGAGGCCCAATTACGCTCATCTGAAGCCCTCACTCCTGACATGTTGTCAGTCTAAGTCACGGAAGTCCACAGTCCCTATTGTGTACGGAAGGTGAAAATACACTTCACCAAGGTATGGGCATCAGCGGGGTCCAATTATTTTTATGCTGCAATTTCAATGTGCTAGCCGGGAAATGAAATAAATAAGGCATCCTCTAGAGCTCAATTTCTTTACAATAGTGAGTTCTTTGCTATAACAATGTCTCTTCTTGGAAAATATTCTCACAAGTACTGATAGTGCTCTAACACATGTGCCTACCTTCTAGCTACCACCTGTAAGTCCACCTCTCGGGGAGACACAGGCCCCTGGGAACATGACGGCCCATTGTTCTCATTTGAACTGTCAGAATCTCTGAGAGTGGGGCCCAGAAAACTGGATTTTTAGCAGTTCTCCAGGTGATTGTGATTCACACCAAAATCTGATAAGCACTAATAGCAATTTTTAAAATTAAAAATGGCATTATTTCAGACGGTGTCCTATTTTAGCAGCCAATGGGTGCACAAGCCCCAGGACCATCCCATGCCATCTGCAGGCCAGGAAGGTATTAGTCACCCATTGCATTGCAACAACACGAGCCCCAGCTCATCTCATTAACTGTCCTTGTATAATCACTAACAAGAGCACCATAATGATGACTCTGAAACTCGGCAGAGCCCCTGGCTTTCCTCCTCCAGGCTTTATCTACAAGATAAAGCTTCCAGCTTTAGCCACTGCAAAAAAAAAAAAAAAAAATCTGTTTTCCCCCCTAGGTTTTGCAATATGTTTAACACAGCAGGTGGCTACTTGTGACACTTCCAGGGGCAAAATGGTTTCTGAGGCATCTGGCCCCCTGGTGAGTGAAGAAGGAGAATTTTGAGTCTCCAAAGAACCCATAACAAACATTCCTGGTATTTGTAGACCTTTATGTATCTATTATTTCTTCACTTTAAAATGGTTTCAGGGCGAAGTGCTTGAAAGAAAAATGAGACTCCAGAACCTGCATGTCGTATGGTTGTGGTATGCGTCATACTCAAAACAGGAATAGGCTTTATTCTAACAGCATTCTATAAAGTTGGGGCTCGCAGTCTATATGCATCACTCAGAGAATTGGTTAAATCTAGATTTCTCAATGGGGCTCTGCATTTTAATGTTTATTTATTTTTGAGACAGAAAAGCATGAGTCGGGGAGGGGCAGAGAGAGGGAGACACAGAATCCCAACCAGGCTCCAGGCTCTGAGCTGTCAGCACAGAGCCCGACGCGGGGCTTGAACCCACGGACCAAGAGATCATGACCTGAGCCGAAGTCGGACGCTCAACGCCACCCAGGCGCCCCGGGGCTCTGCATTCTAATAGCCCTTGTAAAAGATTCGGATTCAGGTAATCCATGGAAGAACTTGAAGAAACACAGCAGTACATGGCCCTCGCAGGTACTGCCCTCCCCACTCTGGGAACCAAAACTGCAACTGCAATGACTGTTTTCCCACACTTATTCATAATAATGGCTGAAAGGGCTTTCTAACTCTGAATTCTATAGAATATAGAAACAGAAATATTTGGTGGAGAATACCTGAACCCACAACTGGTAGTAAACCATTCCTATATGGTTCATTGAAAACTCAGTTAACTTAAGTAAATCCACATAAAATGAACTTAATGATGTACGTGGATTCTGGTCTTAATGATCATCCATCCACATAAGGATTGGTGAAACCGGCTGAAACACATCCACCTTAGTTCCGACTCTATCCTCTTTCGATGTTATAATAGCTAAATTTCTTCCCTTTCCTACAATGTTCTATATTCTACACTTGCTTTTCAAATAGGTACTTCCTTGAATCAAAGCTCTGATATTAATTACAAGCATTCTCAACTCTTTTTGTCTACAGTTATTCAAAGTTCAAATTAAATCAGATCCTTCATCAACCACTGCCCTCTTTAGCTCCAACTATTTATTGTCACTCTTCCTGATTTGCTAACATATGGCTTAGTGCAATATAAACGTTTAATAGAATTTGTGTCCCTCCATTATGGGATATTACAAAATATGTATGGTATC
The DNA here is from genome assembly GCA_030068075.1 of Paguma larvata. Lineage (NCBI taxonomy): Eukaryota > Metazoa > Chordata > Mammalia > Carnivora > Viverridae > Paguma > Paguma larvata. Next base: position 61,091,390 of record CM057823.1, on the reverse strand, counting down.
TACTGCAACTGATACTTATCTGGGGATAGAGTGAGCTTCTTTCCCCCTCTCTCACATGCACTCTCTCCCTTTCTTTTCCTTGAACTCTGCTTCTATGGTACTACTCTCATTTTGGTAGACATGTGTGCAACTCTGAGCTTTGCTTGTATTTCATGACAACCTGGGGAAGCTGTTTGTGGTAGCAGGAGTGAGCAGGGCCAAAAGAATCCTTCACCAGGAGGATTGATTCCAAAATAGTAAGACATTTATGCTTGTCATGCCTTTTGGAGCTTTCCCTTTTAAATGTGTACAATTTTAAAAGAAAACTTACTAAGGCAGAACTCTGTCTTTAACATATACAAACTTTCAGGGGCACTGGGGTGGCTCAGTCAGTGAAGAGTCTGCCTCTTACTTTCAGCTCAAGTCAGGATCTCACAGTTCGTGGGTTCGAGCCCCACATCAGGCTCTGAGCTGGTGGTGCAGAGCCTGACGTGGGATTCCCTTTCTCTCCCTTTCTGTCTGCCTCTCCCCTGCTCAAACTGTCTCTGTCTCTCTCAAAATAAATATAATAAACTGAGAACAAAACAAAAACACATAAACTTTTGGAATGGATTTCAAATTGCATACATAACCCTATACTATAATGACCGTAAAACATGTAATTGCTTTATAAAATGAATGCTAACAAATTTAATCATGTATCCCTACCTCATTGGCCCCAAAGTATTAACATAAATCCAGGATGTATGAGGTACACTAAAATTCATGGCTACATTAAGCATTTGTAGAATTCTAAGATTGACTCTTCATTTTTTTCCCCTCAGTAAACACCAAATGGCTTTATCACCAAATATGTAGTTTCAATTTAAGCATGCCTGGAATAGAGAAGTAAAAGATACAGTAGATGAACAAATAAAGACAATGGCTTATGTAGAAAATCTTTCCTTTTTTTAATGTTCATTTATTTTTGAGAAAGAGAGAGAGTGAGACACACACACACGCAGTTCAAGACAGGGAGGAGCAGGGAGCGAGGGAGACAGAATCCTAAGCAGGCTCCAGGCTCTGAGCTGCCAGCACAGAGCCCAATGCAGGTCTTAAACCCAGGAACCATGAAATCGTGACCTGAGCCAAAATCAAATGCTTAACCTACTGAGCCACCGGGTGCCCCTAGAAAAATCTTTTCTAAGGAACGATGAATACTACCTAAAATCTATGGACAGTTATATATGTGATTATCACTAAGGTAGAAATACACACACTTTAAAACATGTAATCCTTCAAACCCGTGTGAGCAATTCTATTTTGTTTTAAAACAGCCAACTATTATCTGAACTACTGGAAGAAAAAAGTGCTGTACTCCACATCAGAAGAACCTAAGCGAACAACTGTTTTTGTTAGTGCTAATGTCCGAAGACATGAGAAGAGGGGGCATATGATTTATGTGGACAAAGGTCAAGGCCATACAAGAGCTATAGGAAGCTCCACCTTCATCAGTGGTGTGCTACGAAAGTTTACTGACACAGACACCTAAGGCTAATCGCACTGGAAGCTAGTCTCATCTTACTACCCAGAGATCAGGAATTTTCTTTTACAACACAAAGTAATAACTAATACAAACTGAGGTACAAATGGTACACTTTTGTTACCAGTAACTAAAATACTAAAGTGATTGGTGATTTATCAAAAGCTAGCCAGTCACTTAACATGGGAAGAAAAGCAGAGATACAAAATGGCAAGGAGTTTACCTAACAATATTTAACAGTTTAGTGAGCAAGAGACACATAAACTTTCCCTGTGGGTAGAAACTCACCTACAAATAGTACCTACAAATAATTGTTCCTCTGTTTCAGTTTCTCGTTTTGATATTTTGTTTTCTTTTAGCTATGACCCTACCAGACTGTCTCATTTTTGTTCCAGTTGTTTTTCTGGAAATGTTTCTTTTTTTTTTCCTGTAAAATAGAATTGGTAAAAGTGTTTCTCGCAACACCTAAACAAAATCCTGATTAGGATACATAGATCCTTGTTGTATACACAATCCCTATAATCCCCACCAAGCCAATGCTCCAAAGAGGGAAAAAGGTTTATTAGCAGTAAATCCCACCAGAAAACAATTTAGTATACATAAAATATGCATGCGTGCCTTCTGCTTTCAAACTTATGCATGGCAATCTTTTACAGAACCAATAAATGGTATCCAAAAAAGGCATTTCCAGATGATATAGGATAAGAAAACATACTAAATACAGACTACCTCTGTGAAGAAATGAGAGCAGAAACCAAGTATATTTTAAGACAAGGCAATTTTCTTTCTAAAGAAGAAAAATCTAAATATTTGAATGTCTGATAACAGTTTAAACCAATACAAACTAATTCTTATCTTTGAGAGAGGATTCCAAGGTTACAAAACTGACTGGCAAGTTCTCCCTTGAGTAGATGGAAATTCAAGAGAGGAACAAAGATATGAAAATAATGTCAGTGGTTAAAACGGAATCCTCAGGACCCTATCCGTAGAGGAGGCGCCAAGGTGCATCTGAGAGTTCTGGGAGAGGAAACTTGGAAGGAAGAAAGGATAATAGCAGAGCCAGGACTACCCAAAGAGTAAAAGGGTTTCAAGGCATCATCACGTGTTCACTTCTGAACCGGCTGCTCAGCTACAAACAAAGCTGGGATTCAATGTCATTGCTCTGTGTGCTATTTTTCAATAAGTGTATTACTATCAAGAGAGGTACGTGTATATTTTTCCTATACGCTCTGGGTCGACACCACGTATCCCCTCATTGATTCTCCTGGAAAGAATGTGGGGACCTTCTAACGTTATTAGTGATATACAACCCAGTAAGCACAATAATAGAGTCCAATAGAGTCCGTAATACAAAAGAATGCTTTCTGTCAACCCTTATTCGGCTAAGATCGTTAACCTTTCAAAATAAATTTCTCATTCATAAAAATATGACTAATACTTTTCCTGCATACTGTGTTGGGGTTACCTGCTCCAACCAATAGGCCAGTGGATGTATCCCTGATAACTAACTGTGGCCAGGCAGTCTGATAGGCTCTACAGATACACAGTCCTGGCTCTTATAAAGCTGACGCTGCTGGAGGGCCAGCTTGGAAAAGACTGTAATGACAACTAAACTGAAAAAATAAATGAGGGGCGCCTGGGTGACTCAGTCAGTTAAGTGTCCAACTTCAGCTCGGGTCACAATCTCGTGGTTCATGAGTTCAAGCCCCATGTCTGTCAGCACAGAGCCTGGAGCCTGCTTCGGATTCTGTGTCTCCTCCTCTCCCTGCCCTCCCCCCACTCATGCCCCTCTCCCCTGCTCTCTCAAAACTGAATAAACATTAGAAAAATATGTGGATATAATTTATTAGAAAATTAAATAATAACATAAATGTAGGTTAATATTGTGTTTTCTTTTTCTTGTATTACAAGTGTTCAAGTTCACAGGAGGTAAGGCTTGTCTTATATGGACAATGTTAGGCCCAGAGGTTTCTGAATAGCCATGTAATAGATGCTATGACTTTTTCAGAAACATTTTATTAAAAAGATGATTTAACAATATTAAATATATTTTTTTCAAAAAAGAAAAAAAAAGCAACCATAATCTTACCTCTGTCACAAAACACAGTTTTGTTTAATACTTTCCCTTCTCTATCTAATCTCGTTTGTCGTGTTTACTGTTTAGTAGACTTTTTAGTAATCTGAATTTTTATGTTTTATCTTTTTATGCTGTAAACATTTTACATACTTATTTAAATTTACATGTTATTTACATCTGCAATAAAAATTAGAATGACTTTATTTCTAAGTGTTCTAGAGCAGTATAATTCAACATAATTCCTTCATCATTTGTCACTACTAATGACCAGCCACATAGCATTCGTACCTATATTCAAGCCACTGCACTATAGCAAAGCTTCAATTCTTCTATTCTATTAGATACAGTCTAGCTACAAAGGGACACAATACTGTCACAGAGTGACATCTGTTCAGAGTGCCCAAGCACCACAGGTAGAGAGATTTTTCAGAGGACCCATTAGCAAACAATGCTAGAGTCATAGTTCAAATAATAGTAAATTTGCCTACTTTTGTCAAAATTTCTGTTTAATATATTTTCTTAGCTTTTGAACCCCCCCTCCAGAAATATACTAAATACTAATGGTGACAGAGGAGATTCATATATTACTCCTAATCTTTCACAGAAAGATCGTAAATTTTCAAAATTATAACATATTAGATTTACATTCGTTCATGCTAATGAATTTTCCTTCTACTGTTTTAATAATGGTTTTCAATCAGAAATGTATTTGTATATTAACAAAAATAATTTGAGTATCTATTGAAAATCTGATAATTTTTGTCCTTAAAATGTTTATTGGATGAATTACATTAATAGATATTCAAAAATTAAACTTTCCATATACTCCTAGAAATAACCCCATTTCTTCATACTGTTATTGTTTTAGTATATCTGTATATTATTTTTCTTGATATTAATTTCTGAATTTTGACACCAATATTCATTTGGTAAAAATGTATAATGTGTTGTCATATAATTGTTCATAGTAGTCTTTTATGGTGCATTGTGTTTCTGTGGTATCAGATGTAACGTCACTTCTTTCATTTCATTTTGTCTCTCTTCTATTAGGGAAATTGAACCCCTACCTTACATCACTCACAAAAATTAACTTGAAATGGATTAAAGACTAAAATGTAAGATCTGATATCATAAAATTCTTAGAAGAAGACATAGGGAAAAGCTCCTTGACATCGGTCTTGGCAATAAGTTTTTAGATATGACACCAATAGCACAAGCAACAAAAGCAAAAATCAACTAGTGGGACTGCATTAAACTAGAAATCCTCTGCACAGCAAAAGAAACAATCAATAAAATAAAAAGGCAATCTACAGAATGGGGGAAAATATTAGTGAACCATCTATCCGATAAGGGGTTCATATCCAAAATATACAAGGCACTCATACAACCCAACAACAAAAAACAAATAATCCAACTTAAAAATGGGCAGAATACCTGAATAGACCCTTTTCCAAAAAACACATACAGATGGCCAACAGGCACATGGAAAAGTGTTCACCATCACTAATCATCAAGGAAATGCAAATCAAAATCACAATAAGATATCGCCTCACACCTGTTAGGATGGTTGTTATCAAAAAGAGAAGAGATAACAAGGTGAAGATGTGGAGAAAAGGGAACCCATATGCACTGTTGGTGGGAATGTAAACTAGTACAGCCATTATGTAAAACAGAATGTAGTTTCCTCAAAACATTAAAAATAGAACCAGAATATGGTTCAGCAATCCCACCTCTGTGTATATATCTGAAGGAACTGAAATCACTACCTGCACCCCCATGTTCATGCGACATTATTCACAATAGCCAAGCCAACATATCAATGGATGAATGGATAAAGACAATGTATATACATAATGAAATCTTATTCAGCCAAAAGAGAAGGAAATACTGCCATTTGTAACAACATGGCTATTTAGGGCATTACACTACGTGAAATAAGTCAGAAAACGACAGATTCTACACAGTCTCACTTATACATGTAATTTAAAAACTTCAAAATTATAGAAACAGAAGAATGATGGCTGCCAGGGTGGGGGTGGGAGAGAACTGGGAAGATGGTACAAGCGTACAACTTCCAGTTACAAGATGAACAAGTTTCGGGACTGTAACGTAAATCATGGTGACTATAGTTAACAATACTAACTTGTATACATGAAACTTGCTCAGAGAGTAGATCTTGCATTTCTCACCACACACAAGAAAGGAACTATGTGGGTTGATAGATATGTTAACTCAACTTATTGTGATAATCGTCTCACAATATATATGTGTATCAAATCCTCAATTATACACCTTCAACTTACACCATGTTGTGTTGATTATATTTCAATAAAGCTAGAGAAAAAAAACATAAATTAAAAAAATTTAAATAGACTTTAAAATCACAAACACACAATAATAAAAGTATCCATACCACAGAATTGAAATAAACATTAAATGAGTTATTCCACTTAAAGTGTCTTCCAAAAAAGTTAGTTCTCAAAAAGTTTTAGCAATGATTATTATTATTTATATGATTTGGAGACAACATGATTTTCTACCTAACCTGTAGAAGAGAACCTCCAGAAAGTCTATCAGAAGAAGTAAAATAGTAAGTTTGTTGGAGAGAAAATCAACATGCAAAAATCAATTTTCATCACCAACAGCAATTTATAAAGTAAAGTTTTTTAAATATTCATAATTACAACAAAAACAATAATTATCCTGGAAATAAGTCTCAAAAAAGTTAAGGGAGATCTTTCCAGAAAAAAATCACATAGAAGCAGAACTAGATAATTAGAGATGTGTAGCCTATATATGGATAGAAAGGCTTTATCACAAAAATGAGAGACCTCTCAAATTAAACTATAAAAGCTATGCACTTCCAACCCCAACACAGTGTGTCAGAAGCTTAAAGGAAAATTATATCACATCCGAAGGGACTCAGTACAGAGATGTGACGATAGTTAAAAGATGTTGTTTGTTATCTCTCCCTTCGCTCCACAACCACCACTGCCTCCCAGGCCTGACGGAAGGGAAGGAATGGAGTTAGAGAAATCCGGTTGGGACTAGAACCGTGTAATATGGGAATTGTGGCGATAGAAGCTCACATCTACCGCCACATCTGCTAAGGGCCAAGGAATAAATTCCCTTAGGGCTCTCTCTCTTCCCACCCCACTCTCCTGCTGGTGTCTCCCATTGTTTAAATACAACAAGTCAGAAGCATAAGAAATACAAAGGATATCGCTCCATAGAGAATTGGTCTAAAGAAACAACTGAAGAATACCCATCATGTTCTATGAAATTTAACAAGCCAACTCTAAAATAGTAAAGTTTGTAAAAACAACCAAGACAATTTCGAAAAATAAAGAATGAAATTCTTTCTGAAAAATATAAAGACAGCTGATAATGTTAAAAGGATTAAAGAATTAAGTATTGAATTGGCACAGAATCAGACAAATAAACCAATGGAACAGACTACAGAAGCCATAACATACTTAATAGATGACACTTACATATGCCAGACTTAGCCTCACAAATCAATGAAAAAATTAAACTAGGACAATTGGGTATGCACAGGACAGGGGTTGAGGGGTAGTGGGTGAGCTCTCCCTCGGAACAACTACAAAAATAGATTCTAACTAAGCCAGAGACCTTAGTGCAAACTATTAATGCTTCTGTAGGAAATTGGATGACATCTTTATAACCTCTAAGAAAAAACTCCTCAAACAAGTCAAAGCCAAAATTCATAAAGGAAATGCATGATGAAACTGAAAATCATAAAATTTTTAAATTTCTGTATAATAAATGACATTGTAATAAAATTTTTAAAAAGAAGACAGCAAGAAAATATTTTCAATGAACATGAATAAGAAGTACTCAAAATGCCCAATACATTTTAAAACTCCAAATTTGGGGCACCTGCGTGGCTCGGTGGGTTAAGCGTCTGACTCTTGACTTCGGCCAAGGTCATGATCTCACGGTTCGTGGGTTTGAGACTCACATTGGGCTCTGCTCTGACAGTGCCGACCCTGCTTGGGGTTCTCCTTCTTCCTCTCTCTCTGTCCCTCCCCCGCTCATGCTGGCTCTCTCTCTCAAAATTGAGAGATTTCTCAATTTCTCAACTTGAAAAAAATTTTTTTAACTTAAAAAAATAAAAATCCAAACTTATGGGGGGAAAAAGAACAAAGTATTTAAAAAGCAATTCACAAAAGACTTAAATGATCCTCATAAAATATAAAAAATGCTCAACAGCACTAACTAGGTAAAAGAAAACAAAACACCAATGAGATATTGAAATTCATACATGCAAAAAATAAGAGGTCTGATATTACTTCATACATTGCTGAAGGACATATAGACCGGAACAGTCATAATGCAGAGAATATCATAGTCGGTAAGGATAGACAGGTCTGTAACAACCTGCTGAAAATAGAAATCTACTACCCTCTGAGCTGCATGACCACATTTTCACAATTTTACTACATATTTAAGGATGTATAGCCAATATAATTATTCTTGCTTGTAAAGGTTGGGAGAGTGACGTAACATTATCCTTTGAAGCTTTCTTTTTCAAATTGAAACTCAAGTGGACACCTGTAAATTTCAGTTCATTCATTTTAACATCTATATAGTAGGGTTGCTTCAAGATACCATAAGTGATCATTTTTAGAATTTTTAATACAAATGACATTCTCATAAACTCATGTCTCTTTGTGCCCACATGCAAGAGTTTTTCTACAAGTAAAATTGCCAAATCTCTCCAAAAATGTAACACCATACAATTGGTAAATTACATTGACATTAAAAAGATATCCAAGAGATATTATAAGACAAAGCACAGCACAATGTAAATTTATCAAAATGTATATGTTCTTATCTGTCTGAGCATAAACATATAGGATATATGTGAGAATGAAATGTCTACATTATGGATACACCTGAGGAAAGGAGTCAATATTTTTGAGTTGAGGGGGGATTGAAGGAGGACTTTCATTTTCCACCCTTTGTACTTCTATATTGTTTAAATCTCTTACAACAGACATGCTTTACCCATTGTTTTAGGGCTATAATAACATCAAAAAAGCCTCATTTATTCTGTTATTTGCATTATGTTTATTATCCTGCTAGTAAAATACCCAGTAGAAAAATATCTTTAGATATCAGATGAAATGCTTATGGTGTATATGGCTCACACGCTAATAATTGAGCAATTATCTTCCTTCATGTTACCATTTATCTTTCAAATCAAGTTTCCTCCCTTCATATTACCATTACCAAAATGAAATGCCCACATTATCGAAAATTTTAAAAGAGAGGAAAGGGGGAAAAATAAGAGAACTCATATAAAATGATGCCAATTATTAATACTATTCATTCATTTGTTTATGTGGAGGTGGCGGTCATGGTTGTCGCCAACTTTCTTTTTCTCATGCAACTAAATCTTCAAATTTCATCCACATCTAAAGAGTACAAAGACAACTCAAAACTTTAAGTGCATAACATATATCTTTTTAAACAAAAGCTACACCTAAGAGTTTAAAGAAGGTATATTAGCTTTAATAATGGTATGAACTACTCACATTAAATACCTCCTATTATTAGGAAATTTACTTTACTACCTTTAACCCTCGCAACAACCGTAGGAAGGAGGTACTATCATCCATGTATTACAGAAAATGAAACCAACATTCAAACAGGTTAAGCAATTTGACCAGTGTCACCTCAAAATGGAGTGGAGATTATTTCAAAACAACACAATATGGCTTAGGGTTAGCTTTTTCCAGCTACCATTGTCTCTCATTTCTCTCAGAGGGGAAACTGAGCCTTTCGATTTAAAATAAATTTTCAAATTTTCTTTATATAACAGATAATTCCCTAGGTAAAATATAATAATTGTTCTCTCGTTGAGGAAGAACGTAAAAACACTCCATCTCTAAAAGCATAGACATCCCCCCAGCACCCACATGGTGAAGTGCACATGATCAAAGCCACACCACAGCTGCTAAGTAGGAGCCCGTGATGGACAAAAGGGCTTGTTGGTTCAGAGTCTGTAATCTACATAACTGTTAACACCATTAAGAGGAAAAAATATAGGTTACTCTTTGTTCTTCATGAAAGCACATAAAAATAAAATTTGGTAATTTTAATCATTCTCGTAATTATTTATTAGAACAAGTTAGAGGTCACTATCAATAACTTTGTTTAACACAATTTGTTTAAAACAAACGTTAATTCTAATTTAAAAATGGGCAGACGATCTGAATAAACATTTTTCCAAAGAAGATATACAGTCAGCCAATAGGCACATGAAAACATGCTCAACCTCTTTAATTATCAGGGAAATGCAAATTATTACCCCAAGGATAGATCGCCTTATACCTGTTGGAATGACTAGATGCAAAAAGACAAGAAAGAATGAGGATGTGAAGAAAAAGGAAACCTCACACATTGTTGGTGGGGACGTAAATTGGTACAGCCCCTGAGGAGAATAAGATGAACGCTCCTCAAAAATTAAAAATAGAAATATCATACAATCCAGTGATTCTACTATTGGGTATTTACCCAAAGAAAACAAAAACACTAATTGGAAAGGTATACGCACCCCAATGTTCACTGCAGCATTATTTACAATACGCAAGATATGGAAGCAATCCAAGCATCCATTGACAGATGTGGATACACAAACACACACACATACACACACACTGAAATGTTACTCAGCCATAAAAAACAGAATGGAATCTTGCCATTTGTGAAAATATGAATGAACTTGGAGGGTCTTGCATCAAGTGAAGTTAAGTCAGACAAAGAAAGACAAAGACCATATGATTTCGCTTGTATGTGGAATCTACAAAACAAAACAAATAAACCAACAAATAAAAAGCAGACATGGACCCATAAATACAGAGAACAGACTGATAGTTGTTGGGGGGGATGGGCAAAATGGGTGAAGGAGAGTGAGAGACACAGGCTTCCAGTTATGCAACGAATGTCACAGGAATAAAAGGCACAGCATAAAGAATATAAGTGATGGAATTATAACGGCATTGTATGGTGACAGATGATAGCTACATTTTTGGTGAGCACAAGCATACTATATAGCTGTCCAATAACTATGTTGTACACCTGAAATTAACGTAGCTTCAATGAAAAAACAATTCTTAGATCCCAGTAAGGGTTGTCTCTTATACTGTTGAGAGGCAAATTATTCAAAGAAATTTTTGCACTAAATGCATCTCCACAGAGTGTAACTTAGCATGGAATAGAAGATTTCTTTCACATCACTTTTTCCTATGTGTAATTTTATCATAAAAGATATACAGATAAATGCAGAAGTATTAAAAAGTAACCAACACCCACAAGAGAACTATTTAGACTTAACAGGAGCTTTCACTTTGAAGTTTTGCCTTTTTTTTTTCATTCAAGAAGTATTTAATTTTTTTGTCAAAAGAAATCATACTTATGAAAAATTCTTTGGAAAATATGAAAAGTAGGATAAAAAAACTAAGGATAGTCCTAGGACCACTATCAACATTTTGAAATACTTACTTTTATTATTTAAAGAAAAACAGATTTGTGTAATTAGACTTCTAACACAAAGATTCCTTTACATGTCCTCAAAATATACTTTTGGCCTTTTTGGGTTACTGGATACTGTGTGTTGAAAACATTTTAACGCCTTTTGCATCATTTTTAATGATATCTACAAGCTGATAACTACAGTTCATCCTCATAACAAAAGTCCATGGAAATCATGTCTACTACCACTGCTTTTAAGATCCCTTTCTTAATTTTGGTCTACAAAAAGTAAAGGAGTTTAATGATTTTGTTTTTCAGAGCGTTAAGGATGGTTATGCTCTAACGTGATGTTGTAAGGAACAAATCAAAAAGGGTGGCTCAGCTGGTTAAGCAGTTAAGTGTCTGTCTCTTGATTTCATTCAGCTCAGGTCAGTGTCTCGCTGTTCATGAGACTGAGCCGCACGTCAGGCTCTGCACTGACAGTGTGGATCCTGCTTGGGATTTTGTCTCTCCCTCTCTTTCTCCCCTTCCCCTGCTTGCCCTGTCTCTCTCTCTCTCAAAATAAATAAATTTTTTTAATGTTTATTTATTTTTTTGAGAGACATAGAGGCACAGCATGAACAGGGGAAGGGCGGAGAGAGAAGGAGACACAGAATCGGAAGCAGGCTCCAGGCTCTGAGCCGTCAGCACAGAGCCCGACGCGGGGCTCGAACTCACAGACCGTGAGATCATGACCTGAGCTGAAGTCGGCCGCTTAACCGACTGAGCCACCCAGGCGCCCCAATAAATATTTTTAAATGTCTCAGATTTTACCTTTGATACCTGTTATTCAACATCTCAATAATCTGCCCAATTAATTCCCCCCACTTCTGTCTAATTCGCTCTCATTGTTCATGGCGCAAATCTTTCTTTCATGTAGTAATTACTGAATAAAGTACATGTATTTCCATGTACTTATTAAACATTTTTAAAATAATAGATTTAAGCTTAAGAGATTTCATAAAAGATTAAGTTTAAAAGGAATCTATAACGATAAACCAAGCCATCTTCTTAAAGAGGGAGAATTGCTGGCAAGACCATTGTATATATTATGCTAAATCTTAAAGGGTCATTTCACACTGTGTCTCAAATATAACTTTGGGTTCCATTAAGGCAAAATTGCTAAAAAATACCAAAGGAAATACAGTTCTAAGTGGAAAATAATTTGTCTCTAGTTTCTTGAATTTCAAATTTGGGAGAAATTAGCAAAACCAGAAACCAAACTCGTGTATTTAGGCAATTTAACTTTATTAAAACTTGAGTACAAGAACTCATCTGGGGCTGAATAATTAAATGTGGCTATGCACCATGCTTCAGTAGCATCTGTATAGACTCTTCCATGTTACACTATTAAAATCAATCTCAAGTAAAAGTTTAGTTGAAATACTTTTAAAAGAAAAAAAGCCTAGGGGCACCTGGGTGGTTGGGTGTCTAGCTTCAGTTTAGGTCACGATCTCACTATTCTTGGGTTTGAACCCCACATCGAGCTCTGTGCTGACAGCTCAGAGCCTAGAGCCCACTTCGGATTCTGTGTCTCCCCCTCTGCCCTTCCCCTGCTCACACTGTCTCTGTCTCTCTCTCTCTCTCAAAAATAAACATTTAATTTTTTTTTTAAAAAAAGAGAAAAGTCTACCTACAATTCTACCACCCTAAAAATTAACAGATAATAAAAATATATAAATTTTTGTAACACTGTAAAACTCCTTATATATAAAGAATTTTAAAAGCCTCATAGACAGTTCTTAAAGTATCACCACAAGGTAGGAAAAATAGAGAAATAAATGAATAAATATCTCATCCCTTTTTTTTCAACTCTTATTTAGAAATGCACTAACTTAAAAATTATTCATTCCTAGAGTTCTCACATTTTTAAATGTTCATAACTTTAAGTATTTATTTGTATATACCATATAATATTCTCCCCAGATCTTTCATACATCTGTTTTTTGCTCAAATATCATCTGGTTTATTCATGAGGCCCCTCCTTACTGTCACCATCACACACACACAATCACATACACGCACGTATACACACTTCATTCTTTAATATTCAAAGCATCTCGTGAGAGTCCCTCCTACTTGGCACATCTCCCTCCTTCGGGCTGTGACTCCTTGGAAAGTGCCAAGCTTTCCTGACAATAGGGCTTGAGCACACTTCATTGTCCCTGTTTGAAAACTCTTCCCTTCTCTATCTAATTAACTCGTTTTCATCCTTTCGATCGATGTCAGCTCAAGTGTCACCTTCTCAAGGCTTGCCCAGATCTCCTTGCTAAAACGAGCCCCTGTAATGGGCTTTCTCACCAGTGTGTACTTGTTCATCAATGCATTCACTCTGGCATGTGTGCATTTGTTTGTGTGGTTACTTAATTAATTTCACAGAAACAAAACTTTCCAAAGGCGGTAATCATGCCACGTTTTGTTACTCATTATACCACCAGGGACCTAGCCAGGGAACACATATTAAAGGGAAGTGAAAAAAAAAGGGGGGGGGGAGAAGGAGGGAAGGAAATTGATTAGGTGAACAAATGACCTTATAGTTACTAAAAGAATTCTTTAAATAGCTTCATTTGGTGACCTGAAAGATGATGAATTTATAAATAAAACCCTTTGAAAAACACATTGTTTTAGCTTTTTCCTTACAATTTCTCTCACTTTAAATGATGTGGCTTAGTTCTGATTCTTGTTCTTTCTTGTTGTTTTTGTTTGTTTGTTTTTCCTCTACAGGAAAAAAAAAAGTAATTTATAATGTATCTTCGGCCAAGTTCCCTTCAAAAGCAGAATGTGAAATAAAAACTTATGTGCAGGGACCCCTGGGCGGCTCAGTCAGTTGAGCATCCAACTTTTGATTAACTTTTCTCAGGGTTGTGGGATCAAACCCTATGCTCGGCATGGAGGCTTCTTGAGATTCGTTCTCTCTCTTCCTCTGTCCCTCTCCCCTGCTCGCATGTTCACGCTCACACTTTTGCTCTCCCTCTCTCTAAAATAAAATTTACAATTTTTAATTAAAAAAAAACTTATGTGCAAATAGTAGAAGGGACCCCAGAGGGTAAGAATGAAGCACCAAGTAAATGGAAATAGGAAATAAAAGCCAATATGAGTATGGAGTTGGGTTCTCACCATGGCCAATTGAGGTTCCACTCAACCTGGACCCTCAGGAGGAACTACAGAAAGCCTTCCTCTCAGAACTGCCCACCCATTCCCACTGATTGAGGAATTCTCCTCGAGGCATTAGCTTCTCCCCACTTCTAGGCTGCACTTTCAGGGGCAGAGGGAGATATAAGACATGCCGGTAAAATCACAGAGTAGAAGTTAAAAGACACTCTGCAGAAGTTCGAGCTGAGAAGAAGTCGACATGACTGAAGCACGGCCTGCCAAAAATGTTTGCCACAGTCACGGGCAGAGTTGGAAGTGAGGCTGAAAGGATATACATCAGAGTCCAAGGAGCATGTGACACACATGAGCATCAGAGTATGAGCATCAGAGATTTCTCATCACACATGAGCATCAGAGTATGAGCATCAGAGATTTCTCATCAGAGAGTCACCCTCAAATAATGAGCAAGGAACACCATAGTATCTAATTTGTCATTCTCACCAAGCCTCAGTGAATTTCCTAACGTACCTTAGGACACTGAAAGGAAGGAAGGCCAGGAAAGAACCCATTCCAGGCATTCTGAACAACTTGGTCGTGTGTCAAAACTCAGTGGTTTCTCAAGATCATAAAACCATATGTGAAAGACCCACCACTAATATCCTCCTCAATGAGGAAAAACAGAGATTTCCCGCTAAGGTCAGGAACATGATAAGGATGTCCACTCTCACCGCTGTTGTTCAACACTGTTGGAAGTCCTAGCCTCAGCAAACAGACAACACAAAGAAATCAAAGGCATCCAAATTGGCAAGGGAAAAAGGCAAACTTTCACTCTTCACAGATGACATGATACTCTACGTGGAGAAACCAAAAGACCCTATCAAAAACCTGCTGGAACTGATCCATGAATTCAGCAAAATGGCAGGATATAAAATCAATGTACAGAAATCAGTTGCATTTCTATACACCAGTAACAAAGCAGCAGAAAGAGAAATTAAGGAATCAATCTCATTTACAATTGCACCAAGAACCATAAAATAGCTAGGAATAAACCTAACCGAAGAGGTGAAAAATCTATACACTGAAAATTATAGAAACCTTATGAAATAAATTAAAGATGATACAAAAAATGGAAAAACATCCCATGCTCATGGGTTGGAAGAACAAATGTTGTTAAAATGTCGATACTACCCAAAGTAAGCTACACATTCAATGCAATCCCTATCCAGATAACACCACCATTCTTCACAGAGCTAGAACAGACAGTCCTAAAATATGTATGGAACCGAAAATAAGACCCCAAATATCCAAAGAAATCCTGAAAAAGAAAACGAAAGCTGGAGGCATCACAATTCTGGACTTGAATCTGTATTACAAAGCTGTAACCATCAAGACGGTATGGTGATTGCACAAAAATAGACACACGGATCAGTGGAACAGAACAGAGAACCCAGAAATGGACCCACAAATGTATGGCCAACTAATCTTTGACAAAGCAGGAAAGAATATTCAATGGAAAAAGACAATTTCTCCAGCAAATGTTGGGAAAACTGGTCAGCGACATGCAGAAGAATGAACCTGGGCCACTTTCTTACACTATACACAAAAATAAACTCAAAATGGATGAAAGACCTAAATGTAAGACAGGAAGCCATCAGAATCCTAGAGGAGAAAACAGGCAACAACCACCTCTTTGACCTCAGATGCAACAAATTCTTATTTGATATGTCTCCAGAGGCAAGGGAAACAAAAGCAAAAATGAACTATTGGGACCTGATCAATATAAAAAAAACTTCTGCACAGCAAAGGAAACAATCAGCAAAATGAAAAGGCAACTGATGAAATGGGAGAAGATATTTGCAAATGACACATCAGATAAAGGGTTAGTATCCAAAATCTATACAGAACTTACCAAATTCAAAACCCAAAAAAACAAATAATCCAGTGAAGAAATGGGCAAAAGACATAAATGGTCATGTTTCCAAAGAAGACATCCAGATGGCCAACACATGCAAAAATGCTCATCACTCATCATCAGGGTAAAAAACCACAATGAGATACCACCTCACACCTGTCAGAATGGCTAACATTAACAACTCAGGCAACAACAGATGCTGGCAAGGATGTGGAGAAAGACGATCTCTTTTGCACTGCTGGTGGGAATGCAAACCGGTACAGCCACTCTGGAAAACAGTGTGGAGGTTCCTCAAAAAATTAAAAATAGAACTACCCTACAATCCAGCAATTGCACCATAGGTATTTATCCAGAGAATACAGGAGTGCTGATTTGTAGGGCACATGCACCCCAATGTTTATAGCAGCACTATTAACAATAGCCAAATTATGGAAGAACCCAAATATCCAATGACTGATGAACAGATAAAGAAGATCTGGGGCTGTGTGTGTGTGTGTGTGTGTGTGTAATGGAATTTCACTTGGTGATGAAAAAGAATGAAATTTTTCCATTTGCAACAATGTGGATGGAACTAGAGGGTATTATATTAAGTGAAATAAGCCATAAGAGAAAAACAAATATCATATGATTTCACTCATATGTGTAATTTAAGATATGAAACAATGAACATAAGTGAAGGAGAGAAAAAATAATATAAAACCAGAGAGAGAGGGAGACAAACCATAAGAGACTCTTAAATACAGGGAACAAATTGAGGGTTGCTGGAGGGATGTTGGGTGGGGGGGGGGCATGGGCTAAATGGGCAATGGACATTAAGGAGGGCACTTGTTGGGATGAGCACTGGGTGTTATATGTAAGTGATGGACCACTAAATTCTACTCCTGAAATCATTATTACACCATATGTTAACAAACTTGGATTTAAATTAAAACAAACAAACAAACTTTGGTGGTTTCTAATAGGTTATCTGGAATTTATAATCACTTAAGGGGCCCCTGGGCAGATCAGTCAGTTGGGTGTCCAACTTCAGGTCATGATCTCACAGCTTATGGGTTCGAGCCCCATGTCGGGCTCTGTGCTGACAGCTTGGAGTCTGGAGCCTGCTTCAGATTCTGTGTCTCCCTCTCTCTCTGTCCCTACCCTGCTTTCTCTTTCTGTCTCTCTCCCTCTCTCTCTCTCTCTCAAAAATAAACAAACATTAAAACATTTTTATCACTTAAAAATAGCATTATATATTTTAGTTCACTTTGAGCATCTATCCATAACTAGACAGATTCAACAAAAATTCTAGGTCAATCCACAGAAGTGTAGTTAATTTAGGTCATACTTGAAGTATATTGCTAAAGACATTATTTCTGAAACTACTAACCACCCTCTGCAATGTTTCTTCTGGAAGAAATATATTCTTGGTATCGGTACATTCATCTATACACCAAAAAGAAAAGAAGTTGATGCACAATTAACTTGTTAACT
This sequence comes from Paguma larvata, assembly GCA_030068075.1. Lineage (NCBI taxonomy): Eukaryota > Metazoa > Chordata > Mammalia > Carnivora > Viverridae > Paguma > Paguma larvata. The sequence continues at coordinate 61,073,795 of CM057823.1, read as the reverse complement.
TTATCATATGCAAGTGACAAGACATCAGTCTGTATCAGTTGCTTGTTTGAGTAACAAGTTGAAAAACAAAGGACAGTTGTTTCCAGGAAGAGGGAAGCTCCAGACTTCACACGTTATCCACTCCCTATGTGTGGAATTTATTCGCAAGTTAGGATGATTCATAGATCATGGAGTTCCTTTGTTCAGAAAAAAAAGTGGGTTTTATATACACATGAGTGTGTTTGTTGTGCGTGTGTGTAGCACTCCTAAGAAAAAAGTTTTGCCAATTTGTTATATCTAGTTACCATGAATTCAAATTTACTAGCTTCAGGATTTCAGATGGAGGAAAGATCAAAGGCGTAAGCTGAATTTTGATGGTGCTTTTTTCCCCTTGGGATGAAGAGTGGGGCATTTGCCAGTCTAGACAAACGCCAAGAGGCTGAGAATATGAGCAAGGGACCGCTGATAGGGGGTAGGGAATTCAGCAGAAATTTTGGCAGTCTTATAGGGCTGGAGATAAAAAAAAAAAAATTAGGCACAGGAGGGACCAAGATCCCAGTGACATATGCGTGGTTTTAGCCACATGACATTTGCGGACATAGGAAGATACATATACGATGCTAAAGGACTAAGAAGAACACTTCTGAAATGAAGACCAGGATTCTCAGAAGTACTACCCTGAATTGTGTTTAGTACCTGTGAATGTACCAGTGGCTGCTCTAAGTATCTATGCCTTGGCAGCTAGGTTTCCCCGCAATGGATAAAGACGATTAATACTGGAGTCATCTCAGTCACTGATGGGATTACAAGGACTGGCCACCTCCCCAATTTATTCACCTGGCGGGAGTGCCAACAACCCTTTGGACCTGGATAAATCATCTGGAGCTTCTAGAATTTTTATACACAATTACTAAAAGCAAGAGTGAAGAGAGAGACACTGAAAAAAAAAAAGTTCTACGGTAATGCAGTTATTGGCATTAACTGACCAAAACTTTAAAATGATCTTGATTGGTATGTTCAAAGAGATAAAGGTGGAAAAATAGATTAATTGGTATCTAGAGCAAAGAATGAAATTCACATTTGAAAACCTAGAAAATACACTGAGTAATAGCCCATAGATGAGCTTGACAGCATAACAGCTATAGTGAAGGAGACAAGGCTAGTAAACTGGAATAAAAGGTCAAAGGGAAATATCCAAACAAACAGAGAGAGAAAGAAAGAGTAGAAAATAGTGAAACAAGTATAAGAGCATGCTGGGCACGGTGAAACCATGTATTAAACATACAACTGAGATCTCTGAAAAAAAGAAAAGAAACAGAGTGAAGTAGAACTATATATCAAGAATTCATCAATGAATTTCATCTGATGAAACACATCAATCCACAAATTCAGGAAGCTGTACAAACTCTCAAGACAATAAACAAAAGAAAACCATACCTATGAACATCATTGAAGAACTGAAGAAAAATAAAGACAAATGAAGAATCTTAAAACCAGCCAGAGACAAAGACACATGATCCGCAAAACAACAAGACTGACAGGTTTGATGGAAGCCCAAGTCAGAAGAATAACTACTTAAAGGGTTCAAAGAAAACGACTGCCAAACAAAAATTCTATTCCCAGTTTACATATTCTTTATAAAAATAAAAGCTGTATAAAAATATTTTCAGACACGCAAAAACTGAGATGAATTGTCGCTGGCAAACTTGCAATTAAAAGATACATAACAACCTATTTAGCAAGTTTTATGACAAATTGTAATACGAGAATTGCCAAGAAGGCACCTAATTAAAAATACCAGATGCTTAAAATAGAAATCAGAAACGATATTCGCCTCTATATAAGTTTACTTCTTTAACTGAAAATATCTAGAAGTTAAAAAGTTAAGTAATGAGATTGTATTTGTTATATAGTTCTTCATGGTTTTTCAGAATCATTTTTGCATATCGTCTCGTTTACTGTGTGGACCGTGCCCTGTGAGAAATGCAGGGCAGATCTTATCATCTTTATTCTATGGCAACTCGAACTCATGTTCAAGAGATTCAGAAGCCTGTCCTCAATTACATGACAAAGTAAAAACTAGAACACATATTTCCTTCCTACCCAGCATGCATCACTCTGACACTGGCAAGTAGACAGTACAGGGGTACCTGACTGGATCAGTCAGTAGAGCGTGCAACTCTTAATCTCAGGGTTGTAAGTTCTAGTTCTATGTTGGGTGAAGAGATTACTTAAAAATAAAATCTTCTACAGAAGTAAAAGTAAAATAATAGTATTATAGAGGTCCATTAAGTTGCGCAATGTGTCTAATACATAACAAAGGGATGATTTGGGCTTCTGGAGATTTTGTCTCAAATTTTCTTTCATTTTGTTTTTAAAAATTCCGTTAACTATGTTATTTTAACCCAATAAATAAGATATTACCACACTCCTGAATATTTCGTACTGTTTTGTAACTGTTGACATTCACTCTTAACTTTCAATTTCCAGAGGAAGCCGAGACACCAAAACTTTTCAGACAAAAAGGTTTTACTGACCAATTTCCTTATCAAAGACCTACACAAGAGTTAACGCTGCAATGTCTTGTGATCCATAAAACATCCTTTAGCTAGTATTTGAAAAACACCAGAGAAAGGCTCATAGGACAATCTCTGATGGAGTTCAAGATATAATTTTGCCCAAGGAAGGCAGAGGGTTTCACTGTATTACAAAGATCCTACGGTATCTGTTCAAATCCAACAACCGGAACATGGGAAACAAGAGGCCACCAAATAATATAAACTTATTCCTCCTATATAATTTTTTCTTAGAAATCCTCTAGTATTCTGACATAATGCTCTATTTAATATGACCTTGAAACATCACTATTGCCTACTCCGGGCAATATACTACAGTTTCGCCTTTTGTCTTCTGAGGCAACTTCCTCTCATCTTTCCCTGTTCAGCATCCTTGCAAAACAAAATAGCCAAAATACTTGTGAATACATTAAAGAACATCATGATAATATTCTCTAATTGAAGGACATTCTTTTACTTCATGTTATTAAAATAATACAGTACTGCCTATCAAATATATGAAATCATATATACGTATATGTTTATAAGATGCTCATACTTTCTGAGAACTTTCCTGATATAACCTCGTGTTTGTGTAGTGAAGTCCCAGATCATTTTTTTTTACCTTCTTGGATCAATATTTCTGAAACAAAAGACTTCAAACATAAAACATAACCTGATATCTTTAATGTGGATTTTTACCTACCACATAAAGGGACTAACACATTCTACTGTTAAAGGAAATATCACTTGCCAAATCATTAGCCAAATACTATATACCTCCTGTTTATGACTATTACTTGCTGAGCGCCTGATTGGGACTATATACATTTTATATAAATGTATATTTTTCTGTTGGGTGCACCCCATCACAGAAGCGCGTCAGCAGCCTGTATCCTCAAAGGGCTAGTTTCAAAAAGAGATGTTGTCACTAGAATATGTAAGAAAATCAGCCAACGCGAGCAACAGGCTCTCTAAGAACCTCCATGGAAAGCTCCTTAACTTTTACTATAAGGAGAGGAGTACAATAAAGTTAAAAAGAAATAAAAATTTTGAGGAAACAGAGTCCTTTGTGATAAGTCAGGAAACAAATAATGAAATAAAAATTATTTCTGAATCACGGGAGAAAATGTTGCTGCTAACCCCAAAAGTCCTGGATACAGGTAAGCTCATATCGATATAACATCACATCATCAATGAATCATGCACTTACCAGGAGAGGAGTGTAAAGGTCTCACAGTATGCTTTTCCAAAAGCAAAACTGATGTGAAATTCTCTTAGTCCCACCATTTATATTTAGTAAAATCTCCCTCCATCATTTCAGCCAGTTAGCTCCTTTTTTACTTCCAGCACATTTAATTCAAATAATTTTCTATCATGTCTGTTCTAAAAAAAACCTCAAACTTTGTCAGAAGGGCAATCACTGGTCTTTTATACTTTCATACTTCTGTTTTTAAAAAGCTTCATTTGGATCACCTATCTTTAAAGGAAAAGAAACAGTCTAAAGGAAAACCAGTAAGCCTGTTTAAGAAAACGAAACATAACTGAGGTTACTTTCTTACACCCTACATTATGTTAGATGCTGGAATATCAAACTTGTATACAAGAATCTTCTCAGTATTCAGAGATCATTTATTATACACTAAATCCATGAAAATAAAGCAGCTCTTAAAATTTTAAATATTTTCCATGGCTGTGAGAGATACTCCAAAAGAAAGTAACTGAACCCCAAAGTCACAAACTTTCATTCCTTCCACCTTTTTAGCAACGTGTTTCTTTTGGAAGTTAAACTGACATTAAAATCAAATATTCCAATCGATATGGCCACTTCCCTGTGATCTGAAATCTGGACCCTTCCCAAAGGGAAGGAATTCATCGATAAAACCTGTGTGGAACCCGCAAGTAACGAGGAGGCGTGGGTATTGCGATGTTGGCTTGCCAGCACTTAAACGCAGCACAACTCTAAACTAAGACACCTGTGCAGGTTCCGAATCTTTTCTCTTTAAGCCCTCAAAAGTCTGTGACAGACCCGATCTCAAACACATTTAGCAAGAAAACCTCTTTCGAAACTACTGAGTAACAAAAGAGACTGCCAGGAAGACGCGGATCTCCCTAACTGTATCCTGAACCTGCCTCTAATTCCATCCACCTGCCACAAACAATCCTCACAATGAGCGCTTCAGAAACCAGAAAAAAAGAAAGCTATAGTGCGTCTCCCTGAGTTTGCTCTTTGACTCACACCACTAGGGGACAGAACTTGGGCGTCTTTCTGCCCCAATTAGTCACTTCATTTCCAGGAGCTTAAGAAGCCCGCCCCGCACCTGGCTAACTGCGACACTCACCGTGGGCGCAGGACACTTCTGGCGTCTCAAGTCCCAGCTCTCAGTCCCGCCTGCGGCAGGAACACAATGGCATCCCTCGCCCAGGCGGGTGGGTGCCGCGGACCCGGATCCGACTCGACAGTTGCGGGGAGCCTGACTCAGTTTTGAGCGCATTAGCGCTACACCCAAGACAAAGGCTGCCCTCGGTGGTCCTAGGCGCACGCCCGCCCGGGGCGATCCGTGCCCGCCTCCCTCCAGCTCACACTGGAAGCTCGTGAGCCTGTAAAGTGGCCGTCATCGATTCCGCGCTTTCCGAGGGGTGCGGTTCGCTGACTAGTACGAAGCTGGTGTAAACAGCGCGCCGCGCACTGGGGAGCCACCAGAAAAGGCTAGCGCGCAAGGCGGGCGCTGGCGGGCCAGCGGAGGGAACTACCCCCAGGCAGCCGGCTGGCACAGTCTCCACTCACCCGAGCGGCGCCCGCGGGCGAGCCCGCCGCCTGGGAGTTGGGTCCCAGCACCCACCACGCGCCCCGGCCGGGAGCCTCGGCTCCTGAGCCGACCCACCGGGCAAAGGCACCTGCTGCCGGTGCTCCCAGTCTGGTGCTGTGCCAAGCCCCGCTCGGGGTCGGGGACACAGGCGCCCGGGACGGCGAGCCGAGGCGGGTGCGGGCTCGCAGCGAGGCGGATTGAATGATCTTTGCAATCACTCACCGGCGGAGGGCGAAGTCGCTCAGGCGGCCGCGCGGCGGAGCGCAAGAAGCATCCCGCGGCGCAAGCATCCTCCCATCCTTTGTCAGTGGCGGGCGGAGCGCTCCTCCCCAGCTTGCGGACGTACACCCGGCTCTGGCTCCGCTTCCCAACCCTCTCCCCTCCTCTCCTCCCCCTCCCCCTCTCCGTCCCCCTCTCGGAGCCGGCACTCACTCGGCTCCCATGATGTCATCCGGTGGAAATCTGCCATGCTCAAAGACTAGAATAATCCAGCGCTCACGCGGGGAACGCAGCGCGGGCGGAGGCGGCGGCAGAGCCTTTCCGCGGACCCGCAACCCGCCTGGCCGGTGTAACTGGAGCCCAGGCCAGGGTGAGGAGGGGTCTGCAGAGAGGAGGCTCCGAGGGTGTGGAAGAGCAGGGTGGGCGTGGTGGGGATAAAGCCCCGGACCAAAAGTGCCGGCTCGCCTGCCAAGATTCCTAACTCCGTGTTTAGACTGACGGCGATTGCCAAGGGTAAGGAGAAAGTTTTTTTGGCTTCGAGGCTGCTCTAGCGCCCCGGCACGGCTCTGGACTCCTACGTTACAGCCTGGAGAAGGTCTAGAACCCCTTGGACTCCGGAGCTCCAACCTCAGTTAGAGTTTAGGAGGTCTGGCTGGTGGCAGCCTCAGTGACTACCAGCTAAGAGAATGAAGAAAGACTTCTACTGTTTATGGGCGAAAGAATCTGAAACAAAACATCGGAAAACTAGGGGTCACGACGACCTGTGAAACTGACAACGAAAAGACCACCGCTCTCGTGCGAGAAGCCAATAACAGAAAATCACCCGTGGCCTTGGTTGTTCCTTATTTCCTCCTCACCAAATACTGTTGGACACGCTAGCGGTGACTTCTTCGTGGCCTCACCCAAAGGATTGTCATCGCTGATGAAAACATTTAAATCACAAGAGTGTCATTAAAAGCCATAACAGATGCGAGGTCAACTTTATTTTTGCCTGATATTCTTTAAAGTATCAATAGCTGTTTTATGGGAGGAGTTGACAAACAGCCTCCCGGGTACAGTTAATGGAAACACACATACCTCAGATCTGAGATCCAGCCCTCCACCAGTCCAGGGTTGTCTCATGTTAAAAGAGATCCCAACAACTGTTCGTACTCAATTAATTCTTCAAGGAGTCTTCTGAAGTCCCCAGAATTACCCACCGCTATCAACCCTGGAAGAACTAAGGTTGCTTAGAGAAGCACTAACAATCAGGGCTAATTAGGCTAGATTAACTCAGCGTGTCTATTTAGGAACACGAAGACTCCGCCAGTGGCTTCACCCACTATCATCCTTTAGAAATATAGAGACTAGGGGCACCTGGGTGGCTCAGTCGTTAACCTCTGACTCAGGTCAGGATCTCAGGGTTCCTGGGTTCAGCCCCTCCCCCACTAGGCTCTGCGAGGCTGACAGCGTGTAGCCTACTTGGGATTCTCTCTCTCTCTCTCTCTCTCTCTCTCTGCCCCTCCCCTGCTTGTTCTCTCGCTCTCGCTCTTGCTCTCGCTCTCTTTCTCTCTCTCAAAATAAACTTTTTTTTTAATGTTAAGACCAGATACACTTAGTACAATTAGAAACTCCTGAGAGGCACCTGGGTGGCTCAGTTGATTAAGCTTCTGACTTTAGCTCAGGTCATGATCTCGTGGTTGGTGGTTTCCAGCCCCAGGTGGGGCTCTGTGCTGACAGCTCAGAGCCTGGAACCTGCTTTGGATTCTGTGTCTCCCTCTCTCTCTCTGCCCCTCCCCCTGCTCACACTCTGACTTTCTCTCTCAAAAATAAATATTTTTTAAAAAAATAAAAAAAAGAAACTCCTGAATCTTTGTAAATACAAAGAGAAAGACTGGATATAATAACAACTTGAAGGCTGGTCACTGTATTAAAGAGGCTTCTAACTCCATTTGAAATTCACTGGGACTTAGGAAAAGGTAATAAGGTATGAAAGAGCAGGATCAGAAATTATTTTTAAAAATAAAATATCAAAAAAGCCATGTGATGCATGTAGTTTGAAAATAGTGTAGCAATCGCTTCTTGGCCTTTTGGCTAAGATCAAGTGAAAATAGTGTAGCAAATCTAAAAGTGTTGACCTGAATTTATTTTCAAATTATTTTATCATTTATATATTATATATTACAAATATGTATTTAGCATCCTTGTTGATGTTCTTTTTTTAAGATTTGAAAAATCTTTATTTTAAATGTTTATTTATTTATTTTTGAGAGAGAGAGAGAGAGAGGGAGATGGAGGGGCAGAGAAAGAGGGAAGGAGAGAATCCCAAGCAAGTTCCACACTGTCAACACAGAGCCCCATGCAGGGCTCCGTCCCATGATCCATGAGATCATGACTTGAGTCAAAATTAAGAGTCTGATTCTTAGCTGACTGATCCACCCAGGCACCCCTTGAAAAGCTTTTAAGGATAGTAACTTATCATTTCTTCCAGATTAAAGTATGAAGAAAAACATGAACAACTTATAGAAATGAGTATTTTTAAGTATCAAAATAATGAATATTTCTAAAAATCAGGGCAAATAGGAAGGAAAATAGATAAAAAAAAAAAAAAACTAAGAGAGGTAGGAATTTGGCAATGTAAGCAATGACCGTCTTTGAGAATAGACAAACAATCTAATTGCTGGGAAAAAAAGTAATTAGAACTGCTAATGATGCTGTTCTAAGTATTTCAGAAGGTCAAGTTGTAAACCTTCCTTCCTAGATTGCTTCTCTGATAGTCCCATCTGTCTTCATTGCCTTTGTTTATCCTCCTGTTCTTCAGCATTCTCTGGACTAACACACAAGTGTGGAGACGACAAGAAGGCCATAGGCAGGTAGCAGATCTGGGAAACTTAGACAAATAACCAAAAGGATCAGAAAAAGTATCCTTCACTTTTTTTGTTAGTACTTTTATAAGGCGCTAAAAGCAAAACCTCTATCTCTTCCTTTAAGAAAAATGAAACGCATTCATATGTGATCATTTCTTTGGTCTGTGACAGGTGAAATAAAATAGGTCACTTATGTCAAGGAGCTTCCAAATGGAACCAAGAGGCCATTAAGGAGGTGGGCCTTATGCACCTCCTCCTGCGTGCACGAACTTTTGAACTGGGCCAAACCACAAATATTGCAGGAACTCTGTCCAAACACCTGCAACTTACTACACTAAGAGACTGCTTAGCAACCAATTATTTTCAGTCGAGATATTTTTTCTGCCATCAGCACTAATCAAAAACTTTTTGTAAACAACATATACGAACAATCCCTTTCGCTTTAAAAACCCCTGACTTTTGCTCCCTAGTGAGAAACTGTTTGGGTAGCTACCCAAATCTGTATACCCTGAATTGCAATTCTTCGATCCCAGGTAAATGTCCTTGCTTAATTACTGCCCCCTCATAATTTAATTTGACAGGTACTATGGAAAAGTAGTTGGTTTTATTATTTTTGAATATTAAAAATACTGTGCTGGGCCTTCACTGGGGCCCTTGATTTTAGCAAAGTGAATTTACTACATTCTATGAGATCTTCTTTCCTTCCAAATGTGTATTAATCTACCAAGATGCTGGCCTGTCACTGACATTTGCCACTTCTAACGCATTCTTTTTTCCTTATTTGTGATTTTTAGATCACGCTGTTTGAATATTTTAAGATATTTTTATCCAAATGGATGGTTATAAATAACTACAACAAAACATTTAATTGTTACAGTGAAAAAAAATATCGTAATTCTTAGAAAAAAATTACATCTGAATTCATACCTTACAAAGCTAACTTACACTGTAATATTTAAATGGTGAATATTTAAACCTTAGAATTGAAGATTCGGAGTGGAAATATTAACTCTGCCTCAATTATTGATGGTCTGCCGCACAGTCTTCATACTGGTACATGATTCTCCTCCCCAAAACACTGAATATTTCCGGTGGGAAAACAGACACATTTTAATATCTTCCCTTGTGCATTTCATGAAATATAAAACTTTTATACTCTGGTTTTATCTGAATGAATAAACTCTTTAATAGCTCATTGCTTGCTGGAAACAAGTTCTCCTGGATCTGAATTTGTTAACTGTTGATAAATAATAAATAATAAGCAAAACTAATATTATTAAGCCCTTATTTGTGCCCAATACTGTGCTAAGTGCTTATATGCACTAGTCCATTTGATGTTTAAAATTATCCTCCTGACACAAATGTTATTAATCTCTCTTGAAGATGAATAAACAGGTACCTACTAGTGACAAGTCGAAGTTAAGATTTTATTCTGTCAGCCTAAATATATATAGCCTGCCCACATAATAGCACACCAGCAGCTTTTAGATAATTTTTCCTTTGAAAAAATGGAAGCATGATGATTTCATTTATTTTGGATGTAGACAGATTGATTGATTGGTAAGGTGGACAATATGCTTTTGTGGGCTTTGTGATCAGTTACTAAATTCAACATAAATTTTGTTTTCATTATACCTGCTAATGAATGCTTCCAACATTATTTACAAAGAAAAAGAATTTCAGGACACCAAATAAATTTTAGTTTCCAATCTATCCTTAAAACAGTTTCATACTTAAAGCAAGGTGCAGTGAATTTTGCAGTTGGAGACAGATCACTTTAAAATGAAATAAAAAGAATAACCATAAACTGTTAACTTAAGTAAAAATAAAGACTACCTCAGCAACTATCTTCTCCATACAGTTAATCCATTTGTGGGTCTGGGAAGGTACATCACCCATCCAAATGAAGGCTTTCTTCCCTACTGTGAATATTAACAAGGAAAATACATCATTTTACGTATTGTATCTCAAAGGCACCATATGTTGGTTTGTTTTTTATCACAGAAAGTAATATTCTTTGGACGCAAATGTATAACCAAGCTTCTTTAAATAGAAAGGTTTAGTATAGATTTCTTCAAAATCTTTTTTTATCTTACCTCTTTGATAACTGGCTGATGTTCAGCAACTCTGCTTACAAGAGTTATTTGAATGGATTCATGGAAAAGTTAAAAGGTACATATAACCGATTATCATTCTTTGGATATATGCTGCTAAACCAGCTTTTGTATTAATTTCTCATAAATGAAATAATGTAAATAATAGTAATCCTGATATTCATGAGATATGTTAGCAGACATAATTTATTACATATGTGTGATCAAATATTGATGTGATTTTGACTTTGGTTTCAGTATATTCTTGTCATTAAACATCCCTATTTTATAGGACAAGTGGCCCATCCCATGATCTTATCCTCATTTTCCAGTTGCCCTATTGTGCTGGTCATTGGCACTAACATGACATAGAAGTGGTCTTGGAGGAGCAGCTTTTGTTTAATGGTAGAGGAAGGGGTGAGGAAAAGTTCTTTTAAAATTGCCACATTGCTTATGAAAAGGAAAAAGAAACACTGTATATAGCAATAGCAGGCCATGAAAAAAATGTATGTATATAATTTCTCCTAAAATAAAAGCATTTGCAAAGTAGAGATGCTGATTTACCTAAGCCTATATTAGTTCCTCATTGTATTAAGTTGGAATTTTTCCTCATTGTATTAATTGTAATCAGTTCCTCATTGTACTCAGCTGTAATAGTAGCATGAGTGATCTGCCTTCAATATTTCCACCCAGATCTTGTTTCATATATTCATAGATCTCCAAATTAATTCAATTATCTTAGTTGACCCCATTTATAGGCATGGAATTAAGGACAACACAGGATGAAATATTAACAACAGGGAGATAATTTTCATATTTTTGAGTCACAGCTCTTAATCTTTACAGCAGATACTTTCCCAAGACTATTACTTTTTAACTATTGCAGGAGAAAACACTGACAAATATATTTGCTAAGGAAAGACCCTAATAGACTTTCCTGATTTTCCAAATCAACTTTAATTCCTGAAATACACTGAGAGCCATATGGAAAGTGTTCAGAATGCTACGAACTTGTTTCTGGACCTAACTCTCTTAATGATATAATCACTTAAGCAGTTCATTTAACCTAGTCACCTTATCTTTTTCTATTGGAAAAGTTAGTCAATGATCGCTGTCTTACGTACCTCTCACTTGAGAGGCATTTATGTGAAAATAAAGTAGAGTCAGAAGTGTGATACAAAGTTAGGGTAATATTTGTAACAGATCTAAACGGGGATTTCTGAGCTGTGTCCTAAATAGATACAGTGCACATTGGATAACATGCAATGGATTTTACCACTAGGACAGGAAGGGGGAAAAGGAAGAGGAGAAGGGGAAAAAGAAAATGGGTTCCATTGGGGATCTTTCCAACAGACGTAAAAATGGAACACTGGAAGGAGGATGGCCTTCAAAAGGGGCTAACTCCAATTAGGGCTTATGATAGCTTCATTTCAAAATATCTTAATCTCTCTGAACCTCACTTTCTCCTGCAAAATACAATCCAAGTTATTGTCCCTCCATTTATTTCAATATTTTTAAATCAAGATACGTATGCAATTCTAGTGTACTTGGATTACAGTGAGTTATTTCTCACTCCTCCAAAAGTTATTTTGCTAATGATGACAAGGGTGACGATGTGGTGTCAAAGAAATAAGATGCTGTCTCAAAGGAAGGAGAAATTCATCTGTTTTATGAATGATACGTCCCAAACATCCCGAACAGAACCTAGAAACTACTGATTGAATGAACGAATGAGTGAATAAATGAATGGGATGATTAAATAAAATAACAATACAGATAATACCTAAAATGGCACCCAGCATTTAACAGCTGAAGCAAATCCAGGTTCAGGGACTAACTGTACCCTATAGGTTTTTTAATGTTTATTAATTTTTCAGAGGGTGGGTGAAGACAGAGGATCTGAAGTGGGCTCTGTGCTGACAGTAGAGAGCCTGATGCAAGGCTCGAACTCACAAACTGTGATTTTATGTCCTGAGCCAAAGTTGGACACTTAACCAACTGAGCCACCCAGGTGCCCCTGTACTCTAAAATTTTTTATCCACTTACTCTTTTAGAAAGAAAGCGTAGAGTGTATAATGTTTTTTGTACACTATCCCTACAGGGACCTAGATCAGTACCCTGAAGTCAAACACAGCATTTTGTCTGCAGTGAAATATACAAAGGTTCACACCAAGTTGATAAAATAAGCCATGTAGGAGTTTGGTCATGTTTTATGCCATAAAGTTGTGAAAAAGTTTTTAATAATCAGAGATTTCTAAATTTTAGAATCTGGATAAATGGTTATGAATAATAATGGTAACATTTACTGAGTATCTACTATGCATCAGTCACTGCTTTAAGCACTGGACATTAATTAATTGAACCTCACAACAACTTTTGAAGGTAGGCACAATCATTATTCCCATTTTAGATGAGAAAAATCTGATGCACAAGTTAGATGACTTGCTTCATTTGGTTTATGAACCAAAGTAAGTCTAGAAGGATTTGTGTTCAACATTATAGAATAAATAATTAAATTAAGAAGAATATATACATTTATCTCAGTTGAAAAGGAATTTCTAAGATATAAGCAATGAAAGTAATAAAAAATTGGGTCTCCTGGGTGGCTCACTCAGTTAAGTGTCCAACTCTTGGTCTCCTCTCAGGTCATGATCTCACAGTTTTGGGGATTGCACCCCCCCCACGGTTTTAGGGATCTTTGCTGTCAGTGCAGAGCCTGCTTGAGATTCTCTCTCTCTCTCTCTGTCTCTCCCTCCCTATTTGCCCTCCCCTGTTTATGTGCTCTCACTCTCTCAAAATAAATAAACTTTATTAAAAAATTGAAATAGTAATATATTTTATTAAACAACAAAATTTCTTGAATATCAAAATACTGTATTAAAATTTAAAGTTTAATAACCTGGACTAAATGTTTTCAGCAGATATTGTTGGCATATAATGTATATAAAGAGTACATATAAATCAATAAAAAGCAATAAGACCTCCTTAGGTCAGGAGGAAAGAGACATAAAGAAACCACACAAAAAAAATTGCCAGTGGCAAATAAAAGTGAAAATTCAACTAAAATTCAAGTTTAAAATTGAAATACAATTTTTGATGTCATCTAAAGATCATATAACTAATAATATATGCTGAATGCTTTAAGAATTCTTATGGCCTTTGAGGTTATGCTTTGAATTTTTTTTATTTGCCACAGAGAAGTAACAGAAATTTAGGAAAAAATATTTCTTTACAAAGATATTCATTAAAGAGTAATTTATAATATAAAAAAAAATGAAACCAAGGCTCTTAAGGCCCAGGGTCATGGTGTTAGTAAAACAACTTCAAAAGGAAGTGGAAAATATTGTTTGGGCCTACCAATATCCCATTTTTCAGCACACTGCTGAGTCTAACAGAACTGTCAATGTTATAAAATCATAGTTTAGTTTCCTGATATCACATTAATAAGCTCTCTGGAGTTGTTGCCAGGGAACCTGAGACCCTGAAGCCATTTATCTAGGCAGGAGAGTTTTCTCTGCAGTTGTCCTGAACAGGTGGGAGGGTAATTTTCACTGAAGAGAGATTTTTTCTACAGTCAATGATGACTAGCTATGAAATCGTTGTGTTCCACTGTGGACCTGTGTGCTGTACCTTTCTCCAAATAAGTTGCTGTTTTAACTTTGAAATCTTTGGAAACTAGATTAACCCAACTAGAGTCTAATAAATGAGTGATTTCAACCATTAAAAATCAACCTCATCCATGGGACAGTTTACTCCATTATATTTTCTAATTGATTGTAAATATCGATTAGGAAAGCTATTGATTATAGTATGTTGATATTGTAACCAGCCACTTTATTATTCTCTTTTATTCTAATGGTTTTACATTTGACTTTCTTGAATTTCCTAGGCAGATAAATGCCTGTTAATGGTAAAAAAAAAAAAAAAAAAAAAAAAAAAGTCCTACTGTCATTGTCCATAGTTTTTATTTAATTATTCTCATCTTACTACACTGGCTATAAGCTCCATACACCACTAAATAATATTGGTTAAAAAAATGAACCTCACACAACTTATTGACTTAATTTTCTTCACTCCAACTCCAGCCCCAATTTCCCCTTACTTTCTCTTTTGTAATGCTTCTTTTTGGTAAATAATTCCTCCATTCATCTAGGTTTTCAAGTAAGAAGTCTAAATATCGCTGCAAGATCTTTCTTTTCATTTGTACCCCACTGGAATAATCAATATCTCATATATACACATACAATTATTTTTTAAACAAATTATTCTACTTTAATTAATTACATGCCAGTTCTTTTCAAACATGATTGGTATCATACCACTCTGTCATTATATGTTTTCCAAGCAAATATTTATCATGTGTATTCATTGAGTCCTATGGGATATGACACAGTCATCGAGTCCTATGAATTCCTACTTCATAAAAATTTCTTGTATTTAATCCCCCTTCTCCATGCTCATTGCCATTATTCTCATATAGACACTTTCATCTTGTGCTGGTTAGTCTCTGTCTGCCCCTCTAGATCTATTCTTCTTTGCTTTCTTCAGTTTTCCAGAGAGTTGACCTCCAAGTTTTTCTTTGCTCTCTAGCTTCTGGTGGGGATTAGTTTGGAGGTACCAGAAGGATTTGGAGAGTGGGAAGAGAAAAAGTTGAGTTTATGTTTCCCCCATTGCTTCTCTGCTTCATTATGGTTCTAATGGATACTACTTAGCTTCTTCCATGATTCCAGCCCTCAACCAGGCTCTCATGATACCTTAAAAGTAATAAACCCAGTAAGGATTAAGGGTCTTAATGGCTTCCCACTCTTGCTAATCCTAATCTATTGGTTATGTTAACTCTGCTTATATATCAGTAATTATTTCCTTTACTAAAATGTCTTTTAATAAATCCTAGGAGATTGAACCCTTTGTTTCCTATTAAGACACAGAGTGATACATAACCCTTCTCCAAATCATTGAAATGGACTCTAATTGATTTCATTTCTACAGCCGCACCCTCTCTCTCTTACCTTTTTGCAACTCACCCTTTAACCATGAATAGAGAATTTTTTCTCAAATGCAAACCTGACGATGTCATTCCTTGAGCAAAATCTTCACTGTTCTTCATCATCATTAGTGGTAATTTCCAACCAGAGTTACTGCAAAAGACCTGTAAATTCTTACACACCCGAGACTTTTCTGTGAAATAATCAGATTCACTTATGTACATATTACTTTTTTAAAAAATATGCCACTGTGACTAAATACTAGCTCATACAAATTTTGACTAACATCATACTATGTCATTATGTGTTTCCCCAGGTAATCAAATATTCCATCATGTACACTAAAGAATCCTCACATTCAAAATAAAATCTAGACTCTTCCCAATTTTCTATTGTATTCTTCTGCTGATCACCCACATGCACTTACATTTTACTTAAGTGTGTACTCTCCCTGCATATTTGCTTTAGGTAATCTTCCTATTTCTGAAAGGCACTCACCCACACTCAATAACCCTTCATGGTAAATACTTTGTCATCTTTCATAATAGAAACATTATATTGAAAAGCAGTAGGCAAGGGTTTGAGTTAATTACTTTGTATGCATTATCTCATTTAATACTTATTACAATAGATGAGATGAAGCTTAAGAGGTTTGCACATGTTCACACAACCATGAAGCATTAAAATTAAGACTTAGAGACTTAAAACCTACACCCTAAAAACTACACTGTTCTTTCTACTAAGGTAGTAGTCTAGAAGGTCAAAAGCTTACACTCTTTGAAATCTCCTTCACATGCTCTTCTTCTCATTTTTATTTCCATGCTCCTTGATATATGCCTGTTCATACTATATTGTCATTCTTTGCTTGTTTGTTTACCTCCCCCATTGACTTTGAAATTTTTAAGGATAAAACTCAATTTTGCGGGGTGTCTGGGTATCCCACTTGGTTAAGTGTCTGACTTTAGATTTCATCTCACGTCATGATCTCACTGTCCTGGGATCAAGCTCAGCATCAGGATGGAGCCCGCTGGGGATTATCCGTCTCTCTCTCTCACTCTGCCCCTCTCTGATTCATGCTCACATACTCTCTCTCCCTCAAAATAAATCAATAAATCTAAAAAGAAACCTCAATCTTGCATTTTGGGTTTTTTTTTCTTTGTATACCAAAATTTAATAGGCTATCCAGGTATTAAACAGAATAATTTTTAATGATATTAGTCCTTATAAATGAATGACCTTACTTTTAACATTAAAATAACGACCTTACCTACTGGAAATTGTTGCACTGCAACATTTCCAAAAATGCCTATTTTGTTTATATTCCTGACTCAATCCTGGCAAGATATGTATATAGTATGTCTCCTTTGACCATGTCATTGTGGCAACTGCCTACTTTTTTTCTGATTTATTTATTTTCTTATTTGCCTAATAATGATTAACCAAGAAACAACAATGCACCAAGAAACATCAATTCTTCAGTTAACTTTAACTGACCTGGTTCATGTATGAATACTGATAGTACTTACCTTTCTGTTATCAATATCATATATTGTAAATTAGCTGCACAATAAAAATCTTTTGGGGTGCCATGCTGGCTCAGTCAGTAGAGCGTGCTGCTCTTGTTCTCTGGATTGTGAGTTCGAGCCCCACAGTGGATATAGAGACTACCTAAAAATAAAATCTTTTTAAAAAATGAAAAGAAAACACCATTTATCTGGATGTCCTCACTTGTAATTTATATTGTTTCTTATTTTCTCTGCTACATAGACCAAATTTAGAAGATGGAAACACAGCCAAACCTCTATATTTAAACCATAAGTTCAAAGCATTAGAAAGAAAACTAAATATTTAAGCCATGTCTTTTGGCCACAAAATTTCTTTTGAACATGGTAAAATTTACCAAATTTCTTGTTAAAACCCAATTAATTCCATGAAAACATGCAGTAATTATAGCTAATATTTATTGAGATCTATTATATGTCAACTGTTTTTCTAAATGCAAGCATTAACTCATTTAACCTTCACAACAACTTTATTCAACAGACATTGTTATTTTACCCATTTTATGGATGTGAAAACTGAGATGCAGAAATGAAACGCAACTTGCAAAGGCCACGCAGCTACTGATGTCCCAGGTAGATTTAGAGCCCAAGTAGTCTATACTCTGAGCCTCCTTAATCACTATTCGATACTGTCTCTATTTAAAACATAACAAATGGAATTGATTATTGTTAGTGAACACACACACACACACACAAACATTAGAAAATAAGGGAGTACTTTAGCCCATATTTCTGACCTGACTGCTTTCTGGGGCAGTATTCTGGTCCACCATTTTCTATCCATGTACTTCAATTTCCTCATCTATAAGATAAGGGTAATAACAGTATTGATTTCATAGGGTTGTTGTGATGATTGCATCACCTTGTATATATGAAGTGCTTCAAACAGTGCCTGGAACAGACTAAATGCTATTTATTAGCATTTCCCAACAAAAAGGAGATTATTTATCCTCTTGGTAAGCATTCACTTAGGTACTGTGTATATGAAAATTAATAAACTATTATTCCAGATATAGATCAGTCTCTTGTGTACTTATTAAAATTCGTTCTCTTCCAAGAATTCTGATGTACCTGCAAGGCTAAGACGTGATATTAGACTTGGATTGACTAATATGTTTTAATTTGTGAGCCATCTCTAAAAAATTGTTGGCAGTTGCTTGAGTGTGCAGTTGAGGTTCCTATAGTAACATAAGTGTACAGCAGGAAAGAGTGCTTTGCTGAGTTCGTGGTTAGGCTGTGAACTTTGTCAGAAAGGCTGGCTTCAGCACCATGGACAGAACTTTGCATGCCTGATCGCATTGCCGCTGCTTGATTATTTGGACTTGGACGAAGCAGCATGATGAGAAAAAACCTGGTATTTTCTCGAAAATTGAGCAAGTGTACATACATGTGCATATACTTTCATTCATAGCTTGAATATATAGCAATATTTACTATTCTGATCACAAGAAATCAAGATCACTATAGCAGCTAAATATGTCAAGCAACACGTAAACAAGGAAGATGTGAAAAGAATAGCTTAAACTTCAGAAGCACAGTCTTGTTCCCATATTTTTAGTTAGACCTGAAAGAATGCATGTTGGTATCTTTCTAAGTTTTCTAAAATCATTGATTTATATATTTGTACTGCAGTGGAGCATATTTAAAGTGGCAAGATTCATGAGATTGGTAAGAGTTGGCAATAATATTTTATAAGTCTTATTTTACTTAATAGCAGTTTATGTACTGCATGAAGTTTATATTTAAAGGATATTTTAAGAAAAAGTAAAATATGCTTTCTGACCCAAAATATTTACACACGTTTTTTAATATTTTACCATAGAATTAAAAACTTTCAGTGTGCTTTCACCTTAGTAGCAAAAATTTTTTAATTTATTTATTTAAATTCAAGTCAGTTGACATACGGTGTCATATTGGTTTCAGGAGTAGAACCAAGTGATTCATCACTTACATATATGACTCAGTGCTCATCCCAACAAGTGCCCTCCTTAATGCCCATCACCCATTTAACACATCCCTCCACCCCCCTCCAGCAACCCTAAGTTTGTTCTCTATATTTAAGGAATCTCTTATGGTTTGCTTCCCTCTCTGTTTTTATCTTATTTTTCCTTCCTTTCCCCTATTTTCATCTGTTTTGTTTCTTAAATTCCACATGAGTGAAATTATATGGTATTTGTCTTTCTCTGCCTTATTTTGCTTAGCATAATACATTCTAGTTCTATCCATGTTGTTGTAAATGGCAAGATTTCATTCTTTTTGATCACCAAGTAATATTCCATTGTATATATATACACCATATCTTATTTATCCATTCATCAGTCGATGGACATTTGGGCTCTTTTCATAATTTGGCTATTGTTAATAGTGCTGCTATAAACATTGGGGTGCATGTGCCCCTTTGAATCAGCATTTTTGCATCCTTTGATAAATACCTAGTAGTGCAAATGCTGGGTCATATGGTAGTTCTGTTTTTATTCTATATTTTTAAGGTTTATTTAATTTGAGAGACAGAAGTAGAGAATGCAAGCAGGGGAGGGGCAGAGAGAGAGAGGGACAGAGGATCCAAAGTGGGCTCTGCACTGACAGCAGTGAGTCCAATACAGAGCTTGAACTCACAAACCCTGAGATCATGACCTGGGTTGAAGTCGAAGTTTCAACCAACTTACCCACCCAAGTGCCCCTTTATTTTTAATTTTTTGAGGAACCTCCAAACCATTCTCCAGAGAGTCTGCCCAGTTTGCATTCCCACCAACAGTTAGTAGCGGAATTATTAGGTTTGCTTCTGCCTCCTTGCATTTAAAAATAAGACAAATTAACTTCTGAATTGACCTTATCACTTGGTAAATTCTAAGATAATGGCATTGTGTAAGTTCCCATAGCAGGCAGTCAGCTTTCCTTGGCAATTGTTTACCTTTACATGTGACTTCCATTCCTAAACTCATAAAGCCTTTCTAGATTCCTTTTTTTATAAAATGACATCTCTCTTTCTTCTGTATCTCTCCTCTACATTTCTGTAGTACTCTATAGCTACCTGTTTTTACATCTTACATTTTTTATTCTATTTTTCAATGAATATTCCTTGCTGTTAGAAATAAGTTCCTTAAAAACAGAGATTATATCCCCTCCACATTTTAATTTCCATATTATCTAATATAATACATTATACATAGAAGGCCCTTAAACAAAGTTTATGAAAGAATCATAAAATATTTTTGATATCAACTTATTTAAAGGACTGTGAGCCGGAGGAGGCTTTGTGGTACCCAGTACATTATTCTTTGGGCAACTTTCTGAAAAAACAAAATAAGTATGCATTTCTACAAATATATTTCAAATATTGTGTAGCAGAATTAATAATCATCAAATATAGCAACCAAACTAGTATTGCAATAATGTCTACTAGTCCTGCCTTAGAATAGAATATTTCCTGTTAGGAACAAACCTGTCATGATGCAAATTATTCTGATGTAGAGATAACTTCCAAATATATGGGCAGGAAAGATCCTAAAGGCCACAGAAGACAGAGACATACAGAATAATTAAAAGGTTCAAATAATATGATTTTTTTAACCAATTAAGATACATAGGGAAAAGCAAAGGAGAAAAATGGCATAGGTTAATGTACTTAAGATAGTTCACAAGCAGAGTGGAAGACCATACTACCTATCTTATGGGTTATGAAATTCTCTCTCTCTCTCTCTCTCTCTCTCTCCACATAACTACATACACAAAGAAGGGTATCATCTCTCTCTCTTCTGAGCTGTGCTATCTATTAATGGTAGAGTACAAGCACCAGAACTGAGGTTTGAGTAAATAGGCTCAACAAACAGAAGAAGCCTAGAACCAGCATACATACTTGCTCTACCAGAGAGATGCAGGGCAAGTATGCCTGAGCAATCCCTGGACTCACGAAGTGAAAATCTCACTGGACTTTGCCTGTGAGAACCTATGGATTTTATTTGTGTTTCCTGAGTTGAAGACATATAAGCCCTGAATGGTCATTACCGGTGAGTGACCAAATTAAACCTTAAGTATAAGGGCTTACATATAATTAGTGCCTCATGAATACTATGTGTCTCCAATATATTTACAGTGCCACAAACTTGAGGTGTCTTTTGATCTATCTTTTTATATCTATGTTCATCTCACACAGGCTCTACTTCCTACCTTATTTATCTTACCTGGCTCATTTCACAGATTCTGCTTAATCTCACAAGCTACTTGCTTACACAGCATATATACACACCTAACACATTTTATGGGTTTTGCCTTTGTGTTCCTCTTCCTATTCCTCTTCTATAGGATATTCAAGTATTTTCAAATAATTTGTTTAAAAAAATCTCTGGAGCAATATGAAAAAAATGTGCCATTAGGTTAAAAATATATTGTACATTTGAAACATTCAAGGGACACCTGTGGCTCAGTCAGTTGAGCATCCGACTCTTGCTATCGGCTCAGGTCCTGGTCTCACTGTCATGGGATCAAGACCCATGGCGGGCTCTGTACTGAACAGAGCCTGCTGGGAATTCTCTCTCTTCTCTCTTTTTTCTTCCCAAGCTCTCTCTCTCTCTGTCTCTCTCTCTCTCAAAATAAATAAACTTTAAAAGCCAATACAATGTTTTAAAAATAAGGAAATAAACCATTCGGAAAAAAGTTAATAGAAAATAAGTTTAGCGTCAGGCTTATGACAGAATTTGTATTTATAAAAACAAACACAAACCTTCCACAAAGCCATGTCAATGAAAAAATACAAATTATTTCTACAGAATGTAGTGGCATTAGAAGCAATTGGGGATATAAAGATAGAAAATAAGCAGCACGATTCAAGAAATTAAAAGATCCTGGTAGGCGCTGCTGTAATGGTCAGGATAAGCTAGGTTATGTTATGTTCACAAACATGCCAACTCTCGCCCTTAAAATTACAAAGGCTTATATCTCACTCACTGTTGATGTCAACACAGATTCTGCTGGGGACCAAAGACTACCGTCTTATAATGCCACCATTTCAATAAAGGCCTTGTGTTTTATCGTGGCAGGAGATAAGTGAATGGAACAGCTGCCGTGGTTTTTAAGTGCTTCTACCCAGAAGTGGTACACATCACTTCCATTCACATTTTATTGCCCACAACAAGTCACTTTGCCACACCTAGTTTCAAGGAGGCATGTGGCCTTGAAACACTGGTAAAGTCTTTCATGGTAATTATTAACATCAAAGCAATAATCAGAAATTTACTAAATTGAAAAGCAACATGAGATAGTGAAAATTGAATATCATATCTACATATCTATATACACATCAGATGTCTACACATTCATAGACATATAACATATATATGCAAATATTTGTGTTTATAGACATATATTTATATATACACACATCATTGGGATGAACTGAATGCAACCTCATCCCTACTCAGCAGAAAATTTGAAATCAAAATAATCTACACTGGGGTAACTCCTCCTATCCCAGATGGTTCAGCATTATTTATGGCTAATGAGTTGGTCCTTGTAATGTAAAAAGCAGAGCCTGCAATTTGTTGATTGTTTCTTAGAACAATGAGCTCAGGATTATGGTAAGACAGCCAAAGTCACAAATTTAGTATAAACACACTTTCCTCATATGATACTACCTTGGCAGTCTTGGAAAGAAAATGAATATTCACGTTTAAAATGTCATAGTTTAAGGTACCCTGTGAGAAATGTAGCATCAACATTTGCTGGAGGTTGGGGAAGACTCAACTTGAACGAGGATGCCCACTGACTTCGGAGAACAGAACCCACCCTGCTCCCTACAATATCGGGTGTGAGTGAGCAGAATAAGTTCCAGTCAGCTGTAGGCTGCATCTGAAATTCTTGAATTAACAAGACTTCAGAAGAATGCCTTTCTTCCTGGGAAGAGATAGAAAGGTGGGGGCAAGGTAAGACCCTGGACTGTGAGATTTAGAGAGGCCTCTTGGGAAGAGGAGCAGGGAGAAGTAAGAAGCCTTGGCTGTGAGGGAGGGTCCACATATCAACATTTTTGGGTTTGTTTTGTATATTCTTTTTATGTTTTTGCATTACATACATCAGGCCCTTTAAGAAAAGAACTGTGTGTTTTATTCTAGGTCAAGCAGTCCTCAAAGAAGATGGTGTCAGATTTTTTATCTTCTTGAAGGTTCCCAAGCAGGAAGAGACTGAAAGACCACTAAACCCTGATCCCCATCTTCAAGGGTGAGTGAGTGAAGCTACTGCCATTTCCCAGCAACTGCATAGCCAGCTACTGACCTACACGTGGCTCCCCTAGCTTACCCGCCCCTGAGACTGAATTTCCTGTTCCTGAACCTTCCCCCTGGCACACACGCAGAGTCCATGGACACTCTGTGGGACTGTGAGGAGGGATGGGGGACCTGGCACCTCTGCTTTCCTGGTAAGTCCTTCGAAAAGGCACTTCACCTCTCCTCACCCTCCTCTTCCTCATCTGTAATACAGAAATGGTAATGTCTGCGCGGTTTCTCTCACTAACACCTTGCAAGGATCAGATGAGTAAATGCACATGAAAATCCCCTGAAACGTTGAAGGGCTGGTTTTGCTAGTAATGATCTGTTTAGTTTTAATATTTAAATTAAGTAGTCTTTATATTTACACAGTTTTTTTTAAACAAGTCATTTTCTGAGGGAAAAAATATCTAATCTGCTATGTGCATTATGTATTTTATCCTTAAAGTAAACATGTCTTGTGTAAGCATACTTCCTTCAGATTTCCCTGTGCAGCAAGCTATTCCACCTGTGGATGTAAGACGATGAGAATGTTTATTTTAAAAATTAAATCTTCCTGAGAGGAAAACAGAACACTAACTTTTTGGTGGTCAGCACACCGGTCACTAAAGAAACTTCTGCTGATAAATATGTATACTTTATTATTACAGCTATTCATAACACAACTGACATAGAACTGTAATTACATTGGTATCTATTTTTCATAAAAACTGACACAGCTTGACAATTTCATAGAATTTTAGAATATTAAGCTCAAATGGACCTCAGAAATCATTTAGACCATGTCTAGATAAAGTAGCTAAGACCCAGAAAGGTTAAGTGGCTTTTATAAGGTTCTACAGATAACCCTTAGCAGAATTATGACTCTGACTTAGAGTCACTTTACAAAATAGTGAATTTCAAGACTTTTCTAAAGAAGACTTCTCAATTTTACTTAGTAAAGAGAATATATACTATAGTGCTATCTGAATAGAAGAAAAAATATTTTTACTTTAAGACTAAGTAATACATTAAATTGAAATATATACCTATAATTAGTCAAGTACTGTTGCATTAAGCTTTAAATATTCATTAATTTCACAATGTATAAAAAACACTAGTTCTTAAAATAAAACATGAAGAGTGTGTAATGTATCAAATAGTACCTGAAACAGTTGATTATGCTACATAAAGTCTTTCTCTTCTAAATCAAATATTCATTAGAAAAGATAATTAGTGAAAAGTGGCCAGTAGCATGTTTTTATGTGTCCAAAAATATCAACAATATAAAATTTGTGCATATGCACACACATACACACATACACACACACTTATTTTGTAAAATAACTAGGTCAACTTATTCCAAGGTGCTTTTTTCTTTAAAGAGAGCTACACTAAATGTCATCAAAAGAGCTTTTAAACATGGTTCTTTGCAATTTAAGGTGTAACTATCCTTTTTTGGCTACCATATTTTTATGGCCAAGTTCCTTGGTTCCCAAATTGTCTCACAACTATCTAATGCTTTTGATAAACAGAATATATTTTTTTTCTTCTTTTGGGAAGTAGCACCATTCATCTGCCATCAAATCATGTTGGCGGGAAAACAAAGGTGAATAAGAGATTTAATAAAAGCATAGTTAAATAGGATTTGAGTTCAGTGGCATCAAAATGGGAATTAGGCAATCTATGGAGCTTTGCACAGGATAAAGTTTTTTTAATATACAAGCAAAATGAAGCAAAAAAAAGAGAGAAATATATTTTTTCAATCTTTACTTCTTGGCATAGAATACATAGGAAAATGCCTCTAAAGAGAAATTTATAATATGTGAATCAATTTCATCATGGTGATCTAAGAAGTCATAAAATAGTGAGTTGAAATCATCAAATTCTACTTTGTAAGAAGCTCATCATTCAGCAAGACATTTATTGACAAGGAAACAGGAAATTACGTGAGAGTTACCCTGCTTCGAAGGACTGGTGTGAGCAGCATCAACAAGGTCTTGACCTCTAAGACTAAGTGGAGGCCTGTTACAGAGCTGTGGCAATTTCCAACACCTTACGTGGCTTGACGGTGTGACGTCACGTCTGGCATCACGTGTCTTTCCTCTGGTGGAGCGTCTAAAGCACCAGGCTTTGCTGTAATCAAGAGTGTAAAAGATCTGTACTCTTAGAAGCTCTCATAGGATTTGAACACAAATTGAATGAGCTCCAACATCTGTACAGATCTCATTTATAGTTCTTGATATTTGAAAGCTGTTTCATAATAAGCATGTTAATTACTCACTTAATAGAGAGGTGTCATGTTCTGACATTGCTTTGAGCTGGACCATTAGGAAAAAGTTTCTGCCCAACTTCATCTCCACTCCTCACAGCTTTGCCATTTTCTAGTTACAATTCCATGTCAAGCCCTCTATTTTTATGGAGAATTTATTTAAAAACAAAACAGATTGTATGGCCTTTTCTTACTGATTGTGAAACTATGCCTATCTATACTGTACCCTCTATCGTTCAATGTCCTCTATCCAAGGACACACATGATCAATTTGTGCTTTAGTTTAGTTCAAGCAAAAAAAATCATCTTTATAGATTTATGTGCTTTCAGTTGTCACAAGACGAAGGCTGTGTTTCTTTCTTTTTTAAATCTTAGCTGAACAAAAACAGCATCAAATATACTCACCAAACACTGTAATTCAATTCTGGTCCCAAAAACGTTTCACTTGTTCTGCTAACTTTAGAGACACCATTCAGTTTTATACCTCCGATAGACAATTTTGAACTCTTATTAAATCCATAAACTCCTCAAAACTTATTTTTCCAATCTTTTTTTTTCAATCCTGCCTTCTTCTGTTCCATTTATCTGCCACAATCTTGGTTCTTCTTTGAAGCCCCAATCCTGCATGGACATTGAGCCTACCTTGACCAGAAAAATGTATTAGGGGACCCTAACTAGTCAGATTTCCTGTCTGAAACAAGACATAATGCGTTAGATTCAAGATCCAGTGAACAGGATAGATCATTAGATACCTGGATCCCCACTTAGCAACATACTTCTCTTTTCTTCCTTCTCACTGTAAAGATTGGGTTTCTGCCTCAGTTTCTGGAATTAACATTCCATGTCTCTCATTTGGAATAGAGACCTACTCTAAACACTAATTAGCTTTGTTAGAAAACTGATAACAGGGGTGCCTGGGTGGCTCAGTTGGCTGAGCATCTGACTTTGGCTGAGGTCATCATCTCAAAGTTTGTGAGTTCAAGCCCCATGTCAGGCTCTGTGCTGACACCTCAGAGCCTGGAGCCTGCCTCAGATTCTGTCTCCTTCTTTCTCTCCCCCTCCTCTGCTTGCACTCTGTCTCTCTCTCTCCCAAAAATGAATAAACATTAAATTTTTTTCAAATAAAAACATAATAAAAAAAAAGAATACTGATAACAAATGTAATATCAGATCATCTCTCTCATACAAGAAAGATTCTGTGGTTATGTATCCCTATGTGAGAGCTGGTGTCCTCCAAATCCCAAAATTACTCAAGAAACTAATATAGTCATCTACTCAAGCTAAAATATGATCGCTACTTAGAAACCACAGCTGCCAGACTCTTCACCTGCTATATTGGATTTGCTGATATACTGGGGTTTGCCCAAATCAAGCTCAAGTTTATGATTTGTCACTTTTATCCCAGGCTATTCCAATCTTAGCGAACTCTCATCACCACCTACAGTCCTACTGCATTAGTCAACTCATCCCAAATTTCTCAGGCAACTATTTCCTACCTTCTTTTCTCTCCTGAACCCCTCAATAATCCCTCCCCCTTCTCACATGTAGATAAAGACTTTTTCTTTAGATAGCTTCCTCATCCTCACATATTATACCATCTGTACAACAGACAAAATACACCTGCTTCTACTAAGGTATCAACTCTTCTTACTCCGTAGATCCAATTTTCTCTCATTAGCCCAAGAATTATCCTCTTCAAGTACTCTGACTCTATATTGCATTACTAATTTTTCTCTTTTTACTGGGCCTTATGGTCAGCATACAAATGTACAGTTGTTTCTTCCATCTTAAAAAAAGCAACACCACCAAACTTTAAGGGAAAATTTTCAGCTGTTCACACTTCCTAATTCTATTTTCACACTCACTGGTTCTGTCTAGAAGTCACTCCAATCAAGGTTTCATTCCATCCACTCTACTAAAACAGCTTTTGTCAAGTTAATCGGTGACTTCCACAATACTTCTTCTACTGTTTTATTTTCAGTCTTCATCTTATTTGACTTCTTGGGAACATTTAAGTATTCAGTCCCGTCCTTCTTGAAATGCCTTAGATGGTCATTTGGTTTCTGGAACACTGTACTTCCCTAGTTTTTCTCATATCTGACCATTCTCTATCTCCTGTAATGAGTATCTTTCTTTCTCTAGCTTGTAAATACTGGAGTGCTCCAGGGATTTATTTATCATAGCTTGTCCCTATCTACATTAATTCTCTGGGTGCTCTCATCTAGTTTCATTGGCTTTAAAGTTTATTTATTTTGAGAGAGAGTGCACAAGTGTACAAGTGCACATGTGAAAGTTGAATGGGGGGGTGGGGGGGAGGAGAGAGGGAAAGAGAGAATCCTAAGCAGACTCCATGCTGTGAGCATGGAGCCCAATGTAGGGCTTGAAACCACAAACTGTGAGATTGTGATGCCTTAAGCCGAAGTCAAGAAACAGTCACTTACCCAACTGAGCCAACCAGGTGCTGCCAGTTTTGTTGGCTCTAAATGTGATCTTTATCCTGAGGGCTTTAAAAATCTCACTTCAGGGGCACCTGGGTGGCTGAGTCAGTTAAGCATCTGACTTTGGCTCAGGTCATGATCTTGTGGTTTGTGAGTTCGAGCCCCGTGTCGGGCTCTGTGCTGACAGCTCAGAGCCTGGAGCCTGCTTCCGATTCTGTGTCTTTCTCTCTGTCTCTGACCCTCCTCTGCTCATGCTCCATCTCTCTCTCTCTCTCTCAAAACTAAATAAACATTAAAAAAATCTCACTTCAGACTCAACTCTTTTGATGAACTTCAGATTAATACATGCAAAAGTCTTCACTTGAATATGTTTCTCAAGCCAAACTCTTAGTACCAACCTTTCTCTCTCAGGCTTCTCCCTTTCAGTAAGCAGCACTGTGCCATCATTCTTCATGTCTCATTTATACCACATCCCACATCTGATCCATCAGCAAATTCTGTGAAAGCATAATGCAAAGCTTTACCACGTCCTGTCTCCTCCGTTGCTATCACCCCATGTCAAGCCATCATAATCCTCACCTAGAACATGGTCAAATCATCCTATCAGAATTCCTGCTACTACTCTGTCTTTCCTCCACAGAGCAGGCACAGTAGTTCCTTTAAGACACTATGGCTGATACATTCCTTGGTTAAATACCCTTCCGTAGCTTTCCATAATACTTAGAAAAAATTCTGTCTTTCCTTAAATTTACAAAGTTCAACAGGTATAAGACCTGGTGTTAGCTAACTGTCCATTAGCATCTCTTACCACCATCACTCTGAATCACTATTTACAGCCGCAGCAGCCTCTGGCTGTATCTCCAATCAGACAGACAGGTTTTTACCTCAGAACCTTTGCACTGTATATTCTCTCTTCTTAGAATGTTCTTTCCTCATGTATCCTCTTCCTGACTTCATCCAGGCCTCAGTTCAAACGTTACCTCCTCCAAGAAGTCTTTGCTGATAAAACCATTGTAAACATCACAATTTATTTCCTTGAATTCTTTATTTTAAGTCAATTATCATTACCTGTCACAGAAACCACCAGTGAATTCAGTCCATTTTGCTTCAAAAATATTCAATTCATGAGATGTTAAACCTTTTCTGGCTTCATGAAAGCGAAAGACAAACCAATTGATTGATTTTAAAAGCTTATTTGGTCATTGAAAAAACACAGAATGTGATCTATAGTACTGCAAACTCTCTCTTTTAAAGAATAGTATGTGAAAATGTTAAAAAGTATATTATTCGGAATTCACACTGGTATTATCTGGAAAATTCTGAGAGATAACTGTCAGAGAGAATAATGGTGCACTCCTCACATATTCCGACATGGAACTAACAGTATTTTCCAAATGTTGAATGTGCTTATACTACATGCTAAAAATCTCACTTCTAACATATTCATCCCACTCATACCATTGAGAGACAATTAGTTGAAAAACTTTGCACTTTATGGTTGAACTCATAAACAACCTGAACAGATATTAAAATCCTTTAGCTTTGATGTGTTAGAGAAATATGTGAAGTCCAAAAACCAGAGCATGAATCTTGGTTCCACCATTTACTGTGTCTGCAGGTTTGAGTGAATTATTCAACACCTTACCTTTGTGTTCTCATTTTTACAAAAAGAAAAAAAAAAAGAAGCAGATACTTTTGAGATACTTAAAAATATATGATGAAATTGTCTGAAAACTGGGAAGTTACTAGTAATCTAAATTAAATCTTGACAAATTTTATACCATGTTTGTTGTATACAAATGATGACATAAAACTGGCAACAACTGTTTAGGTGCAAAGTAATATACTGAGTATTTTACCATAATATAAGATCATAAGATTTTGGAGGGGCTAATAAGTTTATGGAGTCCTTAAATTACTACCATATGTTGATGGAATGATTGTGAAAGGAGGAATCTGTTGCATATCCAAAGAATATAAGCTGGTAAAGTAAAATAAATATAGTTATTTATTTGCATAAGATTTTCCTTAGAGTAGCTTCAAACTCCTAATATTCTTGTAGCAGTTACACGAAAGAAACTTCAAACTAGTAAAAGAATTATTCTTATTTTATCCGTTTCACCATTTATTACCCAACTATTGTCTGTCAGTTAGCTTAAACTCACATGATAAATCAGTGATCAATTAAAAAGATAAAGAAAAGGCAACTGCAGGTCAACATAAGTCTTAAGACAGAAATTTAATTTTTCAATTATTTATAACACTAATTCTTTACAACTGTTGCTATGGTGTGAGGATATTAATGTGTTCTTCCAATCTTGGGTTATTGAAAAAAAGATCTCAAAGGACCCCAGGGAGGGCATTCTACTTAACTGCTGAGAAGTAGCAAAATCATCTTATCACTAAAAGAAAATGGGTAAATATTTAAAGATTACCAACCACAATATCAATTTTTGAAGTGTACCACCATAAAGCTAATATGCATGTGATATATAAAAGAAATTACCACCTTCTAGAATGGTTCTTTCAAATGTCCAGTGGTACACATAGTATGACACATCATCTCTGGTGTAACATTTCTCTGCCTCTTCTTCTTCCTCAAAGGGAACTCAAGCCATTATGAAGTCCCTCTTAGCATTTTTGATGCTGCTATGGTCACTAATTTAGCTCTAGTTTATATAAATATAAAATGTTTTCAATAAAATACTGTTAATTATCTCTTTATTCTGCCTTTAGAGAAGTTGACTATAAAGTTTATTTAAAAGAGAAAACAAGCAATAATCGTCAGGAAAATAATGAAAATAAAAGCCACTGGGGATTGGGAAGTAGTTGGCTGTGCCAAATATTAAAAGGTTTTACATAGCTTCTGTAATTAAAACAGTGTGGCATTAGAGTATGAATAGACTGTGAGACCAAAGGAAGTGAATTGAAAAATATAGAAAGAGAACTAATCTCATATGAAAATTTAGCATGTGATAAAGTCTGTATCTTAAATCACTGGGGGAAATATGGACATTTTAATAAATAGCATTGAAATAATTGGGTAGCAGAATAACAAAACATAAAATTGAATCTGTCCCTGTACACTATGTCATGACAGATTCTAAAGAGATCAAATATTTAAATGTAAAAAAAATCATTGAAGGATTAAAAGAAAACATGGATATACTTTTCTATTACTTGGGGCTGGAAAAAATTTTTCTAACTATGTCAAAATCAAGATGCAATAAGAGAAAGATAAGCTGGACTAAATACAATGTTAAATTTAAATAAATAAATTTTAAATTCCATACTCTTATGTATGGGAGACATTTAAGGTATAATGATCAAGATAAAGAAAATTAAAAAACAGAAAAATATTTTTAACTCATATCATTTTTCCAACTATATATCGTGTCTTTCAAATTATATGATATTCTATTATTGGTAGGGTGTTAACAATTCTAATATTTAAATAACTTCTTACAAACAGTCAAAAATGAGAAGGGTATATGAATAATTGGTAGAAAGAGAAATGCAAATGGTCCTTAAACATATAACAAGATGCCCAATTAATCTTGAGCATTGATAATGGAAAATAAAATTTTAAAACAACTCTGAGATACTATTTCTCCTCTATCAGTCTGGGAAAAATCTGAAAGTTGAACAATAGATTTTTGTAGAAAAAGACCTCAGGTCAACATTGCTGATGATGGCAAAAACTTGGAGGCAATACAAATGTCTTTCAATCAAGATCTACATAAATCATGACCCATTTATTCAGTGGAACTGTATGTGACGATTTAAAGAATGAAATAAAAAATTTTAAAAATCATTTGATTTCTAACTTCTAATAAGTGCCATTTTAGCCAGAATTTTCTGCTTAATTATCTGCTCACTAACCCAGAAAGAGGCATAATTTTTAAATGGATATTTTAAATAAAATTGAATAATCACCATTAAGAAAATCAATATATGTTTTGGTTTTAGTATTTTCAAAAATTATCTACCGCTCTAAAATTTTCTAAATAATCACTGCATTTAAACTCTCATTGAGGTACACAAGACGATGTATGGAGCCTCCAAACAAACTTAACTAAATGCAGCGAAAAGTGCAAGCTGACAAAGTTATTCATGATGTGGAAATTTAAATCAGATAAAAAAGAACCTTGATTTGGCTAGAGACTTGAATCTATCATTCACATTCAACGAGATGAAAATCACCATTGCCGGGAATATTATAATCAGTAACCCAAGGAGTCTGTAACTAGCTTGGTGGTGAGGGGAAGGAGAGAAGTAATCAAATCATCAACACTTGTCTTATTAATGTCAGTCTTACAAGCACATTTTCTTGAAAGGAAACACTAAATAAGAAGGATTCATATTTCTGTTACAAAGTCATACAGTTTTATTTCAGCTTGAAAATTTGTGTTAGAAATACGACAAGGAATATAACAGTCTGGCACAAGAAAATGAAGTACTATCATCCATTCATTCATAAACCATAGACTGGTGTATACATAACTATCATACCCAGGGTCAAGTTCTATGATAGGGACTGGATATGTGAAGTTTACTGTTGTTGACAAATAAATGATTGTAATTCAATGTGATAAGTTGTACATACAAGTACTTATAAAAGACTAGGAGGAAAAATTGAAACCGCCAGGGATGAGTTCATAACCCAAATAACATGTGAGCTGTGTCTTGAGGAATGTTTCACTCCTTATTCTATTTCATAACCAGAAGGATGAAAAGAACACCCATGCAAATGGATTAGCAAGTACAAGGATATGAAGTATGATATTACATGATCTATTTGGGAAATGCAGAATAGTTCTGGGCTAGCAGTATTAATTGCAGGGAAAGTGGCTACAAATGAGACTAAAATACCATGAAACCATAATGAGAAGAATGTCACTTCTACCAAGTTAAAACAATTTATAAACTTTGATGGCAAGTAAGTTACCACCAAAGATACTTAAGCAGGATGATTAGACTTGGGTTTTACAAGGAACACTCTGATGGCAATATTATGTATGGATTGAAGAGGTAAGAGACTAAGGATATTTTCCTATTCCTATTTTCCTTATTGATACTAGTCAACTGAGTCTTAATAACTTACCTTCTTATCTTAATAACGTATCTTAAGGTAATAGGCAAAAAACTCAAGTATGACTCAGTAATTTCTACCTAATACAACATGATGAATTCATATTGGCACAAAGCGAGTGTGGGAGGAGAGCAAGTTTGGGGAAATAAAAATAAGATTAGTGTCAGATGCCAGGAATTTCCAGGAGATGTTCACGTCATAGTTCAATATACAAGCTTTAAGCTGAGATATTAAGGCTAAAGAGGGGCGCCTGAGTGGCTCAGTCGGTTAAAGCGTCCGACTTCAGCTCAGATCATGATCTCCGGTCTGTGAGTTCGAGCCTGGAGCCTGCTTCAGATTCTGTGTCTCCCTCTCTATCTCTGCCCCTCTCCAGCTAGTGCTCTGTCTCTCTCTCTCAAAAATAAAATAAAAACATAAAAAAAATTAAAAACAAAAAAGACTAAAGAAACAGATCTTAGAGTAAACAGCTTGCTGGTGATATAAAAACTATGGATGGTGGGGAATCTGGATGGCTCCCGACTTTTGATTTCAGCTTAGATCATGATCTCATAGATTCATGGGTTTGCATCCCACCTGGGACTCTGAGCTGACAGTGCAGAGCCTGCCTGGGATCCTCTCTCTCTCTCTCTCTCTCTGCTCCTCCTTCACTCACACTCTGTCTCTCAAAATAAATAAACATTAAAAAAAAAACTGTGGAGGAAGGTGGATAATATTGACATGAAAAACTATGGGAAAAAGAAAGAATTCCAACAACATAATAGAACCTTGGGCCATTGGCCTTTTAAAGGACAGAGAGAGAGAGAGAGAATCTAGAGAGATGGAAGAACTTGGGTCAAAGATATCAAGGAAAGGGAATTTTATGAGGTGCACATTATTATTAAATGCCTTACATTCGTCATAAAAAATAAAAACTAAAATGTTTCCATTGCAAACTTGGGAACTTTATAAGAAGAATCAATGATTGATGAGGAGTAGAATAGATTGACAGCAGTGAGCAGAAAGTAATTAGAAGACAAGTGAGCAAAGACAGCGTGTCTATACATTTCTCAATAAATCGCATTTTAAGGAAAGGAGAGCTTCATCTATATTTTAAGCTTGAGTTATTCTCTAGTTTTACAACAAAATATTGTCCAACTAAAATACAGTTGAAATACTTAATTCGTTTGCTTTGTGTAAATAAATTTACAAAACAGGTAAAAAAAAAACAAAGTGACATGAGAATTAGAATTTATTACTCATTTAACATTAAGCCCAAGTAAATTCAACAGAAATATCAGCTTACTACACTGTGATTTCTACAAGGATTCTCAGACCTTTGAGAAGTCCTTACCTGGTTTTCTCTCAAGGATTTTCCTTACCCTCCTGGACTGTAAGGAATTTTAATTCTTTAGTTAGTTAGACCTTCATAGGTTCTGGTTCAGACTTTTGGAAAGATTCCAATTTCACCACAGAAAGTTCCTTCTTTCCTTCCTTCCTTCCTTCCTTCCTTCCTTCCTTCTTTCACTCCTTCACTCCCTCCTTCACTCCTTCCCCTTTCACTCCCTCCATTGTTTCTTCCTTCAGCTTTTAGACCAAACCACATTTAAACACCCATCTTTTACCCTTTTTCAAGGTTTCAACACTTAAATTCCTACATTTCACCTTACCTGTTTTCTTCAGTCTTATTTTCAAGAACATGGCTTACCTCTGAGCTGTTGCCTACATTCTTGCATCCAGCCAGGGTTACTGCTTCTTGTTCCTATGTCATTTGTAAAGCAGAAATGATTGACATTTCCTGAGATGAAGCAAGGTTAAGCCTTTCTTGTTTCTGGTTCCAATTTCTCCTGATTCCTCAAATGTTTCAACTGCCAAGGAAAATGGCCCCTCAGAATTCTAATTATTAAAAATTTACCACATATTCTACTTTACTTTTACAATATTGTTGCAAAGTATTATCCACACTAGATGTCAAGCAGATACCTACAAAAATAGACATTTGTCTTGCTCTTTCTTAGAGCCTATGGTTTATTGTCTGTATACTGCAACTTCCATCCTTTCAAAGAAAAATCTCTCCATGTTGAGTGGTGACTTAGTAGGCATAAGCTTTTGAAATACTGAGTCCTAGGATCCAGCATATGTGTTTAAAAGAAATATGCACAAGCACAACTCTAGGCCTTTAAATTGTTTAAGTGGAAAGAGTCCATAGAGGAAAATAAAATATAAAAGTGGATCAGATAACTATTGGGGCATAACAAATCACTAACTATTGCTGCAAAACTTAGTGGCTTAAAGCAAAACCATTTACTTTCTCAGGGAAGGAGCAGTTTAGGTTGATCCCAAATGGGTGGCGTCACTGCTGGTTTCTCCTGTGATCACTTACGTGGCTTCAGTCATCCAGCTCATGGTTCAACTGGGGCTGGGGGACCTACGATGGCCTCACTCACCTAGCTGGCCGTTGGCACGGGATGTTGCTTGGAGTGCCTTTGTTCTCTTCCCTGTTCTTCCTCCAGGAAGCTAGACAGTGATTCTTCATATAATGGCTAAAGCATTCCAAAAGATCAAAAGCAGATGTAGCAAGAACTCTTAAGGTCTAGTCTTAGAAGTCATACAATATTGCTTTTGCCAAAGCAAACCTCAAGGCCTGTCCAGATACAAGGAATATAAAAGTAGGTTTCACTTCTTATGGGAGAAATTCTAGTATCACGTTGCATAGAGGCATAAATACAAGACAGTGTGATTCACTGGAGGCTTTTATTCATAATTCACTGGGAGTCATAGCAACAAAAACAAAAGGATTTCTGCCTTAGTAAGAAGCAGTATACTTTGATCAGACATGATTATAACTGTAAGGGCAAATCGGGGCTGATTCCATTTTGCTTAAGGGCAAACTGGGACTGACTCCATTGTATTCCGTGTCCTCCACCCTAAGTCCCCAGTGCCTGCGCAAAACCTGCAACTTCCCGGTTCCAAAAGAACCACGCCCAGTGACCTATGGAACAGGACCTTTGACCCTTCCTCAGCCAATTGGCTAGGGTCACGACCATCACCCCTCCCACTGCCCCTAGACCCCTTTAAAATTATTGTGTTTTTGGAACACACCCTCTCTCTCTACCCACCGCTGCCGCTGCCTCGGTGTGGTAGGAGATTGAGCTCGAGCTAGCTCGAATAAAGTCTCTTTGTTCTTGCATCAGACTCGGCTCCCTGGTGGTTTTTGGGGTCCCCGAATTCTGGGCATAACAATAACTGGTTAAGTGTATTCTCCCAAACTACACTACGAGCACATTAAAGATTAACATCTTACCTTACCTCCTTTAGAAGGCAGAGTTTAGATTTAAATCTTCACATAGTAAGAATAGAAATAATAATAATAATAATAATACCGTAGAATAGCTAATGTTTACTGAATTTACTATGATCTAAAATCTTTGCATGAATATCTCATTTGATGCCCACAACACCACCACTAGAAAAGTGTTGCCATTACCCTCAGTCAAAAGATGAGGAAACTGAACCTCGGCAGAAATAAATTATGTAGCCAAAATTATATGAATGGGTAAAGGTGAGATTAAAAACGAGTTCTGCCTGGCTACTGAGCCTATCAACTTCATGACGATGCCTGGGAGGAATGCGACACACGTGGTTTTGTGGAACTCCAGGCAAGAATATGCACACACTAAAGTATAACTGAGTCTTTAATTTACTGTTTTCTATATTTCTTTCTTAGTTATTAGGATCTTGTAAGTCCTGAAGGTGTGGAGGTGATTTATTTTCATCTCAATTCTAACACATTTTGAACCTATTTTATCAGCCTACGGGGAAAACAGATTTTTATTTTTATTTTTATTTGGTTTGTTTAAAAAAAAACATGAAAAAGCTGGTTTACTAGTAAAACTATTGTAAACAGTCGCCTGGGGACATCTCCTTTGGCAGACAACCTGTTTGCAGAGTCCAATTCCCATCAGCTCGGTAGTTGAGATTAATGATATGGGAAGAGTTTCAACACTCTAGGTGGCAGAATGGGTGATTTAACAGCAAAGCTGTGCAAATCAATCTACCCTACATCTCACAGTCAATCTTGTAAGTTTACAGAAAAAGGAAAAAAGGAAGGAAGGAAGAAAGGGAGAGAGGGGAGATAAAAGAATATTTCCCACTTTCAACAGATGGAGTGATATGTGACTTGTGCTTGCTTTTTATATTTCTCTTTTTCTTTACTTTACAACATGCGTATGTTACCAACACAACTTTGTTGTAATGTACCTCTCATTGATGGGAATTTGTATACAATGCAAATAACACCCTTCTTCTTCTGAGCCCTGGTTTTAAATGAAAGATGGGCTAAAGGGGTACCTTTGAACAGGAGGCGTGTAGAAAACAAATGATGCTGGATTGGGAACTGCAGGCGACTGCAGGAGAGGACAGGGTGGATTCCCATGCTTATAGGATTGTACCAACCTGATCTTCCCTCATGGTACCAACAAAAGGGGTACTGTTTGACCTGATGATTTCTTAAATTGTCTCGGACATCCTGGAAGGCCCAAGTAAGCAGAGAATGTGAAATTCTCGCCAAGTAGCACGAAGCTGAATTTGAATCGTATGACCTGACTGACCCTAGAACTCCATCAAGCTGCCAAATAGTCTCACCTTGGTCATTTTATTAACTGCACAGTGGCATGGCTCTACATTGTATTAGATGGAATTTTTCAGACGCTACTACTCAAGTAGCAACTGAGCTTCACTCTGTTCACATAATCATAAGAAAAGAGGTGTTAAAAATACATATGCAAAATAAAACGTTTATAATAGCAACAGAAACTAAGACCTGTTTTCTAGAACCTGGGGGTTCTGCTAGTTGTCCCCTAATGTCTATTTGCCCCTTCTTTCATACTGATAGAATGCCAGATTTTTTGTTGACATATAGTGTCCCAGAATAAAGCAAATATTTCTCAGACTCCCTTGCCCCAAAGGGGTAGCTGTTTGACTTCTTATTCTGCCCATGGGATGTTAGTGGAAACAGGTGCAAAGATTCTGTTTCCAGAAGCCTTCCTTGTAAGATACCTGGATGTTCGCCTTGCCTCCTTCTTGGCTATCTTTTCTTCAGTCTTCCTCCCTGTCATACAGATGTGTTGGCTGACATTCTTACAGTTGTCTTGAATCATGAGGACCAGAACTGACGTCTGAAAGATGACAGGGCAATGTGGAAGACTTTGCAGCAGAGACACCAAACCAACCCTTTGTGAGATACCTTCATGTGAGAAAGAAAGAACTTCTTCCATATTGAAGTCACTATGACTTTGAGTCTTTTTCTACTGTCAGGCAAACCCAGTCCTAGATGAGATACCTAGGAATAAAGTCCATAAAAAAATGTACAAAACTTATGCAAAGCACACTTTATTTAATGAAGGTCATACATGAATACTTGAATCAGTAGAGAATCATGCTAATTTTCTGGTTGAGAAGGCTCACTATTATAAAGATATAAATTCTCCTCAAATTGACCTATGAATTCAATGCAAACATAATCAAAATCTAAGTTGGAATTTTCAATGGATCTTAAGGTGATTCTGAGGTTCATCTGGAAAATTAAATATACAAGAGTACAGAAAGAAAAAGTGTGAGAAAAACGATCATGATTAGGTACTTGCCCTCTAATATGTCGAAATATATTATAAAATACATTAATTAAAATTATGTGTTATTTTTTTCTTTTTGCTTTATTTATTTTGAGAGAGAGAGAGAGAGTGTGTGTGTGTGCATGTGCAGAGGAGGGGCAGAGAGAGAGGGGGAGAAAAAGAATCCCAAGCAGGCTCCGTGCTATCAGCGCAGAGCCTGAGGCAGGGCTCAAAATCACTAACCGTGAGATCATGACCTGAGCGGAAAACAAGAGTCAGATGCTTAACCAGCTGAGCCACCCAGGTGCCCCAAAATAATGTGTTATTGACATAGAAAGGACAATATACATCAATGAAATAAAAATACCCAAATATATATGTGTATAAATACATACATATAGTATAAATGAATATAAGCAGGTAGCATATATACATATATATATATGCACGTCTATATATGCACATCTATATATACATCTCAAAGAGGCATCACAAATATAAGCAAAATGGTGGCATTTACTCTTGTAAGCAAGCTGGGCACGCGACGGTCCCAGAGTCTCATGCCAGCCCATCACCAGTCCCCACCCTCGCTATTTACTGTGGATCCAAACCCATTTTCCTCTAAGTCCAACAGTTGCTTTATTTATATTTTCCTAGAGAATGTTATCTTAACAAGAGAAACACTCCCAGTCCTGACAATGTTTTGAATTTAAAGCACCTTGGGTAAGATTGTGAAATGTCCTAGTATTAAAATAAATATAAATGACAAGAAAATCACAGTTTTAACTGTCTATAGTATTGACAGGGTATTTATCAGTGAATTTAGATTTCAGAAAAACTATATATTCTACTAGCATAAATCCTAGTAATGTGTACTTATCATTTAAGTTTGGACAAATGGTTTAATTTATTCCTATGTAACAAAATATCACTTATTTTATATACTGGGAAATTATAAAATAGAAATAATAGTTAAGATTTTAAAATCTCTTAACTAAAAAAAGAAACAAAAGTATTTTTTTTCTTTACTATTATCATAAAATGTTGGTCTTTCTCTTCAAACTGTTTTATCAAATTGGTCAAATTATCAAATGATAATTATTGATCATTGAAATATTTGGCATCTGTCATTTAAGAGTCACAAATATTTTATCCTTTTTAACCATTGAGTTCCAATGAAAGAAAAAGATATTTACTCACTATATAAACATGGAAATAATTGCTTGAGAGGAAAAGTATTTATCCAATTAATTAATTATTATCCTTCTATGAATCCAAAACAATTGCTTCAGAGTAGTATGCACAATAGAAAGAATCAGAATCTGACTCTTATCTACCAGCTATGTGAACATGCATTACTTACTTAACCGCTTTGACAACTACATAAAATTTTTAAAATGCAACTAAATTGGTTGGCATGGAGTTGACCCTTGCTAATTATTCTGCTTCCTTTCCACTAAGTGTGCCCATGGGCTTTGAGAAGCTTGGGCTCAAGTCCTAGTTTATGAAACCTGTTTTGGATTATTTATAGAAGCAAAAATTTAGAATTTCTATTTGATTTAATCATCACAAAATAATCTAGACTGAGATTTCTGAACTCTTACACAAAGTTACTAAATTAGAATGATAAGGGATAAATTCAAAAACTCGATAGAAACATTTTTCCAGGGAATTCTGATGATCAATCATAGAGGAACAATTATCCTAGACGTTTTAGTAAATGCAAGGAAGTGTATTTAAAAGAGCTGGCCATAAAATTCAGCAGAATTAAAATGGCGAGAATGAACTATGAGAAATGCTGCACATTATTTGTACCTTCTAAAATCTAAAGTCTCTTCATTTTAGCCGTGTGTCTGTTTTAATTTTTTACAGTGTATACTAACATCCATATAGTAAAGAGTAAATAAATGTCATTCTTGGCCAGTACTGACAGGATCTTACCTGTCTATTATTCAAATAGACAATCTTGGCTATCTAGTGTCATCCATATAAACTCCTAAGGAGCCATCAATGTTTCTGTGTGGTCAAAAGTATTGCTTGCTACCTAAGTCTACATTTTGCATTACACATTGCTTTGCTATTTGCTTCATCTTGCTTAGGACTTCCTAACCATTCATGACATACGACATCGTGATGGAGAGACACACCCACGGAGCTACACACTGTGCTCCATTAATTTTATTTGTTTACTTAGTGAAAGTTCCAGCCACTGCATCTAAATAGCGTCTCCTTTTTCTGGGTCAAGAACATGAAATGACAAATGGAGTGTGATGCTCCTGGAAATTATTCCAAGAGTTACTTCTCCTACCTATCTCAGGTTGCTATAGAACCTAAGAGTCAGATTTCTGGAAAGATCCTGCCAAGATAGCTTAGTTCATGTTCCTGCCTCCGGGCTAGGTCTAGTATCCAGCTACCTAGTAAAATGCACAGCTCAAAGCCAGCTTTGTCTCCATGTATTGTCTACATCTAGAAAAGTGGATACAGACATGTGTGAATATGAGAATGTAACACAAAATATGACCCCCATAAGGCTAACGTTTTTAAACTAACTGTAATCCATTAGACAGACTTTTAATAATATAGAGAAATTACCCCTGGATTTACTGATTTGGTAACTATGCAGTGGTTTGGAATCATCAACTTGCTTGATCCATTCTGTTTCTCAGCTTATCAACACCAGAACTTTGACACAGAAGAGATAAAATTAGTTGCAGCAATACAATGATAAACACTATGCACTTTTTCACACATTGTGTTCTAATATCTTGGCTTAAAAATCCCTTCCATTCGAATATTAACCTTTTGTGCAACCCCATGCAAGTGATTTCCCTTTTTTTAAATGTTTATTTATTTTTGAATGTTTATTTATGAGAGAGAGAAGTAGAGACAGAGCACGAGCAGAGGAGGGGCAGAGAGAGAGGGAGACACAGAATTGGAAGCAGGCTCCAGGCTCTGAGGTGTCAGCACAGAGCCAATTGTGGGGCTTGAACTCACAAACCATGAGATCATGACCTGAGCTGAAGTTGGACGCTTAACCGACTGAGACACCCAGGCGCCCCAGTGGTTTCCTTTTTTATAGCAGCTCCCCTGATCACTCCAATATGAGGTTTCCCTACCTTCTGGAGCAATAGTGGTACCTAACACATCATTCTATGTAATCAGGAACTGTACTACATTATAATACATTGTATTACAAGACAATACAATAATTGTGTTAATTTATTTACTCCTCACAATATCTCCTGAGTTGGGTACTATTATTTCCCCATTGCATAGAGAGAAAAACTAAAGCCTGGGGTCACAGTGCAAGTAGTGGAACAGGATTCAAATCTTGGTTTTGAGCTCCAGAAGCTGGTTCTTGACCTCCCTTATTCTTTTGAATACTTCTGGAAATCATATTGACCTTGTGACACTTGATCTCACAAAACTACTTGAATTTTCCCACTGGGGTACCTATTATAAGAGGAACAGAGCCCTGCCTGGTTCTGCCTCTGAGTCAGTTGGTAGAGGAGAAAACCCATTGTCTCCCTGGCCCCAGGGCCTCCTACAGTGACTTGGGCTCCTACACCTTCATTCCAATAAGCCCCTGTGTCACCAGCTGCCTCTATTGCCACATTCCCTGAACACTGTGGGGTTTGGCCAAGAGGGTGTTATTGGCAGCAGGTACTGCTACCTGCCCACCCCCCCAGGGGAGGAAAAATAATTTTCCCTCTATCCTTCCAGGTTCTTGGCTGAGACTGCATTGTCATAAAGATAGATTAACAGGAGAAAAATGAACAGAAGTTTTGTAACATGTATACCACCTGAGTGCAAGGGAGAGACCCAGGAAAACTGTATAACTCCCTGAAATGGCCTAAGCCATCACCTTAAACAACATCTCTAGTTAACGACAAAAGAAGGTGTTGGTAGGTGGGGGAAAGCCAGTGAGGGGGAGTACAGGAAAAGCATAGTAAACAAGAGTAAGATTGTTATGTTGATTTAGGTCATTGCCTTCTCCATTGCTAAAAGTTTCTAGAGTTTAAGCACCCCTCTCTTCCTGGTACAAAGAGGAAGACACCCTTCCAAATAGAGATTTCCCTTATAAATGTAAATGTTTCTTATGAAAAGTTAACTTCTATGTGGTTTTCAGAGCTTTCCCTATGTCTGATGCTTCTTAAAAATAATCAGCCTAAAATAATCCTTATGCCAAAGAGATATTTTGGGATGGCGAAATTCTGCTTCCCCTTACTATCCTCACATAGCCTCCCCTCTTCCCCCCTATCCTAAGCACCTGAGCTCAAGGACCACAAAAAGGTATAGGTTGTGACACATTGGCCTGGGTTGGTCCCTGCAGTCCCCTTGCCCTTAGGCTGGGAGAGGCCTCCTCTGCCCAGAAGCACAGTAGGGCAGCCTGGGTGGTTGGGCAACACAGGGAGAGGGTCTGGTCAGTAGGTCCTAAGCCATCTAGCCCCATGGCTCCACATCCTGTCAGTGCTGATATGGGAAACAAAGGCAGAAGGAAATAAAATAAATTTCCTTATAACCTGCAGCCCACTGACTAATACTTGAGGCAGGCAGAGTAGGACATTCCTGCAGAAACTCCCTACAATCTTAATGTTAATGCTTTACTAGAGAGAAAAACTACCTTAGCTTGAAAATAAGAAGGCCTCCAGTATCCTGTGAGTCTTCTTTAGCATATGAAAATCCTTTTGAAAACTTCCCCTTGCCTTTACCTCCCCCAAGTCCCAAGTATACAATCGGTCACTCCTCACAATCTGGCAGGTCTTTCTGCCCACGGGTCTTGGCCTCATCCTTTAATAAAATCACCTTTTGCACCAAAAAAGTCTCAAGAATTCTTGGCCATCAGCTCTGAACCAAACCACATCAAGTGCCACCATCCACGGTTCCACCTCACTCGACATATGTCCCCTTGTGCTAATTGCCCTCTCCTGTGTGGTGACCCACCCTACCCCAACTCCAAACTCCCTGGGACATTTCCTTGCTGATTTTTGAATGTGATTTTTAAAGAGTGGAAAATGAGAATATGAGTTCTCATTTAAAAAAAATGGCACCAAAAAATAAAGCATTGGTGAATATTTTATTGCTATTTATTTTCCCTAGAAGTTAATGTAATTACTCTGCAATTAGATTATAAGCTTGTTGAGGGAAAAGACAATACTTTATAAATTTTGTGTTCTCCCCAAATATCCACCACAGCGGTATAACAAGGGATTAACAGCACTTTCTACTGAGGGAGAAGGTAGGGGATGAACTAGGGAATTTGCTTAAAGCTTCATTTTCAAAGCAAATGTTTTAAACTAATGTTATATATTTACCTGGGCTACTTGTGGTAGTAGAAAGGTTGGGAGAATTTGGGGCTAATAAAGACCCCCAATTACCCTCTGGCCCCAATACTATACAATAGTGCTATGCACTATTGAGTGTAAGGGCAAAACGGGACTGATTCCATTTTGCTTAAGGGCAAACTGGGACTGACTCCATTGTGTTTCCTGTCTTCCACCCTGAGTCCCCAGTGCCTGCTCAA
Organism: Paguma larvata; assembly: GCA_030068075.1. Classification (NCBI taxonomy): domain Eukaryota; kingdom Metazoa; phylum Chordata; class Mammalia; order Carnivora; family Viverridae; genus Paguma; species Paguma larvata. Next base: position 61,029,599 of record CM057823.1, on the reverse strand, counting down.
AACCTGCAACATCCCGGTTCCAAAAGAACCACGCCCAGTGACCTATGGAACAAGACCTTTGACCCTTCCTCAGCCAATCGGCTAGGGTCACGACCATCACCCCTCCCACTGCCCCTAGACCCTTTTAAAACTATTGTGTTTTTGGACCGCGCCTCTCTCTCCACTGCTGCCTCGGTGCGGTAGGAGATTGAGCTCGAGCTAGCTCGATTAAAGGCTCTTTGTTCTTGCATTGGACTCGGCTTCCTGGTGGTTCTTGGGGTCCCCGAATTCTGGGCATAACATTGAGGAGGAAAAGTTTTCCTCTACGCTTCCAAGTTTCTTTCTGGTGGTCTAAGAATTAAATTGAGACAGATTAAAAGGAGAAAATCAAACTTAATTTTTTATGTATGGGAACTCTACATAAGTAAGAGTTTTGAAGACGAAAGGTACAGTGAAATATATATGCCATCCTTGGCTAAAGAGTCAGATAAGGGGTTGGGGCTTCAAAGGGAGGGGGACAACTCCAAGGCAATGAGAAGAGCAGATGTTTGATTAATTAAATGTTTGCCCTGCCATGCAGATGGGTCACTCAGACAAAATTTATCTCTGGTAATAACTCCAGTTCTGGGAGGGGCCCCCAATTTAGATTCTTCTAGGTAATTAAGGAAAGAGTAAAAAGTTTCTCTTGAGTCCACAGGGTCTCAATGGCCTTCAGCTCAAAATAGTCCAAATGCCAATGTGGCATATTTTGGGAAGACTCACTCTGAAGTCTGTTAGTACATAGGAAGCATTTAACGAATACTTGATGTATTATCTTATAAATATGATAACACTAAATGACAAAAAATGTAATGTGCCTTCATAGATTAAGAAGGGCAATATTAGGGAAAAAATGGATAGTCTGCCCCCCCTACAAACTAGATAACCATTATCCCCCCGCTCCAGTTCGTATTCAGGAATGGCCCACTATACAAGCCCAGTGATCTATAGCCATGCTGAACCAGTAGCAGACAGATGGTAACCTTAAAAAGAAAGTCTAATCTTAGGAATTAGAATCGAGATTTTATAGCACAATAAAGTCCAAGACCATATCTTTTTCCTCTATAAAGCTTACAGAAAAGAGCCAGAATTTAATTAAACTGCCATTACTCCTGAATTACGTATTCTGTTTCCTAATTTTTCCCAAAGTTCTTCATTATCTTTTAGTTTTCAGCCCCAAACAAAGGAGGATGAAGAGAAGGAGAAAGAGGAGGAGGAGGGGAGGGTAAGGAAGAGAAAATGTCTGCTAGAGGAAAAGGGCACTTTTTTCACAATAGTTCAAGGGAAACATTGGGGAAGAAAAAAATCTCCCTTCTTCTTGTCTAGGTTCTTTGGCTGGGCCTAATAATTTAAATTGACATGAGACAGATTAACAGGAGAAAAACAAACAAAATTTTTAGAACATATATACCTCCTATATATATATAGGAGAGATCCAGGAAAACTGAGTAACTCTCTCAAATGGCCAAAGCCATCACCTTAAATATAACCTTCAATTAAAGACAAAGCAAGATGTTCGGGGTGGGGAATTAGTTATGAGAGTTTATGAGGAAAAGTACAGTAAACAAGAGTGAATTATTATGCAAAGCTTTAAGTTGTTAGAAGGAAAACCACAGGCCCAAAATAGAGTTATTTATGCTAGGCCAAGTCTCCAAACTGGGGCTTAATGTCTAATGGAAATTGAGTCTCAACTTCCCCCACAGTAAAAGTCTTAACTAGTCAATCAGGAATTTTCTGCTCAGCACCAACAACAAGGTAATCTGTCACGTGAGCCCTCTCCATCTGCCAAAGGAAGATGAGTTAATCTACCTAATAAACCTTCCTGCTTTTCTCCCTAAGGGAAGGTGACCTTGCCCGAAACAATCCTTTCTTGTCTTTTGCTAATTGTTCTGCCCCATTTCTACCTATAAAACCCTTCCCTTTGGACAGTTCCTTGGAGCTCCTTTCTACTTGCTAGATGGGATGCTGCCTGAGTCATAAATCATTGAACAAAGCCAGTTGGATCTTTAAATCTACCCAATTGAAATTTTTTTTTAAAGCAAACTCCATGCCTTTTCCATTTCTAGAGATTTGGATATCGTCTTAGTCCTGGTACAAAGAGGGAAACACTGTTACAGATGGATATGTTCCTTATATGTGGTAAATGTTTCTTACAAAAGGTTAACTTCCACTCAGTTTTCAGAACTTCTGCTATTTCTTGAAAAATAACCAGCTTAAATATCGATATGCCAAAGAGGCATATTTTGGGGTGGTATATTTTTCTTCCTTGCAGAACATTTGCAATCATTTAATCTATTTCCCACTGTGGGGGAGCAAAAAATAATTTTCCTCTACCTTTCTAGATTGATGTGTGAGACCCCACTGTAATAAAGAAAGAATAACAAGAAAAACCACTAAAGTTTAATAACATGTATATTTCCTCTGACATTGAAGAGACCCAGGAAAAAGGAGAAACCCCCCAAAATGGTCCAAGCCAAAGACAAAGACAAAAGAAGCCAAGCCAAGACAAAAGAAGATGTTTATGGGAGGCTACCGGCAAAGAACAGTAATCGAAGGTATGGTTGTTAAACAGATTTAAGTCTTTGCCTTCCCCATGGAAAAGAATTTATAGAAATTTAGTCGTCCTCCTCTTTTTGGTACACAGAGGGAGACAATGGAAATTTCCCTTACAAATGAAGATTTCCCTTGTAATGTCTCTTACAAAATGGTAACTTGGTTTTCAGAGCTTTTCCTATGTCCGCTAATTTCTTTAAAAATAACCAACCTAGGGGCACCTGGGTGGCTCAGTCGGTTAAGTGGCTGACTTCGGCTCAGGTCATGAATTCACGGTCTGTGAGTTCGAGCCCCGCTTCGGGCTCTGTGCTGACAGCTCAGAGCCTGGAGCCTGTTTCAGATTCTGTGTCTCCCTCTCTCTCTCTGCCCCTCCCCCACTCATGCTTTGTCTCTCCTGCTCTCAAAAATAAATAAAAATAAATAAATAAATAAAAATAAAAATAACAAGCCTAAAAGAATCCTCGTGCCAACAAAATGTATATGGGTGTGGCAAATTCTGCTTTCTTTCACCATCTCAATGCAAGGGAATATCACAAGAGAGGGTCACATGGAAGGACAAGAATTTACAATATTTGAAATCAGGCAGACCTGTTTTCCTTCCTGGTTTACCAGTTAACCAGCTGTGTCAATGAAGTTAAATTCTTTAACCATTCTCAGCTTCATCTTTCTCATTTGTTAAATGTACATCTACAATCTTAGTGAATTCAGTGAAATAATGTATATAAAATGCTCAGCACAAGGCCTGGTACATTAGTCACTATTAGTTATATCACCATGAGTGTTCCCCGTGCTGATGCTGCCTACTGATGGCCCAGGATAAGGTTCAGGCTAGAAAGCTGAAATAGAAATTGTTCCTCACAGCTTGCTGCTCTAAGGCAAAACATCTTACACACTGGTTATTATTATGATAGAATTAAACAACATTCTTTTTAACAGCCTTGTTCAGATATAATTCACATACTGTGTAATGCACCCTGTGAAAGCATACAGTTCAATGATTTGTAGTCTATTTACAGTTGTGTAAACATCACAACAATTTTTGAACATTTTCATCACCTTAAAAACAAGTCCGGAACAGTATACTTTTTGATAATAATTTTTATGTTTTTAGAATAATGTCATAAAAACATTCTTCTCTAGACTACAATTACCAGATACATAACACAAAAGTGGAAACGTGGTAAACAAAGTAGAATAAGTCATATTTATGGATTATCAGTTTACTCAAATGTACCATAATAACTTTATAAATAAGTTCAATGAAACGCTAGTCACATTAAAACTGAGAATAATGCTAATAGATTTGATATAGCAACAGCCATAAAATAGTACTTGCACTTCCCTTCTGTATTTAATTCTTTAAGTTTGTAAGTGATCAAATATGCATCAAAGATTTTTTTTAATCTTAGAAAATAGGCGATTATTATACAGAAATAGTAGCCAGGTATTCAAACATTTCAAAAACATAAAAAATAAAATAATTTCTCTATTCTTACTCTTAATAGGGAAACAGAAGTCTACATTCTTTTCATGATTGCTTTTCCAGGTTGTTTTTATAAATCAGGATCTATGGGAAACAATAGTAGTAGTAGTAGGGGATGAAAAACCACCTTATGGAACTAGCTGCTCCTTATCAAATCTAACTGGGTAAACTTAATCAGGTTAAATGACCTCCCCATGCATCAGTGTTCCCAATCATAAATTCAGGTTATGGTAGCACACATAGCCCATAATGTTGTAATGAGTATTACAATCATAACATGCATAAAGCAATGTCCAAATAATTCCAAAAATATATAAATAACCCCTCCTAGAAAGTGAAGCTTAATTTTCCTCCTCTGAATATTGACTGGACTTAATAACCTGCTTACAAAGACTAGTGCATGGAGAGAGAAAAATGGTACCCTTACGGTGGAGAAAACTGGCAATCTCCCCTGCTCAACACCATCTTCCCAAAAAAGAGTTAAAAAAAAAAAAAAAAAGTTGTAGTTACACTATTGCTTTAAACCTTCCGAGGGCTTCTGTCTGTATTTACAATACAATTTTCATTCCTTACTATCACTTCCTAGGCCATTAGCCTCATTCTCATCTACTTCATAATGGATGCCTCTTCCCTCTCTCACTATGATCTGACCTCACAAGCCTTCAATATAACTCAGCAGATCCAAGATTTTCCTTAAGTGTTTTCCTTGTGGTGTCTCTGATCTTGCCATGACCAATCCCTGCTTATCACTGACACTTCGGCATAATAGTTGCCTCTTTGCAGATGGCTTCTCTGACTATCCTACCTAGAGTGCCCTCTACTTGGCCACTCTCTGTCAGTTTACCTAGTTTATTTCCTTCACAGAGTCTATCATACCATGAAATTTTCTTGATTATTTGCTTACTTACTTACTTGCAGTCTCTCCCGTCGTGAGAAAAGTTGTTACGTGAGGGCAGGAATTCTGCCTGTTTTGTTAAGTTCCATATCCTCAGTTCCCATAACCTTTTGGAAGCCTGATAATAACTTATTGAATGAGTAAATGACAGAGAAAATAATAGAAATATCCCCCACAGTTTCCATATACTTTAGTAATTCCAAAATGGTCAACCCTTAAATGAGGACTAGATAAAGAGAAGAATGTCTCATTTTTAAACATCTATGCTTATTCTCTGATAATTACCAGTCTCTTGCAGCTGTAGGCATTTACTGTATCTGCAACCTTCATGTTGTCACCATTAATTTCTGGTTTAGCATTGATCATAGACTCCTTCACAGTAGCCAATGAGCTGTAGAATTAATCTCTCTGCCAAGGCTGGGACCATATTAAGGGAGGGTTTCCCAAATACTTCCTTCTCTCTGACCACATGTTTCCTTTAACCCTTACCATATTTTCTCAGCTCTAGTAAGATTATCAGTAGATTTTCTTGTCCCCCACTAGGATTATAGCCCTATCTGACCCCATGTGACTAATCAGGACTTTGCATCTTGTCTAGCTATCAAGAATCCTCTACCTAAGACACAGATTCCTGTACCTCTGTGATTCTTTTTCTCTTATTTCCCACATCTTAATTGTGCCACCCACCTAACTTCAGATATGGCCCACCCTGTACTCTTACAGCACCTAAAGAACAAAGTTAGATCCCCTTGGTTCATGTGTAACTGAGTTCCTATGCCTCCTTGGAGCCAGAACATAAAATGCTAGCTATTAAACTTAGGCTTTCTTCTTTTTCCACCAGCCCCTACAGCTGAGATCAGAGTATTCCTAAAGAAAAGGCCTATTTACATCATTAACCCTCTTGAAAACATGTTTCAAAATATTCTTAAAATTATCAACCATAGCAGAACCGACTTCAATGTCAAGATATTTAAGAATAATAAGTAAACCATCCCATCATTGTATATATAAAATGTAGTATATATAAAATGTAGTAATAGACATCATTATACAGTAAACTGTATAACATTCAGTAACATACTGTAAACTACATAACATTATACAGTAAACTGTATAACATTCACCTGAAAGTGAAGACCCATTGGCAAAATTTGACAATTACCATTAACCATGACACATTCCCAAAATCATCTGGGCTGTCTAATCACTTTGAAGGTAATATTATGTTAAGGAAGCACATACCTAAAGAAAATGTTTATAAAGTTCTGTATTTTTTAAAAGATTAACTATCACCATTCACAGAACCCAAAATTTTGTATTTCAAGTGGTAGAATCTATAGAATATTGATTTGTTTTTATTTGTTCAGATTCGACTGTCAGTAAAACCTAAAGAAGAAAGAATTCAGTACCACTCAGTGGAAACTCACAAGATATAAATGTAGCAATATAATATCACATAAAGGAAATATTGTGACTATCAGAATGTAACAGGAACCATGTTTTAAAAATATTAAACCAATGTATTTTCCCTTCTTATTAATCCGGTTCTTTCCCCCATAACTCTTTCTTCCCCTGTGGCTATACCATGAAGGTTATTACCTAGAAAAAGTATGACTGAAGTTTGCCTAGACTCCAGCATATAGTGTAAACAAAGAAGAAAGCAAAATAACACAGAACAGAAGTTCTCAACAGAATATGGGAAAATCTAAAGAAAACAATACTTGGAAAAGATGAGATGATATTAAAAGGAATTATGTTCAGGATCCCTTCATCCATCATTTGTGTTGAGAAGATAGAAACCTCACTGAACGTCTAACTCAGATGGCTCCTGCACCCTGCTCCCACCTCATAAAGGTCACTTCTTTGAATAGCACTTTACATCAACACAAAGTGGTAATATAAGAGGAATGGTACAGCATATTTGGGCAGAGGGTAATTTAGAGGTAGCATTCCAAAAATTTTCCTAGATTCATGTGTGGTATGAAAGGTATCCAAAATCCCATGTGCTATAGGTAAAACTAGAAGAAAGATGTGGGGCTCTTGTCTGGCTCATTTGGTGGAGCATGCAACTCTTGATCTTGGGGACATGAGTTCAAGCCTCACATAGGGTATGGAGCTTACTTGAAGAAGAAGGAGAAGGAGAAGGAAAAGGACAAGGACAAGGTCAAGGAAAAGGACAAGGAGAAGAAAGAGGAGGAGGGGAAGGAGGAGGGGGAGGACGAAGGGGAGGACGAGGGGGAGGAGGAGGGGGAGGAGGACAGGGAAGAGGAGGGGGAGGAGGAAGAGGAGGAGGAGGGGGAGGAGGAAGAGGAGGAGGAGGAGAAGGAAAGGAGAAGAAGGGGAGGAAAGCAGATGTTACTTGGCTAGCAAGCTTGCTAATGGGTGATGCTAGGGATGGTCACTGTGGCAGAGGTAAAATGTTTATGTATCAAGATCTACTGGGTGGACCACCAGGCTCAGGACTAAATAAAAGTCACAGCTAGAACTAGAGATAACTTTCATGCCAGCCAGAACAAAAATGGGATCTTACTCCAAGGAAGGCAATCAATAGCCGATATTTCAATTTGAGTCTAAAGACAGTAAGCTGTAGAACCAGGAAGAGCCAATGGTGCAGATGAAGGAAATCTGCTGGAGAATTCTCTCTTGCATGGGGAGGCTGGTCTTTTTGTTTCTGTGGTTTTAGTTTTTTTGTTTTTGTTTTTTGTTTTTATTTTCAAATCTTCAACTGATTGAATGAGGCCCACTCCCATTACAGAGGGCATCTGCTATACTAAAAGTGCATTGGTTTAAACGTTAATATCAAAAACACTCTCACAGGAACAATGTTTGATCAAGTATCTGAGTACTTCATGGCCCAATTGACTTGACCCATTAAATTAATTATCATTTGGTTGAACAGTAAAACACTTTGCTGATGTAGTTACTATATTAGAAGGGGAAAGTTAACCAGATATAATGGAACAGAAATGAGCAAATATCTGTTACGCATATTTTGGACCTATGTGATTATGGTATAGCCCTGCAGGGAATCAGATTAATGGGACTGAGTGCCGAGACTGTGGGCTGGCACAGAATGAGAATGCTTTGGGTGGAGAGGTAACGGGTATTTGCTCTAGGGAGCTATGTGCAGGTATTGAACCAAAAAATAATTCTTTAATCACATATTCCCTTTAGTCTTCACTATTCTTTTCAAATCCAATGGAAGTTTTAAATTAGGGAAAGATAGTGTTAATAAAATAGTAAAAGCTTAAAGAAATATTTTTATCTCATTTTTGTAGTTGACACAGGCAGTCTTTCCTTTCTTCACCTTTTCATTATTACCGCTCTTAAATTGGGTGTCTCACACCACAGGACTTTGTTAATATCCAATGGTCAATCAGGTAGCTCATTCGGTAAAGGTTTTTAGAAAAAGAAATCTCTTTCCAACTCACTGTGGCCAATTCTATGGCATCGAGAAGCATACTAATTAAAACAGAACTTTTTTTAGAGTCAGAACACAGAAGGTGTTAGTTAGGCTAGTAAAGTTCTGATTATTATCTAAAGTTGTGCCATTAATAAAAAACAAAGTTTAAGCAAAAATAGTTTGCCCTAAATCTGGAGGGAATAGAAGAGCAAGAGAAGAAAGGAAAGCTGGCACATCTATGGTGACCAAAAGGGAAATGATTAGGAAGAAAAGAAGGCTCTAGAAGGAAGAGTCAGCCCCTCAAATGTCAGCAATTTTACTCTGCTCATTAATACATTCCTTTTTTAAATATTCTATTTGAATAATTTACAGTTGAAACAGGTTTCATCTAAAAACAATACATTACCCTAAACAAATGCATGATACATTAAGGTAATGCCCCAGAATAGAAGAAATATGCCCAGGGGCAGATTGACAAGGCCGGTCTGAGTGTGGTCAATCTCATTCATGAATGTGTCTTCACTGGCCATGAAAGGCTCACACTCTCATATTTAGGATAACATCTGATTGTGCGATGATCATGTGCCAATACCACGAAGATTATAGAACTCCTGATGTGTTTACATATTCCTGTATTTGGTTGAATTTATGACAAAAAGTGAATGGCTCTTGCAAGATTTATAGGCAATTGGACAACCGGAAATCAACTTGTTTCTTCTGTATATTTCATTATCTATCATAATAAAAGTAAAATACGACAGAAATAAGTAAAACTGAATGGTTAAATAAGAATAGGTCATTCTCACAAACTGGGTTTAGTCCTTTGTAATTGAGAAGCAGAAGGTTTTCAGGATTGACCCAGCTCATTGTTTCCGTTTCAGAGGAAGGTGCAATCTGTCTAGAGGTCTCACCTTAGAGTTCAAAGTGTCATTGTCACTTTTTCAATTTTGCTTTTGTTTTTATACTGAGGCGATCTCCTCCATCTACCTCCAATCTACTTAAACACGAATAAGCCTAAGTCATGCTAGACAGATAGGTATGTATATAGATAACTGGTTCAAAGTAGAAGAGAAGGAGGTAGGTTTGGGAACTTTTCCTTAAGCCTGAGGTGTCAGGAAGAAAGAAGCACTATGTATGAGGGTCCCAAGTAGATGAAGACCTGGAAGAGAGCAGGGCCTGTTTGCAAAGGTTAACCTTTGTCCCAAATGAATTCATATATCCTGGTGATGCCATCTGCTGAAATCATGACCACCACACAAGCTATAGCTTACCTACAACACAAAAATCATTATTTTGAGAAGCCAATCGTAAGTCCTCACACCTAGAAAATAGCAAGACTCCACTCATTTGAATACCAAATCCAGTATTCTTTGAGTTTACATTTAAGTTTTTCAGGTAAGGCCTCTTGCTAATTACAAAGTTGTGGCAAAGGACTCACCAACCATGGAAAAAAGAAAAAAAATCCATGCACTTCATGACTGTGTGGACAGAAAAGAGGCTAGACTTTACAGATGAGGATGGAAGAGCTTGCAGGAGAGGTTGAGAAACAGGAGGCTTTCATTAGTTACATCCTTTTCTTTATTACAGGATTTCCCTCCATCACTCTTTGCTTACAGTGGCTACGGGAGGCCTGAGTATTCCCGATGAAGGCTGGAAGGTCATCAAGGACCTCACACAGAGGGAGCGAGGGCTAGTGTCACTGTGAGGTTCAATTCCCTGCACCCTGGTGCTACATGCATAAACAACTCTGTGGTGGTTCACAGAGCTGCAGAGTTGTTATGTAAACCGAGGTAGGACCCAGCATAGGACAGAGCAAAGTGAGCAGAGTAAGATATTCCTGACTGTGGTGAGCCCACTAGAGTGACTGGCAGAGGATGCTGATCTTTGGAGAGAATGAGGAAAAGCATGATTACCAATATCCGATTCTGGATTCATTTTTAAAAATAAACTGTGCTACATTAAGAGTGACCAAAATTTCTGGGAGTCTTCTTATCAATAAGTAAGATAAGAAGGGGTCTATGTCCTCTCCCTTGAATCCGGGTGGATTTGTCACCAGCAAGACCACAAGACTTAACATTTATTGCCCATGGGCTTGTGCTTATTAACATTGGTCGTATGTTTTTTCTTAAGCTCTTCTTTCTGGCTTGCCTCTTAACTCAGACAAACGAAACCTAAAACCACCCTTTAGGTGATTGGCGGCTGCCCTGACAAGATCTCTTACAGGCCTAGACCACCCAGATCTTTTGAGCTAAACCCCCAACTCACATCTGTGCAGGTGCACCAAGGAGTGACCTCTGGAATGACTTAACCATTACCTTTATCTTATTATAATACTAAGATTTCCACCGAAGAAGGAACCTCAGCCTTATTTACATACAATGCATGTATGGGCACAGTTTCCTTAAGAAACTTATATGATCTTATGCCTGCTTCTACATACAATGACAAGGCTTCCTTATCTAAATAGACATTTGAGCCCTAAACAAAAGGACCTCTTTCATCCTCCCTCAGGGAGTCAAGGCTTTGGAAGCCATTCCCTTTGATCTCCTTATTTGCTGTAAATAGAAGGGTTTGTGTGTGTGTGTGTGTGTGTGTGTGTGTGTGTGTGTGTGTGTGTGTGCAAAAACTCACTTGCTCCAGTTTCTGACTCATCAAGGAGTGAATTCATTCATGTTGATTCTGTGATAGCTTGACCAATAAAGTATGGGAGAAATGACGCTATGCCAAATTTCTGAGCCCAGAAATTAAGTCATCAGTCGCTTCTAGCCCTGTCTTGTGGAATAGTTACTCCTAGAACACTGCATCCAAGCTGTAAGGAAGCCCACGAAGCCTATGGTGAGACTCACATGAAAAGCAAATTTGGCTCCTGGACAATAGTCCCGCTGAACTCCCAGCCACCAGCCAGCGTTCAACTTTGGCAACGATGTGAGCAAGTCATCATGGAAACAAATCCACCAGCCCCTGTAGACACCACACAAAGTGGAAAAGAGTAATAAATAATTAAATCGGGTATACTGACTAGGCGATTTTGGAAAGACTACTGAGTTAATCACAGCTAAGATAAGAGGTTCAAACATCTACAGAACACAAAAAGCATTATCCAAAGTAAAGATAAATAAAAATATAACATTGACCGGGAGGATGGGGACTTAAAATTATCTGATAACAAAAATGGATTCCCATCTTTGAAATGACTAAACACCACTATTTTGTCAAAGAAATATATTTTAATTTAAATAGCTAGTCAAAAATATATGAAGTGTTGTAACAATTAGAAATATATACATACACATGTCTCTATAAACCACACTCACTATTATTGTCATCTGCCACAGCAAATGTTTGCAAATCAAACTCTGAGGAAAAGACAATTGTTTAGTTTCCCTTAGCCTCTTGAGAAAGAGGACTGCAGAAAACCTAAAAGGCCTCATGGAAAGTCACTAGTACCCAGACCACATAGAGTTTTAAAGATCAAAGTAACATATGCGAACTCCACTGACTTCGGTTGTTAAATCAAAACATGAAAGCCTTTTCATTCTTGAAAAACCCTATTGGATTTTGTCAGAGAATTTGTGTAGGAATTGTACTTCTCTTATTTCTCTGTTTTAATTATTAGAGGTATTTGCATGAAAACAGGATCTTTATTTTTAAGAGTTCATCTGTTCCTGCTGTGTTTCCCTCACTTGAAGTCATAATCCAGTATAAGATAAACAGCAGCAGGAGGAGATAAACTCTTTAAAAGGCAAAGATTTTGTTTTCATGCAAATGATTCAAATAATGTTTTTGAAGTCAAACATAAGATTGATGGTATGCAAATAACATTGTCTGTATTATTTATTCTGTATATTCTAGGATTTTTTTTTCCAAAGTTTTTGCTATACAAAGAAAACTTAGTGTTCAGAGGACATAATAAACATTTTACTTATCAAAAGCCAAGATATATTAGCACAGAAGTCAGTTATAGTGGAAATGCAGAAAAGTAGATCAAATGTCACTTTAAACAAGGTTCACATCATATTTAACCTACACTTAAAAAAATAAATAAACTGGTGCAGCCACTCTGGAGAACTGTGTGGAGGTTCCTCAAAAAAGTGAAAATAGAACTACCCTATGATCCAGCAATAGCACTGTTAGGAATCTACCCAAGAGATGCAGGACTGCTGATGCATAAGGTGTACGTGTACCCCGATGTTCATAGCAGCACTTTCAACAATAGCCAAATTGTGGAAAGAGACTAAGTGTCCATCAACTGATGAATGGATAAAGAAGATGTGGTATATATATACAATGGAATACTACGCAGCAACGAGAAAGAATGAAATCTGGCCATGTGTGGCAATATGGGTGGAACTGGAGGGAATTATGCTGAGTGAAATAAATGAGGCAGAGAAAGACAGATGCCATATGTTTCCACAAATAGGTAGACTTTGGGAGACGTAACAGAAAACCAGTGGGGAGGGGAAGAGAGGGAAGGAAAAAAAAGCCACAAAGAAGAAGAAAGACATAACATAAGAGACTCTCAAAGATTAAGAACAAACTGAGGGGAGAGGGGGTTGTGGGAGAGGGGGGAGAGAGGGTAATGGGCACAGAGGAGGGCACTTGTCAGGATGAGCACTGGGTGTCATATGGAAACCAATTTGACATTAAATTATTTAAAAAATGGACATAAAAATTTAGGACATAAAAAAAATTGCAGAGCAACACTTATAGTAATAGCACCCACCCCAAAACACATTTATATTATGTACTGTGTTTTAAAAGGCCTGAAAGATAGACTATAGCAGTATTTACACCTGTAATGGAAAGAAGAAGGGAGATTTTCACTTTTCATTTTGCATATATTTGCATTGCTTGATATTCTTTCATTGATCATGTACTACTTTTGTAATTTGGCAATTAAAATTTAATCCATTGTTTATTAAAAATAAATAAATGTATTATTGTAAAAGAAAGAAAGAAAGAAAGAAAGAAAGAAAGAAAGAAAGAAAGAAAGAAAGAAAGAATAAAATAATTCTATTGTGACTTTGGAAAGTCCCCAAACTGGGCACAAGATCTTTTGTAATAATGTGTCATTTCCTCATGCTTTTATTTCTCTAGATTTAACGGTTTTTTGTGTCTTCTCAATACTATTCTGTCAAATACATTGAGAGATGGTTATTTCTTAGTCCACTGACCATAGGATTATCTTTAATGCACCGGGTCAAAAATGCATAATGCATACATACTTAAGAACTATTGAGAAGATTTTAAGGAAGGATCTTTGTCATAATTTCAAATATTTTATTATTTACTCTAAGTTATAAGATATCATTAATATGGATTAATACCTTCACATATGTGATCTTGCTTGGGTTTTCAAAAATCTTTGGAAGAAAACAGAGAAGATGTTGTTAAACCCATATTTTAAAATGAAAGCTAAAAAAAATACAAAAATAAAGTGAAAGCTAATCAGAGAAGTTAAATTACTTGCTTAAAAGTCATGTGACTATGCAATGTTACTTCCAGGTGTAGAATTCAGATATTCTGGCTTTCAGATTCAGCGTTTAACCACCATATTAGGCATATAACAAAATATCCTTGGAATAAATATAAAAACAATGAATTATCAAAGTAACAAGACTATAATAAAATATATACTTTACTATAAAAGTGTCAGTTATCATAAGCTTGAATCAAGAAGAAAGACATTAATTAGAGTGAGTTCCTTTGTTGTTTTTGTTTTTTATTTTATTTTTATTTGAGAGAGAGAGAGAGAAAGTATGAGTAAGGGAGTGGCAGAGGGAGGGAAAGAGAGAGAGAGAGGGAATCTCAAGCAGGCTTCACACTCAGTGTAGAGCCTGACACAGGGCTCAATCCCACAACCCTGGGATCATGTAAGCCAAAATCAAGAGCCGGATACTCAACCAGTTGAACCACCCGGGTGCCCTATGAGTTCATTTATTTTGCAAATGATCAGGACGGTTAGTTTGTGGAATAGGGATTTTGAAATTATGGAACAAATGCTACTTAAATATAAATCACATTTATATTTTGCTTCTATATGTCCTAAAAATACTTCAAAACATAACATTTAGAAAACATTGGTATAGAAAGCAGATCATTATGATAGAAAAAACAAATGGGAACATGATTCTGCCTAGTTTACAAATTAATTCCATATCTAGTAGCTTCCAACCACTATCTTTCACTAATGGAATAAATACACACAGGGATATCTTGGAAAACAGGCAAATAATGTGGTGTGTTGTATAATTGACTCCTCAGTCATTTGCTTCTTAAAAATATAGTCAGAATGACAATCTCATTCTCTTCCTCTCTCTCTATCTTCCTCTCTTTCTGTCCCCCATCTGAGTTTTAGCTTCCACTGAAGTTTCTGAAATTTAAATACAAAATACTTAAAAGTCATTATGATACATAATTCTATAATTTAAAAAAGTGTCGTTGTATGGATAACCTCCTAATGCAACTAACCAAAGCGTCAGTCTTTGGTCAGAGCTTACACAATGCCCAAGTAGTTAACAGTTTCCTATAATTTCCGTCAAACACATAAAAGATAAGGAATGTTTTTTTTTTTGCTAAGATGATATCAACATAAAATCGTCTCTTCTTATGAAATACATATATACTTCTTACACTTAAAAGAAGTTTGTGTGTATGAATGTATCTGTTATCTACAGCTGAGTAACAAATCGCCCCAGATTTTACTTGTGTAAAACAATAATGATTTATTATTTCTCATGACTCTAGTTCTTCTGGCAATCTCACCCAGACACATAAACACTTGTCTTCAACTGGAGGGTTATTGAGGGCTAGGCTCAGGGGGAGGGCTGAGACAACTGGATTCTTCTTTCATCCTTAAGGAAGCTGGTCCTAGCCTCCTCAAGTGGCAGCAGCAACATTTGAAAAGAGGAAGCTCCAATGTGTAAATATATATCAAGCTTCTGCTTGCCATGCGTTTGCTGATGTCCCATTGACCAAAGCAAATCACCTAGCCAAGTCCAGTGTCAGTGCTGGAGGGGACAATCACTACATGAAGGTATCGCTTCCGAGAGGTATGGGTCATTGAGAGTCAATTGTTAACTATGTACCATAGTGGGGGGGAAATGCTACTTTTAAATAAAACAATCTGTATGTTTAGAAAAAAATTATTCTAAAGGAGTGTAACCAGATTATCTGAGTGCTTTCATAGTGAGGCAGATTTTAGTTCAGGGCAAGTCACTATTACACTATTTTGCAATGATATTTATAATAAAAATAAATAGCAAGAGCTTTTTAAAGGAAACCCACAGCCTTTAATTAGAAGGAGGAAAATATAATTATTATTGAACAACCATTATGTACTTGGTACTTAATCAAGTGAACTATGTATGTTCTCATTTAATCTACTAGACAACACTGAAAAAATTTTTGTTAAATTTAATTTGTTAATGAAAATTATAATCTTGAATGCTCACTTATTAAGTATTGTGCTTAAGTATTTTCATCATTTTGACTAATATTCTAAAGACATCAGTTCTAAATTAAATCAACAGTACTTTAATGAGACATTCACACTCATTCCCTTATAGTTCTGGCTTCAGCAGCGCATATACTGAATTTGGAACACACTCTTTCCTTATAATAAAATCACTTAGGATTTGAACCAATCCTTTACTGCTACTCTTGAGTGACAGACACCCAGAATAGCATTGGCTTCAACAAGACAGGAGTTAATTTCTCAAGGAGAAGGTTGGAGATAGGCAGTTAGGGTTGGGCTCTCCTGCTCTGAGGCTTAGGAACCCAGGTTCTTCCAGCTTATCATTTCTACTCCTACAGAATAGCTTTGGGCACATGGCCACACCTTGCTGCAGTGGAAGCTGGGAAATGCTGACTAACCTTTTTCCTTAGTGTTTATTCACTCTTTCTGTGGGGAAAACGGAGACTGGATATCATGGGACATGGACATTTACCTTATATGCAGTGACATGCTCAATTCCTGGGGTCGGAGATTATTCTCCCTAAAGTACCCTTAAAATGGATGATTTCTCTGAGCAATACTAATTAACCTATAATTAGGATAAAGACATTTGGCCTTATTAGCACTAAATTCTAAACATCATGTGTCATGCTATTGAGAAAGTTGGTGCATTTGCAACTACAGAAATAGTTACGTGTTGAATTGTTATAATAGGCGCTGTCACTGTTACTCACTGGAATTCACATGAACAGGCAAGAAGCATCAAGTAGAAAGTCAGTCAGACAAGCAGTGTCTCCAGAGATGAAAATGCACTAACATAGCTGGGGAAGGGCTAATAGTCAACAGGGGATTGACTTAGAAAGGAAAGTGCTAGGGGCGCCTGGGCAGCTCAGTCAGTTAAGCATCCTAATTTAGGCTCAGGGCATGATCTCACAGGTTTGTGAATTTGAGCCCCGCTTTGGGCTCTGTGCTGACAGCTCAGAGCTTGGAGCCTGCTTCAGATCTGTGTCTCCCTTTCTCTCTGCCCCTCCTCCACTCATGCTTCTCTCTCTCTCTCTCTCTCTCTCAAAAATAAATAAAACATTAAAAAATTTAAAAAAAGAAGAAAGGAAAGTGCTCTGTTACATTTGTGCATTATAAAGAAGAATTTAAAAAAATAAGGAGAAAGAGGAAATTTTCTAGTAAATTAAAACTGAAGGAAAATGTTACTACCCTACCTTTGGGGTAAAGGTAGTTCCTTGGTTTTAGATATTCATTTTACATTGACTAAATTACCACATGATTTATTAACTTTTTTTACCACTTTCTTATACACGTCTTCAAAAATCCCTACAAACACACACACATCGAGTTCTCCCTGACACTGTGTCCAGCTCTAGCTCAGCGCCATCATTCTTTCTGGGCATCCAGAATATACCAGCGCCACTGAAGGAGAAGAGCTGGGCCTGACCCACATCACGTCAAGGGCCTGCCTCAGGGGAGGAAGCCAAAAAATTCTAGAAGGTTGAGGCAGATCACATCTTCAAAAAGCACCTGCCACAAATTACAATTGTAGCATTTCCCCAGTTCATTCTAGGTACTTTCAAACTTTCTCAGGTAAATTTGATTTATTCAGTCACCTCATTGGATCAAACTGCATTTACCATAGAAACGACTTCAGTTATTCAAATTTTACCCATAGCTTTATGAATGCTGGTCTCTGTCTAAATAACATCATTCAGCCGGTTAGTGACATAACCAGGCCCTGAATGAAGGAAATTTAGCTGCTGACTCCGGACCCATGCAATGACTGATTCTAAAGAAAATGCTTAGTTTCCACTATAAATCTCAGTTCTTCTGTCAACTACAATGACTGGAACTCTTGTATATTTCTTCAAAACAGCCCTGCCACACTCCCTGTTGTGCTGATTGTTCCAAATCAGAGATCCGCTGCTTCCCTGTGGGCATCCTGTTGGAACATATAGATTTTCTATTGAGCAGCTAGGGCTCCACATCAGTTTTGCGCAGTAGCCAATTTAAGCAGATTGGAGCAATATATGCAATCCTACTGCATCGTCAGCATTGGAATTGTCTTACTAGGATGAATATGATGAGAAAGAAGTCATATCCCCTGTCACACGCAGTGAACCCGTGGGCCTGCCAGAAAGAGTACAGGCTGGGGAGCTTACGGTTGCCCGGCCATTCTAACTCTCACTTCTCCCATCTGTAAAACTAGGGATAAGACCTGACTTTCACGATCACATGAATTAGCCAGAATGCATGTAAAATACCTACCATAGTATCTGGGATAGACTACTACTCATTTATTATTACAAACAGGGGAAGATCCTTGGTTTAGAGAATGTGGAAAATCAAACATTTATCTTCAATACTAATATGCAAAATGGGATCCCGTTAAGGCCGTTAGTGATCCTGATATTATGGGTCCTCTTGTATAATTAAAAGTAAAATCAATGATAAAGGATAGTTTTAGGAAGTTTAACAAATTTCTGACTTTTTTCATCAGGATTACTTTTTTTCTTCTCAAGAAATGTCAATATTCAAAATCTTTCGCCTGGAGCGCATTTTTAATTTGCCTTAGGATAATCTAGCACTATTTAAAATGTGCTTTAATCACTTTCTCTCAAAAGCATCCATTCCTTTCTGATCTTTTTGACTAAGGATTAAAAAAAAAGCCTGGGAAATTTATTACTATGAAAACCTGAGATAGAGCCTAAAATAGAAAAACAAAGTGTAAATGCCTGTATTGAATATATATTGAGTATTCCTATTGGAGCCCTGTGGCAAATATTTAAATTTCACGATATGAAAATTAAATAGAAGTGTAACTAAAAGCAACTGGGATAACGTAAAGAGCCCAGGCTTGGAAGTAGAGGATCCAAGTAGGATTTATTCATTCACTCAAAAAATATTTACAGAGAGCTTGCATTATGCTAGACACTCTAAATATTCTAGTGAGCATGACTGTATTTCCTGTCTTCATGAGTTGTATAACTTATAGGGAAGATAGCATACATGTAACTGCGAGCTGTTAAAACAAAAGTAAAATGTATTGTCAATTTATGATAGATGTACCAAAGTGATTGTAAGGAATCAAGGAAATCTTTCTGAAGGGTTTTCTAAACTAAGACCTGAATATTCAGAAATGCTGAAGTGTAAAGGGAGAGTGGAGAGAGCAGATGAAGCAGAATGGAAAGGTAAATGGTTTTTCTATAGAACGGTGCTTCATAAAGAAGTGACATGAGCCTATTGGGATTTTAAACCACGCTTGTGACTGCAGAGTGGAGCACAGGTCAGAGGCAGCAAGGGTGGATGTAAGGAGATTCATTAAGAGCCTCTTGGAGAGGAACAGGTAAGGTATAAGCCAGGTGACAGTCACGTAGATGAAGAATGGTAAGCACTTTGCAACACTAAAATTGACTTCTATAAAAAGCTTGATGCTTCATCAATCAGGATGAAGAGAAAGAACAACAGGCCAAACATGATGTCTGGAACCAAGATGAAGGGGTTGAGTGGACAAAGGTGCAGCTTACTAATCTAGAAAACACAGAATAATGGGAAGTTTGAGGTTGAAGATGATAAGATGCCTTCAAAACACTCAAGGGAAGATGTCCAGCAGGCAATTAGTTATACAGGTTTGGTTTTCTGCTCAGGAGTCTGAGCTAAAAAGAATCTTAAAAAGTGCTTATAAGAAGACTACATGGCACATAGTCAATATTCAATAAGTTCACCTGTGTTCATTAGTAATAGTATTATGGGTTATATTACTATCAGTGCATAGAAATGTAACCAATATACAAAGGACTCTAAGAGAACCAAAGTCAATCGATCATAAAGTTCTTTTATTCATTTTGAAATGGTGGTAAATTCAATCCACTTTTTTTTTAAAAATAAGCAAAAATCCTATCATCTTATGCCTCTGAAGGAAACATCAGCACTGAGGCTAGTGTTCACCTGTGGACTCCAAGTCAAAAGCTCCATTAATCGCTCAACCTCTAGTAACATACTTTTCCCCCTGTGGTTAATCAGTTGCTTTTCAGAGTGTATCACGCCTTTGCTTAAATCTTCTCCAGTAATGGAGAGTGACATCAACAACCTTGGAGAATAAACATTTTCTATCATTTTTTCCTCAAAGTACACTGATTTAGACAATCGCCCATAGACAAAAAAGCCTTTGTAGAAGTTTAGGAGTCTAGCAAAGGAGTTTCAGCACACTCTTAGAGAAAAAATGAATTCATGATTAGACGTATTGAAGAGAGTAAGAGGAATACTTTCACTTTACCCGTGTCACCCCTCCCCTAAGGCAGTATTACTTGGATACCAAAGCCATATAAGGACACTACAAGAAAACAAAACTAGAAGCTATATTCCTAATGAATATAGATGTAAAAATTCTCAAACAAATTCTACCAAGGTGAACTCAACAGTATGTTAATAGGATCATACACCATAATCAAGTGCAATTTACCTCTGGGATTCAAAGATGGTTCAACATCTGTAGATCAACCAGTGTAATATACTCCATTAATAAATGAAAGATAAAAATTCTGTGATCATCTCAATAGATGCAAAAAATATTAAACAAAATTAAACATCCTTTCATTATAAAAACTCTCAACAAATTAGTCATAGAAGGAACATACCTCAACATAATAAAAGCTATATTTGAAAAGTTCACAGTTAACATCATACTCAAGGGTGAAAAGTTGAAAGCTTTTTCTCTCGGATCAGGAACAAGGCAAGGGTGCACACTCTCACTACTTTCATTCAATATAATACTGGAAGCTCTGGCCAGACAAATCAGTCAAGAAAAAGAAAAACAGATAAGAGGAATATAAATCAGAATGAAAGAAGTAAAAGCATCTCTGTTTACGTATGATACGATCTTATATGTAGAAAATTCTAAAGACTCCACCAAAAAATTGTTAGAGCTAATAAATTCAGTAAAGTTTCAGGATAAAAAATCAACATACAGAAATTAGTTACATTTCCATACACTAACAGCAAAATATCTGGAAAAGAGATAACAAATAAAATAAACAATAAAATAGTTAAGAATTATTTAACCAAGGAGGTGAAATATCTGTATACTGAAAACTATAAGACTCTGATAAAAGCAATTAAAGAAGACACAAATAAATAGATATCTTATACTCAAGGATCAAATGAATTAATATTGTTACAATGTCCATACTACTCAAAGACACTTATGGGTCCAATGCAATCTCTACCAAGATTCTTACGGCATTTTTCATAGAAATAGAAAAATAAATCCTGAAGTTTGTATGAAACCATAAAAGACCTTGAACCCAAATCAATCCTTAAAGAAAAAAAAAAAAAAGAAGGTAGAGTCATCAGACTTCCTAATTTCAAGTTATTATTACAAAGATACAGTGATCAAGACAATATGGTACTGGCATAAAAACAGATCAATGGAACAGAACTGAGAGCCTAGTAATAAATCCTCATGTGTGTGGTCAACAAATATTTGACAAGGGAGCCAAGAAGATTTGTTGAGTAAAAGATAGTCTCTTCAATAATTAGTTTGGGGAAGTTTGGATATTCATATGCAAAAGAAGGAACTTAGGCCCCTATCTTATATCACTTAAAAATTTAGCTTGAAATGGATTGAAGATTTGAATATAAGATCTGAAACCATAACATGTCTAGAAGAAAACACAAGGAAAATCTTCTTGACTCGATCTTGGCAACAGTTTTTGGGATATGACACCAAAAGCACAACCAACAAAACAAAAAATAAATATGTGAGACTACATCTAATTCAAAGCTTCTACAACCGAAAGTAACAATCAACAGAATGAAAAGGCAACCTGTGGAATAGGAGAAAATATTTGCAAGCCATCTCTCTGATAAGGTGTTAATATCCAAAATATATAGGGAACTCATACATCTCAATAATAAAAGAAAGAAAGGAAGAAAGAAAGAAAGAAAGAAAGAAAGAAAGAAAGAAAGAAGAAAGAAAGAAAGAGAGAGAGAAAGAGAGAGAGAGAGAGAGAGAAAGAAAGAAAGAAAGAAAGAAAGAAAGAAAGAAAGAAAGAACCCAATTTAAAAATGGGCAAAGGCCTGAACAGACATTTTTTCCCCAAGAAGACATATAGATGGTCAACAGACACATGAAAAGATGCTCAGCACCACTAATCATTAGGAAAATGCAAATCGAAAGCACGATGAGATATTACCACACACCTGTTAGAATGGTTATCATCCAAAGGACAAGAAGTAACAAGTGCTGATGACAGTGTAGTGAAAAGAGAATTCTTGTGCACTGTTGGTGGGAACGTAAACTGGTGTAGCCATTATGGAAAACAGCCATGGAGTTTCCTCAAAAACTTAAAAATATACCTACTATATGATCCAGCAATCCCACTTCTGGGTATATATCCAAAAGAAATTAAATCGGTAGCTTACAATGCTATCTGCCCCTCATGTTCATTGCAACGTTATTCACAATAGCCAAGAAATGAAACCTAAGTGTTTGTCAATGTTCGTCAATGGATTAATGAATAAATAAAATGCGAGAGATATATAGATAGAGATATATACCCTAAAAAGAAGGAAATTTTGCCATTTGTAGCAATATGGATGGACCCTGAGGGCATTATGCTAAGTAAAATAAGTCAGACAGAAAAAGATAAATACTGTATGATCTCATATGCATGTAAAATCCAAAAAGCATTGAACTCATAGAAACAGAATAGAATGGTGGTTACAAGGGCTGGGCGGGGAGGGATGGAGACATTCTGGCCAAAAGGTATAAACTTCTAGTCGTAAAACGATTATGTTCTGGAGATCTAGTATACAGCACGGTGGCTCTAGTTAACAATACTGTGTTATATACTTGGAAGTTGCTAAGAGATTAGATCTTAAATGTTAAACACACACACACACACACACACACACACACACACACACACTAATGGGTAATTATGTGAGGTGATAGATGTGTGAACTGACCTTATTGTGGTAATCACTTTGAAATAAAGGCGTGTATCAAATCATCATGTTGAACACCTTAAATTCGCACAAGATTGTATGTTAACTATATCTCAATAAAGCTGGAAAAAATAAGATAAAAATCTCTTCTATTAATGACAGCCATAAAATGACCAAAAAAGACTTAATTTCCTGAAAGAGACGGAAAGAAGTGCAATGTATGCAAACACGTAGAAAGGTTAGTTACTATAGCCACAGATAAATTTGTATAATTTTCTAAGATCAGTGGCAAAAAGTCATGCCATCTATTTACACACTGAGGGTGGAATGAAATACATCTAAACCATGGATATAGAGTGATGTGAAGATTTCAGTTTCCATGTGCTTTGTGCTGTTAGAATTTGTGTTTACTTTCCTACTAACTAAATTTCATTTCCAATTATCTTGTGTTAGCAGTGCTAGCAGGAGGCCTAGGTAGATCATACCAGCCCCATATTTGAGACATTACCCACAATACTAAGAGAAGAGATATAGCCCAGCAAATATAATAATCCTGGAACTAATGATCCAGGGAACTTGTGAAGTGTGTCGACATGGGGTTACATTGTTATGAGATCATTTAGAAAAAGTGATGCTCTGAGTAGCAGCCCTTCGTGTCCTCCACAAAATAAGACCCTTAGCAAAAACTTCTGGATTGGAACATAGACTAGATTCTTAATTCAATGAAGAATTTCTTACCTCACAAAGATCAGGACCAAGTATTTTTAATATTTAAAAATTTAGCATTTGAAAGTAAACATTTTATATTTATTTTTAATCATCAATTATAGTCAATAATTTTATATTCATCATCCATCATTTATATAGCTAACTTAACAAAAATCATATTTTGGTCTTGGTAAAAAAAAAACTGGCTTTTTTAAATGCTTTGCCATAAAATTCAGTATTTGATATGCATTTTTTCCATTAGTTCTGCCCTAACAACATGACTTTCCTACAAAGGGATTCCATATCACTTGTAAAAGCTTTAAACTATTAGAAACACTGTAGTATAACTTTTTTTTTTAACCATACAGCATCTATCCCACTTCTTATGATAATAATTTGCTAAATTTTACTTGAAGCCTACTAATGTACGTGATTAGTCCACGTGGATGCACAGGACCGTCCACTCTCCTCAACCTGTTACCAAGAGTGGACATATGACCCAGACTTGGACAAGTATAGCATATCATTTCCTTAAGCATAGGGATTAGCTTAAGGATGGCCACATGACAAAATCAAATTCAGTAAATTTAGCTCTGGAATATGTGTGGATCTTCTGGGGAAAAAAGAGCAAGTCCTCTTTTATGTCTTCAGTGCTTGAAAACGTGATACTGGTGGCCGACAAGGTTGTCCCCACATAGAAGAAATGTGACCCCGATGATCTCTAGAGCCTCTGGATCAAGCTGTCCCTCATACTCTCCCTGGACCTTTTAGGCACAGAAGTCAATATTTTACTACTATGCTTTCTGCTTAAACCAATTTAAGTATTTCTTTCTTTCTTTTATCACTAAAAGAATCTTAACTGATATTATGTAATTAGATCTTAAGAGAGGCATATGAAGACACTTCAGAAAGCAAAACAAATTCAATATGTTCCTTTTTGCTGTGAAAAAAAATGCAGCCTCTAAACTATTAGATAGAGGAGTACAACCCCCATTTCAGGAAATATGCTCATAATTTCTGCACACATTTCTTTGGGAATCAATGATAGATGATATAGATAGATAGATAGATGATAGATAGATAGATAGATAGATTAAGAATTCACTGGCTCTTTGCCTGGACTGCCTGGCAAATCCCAATTTCTTCTGGGTTTTGAAAAGCCCTGTTTCAACCCTTAGATTTATGTCTGCTAAGCCCTCTGTTTCCACCATACGTGAAATAAACATGATAAAAACAGAACCTACCTCATACACTTTCATGAGATTAAAGAAGATAGTACTTGTAGAACTTTATAAAATGAGGGTTCAGTAAACATTAGCTGTTAGCTACTATTCATACATGGCATTAAAGGTAAGGATATTTTATGTTCATTGGAGCTAAGGCAGAATAGAAAGTTGAGTCATGAATAGGCAAATTTCGGTTAGGCTTCTGGTCTCGTGTCATGCTCCTTGGACCAAGAGCCATATCTTACAAGATAAATGTAAGGTTCGTTTTAAAAAAAATTAAATATAATCTAATTCCAACCTAGGTATTTATCTGGCCTTAAATATTTGAATTTGTTATTACCTTTACAGAACGAATTACTTCTAGCATTTCATCAAACTAAGAATGACTAGAAATGTTTGGGGCATTCTGGGCAGTTTCCATATTCTCTTTAATTGAATTCATTTGGTGTATTAAATAGCCAGCCTCTACCAGTAGCAAGAGTGAATTGTTTCCTACTGAGAAGGGAAAGATAACAACGACAAGAGCATTTGCCAGTTTAGTGGGAGCTGGTATCTTGGCACAGCCAAAAGGAGATGGATAGAATGTGGGTCTTCTTGCTGTTACCCCAACAAGTTTCACTACTAACCTACTAGTGCCTATAAAAGAGAGCAAACAACTCTACATCTCTTTCTTATCTCTTGTATGAACCAATATTCATTGTAACTCTTCCTAGGAAAAAGCTAATTGATACTTTAAAAAAGATATATGCTTACAATAGACTACTAAGTGGCAATGAGAAAAAATGAAATCTGGTCATGTGTAGCAACATGGATGGAACTGGAGGGTATTATGTTAAGTGAAATAAGTCAGTTAGAAAAAGACAGATACCATATATTTCCACGCATAGGTGGACTTTGTGAGACTAAGCAAAAACCAGGGGGAGGGGAAGAGGGGAAAGGAAAAAAAGACACAGAGAGGGAGGGAGATAAAACACAAGAGACTCTCAAGACTAAGAACAAACGGGAGGATGAGGGGGGTGAGGGAGGAGGAGAGGGGGTGACGGGCATTAAAGAGGGCACGTGTTGAGATGAACACTGAGTGTTATATGTAAACCAATTTGAAAATAAACTATTATAAAAAAATTTAAAAAAAAGATATATGCAAAATCAAATCAAATTCTATTGTGACATTTTAAACATGAACCATCCATGACTAAACTTCTGAGATTTTTAACAAATTCAATAAAATTATTCCTACTGCAAAAGCACTCCCAACTCTCATCAGGTCAATTTCCCCTTTAAGACAATTTGTAACCAAGGGAACATTTAAATCCAGATGATACAAAAGGAAAAGATTCCCATTCGACCCATTAGATGGAGATGGAGGCTTAAAGTTTTGAAGGGTGCAGTCCTAAATAAGCACTACATGAATTACATGAACTATAATAAAAATAAAAACTAATTTAGGAACTAAGAAATGCAGAGATATTTCACTTAAGTAAACAGAATGAAAGCTTTTCGTTGGATTGACTTTCTTACCACACCTATAATTTGCATCTCTTCCTGTTTCCAATTCTCTCCAGGAGCAAGCTGAAAAATCTTAGATATGCAGCTTTATGAAGAAATCTGATCAATCAGATGAGAATATTCTGCTCGGTATTTTCTTCCCCAGTCCAATTCAGTTTTAGTCCTTATTTCCCCAGAAAATAGGAGTTTCTTCCTTTTATCCTTAGCTAGAATCTCACGGCTGGTGCTGCCAATATTTTTGCAATGAAGATTCGTAACAAAGATGAATTAACTCCAATCCTGCTCTCCTTGACTTTTTTTTCTTTCATTATCTGCTTCTTTGTTAAGCCTCGAATCTTTCTGACCATTGATCTGAAAGAGAGTGCATGATTCACAAAGTGCTGTGTATTTGCCTTTAGTATATATAATGAGACTTAGTTTCTGGAGCAGCAAGTGACAGGAGGAAAACTCTCTGGCTCATCTGGTCTGCTTAATACATAGTCACTGAAGCAACGACTTAAGTTTGTATACTTACCTCTGCATCAGACATAGCCGGTATGCTCTGTTATTAAGCAAAGTGGGGCAGGGGAGAGATGAGGTAAGGTGTGCTGTAAAACATAGATGGGGGAAAAGCAAAATGTGGGCACTTTCGGTTCCAATATTCTGTGGGCAGACTACTACAGAGAGAAGATAACTCCCTGTAGTTAAAAAAAATTTTTAATGTTTATTTATTTGAGAAAGAGAGAGAGAGAAAAGCAGGGAAGGGGCAGAGAGAGAGGGAGACACAGAATCCAAAGCAGGCTCCAGGCTCTAAGCTGTCAACACAGAGCCCGTGGGGCTTGAACTCATGAACCGCAAGATCATGACCAGAAACAAAGTCAAATGCTTAATCGACTGAGCCACCCAGGCGCCCCTCTCCCTGTAGTTTTTTAATTAGATTTTCAATTCACTGTTGCAACTATTGTAATAATGAATGCAGTTAAGTATTATAAGGTTTATTGGTACTGAATATATACAAATAGCATCTTTATAAAAATAGAAAGCAATGACATTTGCTCTTGAGATAAAATTGACTTATAACTTTATATTAGTTTCAGATGTACAACCGAATGATTCAATATGTAATATATTGCAAAATGATCACCACAATTATTCTA
The DNA here is from genome assembly GCA_030068075.1 of Paguma larvata. Lineage (NCBI taxonomy): Eukaryota > Metazoa > Chordata > Mammalia > Carnivora > Viverridae > Paguma > Paguma larvata. The sequence continues at coordinate 61,002,261 of CM057823.1, read as the reverse complement.
GTTAACATGTGTCACCATTCATAGGTACAAATTTTTTCCCTTGTGCTGAGAACTTTTAGGATCTATTCCTTTAGCAACTTTCAAGTATATAGTACAATATTATTAACAATAGTCCTCATACTGTAGGTTACAGACTTATTTATCTTATATCTGGAAGTTTGCGCCTTTTGACCTCAACCCATTTCATCTTCCCTCTTCCACCGTCTCTGGCAACCACCGGTCTATTTTCTGCATCTATAGTCTTGGATTTTTGTTTTCATTTGGTTCCACAAACCAAAGATCTCACCATAAGTGAGATCATATGGTATTTATTTATCTCTGTCTGACTAATATCATTTAGCATAATGCCCTCAAATTCCATCCATGTCGTTGCAAATGGAAAGACTTCTTTCTTTTTTATGGCTGGCTAGTATCCCATTGTATACTTATATCACGTTGTTTTTAGCCATTCACCCATGAATGGACACTTGCATTGTTTCATATCATGGCCATTGTGAGTGAACATGGGTGTATGGACATAGGGTGTGTGTGTCTGTGGTGAACATGGGGGTGTATACCTTTTCGAGTTAGTGTTTTCATTTCCTCAGATAAATACACAGAAATTAAATTGCTGGATCATATGGTAATACTATTTTTAAATTTGGGGGGAACCTCCATACAGTTTTCCATAGAGGCCGTACCAATATACACACCCGCCAACAATGCACAAGGGTTGCCTTTACTTCACATCTTCACCTCACATGACATTTTATTTTGTTCCACACTTTTTCTTTTCTGGAATATTTCACATATATTCCTGCCAGAAGCACACCTGACCTTAATTCCACTCTCTTTGAGGTATAATAAGGTCCATGACTAAGGGTTCCAGGTAAAAAATAAACCACCAAGAAATCTTGGGCCTGAGTTAACACAGATTGTGGGTGTGAATTGGTATATGGCCCAGAAAACTGGGATTTAACATAAAAATTGGCCCCAGAATAATGATATAAGATATCCAACAGAAGCAAACTCTAAACTCCTTTAGAGGAATTGCTTCTTGTCATGAGATATTATCACAGGAAAAAAAATCCTAACTAAAGGTGAACATATAATCGACAAACAAATTTTGTTACAAACAAACAAAATTGTGAGTCATCAAATAAACACTAATATTATTTTTTTAATTGTGAAATAGGATATAATCTGAAAGAGAATATAAGCTTGTTTAAAGACGTAAGAAAGTAAACACAGTTTAGGGATAGAGCAAGACTTCAATGGAACTTCAAGACAAATTCCATATCGATGGAATGATTTGCCAGCAAATTAAACATTCAGAAGAGGGAATTAATAAGGTGGAACACAAATCTGAAAAAATTCTGCATGTAGAAATAGTGAGAACATGGAAGGAAAGGGCCAACTCCTACAACAAATAGGTGTTTTAAAAAATAGGATAGAGAGAATTTCAGCCAGTAGCGTGTTGGCACAAGGACAAACAGACCAATGGAATAGACTAGAAAGTCTTGAAAAACACCCATATATTGACATACGATTTATGAAGGAAGTGAATTATAAAGCAGTGGTGAAGGGCACCTGGATAGTTCAGTGGGTTAAGCATCCAACTCTTGATTTCTGCACAGGTCATGATCTCATAGTTCGTGGGTTCGAGCCCCACATCAGGCCTGTGCTTGGATTGGATCCTGCTTAGGATTACGGTATGGATCCTGCTTAGGATTCTCTCTCTCCCTCTCTCTCAGTCCCTCCCCAACCTGTGTGCACTCTCTTTCTCTCTTTCTCTCTCTCTCTCTTTCTCAAAATAAATAAATAATCTTTAAAAGAATAAAAAATAAAGCGGTGGTGAAAGGCCAGTCTTTTCAAGAAAATATACTGAAAAAATTGGAAGTCTTTGTGAGAAAAAAAAGAATTAATGTCAATTCTCTACCTTACATCATGCACATAAAAGCTATTTCAGGTGACTTATAGAAGTGTAACAATAAATCAACTAAACAATATCATGAGAGAATGTTTTCAAGGTCTTGAAGGTAAGCACATATTTTTAAATAGAGCACACACAGGAAAAACACTAACTGTAAAGAAAAACTTGTTACTTTGGAATATGCTAAAATTAGGACGATCTTTTCATCAAAACACACTATTAAGAAAGCAAAAGGCCAAGAACATACTTGTAATGTGTTTAACTGACAGATAACTCATCCAGAAAGCCTAAAGAACTCTTACCCATCAATAAGAAAAAGGTAGACAAATCAGGAGAAAAATGTGTAAAAGACTTGAACAGGTGCTTTCAAAAAGGGAAAATACAAAAAGGCCAATAAATAATATGAAAAAGTGCTCAAAATCATTAGCAACCAGGAAAATGAAAAGCAAAATCACAGTAAGACTCCACTATTTATGTGCCAGAACAGACAACATTAAAAATTGTGGTAACACCATGTTTTGGTCTGAGTGTTAGCAAGTTGCGAACTGCTGTCAGGAGTGGACACTAGGGGCGCCTGGGTGGCTCAGTCGGTTAAGCTGCCGACTTCTGCTCAGGTCATGATCTCATGGTCTGTGAGTTCGAGCCCCGCATTGGCTCTGTGCTGACGGCTCAGAGCCTGGAGCCTGCTTCAGATTCTGTGTCTCCCTCTCTCTCTGCCCTTCCCTTGCTCACTCTCTGTCTCTGTCTCTCAAAAATAAAAAATTAAAAAAAATTAAAAAAAAAAGGAGTGTACACTAACACAACCACTTTGAAAGCTGAATGCATCCACTATACATATGCATATTTCAGAATCTTATTTCGCTTTTAGGAATACTCTTAAACACATGGTATAAACATGCACCCGAAGACAAGAACAAGTATTATTTGTAATTGTCCCAAACTGGAAACAACCTACTTAGTCATCAGTCTTTGAGGAGATAAACACATGGAGACATATTCCTACAAAGCAAGACCAAACATCAATAAAAAGGAACAAACTATGTGAAACTACATTGATAAATTTCACAAACAGAATCTCAAAGGAATAGAAGCCACACTAGAAGAATATATTTATATATAAAGCTCGAAAAACAAAATCCAATATACAGTGACAGAAATCAGGTTGGTGATTGTCTCTGGAGAGGAGGTCAGAGTGGTGATTGAGAAAAGATCCAAGGGGTAGCTTTTGGGTTGGAGGCAATATTCCATTTCCTTGAGTATTGGTTCTATGAATGTTTTTACTTTGTGATACTTCATCAAACTATACATGTATTATTCGATACCTTCATACATTTATCTCATACTTCATTAAAGACTTATTTAAACCAAAATACGAATAAAATAAAATAAATTCTAATTGGGACTTTTTTTGAGAACGAGCTTTGCGAAGACCCTCCTTCTAAAGGAAGTATTTCCAGTAGCTCATTGAGACAACAGCTCATTCTGACAACAGAATACAAAACTGGGAATCAGGGCACCTAGGTTCTAGTTCCTCTGTGACATAAGTACTTCTTTTACTGGAACAGTCATGTAACATACCTGGTCTTCATGCCTCCTTTGGTAAAAGAGGGTTTTTAAGCTAATTTTTTAATGTTTACTTATTTTTGAGAGAGAGAGATGGAATGTGAATGGGGGAGGAGCAGAGAGAGAGGGAGACACAGAATCGGAAGCAGGCTCCAGGCTCTGAGCCGTCAGCACAGAGCCCGACAGAGCCTGACCCAGGGCTTGTACTCTGGAATGGCAAGATCATGATCTAGGTTGAAGCTGGACGCTTAACTGACTGAGCCACCCAGGCACCCCTATTTAAGCTAATTTTTAACATTCCTCTGAATTCTAAAAGTCTCATGGTTCCAAGGATCCCCCTAGTTAGATGTACGCCTGCTGTAAGCCATATGAAGCATACTCTTTCCTTCTAACCTCGTTACAGTGAAATCCAGATCATAGAGGGGAAATAATTTAGAAGAGCTTATTATATGATACGTTGGCAAAGGACTCATTTACAAAAGCACATGATATGTCTGAGACACATGAAATACAAAGATGATTTTTTTCTTCCTTCTCATATGACCTTTTAAAATCAGAAATGTTATTTATAGGATGCCCCCTCCCCTTGCTATTTCTGTGCAACACATTCCTGACCTTTGCAAATGCAAGGCGTGGAACTCTGAATGTGACTTTTAAAAATCAATTAATAAGACTACAAAGATATTTACCCATGTAGTTAAAAAGAAAAGTTTCTGGAAAAACTTTTTAAAGCAGCCAGATAAACAACCTAATAAATGAAAAAGGTCATGTTGACTGTAGAACAGACTCCCTTTCTAATTCTTCTAAATAATCATTGCAGTCTGGCTGTTGTCTGATAAGAGAGTTAATTATCCCATATTTCA